>CM035172.1:37190446-37803905 GCA_020205615.1 Panax quinquefolius | reverse complement strand
TCATAATTTTGACATTTTACCACAGGACAACACCTATCACCAACGACTAAATATAAATTTGAGGGGAGTGATTAGTATGAAGTTAATTTTGGTCAATTGATTAATACAGTATTGCAATAAGTTTGATACTTTAACCGCTTTCTTCCAACTGGGTTAGTGACCGGTCGGAATTTTTTTTTTTTTTTTTTTGCTTTTTGACTATAAAATAATTAATGTGATTTATTGGAATTAAAATTTTTATAAAATGCAGTGATTTAAGTATCATTTGGATACATGTAAAAAACAGAGTTGTACAGTCTATGCAACTCTGTTTTTTATATGTATCCAAATGATACCTAAATCACTGTATTTTATAAAAATTTTAGTTTCAATAAATCACATTAATTATTTAGTAGTCAAAAGCAAAAAATAAAATTAAAAATAAAATAAAATTTCCGACCGGTCACTAATTCGGTCGGTAGAAAGCGGTCGGCGTAGAAGAACTCTACAGTATCGACATGTAGGTCGGAATGTAATCTCTCTCTGTGTGTGTTAGTATTGTATTGTTCTATGTCCTTTTCAATTCTGTTCTTTCAATCTAAATGTACATATTTTGTATGTCTTGTTTGGATTTAAAATTTTATAACTCTTTTGTTATAAATAAATAAAAGTCAAATTTATATCACTAAACATCTCCAGAAAATATCTTTCCAAAAAGAGTTGTTGATATGATAGTGTAATTAAAATAGCCAAAAATGTAGTCAAAATTATTTCTTATTATAAAAGCTTGAGGATTTTTGTAAGTATTTTATGAAAAATTTCTAATTGGACATAATACTGTGTTTTTAAGTTTTTATTTGAAGGAAAAGGAAGGAAAATTAATTAAAATTTTACTAAATTTTGCGAGTTTTTTTAGGAAGGGAATGGATTTAGAGGTAAAATTGATTTTATTTTTTGCTCAAAATTTCTCCCTCAAAAGTAAGAGGATTTGGAGAGATGGGAAAATGAAATATTTTACATTACTAAGAATAACATTTCTAAATAAATAATGTGATAATTTTATCTTTAATTATTATAACTCTCGATTTCTAAAAATATAATTTTTCTCTTTCCTTTAACGGCCCCCACCCCACTCCACCCCACCCCACCCCACCCCTCCCCTAGTTCCCTAACCCACGTCGCCCCTCCCTTCCCTTCCCTTCCCTTCCCTTGTGACAATCCAGATCCCTCTTAATTATATATACTCTCTCTTAATTCAGGATCCTGTCAGTATCAAATTAATTTTTTGATAATTTGGTCAATTGATCAGTAAAATGTTGACACACATAGAGTTTCGCATGCGTCAGTACTCTATTGGCCAATCAGTATTCTATTGGTCAATTGATCAATTTACTCAAAAATAAATTTCATGCTAACCACTTCCCTTAATTCAATTCTTAAGCAAGAAATATTTAATCATTAAATATTCTCTTTTGCTCTTGTGACAATCGTGTGGCGCGGCAGCGGAACATATTGAATTAGAGTTAATATATATATACTCTGACGTGATATCTATATATACATAGGGGGAGGATAAATGTCACTAAATTTTTTATATAATTTTTTAGATAATTATTTGATTCTTGAATTTGAACACTTTTAATGACTAAGATTAAAGCTGATTTTTAATTTATAATTAAATAAAAATAAAAACAAAACTCAGAGCTATTTATCTTCATTTTTTTCACGTCTAAAACTTCAACCTGGAGATGTCAAACTGTCACCATGATGGAGGAAGCCCAAGATGTATCATCCAACACTCACTTATCTCTAGTATGTTACCATAATCTTTGTTTATATTTTTATTTAGTTATAAATTAAAAATCAGCTTTAATCTTAGCCATTAAGAATGTTCAAAATCAAGAGTCAAAAAATTGTGTAAAAATTTAGTTATATATATTTATATGGGAGCGGATCAATTACACTAGGTTTTTTACACATTTTTTTGACTCTTGAATTTGAACACTCTTAATGACTAAGATACATACAAAATATTACAAAGAAACTTACGAGGTCGACAGCTTCGTATTGACTAAAGAAGGCACGCGGTGTATAAGTATCGTCTGGTTGAATTTGTGGGCGGCTTATTCTCAGACGAGTCATCTGCCTATACCGGTAGTCGACAAGACGAATCTCCTGCCTTGTAGCGACCACACAAACTAATACAATATCTTGCCATGCATACCACGTGACGATGTATTCGCTCCACAACTCAATATAATCAATCGAAAGGATCTCTTCCGCCTTCTACAAGTAATTCGATCATACATATCGAATTGCCCAGCGTAATATCCTGCACTTTCCCAAATTGTCTTTGTGACGCCCCCAAAATTAGGTATACATCACCCATTATGAGTCGCCAGATACATGGTACAAAATTCAAATATAACTTCATTTATATTAATTGTTGAAGCTGTCAGATAGTAATATTTACCACGATTAATCGTGAGTTTTAATACAAATGTATGTAACTCTCACGATGCCTCGACCACAACCTTACAATGGTACTTTATATAAAAGTATAGTCAAAAACTGTTTTAGAAATTAAAATATTTGGGAAGTGCTCAAGAAAATCTTCGGACATGGGAGGCCATGCGTCTAGGTTATAATAGATATCATATGTCCACGGAATTATCCTTGGTTGACCCAATAGACCCCAAAGAAAAATGAAAAGATTACTATCATCTTCTTTCCAATGGTGAGTCTTCTCTTGACATATAACTATCTTCACTGTCTCCAAGTGAATATTATATTTCAAATAAACTCCAAGATCATATAGATAGTGCCCGTAGATATACTCAGCAAGTGGATGCGCACAACCTTGTCCTATGATAACATGAGGTTGTATGTCATTAGACATCTTATATGATAGTGGCAAAACACCCTTCCAAAGTTGGGTTCGCCTCACCCTATTTGATTCACCAAATATAACTACTAAATGATGTATAGAATACAACACACTTTTCTATACCTGTTTAGGAGAACCTCCACAGCCTAGAGACCATTGCTCTATTCCCCTCGTTATCCCCGTCAATTCTAAGAACACTCTTTTACTAAGAACACTCTTATTACCGCAGAAGGAATTGTGAAGCGTTAAAGGGTGAGCACAACTAGCCCAAAGAAAGAATATCATGACTAAAGATAATTAAATTATCAATAACTTTCATCAATAATAAATTAGAGATTTAGAACATATGGTAGATGATAAAACTTTTCAACCATAGTTCATAAATGAACGAAGCAATCCATTAGAAGAGTCAAATAGACCATAAGGTCTATTATCTTCTATGTTAAAAGTCCACCAATAATATTTTATCCATGTAAAATAAATCAACAATTCCTGTTCACAATCATATGAATAACTCATAATCATAATTGTGGTTCTAAATTCCTCTTCGCAACCAGGACGAAGATAATTTTCATCACCTATCTTCACTTGAAACATCAAAAATCATGGTTATACCAAATCGTAATTCACCTTTCATAATCATACTAATAAATTCATCTTTGCACTATGGCCAAAGATATTCATTAACAATTCATCTTTGCACTACATGCCAAAGACATACAACTGTATTTTTAGAAGAGTCAAGTAGAGCATGATATCTACTATCTTCTACGAATTGAAAGTGTATAATAAATATTTCATCGCTGAGACTCATCTTAATAAATAATTCACATCAACGAATCACCCCTGCACTACGGCCAAGGATATTCGTTAATATCACATCCATGAATTTATATTTCATCGCTGAGACTCAGCTCGATAATCAATCCATATCACTGAATTATCCATGCACTACGGCTAAGGATATTCGTTAATATCACGACCACTTAATTATCCATGCACTCACAAGCTAAAGATAATCGTGTTTTCATCAATGGCTATGATCATGCCATAAAACAATTCATCTTTGCACCCTTGGTCGAAGAGAATCCATAGCCATAATCATACCAAAACTCGGCCCATCAATGCACTACGCCAACGAGGACTTTTTTTTCACATCATTTGTAACATTACGGTCATGATTATATCGAATAATCCCTGGTCATAATCATACCAAGTCTATCTATGCACTACTGCCAAAGATGACTTTCAACACAATATAAGCATGAGGATAATGACAATGATATAAGAATCAATCAAATGAGATAAATGATAAATATTAAACATTTATAATACAATTTATCCAAGTGTTCAATAATAACCAAATATTATCAATCACTTAATAATCTCATAATCTAATATCATTAATATCATAACAATATTTTAATCATTTCTTAAACTTATAAACAATTTATTTCAATTGTTTACACTTTATCAAATAATACATTTAATCATTCAAAAATATCATACTCATAAGATTTCATCATCAATGATCAAATCCCTCATAAAAAATCTGCATATACCCTATATAGGATTCCCAAGCCATAAAATCCTATTTTCCAATTTTATTACTTCACATAACATATTTAATTTATTTACTCATAACTAATTCATTTTCATGAAAAATACCAAATTAGTCCCAAAAATATTTCTTTTCTGGGATTTAGCAGAATATAGTCCCATCTTGAACATATATTTTTCTCAGAATTTTTAAAATTCATTTACTATTTTTAATATGGCAAAAACTGCCGAATATTTAGACATTTATCATAAATTGTACTTTTGTCCAAAAATTCTGAAATTTACAGGGTATACTCCTGTTATATACATGTACTCCCAATAAAAATTTCACCAATTTTGGAGTTAACCACAAGGAGTTATAAAGGTTTACTTTTAAAATAGTCTTTTCCAATAAAATCCATAACTTTTAATCTATACATCCAAAAATCGCCATTTTTGGACACAATCTAGAAAACTCATCAAATTATCATTTCAAATTTTTTCCAGAATTTTTTGAGGGTCAGAAAATTATGAATCGCCGCGCGAAACCCCTTTAATGAAAATATTATTCGTATTTAATACGAATGATCATTTACCATGCATGCGATAATCTACATAGACATGTTATGTAAGACCTCAAATTTTTAAATAAAAAGAATTTCCTTTATTTATTATTTTGAAATAGTAAGGGTTGATTTGATTAATGTGGATAGTTAAGGGTTAAATACGCAAATATTTCAAAATAAAAAGTGGTTATAAAATATTCATTGTTGTTCTTGGGAATATTCGCTTGTCGTGGAATATTAAATGCGGCCGAGAATATTCGTGACGACAGTAGCGACCATGTGTGTGGGCCCCATAACGAAAGCGATTGGATGAAGAAAACGACAAATATAAGTTGTTTTTAAATAACTACAGTAGTTGTTACAGCTATTATCTTGTTGGAATACCCGGTGGTTAAAACACACTAATGTCGCGTTGTTGAACAAGTAGCATACCAGATTGCACCAATTATTGATTCTTACATAAGAAGGCACTACTCAATAATGGTTACAGAATTATCGCTCAAAGATTTTATTGAGTTAATAATGTCTTTGCGTTGATATTTTATATATCTTTGTTGTTTCAATAATTGTCATTACACGTATTTTTCATTATCGAAGCAATAATTCATATTATCGAATAATATTATTAGATAACATTATTGGCAATGTCTAGAAAGTTCGCTTAAGGAGAGGTTTGGTCACCTAATTGCGCCAGAAGAAGAAATTCTTATTGAAAGCCCCTCTTCCTGAACCCGCCTCGTTGTCAATATTGTGATTCCGTAATATTATTTGTGAATAATTAATTATTGATTCATATGATGAGAAAAATATTGATTTTATGTGGATATAGATGGAGAAAATTTTTATTGTGACAATTGTTGAAAATTGAAATTTTATTTTTTTTCGATAAAATAATTCATTTAAATATATTATTATATTTTAATAATATAATAATGGTGATATTTTTAAAATGAATGTGGGATATATGAGTATACGAGGAGGAAGAGTATTTTTGTTGCAATAAATGTTTAAAACATGTTAAACATGTCGTTGGACCCATTTATTGACTGAAATTTGATTATAGCCTGTAAAATCGTCCGTTTGTGGATTTCGGTCAATTTCTATTTGGAATTTGGAAAAACTTTCTTCTGTAAAGTTGTAGAGAATTGAATTTCCTATAAAAACTCGCGAGATTCGAATTTTCTGATGAAAGGGCTATTTATTATGAATTATTGAAGTTCCGAAGCTCCGAAATAATTAATTTTTGGAAGTTTAAAATAATTTAAATTACAAAAACGTTTTTCTTACTTTTTGAGAGGTGGGCTACATGTGTGGCTGATGGTTGAGTAAAAGCGTATGAGGATTTTGAAAAAATATAATAATATTTAATAAATTTTACGCTTTGGTGTTCTAAGCAATTTCCTATAAAATAGGTGCTTGGGTTAGAATTGAAAATCATACCGTAAACTGAAGTTTTTCTCTCTATATTATTGAGCGTATTCTTGTGAGTATTTTGAGTATACTTTGAGTATTGATAGATCATGCTGTAAGTTCCCTTCAAAGACTATACCCTAGATTCTAGCTGAAGTAACCGATCTTTCGAGGTAAGGGATATTATTTTTTTTCGTAATGATATTATTTCTTCAATATCATTATACTGAAATGTTGATCTGAAGTTTTTATCAAATTTGGAACTTTTTTCATGTCAAGGTTACTATTCATGGGTTACTATTCATGGGTTACTATTCATGAGTTACTATTCACGAGTTACTATTCATTATTAACGCAGTACTATTCATGTAAGCGTGAAGATGTTTTTGTGGAATTTCTATCTTTTGGTGTTGAGTTACTATTCACGATATCAAGACTATTCACGATACGACACTATTCAATCGAAAAATAAAATTTCTTCTTTTCGTCTAAAACATCTATGCGGATACTAACTCGATTGTATCCATGTTTTGATCATTCTTGAATTTTACACCACTATGATTATTTTTGAGGTATTTTTGGACGTGGATAAAACCAAGTACGAATCCTTAATCCTTAATCTTTGTCATTTTGTTTCACTTTGGATTCGTTTCTTTAAAAAATATTTTCATCATCCTCCGCCTTAAATGATGATATTATGAAATATCTTTGGCTCAGTGTAGCAAAGAAGATGAATGATTTCTTAAGAATATCTTTGGCCTGTAAGTGCAAAGATGAATGATTTTCAAGAATATCTTTGGCCCGTAGTGCAAAAGATGAACAGTGTTTAAATGAACATGACTAATCGATGAATATCTTTGGCTCAGAGTGCAAAGATGAATATTTGATTCCAGATGTATATCGATTGATGTTACTGGAGGATAAAAGATAGACGATGAACTTTTAAATTCATACATGTAAGATAGTAGTTTGCATTCTCTACTTAACTCTTCTAATGAATTATTATTTCATTGCGAATATTGATTTAAAATTTGTTGTCTATTGTATTCTATTATATTTTTCCTCGTTGAAGACTAACGATAATTTGTTGTATATTATCTTAGTCATAATATTTTTTCTTGAGCTAGTTGAGCTCACCCTTTTCCTTTTTGTTCCATTTTTCTCGTGAGGCGAGAATATAATGAAGTACGTAGCTCTGGGGTATGGAATGAAGGTTTTGGAAAGGATTGTTTAGTAGTCCTCACCATTTTGTAAAATAATGTATCAATAAATGTGATGAGAATTTATTTGAGTATAGATATTATGCAGAAGATAATATTTGTATTCAAACTCACGATTTCTTGTTGTAATAATAAAGTTATAGTTGTTTCAGTATCATGTATTGACAACTCGGAATAGGTGATGTATACCTATTTTGGGGGCGCCACAGTTGGTATCGAGCCATAAGTAAAGAGCCCCGAGCCTCTCATTTGGTGACTTTCTGTTTATGGGGATGCAATCAAGTCGACTCTCTCGTAGGGACGCCTGATTTCTTATGTGGCAAACCGATAGTACCATTGTGAGGTGTTGTGGTTGAAGCACCACGAGGTCATGATTGGTATCGAGCTTAGGATATGATCTCTGGCGGAGATCGGGGAATAGAATCAGGAGGGGAGAGCGAGTAAATCCTTCGCAAGTGTGTCCTACCTAAGCTTATTTGTTAGTTGGTCAAGATATAGGATATTATGTGATATATTGATTTCTTAATTAACCCTTGTTTTATGATAGTATTTGAGAATGTCGAATCGAGAATATTAACAATGGAAATGAGACCGTGGAGATGCCTCAGACTCACCAACGAGGAGAAC
Source organism: Panax quinquefolius (assembly GCA_020205615.1). Classification (NCBI taxonomy): domain Eukaryota; kingdom Viridiplantae; phylum Streptophyta; class Magnoliopsida; order Apiales; family Araliaceae; genus Panax; species Panax quinquefolius. The sequence continues at coordinate 37,795,677 of CM035172.1, read as the reverse complement.
GCGTAACAACAGTCGACAATGTTCCTCCCGTGAACAACACCATCGAAAGCGAGATGATGAACGAGGGATGTTTAGAAGTTTTTTTGCGATTCATGCAAAATCGACGAGGAAACTCATGTTCAAAATACAGGAGAAATGATAGCAATTCACGGGTTGTCACAACCAAGCGATTCAAAGAGTTGGGACCACTGAATTTAAGGAAAGCCGATCCGATCATGGCGGAAACACGGGTCAAACAAATTACCAAGATATTCGATGTCTTGGGATGCGGAGGAACAGAAGGTTCCATTCGCCACCTTTATGTTCCGTGGCGAAGGCGAGACTCATCGGTGGGAGTCTCGTGAAGCGTACTCCATCCAAACCGCTTTCAAAGATGTCTTGGGAGACGTTTCAGAAGCTATTTAATGACAAATACTTTCCGAAAGTGTTCGCTATATGAAGGAAGTGGAGTTCATCGATTGGAACAAAACAACATGGCGGTGTCTCAAAGACGAGGCAAAGTTTGCAGAGTTATCCGTGTTTGCACCTCATTTGGTGGAGAATGAGGAACGATGACGCGGATGTTTCTTAGAGGTTTGAAACCCTAAGATACGCCAAGATCTCATTTCCCATAAATTTTCTCTTTATTCGAGATGTTGTAAGCAGGGGCTCAATTATTAGAAGCGAGATAACGAGTACTACCAACTGAGGGACCACAACCGGGATCGTATCGTAGAGATAGCAGTCAATGAATAATGATAACTCATGAGAAAGAAATGACGGACAGAAATGGTAACCACTCTGGTGGTAATCATGGCCGTGAAAATAGAAGAAGCGAGTCGGGAGGAGATTTTAAAAGAGGAGATTTAACAACGACCTATGAAGACGACAAAGGTTTGCAGAAGAATCGGTTCTAAGGGAGGAGAACGACCACCCATCATATGTTACAAATGCGAAAAGAGGGACATATCATCCAAACCGCCCACAACAGTTCAAGGTATGCTATAATTGTGGAAAGGAAGGACATATCGCTCGAGATCAGACAAGAAGCGAAACCTAGTTCAATGGGGACGGTGACTCAAAAGATCGTCCGTAAAAGTCAAAGTCAACGATTCCGGAAGAGCGTTTGTTGTGGATCGGGTCATAATGCGAGGAACCCAAACGAGGTGATCACGGGTAAGCTATTTATAAATTCTTCAAGTTTTATACCTTACTTGATAACCGGTGTTACCCATTCATTTATTTCTCCCGCTTGTGCTCAACGCTTAAACTTGACTCAGGAGAAATTAGACTTTGACCTATCTGTGGAAACTCCATTAGGAGAAACTTTCATCACATCCATCCTTTGCTTATAAATCTTGTTTGATTCAAGTTGGCACCATTACCTACACCGTTGACCTTATCTCTTTAAAGATACTTGCTTTTGATGTGATTTTTAGGATTGATTGGTTAACTACTCATCATGCCAAAATTGATTGTTTTCGTAAGGTTGTTAGTTTTCATATTCCTAACCAACCTGTTGCATTTTTAATTCAAGCAACTAAACCATTAAAATCAATCATCGTCATATCTAATCATAAAGCTATTCGCTTATTGAAAAACGGATGTCAAGCTTTCTTAGCCCATGTTATGGATTTGAATAAAGACACGCCAAATTTGAATAATATTCCCTGTTGTTATTGACTTTCCGACGATTTCAAGAACTTCCGGCCTCACCCCGTAACGTGAAGTTGAATTCTTTATTGATCTTGAACCCGGTACAAAGCCCATTTCTAAAACCCCATATCGAATGGCTCTATTGAACTTTAGGAGTTAAAGGTCCAACTACGTGAATTGTTGGACATCGGTTTCATTCTGGCCCCAAGTACATCTCCTTGGGGTGCTCTGTTTTATTTCAAAGAAGAAGAAAGACGGAGTATGCGACTTTGTATTGACTATCGGAATTGAACCATGTCACCATCAAGAATAGGTATCCTCTACCTCGTATTGATGACTTGTTTGACCGATTCCGAGGGGCACAATTCTTTTCAAAATCGATCTTCGCTGGATATCATCACCAAGATTAGAACCGAGGATATTCCAAAGACCGCCTTTAGAACTCCCAGACGGGCATTATGAATTCTTAGTGATGTCGTTTCGATCGACTAATGCTCTCAAGCTTTCATGGATATGATGAACCGAGTATTCAAGGAATATTTGGATCAATTCGTTGTTGTCTTTATTGATGACATCCTCATATATTCCAAAAGACGTGAAGATCATGAGCACCATTTCAATTCGGTACTCCAAAGGCTTCGTGAAAACCAACTATATGCCAAATTGAAGAAATGCGAGTTCGGCTTGAGGAAGTAGCATTCCTTGGGGCACGTGGTGTCAAAAACATGGAGTATCTGTTGATCCGCCAAGATTGAAGCAATACAAAGTTAGAGCAACCAAGTCGGTGGATCAAGTACGTAGCTTTTTGGGCTTATTTGGTTATTATCGGAGATTCGTGGAAAGGTTTTCTCGAATCGCTACTCCATTAACTCAAAACTAACTCGGAAGGATACAAAATTCGTTTGGAGCGAAGAATGCGAGAAAAGTTTCCAAGAGCTTAAGAGGAGACTTATTTCTAAGACTGTTTCTAACAATACCATCTGGTTCGGATGGATTTGTTATCTACAACGATGCTTCGTGCAAAGGGTTAGGATGTGTTCTCATGCAACGTGGGAAAGTCATAGCCTATGCCTCGCGACAACTTAAAAAGAGTATGAGAGGAATTATCCTACTCATGATCTAGAGTTAGCGGCTAACAATCGTTTTGCGCTAAAAATATGGAGGCACTATCTATATGGGGAGAAAGTGGAGATATATTCGCACCATAAAAGCCTTAAATATTTCTTCACTCAAAAGAACTCAACACGCTGGCAGCAATGACGTTGGCTCGAGCTATTGAAAGACTACGACCACACTATTCAATACCATCCCGGTAAAGCGAACGTGGTAGCCGACGATCGAGTAGAAGATCATATGCTGAACGAAAAGTGCGATGATGTCAAGTATACGACAGAGCCAACTTTAATAGAAAAAGTTAAGGTTGCTTCAAGCCACCCAATCAGGAAATGATGCGTATGAAGAAGAAAGTACAAGAAGGAGCTATTCCTAAGCGAGAATTGATGAAGAAGGAATACTTGAGTCCACTCTGACTTTGTGTTCCTAACGACTTTGATTTGAAGTACAAGATTATGATGGAGGCACACAATACACCATTTGCAATCCATCCGGAAGTACTAAAATGTATCGTGATCTTGACATACATTTTGGTGGAACAATATGAAGAGAGAGATTGCAAAGTTTATCTCAATGTGTTTAACTTGTCAACGTGTAAAGGTGAGCATCTTGTACCTAAGGGTCCGTTGCAACCACTTGAGATTCGAAATGGAAGTGGGAACACATTACCATGGATTTCGTTACGGGTCTTCCTACGGTTTCTCAAGGCATCATTCTTTATTTGGGTTATTGTTGATAGATTAACCAAGTCCGCTTCATTTCTTGCCGATCACGGAGACTTATTCCTTGAACGCCTTGCTAGTATGACGTGAATGAAATTGTGAGGTTGCATGGCATGCTCAGTATCCATAGTTTGGATCGTGACCCAAGATTCACTTCAAGATTTTGGGTTAGCTTGCAAAAAGCTATGGGCACGGATTTGCGATTTAGTTAAGCATACCATCCCCAAACGCATTTGGAGACAATCAGAGAGGACTATTCAAACTCTTGAAGATTTATTAAGACTCTGTGTCCTAGACTTCAAGGGCGGTTGGGATAAGTATTTACCATTGGTGGAATTCTCCAACAACAACGAGCTTATCGTGCAAGTATAGGTGTGGCTCCATTCAAGCATTATATGGACGAAAATGTCGTTCTCCAATATGTTGGGATGAGGTGGGTGAAGCAACATTGTTGGGACCCGAAGTTAGTACGATATGACTCACCGAAAAGATCCAAATGATTCGACAACGATACAAAGCGGCACAAGATCGACAAAAGAGTTATGCGCAGATCTTCATCGAAAGGACGTGGAATTTAGTGTAGGGGATCATGTATTGTCATGCGAGTTGCTCCATGGAAGGGAGTTACAAGATTTGGGAAGAGAGGAAAACTCAATCCACGATTTATTGGTCCATTTCAAATTCTTGACCGAGTAGAAAATGTAGCCTATAGACTCGCGTTACCTCCAAGTATGTCTCGTGTTCATAATGTGTTTCACATATCTGTACTTCATAAATATGTGAAAGACCGAAACCACGTTATAGAGTTAGAACAGGACGAGATAGCCAAGACTTAACGCATGTGAGGAGGTACTGTCAAGATCTTGGATAGGAAGGAGCATGTCCCACGCCAAGAAAGGTCATACCACAAGTTAAAGTTTTGTGGAGGAATCATGCTATAGAGGAAATGACACAGGAATTGGAAGCGGAAATGAAAGCGAGGTATCCTCACCTTTTGAAACACAGTACGACGTCAATTTCGAGGACAAAATTTCATAAGGAGGGAGGTTGTAAGACCGAAATTTTTAAATAAAAGGAATTTCCTTTATTTATTATTTTGAAATAGTAAGGGTTGATTTGATTAATGTGGATAGTTAAGGGTTAAATACGCAAATATTTCAAAATAAGCAAGTGGTTATAAAATATTCATTGTTGTTCTGGGAATATTCGTTTGGTCGTGGAATATTAAATGCGGTCGGGAATATTCGCATTTATTTGTAAACCATGTGTGGGCCCCATAACTGAAAAGCGATTGGATGAAAAAAAACGACAAATATAAGTTGTTTTAAATAACAACGTAGTTGTTACCAATAATCTTGTTGGAATACCCGGTGGTTAAAACACACTAATGTCTGGCGTTGTTGAACAAGAAGATACCAGTATTGCACCAATTATTGATTCTTACGTGAAGAAGGCACTACTCAATAATGGTTACGTGAATTATCGCTCAAAGATTTTATCGAAAGTTAATAATTGTTGCGTTGATATTTTATATTCTTTGTTGTTTCAATAATTATCATTACACAAGATTTTTCATTATCAAGCAATAATTCATATTATCTGAATAATATTATTAGATAACATTATTGGCAATGTCTAGAAAGTTCGCCTAAGGAGAGGTTTGGTCACCTAATTGCGCGCCAAGAAGAAGAAATTCTTATTGGAAAGCCCCTCTTTCCGAACCTGCTGGTTGTCAATATTGTGATTCGTAATATTATTTGTGAATAATTAATTATTGATTCATATGATGAGAAAAATATTGATTTTATGTGGATATAGATGGAGAAAATTTTTATTGTGACAATTGTTGAAAATTGAAATTTTATTTTTTTTCGATAAAATAATTCATTTAAATATATTATTATATTTTAATAATATAATAATGGTGATATTTTAAAATGAATGTGGGATATATGAGTATACGAGGAGGAAGAGTATTTTTGTTGCAATAAATGTTTAAAACATGTTAAACATGCTCATTGGACCCATTTATCGGTGAAATTTGATTATACCGTAAAATCGTCTGCTTGTGGATTTTGGTCAATTTCTATTTGGAATTTGGAAAAACTTTCTTCTGTAAAGTTGTAGAGAATTGAATTTCTATATAAAACTCATGAGATTCGAAATTTTCTGATGAAAGGGCTATTTATTATGAATTATTGAAGTTCAAAGTTCAAATAATTAATTTTTAGAAGTTTAAAATAATTTAAATTACAAAACGTTTTTCTTACTTTTTGAGAGGTGGGCTACATGTGTGGCTGATGGTTGAGTAAAGCGATGAGGATTTTTGAAAAATATAATAATATTTAATAAATTTTCTGCTTTTGGTGTTCTAAGCAATTTCCTATAAATAGGTGCTTGGGTTAGAATTGAAAATCATACCGTAAACTCAAGTTTTCTCTCTATATTATTGAGCGTATTCTTGTGAGTATTTTGAGTATACTTTGAGTATACTTTGAGTATTGATAGATCATGCAAGTTCCCTTCAAAGACTATACCCTAGATTCTAGCTAAATCTCGATCTTCGAGGTAAGGGGATATTATTTTTTCGTCAGAATGATATTATTTCTTCAATATCATTATAATTGAAATGTTGATCTGAAGTTTTTATCAAATTTGGAACTTTTTCATGTCAAGGTTACTATTCATGGGTTCTTATTCATGGGTTACTATTCATGAGTTCTTATTCACGAAGTTACTATTCATTACACGCAGTCTTATTCATGTAAGCGTGAAGATGTTTTTGTGGAATTTCTATCTTTTGGTGTCTGAGTTACTATTCACGATATTTGACTTTATTCACGATATCTGACACTATTCACGATACTTACACTATTCAATGAAAAATAAAATTTCTTCTTTTCGTCCAAAACATCTATTCGGATACTAACTCGATTGTATCCATGTTTTGATCATTCTTGAATTTTACACCACTATGATTATTTTTGAGGTATTTTTGGACGTGGATAAAACCAAGTACGAATCCTTAATCCTTAATCTTTGTCATTTTGTTTCTTTGGATTCGTTTTTAAAAAATATTTTTCATCATCCTCCGTCTTAAATGATGATATTATGAAATATCTTTGGCTGTAGTGTAAAAGATGAATGATTTCTTAAGAATATCTTTGGCTTCGTAGTGCAAAGATGAATGATTTTGAAGAATATCTTTGGCTCGTAGTGCAAAGATGAGCAGTGTTTAAATGAACATGACTAATCGATGAATATCTTTGGCTTTTGTAGTGCAAAGATGAATATTTGATTCCAGATGTATATTGATTGATGTTACAGGATAAAAGATAGAGCGATGAACTTTTAAATTCATACATAGAAGATAGTAGTTTGCATTCTCTACTTAACTCTTCTAATGAATTATTATTTCATTGCGAATATTAATTTAAAATTTGTTGTCTATTGTATTCTATTAGATTTTTCCCTGTTGAAGACTAACGATAATTTGTTGTATATTATCTTAGTCATAATATCCTTTATTGAGCTAGTTGAGCTAAACCCTTTTCCTTTTTGTTCCATTTTTCTCGTGGAGGCGAGAATATAGCGAGTACGAAGTCTGGGGTATGGAATGAAGGTTTTGGAAAGGATTGTTTAGTAGTCCTCACCATTTTGTAAAATAATGTATCAATAAATGTGATGAGGATTTATTTGAGTATAGATATTATCAGAAGATAATATTTGTATTCAAACTCACAGCTTTTCTTGTTGTAATAATAAAGTTGTAGTTATTTTCGTACTCATGTATTGACAACTCGTAATAGGTGATGTATACCTATTTTGGGGGCGCCACATGTTATTTCAATGAATAATAAAGAATGAAACAAAGTCAATGCAGACGCATTGCACAAGATATATTCCAATGTAATAATAAATAATGGAATAATGAAGAATTCACCGGGCATGCGATATAGATCGCATGCATACGAGTTATTCCAAATGAATAATAAATAATGGAATCAGTCATGCGAAACGCACGCATGTGACGGATATTCCACATAATAATAAAGAATGGAATAATAGAAGAATTTCACCATGTATGTTAAAGATTGCACAGACAAAAGTTATTCCAACATAATAATAAAGAATGGAATAATAGAAGAATTTCACCATGTATGCAAAGATTGCGATGTAAAGTTATTCCAACATAATAATAAAGAAAAGAATAATAAAAGTTTCTCTTCATGAATACTGAACGTAAATAATACCCCTTACTACTATAATAATAATAATAATAATATCCTTTACGAAAGTAACGACAATTATATCCCTACGATTACAACAAATAATATCCCTACCTTAAAAAGAAAAGTATTTCGATTGGTAGGCGGGAATATACTTGAAGAAAACTTGCACTACGCCAAAGCTTTCTTAAACTCTAAAGAAATACGCCAAGATTATAGAAGAAGAACTCTCTCAATAGTTTCTCTCTAGAATTTTAGTGAATTCGTAAGAAATAATGAATGAATGAGCTTCTATTTATAGAAGAATGAATCGTATAGTAACTAATTCATGAACGGTCCAGATTGATTTGTTTTTAATCTGGACGATCCATATTTAAAGTAAAATCTTTTAAATAAAATATAATATATTATATTTATAATCTAATAAAACGAATAACTTTATAAAAGTATTCTATTTTATATACAAAAATTTTACTATGTAAAATACTACGCAGCACTATGCAAACACTATGCATAATAAAATATAATATATTCTAATTATTGTCTAATAAAGCAGATAACTTTATAAAAGTATTCTATTTCATATAAAAAGATTTTACTATTAGCCTAATAAAATGAATAACTTTACAAAAGTATTTTGTTTTATATAAAAGGTTTTTCTGTTTTATTACATTAATAATACTAATAAAACAAAACTGAGTGACTTCTCACGTAAGCATCAATAATCAATACCGCAAGTGTCATCTTAACCACGCCAGACATTATTCATTTACTTTTAACACCTAAAGGTGTTTCAACAGTTAACGGTAAAACTTCCGTCGTTATTTTCATAAAGTATTTTTATCGTTTTCTCGATCCGACAATAATTCCATTGTGGGGTCCACCAATGATTGTGCCTTTGTACGAATATTCCCTGTTAAAATGAATATTCCCCGACCAATCGAATGTTATATATAAAAACTTGACTTTGCAAAAATAAAAAATCACATATTACCCTTAACTTTAAACTTTTATCAATTTAACTATTTACCAAAATAGAAAAAAATTTGAATACTTTTATTTCATAAAATTCAGGTTCTCACAATTTCCCCTCCTTATGAAATTTTGCCCTCGAAATTTACATACGTACCTGATATTTGAAGAGATGCGAATACCTTGCTTTCTTTTCGGATTGTACCTTCACGGTTATATCCTCTGTATCATGATTTTTCCATTGCTCATCTCCTGTATTTCAGATATCATTCTAGAATATATCTTCAAAACAAAGGTTAATTGACATATCACAATTTATCAACTTATCAAGTAAACAATTTCAGCTTAGGTAAGTCACACACTAGCGAAGTATATAACTCGTCTCTCCCCTCCTAGTTCTAGACTCTTATCTCCGCCAGCGACCATATCACTAAGCTCTCATACCAAATGTGACGCCCCCAAAATTAGGTATACATCACCCAATATGAGTCGCCAGATACATGATAAAAAATTCAAATATAACTTTTTTTATACAACTGTTGAACTATCGTATAGAATACGACCACAGTTAACTGTGAGTTTTAATACAAATGTATGTAACTCTCATGGTGCCTCGACCACAACCTTACAATGGTACTTTATATAAAAGTATAGTCAAAAACTGTTTTAGAAATTAAAATCTTTGGAAAGTGCTCAAGGAAACCTTCGTACATGGGAGGCCATGCGTCTAGGTTATAATAGATATCATATGTCCATAGAATTATCCTTGGTTGACCCAATAGACCCCAAAGAAAAACGAGAAGATTACTATCCTCTTCTTTCCAATGGTGAGTCTTCTCTTGACATATAACTATCTCCACTGTCTCCTAGTGAATATTATATTTTAAATAAATTCCAAGATCATATAGGTAGTGCCCGTAGATATACTCAGCAAGTGGATGCGCACAACCCTGTCTTATGATAACACGAGGTTGTATGTCATTAGACATCTTGTATAATAGTGGCAAAACACCCTTCCAAAGTTGGGTTCGCTTCACCCTATTTGATTCACCAAATATAACTATTAAATGATGTATAGAATACAACACACTTTTTTATACTGTTTAGGAAGAACCTCCACAGCTAGAGACCACCGTTCTATTCCCCTGCTTTTCCTCGCTTTCGATCTTAAGAACACTCTTACTAAGAACACTCTTATTACAGAAAGGAATTGTGAAGCGAGAAAGGGTGAGCACAACTAGCCCAAAGAAAGAATATCATGACTAAAGATAATTAAATTATCAATAACTTTCATCAATAATAAATCGGAGATTTAGAACATATGGTAGATGATAAAACTTTTCAACCATAGTTTGCAAATGAACGAAAGCAATCCATTAGAAGAGTCAAATAGACCATAAGGTCTATTATCTTCTCTATGTTAAAAGTCCACCAATAATATTTTACCCATGTAAAATAAATCAGCATTCATCTCGCCCACAATCATATGAATAACTCATAATCATAATTGTGGTTCTAAATTCCTCTTCGCAACGGTGACGTAAGATAATTTTCATCACCTATCTTCACCGAAACATCAAAAATCATGGTTATACCAAATCGTAATTCTCGCTCATAATCATACTAATAAATTCATCTTTGCACTACGGCCAAAGATATTCATTAACAATTCATCTTTGCACTACATGCCAAAGACATACAACTGTATTTTTAGAAGAGTCAAGTAGAGCATGATATCTACTATCTTCTACGAATTAAAAGTGTATAATAAATATTTCATCGCTGAGACTCAACTTAATAAATAATTCACATCATCGAATCACCCCTGCACTACGACCAAGGATATTCGTTAATATCACATCCATGAATTTATATTTTATCGCTGAGACTCAGCTCGATAATCAATTCACATCACTGAATTATCCATGCACTACGGCTAAGGATATTCGTTAATATCACGACCATGAATTATCCATGCACTACGGGCTAAAGATAATTGTGTTTTCATCAATGGTCATGATCACGCCATAAAACAATTCATCATCTGCACCTTGGTCAAGAGAATCCATAGCCATAATCATACCAAAACCTGCTCATCAATGCACTACTTTGTAGAAGACCCCAACTTATTATTAATGAAATTTAATTTTCTATTTATTATTTTGAAATAGTAAGGGTTGATGTGATTAATGTGGATAGTTAGGGGTAAAATACGCAAATACTTCAAAATAAGCAAGTGGTTATAAAATATTCATTGTTGTTTGGGAATATTCGTTTGGTCGTGGAATATTCGCATCGTCGGGAATATTCGTATGCGACCAGCCAAAGCGACCATGTGTGGGCTCCATAACGGAAAGCGATTGGATGAAGAAAACGACAAATATAAGTGGTTTAAAAATACTTGGCAGTAGTTGTTACCAAGTAATATCGTTAAAATACCGGTGGTTTAAAACACGTAGCACACGAGATTGCACCAATTGTTGATTCTTACGTAAGAAGGCACTACTCAATAATGGTTACGATGAATTCATCGCTCAAAGATTTTATTGAGTTAATAATTGTTTGCGTTGATATTTTATATTCTTCATTGTTTCAATAATTGTCATTACACAAGATTTTTCATTATCGAAGCAATAATTCATATTATCCTGAATAATATTATTAGATAACATTATTGGCAATGTCTAGAAAGTTCTCATTCTAAGGAGAGGTTTGGTCACCTAATTGCGCGCCAGTAAGAAGAAATTCTTATTGGAAAGCCCCCTCTTTCCTGGGAACTCCCTGGTTGTCAATATTGTGATTCTGTAATATTATTTGTGAATAATTAACTATTGATTCATATGATGAGGAAAATATTGATTTTATGTGGATATAGATGGAGAAAAATTTTAATGTGACAATTGTTGAAAATTGAAATTTTATCTTTTTACGATAAAATTATTCTTTAAATATATTATTATATTTTAATAATATAATAATGGTGATATTTTTACAACGAATGTGGGATATATGAGTATACGAGGAGGAAGAGTATTTTTGTTGCAATAAATGTTTAAAACATGTTAAACATGTCAGTGGACCCCATTTATTGACTGAAATTTGATTATAGCTTGTAAAATCCTCGTTTGTGGATTTTGGGCCAATTTCTCATTTGGAATTTGGAAAACTTTCTTACGAAAAGTTGTAGAGAATTGAATTTCCTATAAAAACTCTCGAGATTCGAATTTTCCGATAGAAGGGCTATTTATTATGAATTATTGAAGTTCAAGCTCAAATAATTGATTTTTGGAAGTTTAAAATATTTTAAATAATAAAACGTTTTTTTTGTTTGTTTTGTGGGCTACAACATGTGCATAATGAGCTGAGATCAGATCTAAGAAGGTGAGCGTAGAAATCTTAATATATATATTAATATTATATTAAATTTTTCGCTTTGGTGTTCTAAGCATTTTCCTATAAATAGGTGCTTAGGTTAGAATTGAAAATCACAATTTAAACCCAAGTTTTTCTATCTATATTATCGAGCATATTCTTGTGAGTATTTTGAGTATACTTTGAGTATTGTTAGACAATTGCAAGTTCCCTTCAAAGACTATACCCTAGATTCCAAATTAGTATCTAATCTTTCGAGGTAAGGGATGTTATTTTCTTCTCAAATGATATTATTTCTTCAATATCATTATTTGAAATATTGGATGGAACTTTTTATCAAATTTGGAACTTTTTCATGTCGGGGTTACTTATTCATGAGTTACTATTCACGAGTTACTATTCATGAGTTATTATTCACGTAGTACTATTCATGAAGCGTGAAGATGTTTTTGTTGAATTTCTATCTTTTGTGTGTCTGAGTTACTATTCACGATACTCGGCACTATTCACGTAAAAATAAAATTTCTTCTTTTTGTCCAAAATATCTATTCTCGGATACTAGCTTTGATTGTATCCATGTTTTGATCATTCTTGAATTTTACACCACTATGATTATTTTTGAGGTATTTTTTTGAACATGGATAAAACAAAGTACTAATCCTTAATCCTTAATCCTTAATCCTTGTCATCATTTGTTTTTCACTGGATTTGTTTCTTTAAAAATATTTTTCATCATCCTCGGTCTTAAATGATGATATTATTGAATATCTTTGGCCTCTGTAAGTGCAAAGATGAATGATTTTGAAGAATATCTTTGGTCAGTAGTGCAAAGATGAACAGTGTTTAGATGAACATGAATTAATGATGAATATCTTTGGCTCAGTAGTGCAAAGATGAATATTTGATTCGAGATGTATATTGATTGATGTTACTGAGGATAAAAGATAGACGATGAACTTTTAAATTCATACATAGAAGATAGTAGTTTGCATTCTCTACTTAACTCTTCTAATGAATTATTATTTCATTGCATGAATATTGATTTAAAATTTGTTGTCTATTGTATTCTATTAGATTTTTCCCTTATGAAAACTAACGGTAATTTGTTGTATATTATCTTAGTCATAATATTCTTTCTTTGGGCTAGTTGAGCTCACCCTTTTCCTTTTTGTTCCATTTTTCTTCTCGTGGAGGCGAGAATATAGTGAGTACAATTAGCTCTGGGTATGGAATGAAGGTTTTAGAAAGAATTGTTTAGTAGTCCTCACCATTTTGTAAAATAATGTATCAATAAATTTGATGAGAATTTATTTGAGTATAGATATTGTCTAGAAGATAATATTTGTATTCAAACTCACGCTTTTATTGTTGTAATAATAAAGTTGTAGTTGTTTACTATCGTATATGATTGACAACTCGTAAATGGGTGATGTATACCTATTTTGGGGGCGTCACAACTACGGGCCAATGAGGACTTTTTTCACATCATTTGTAATATTACGATCATGATTATACCGAATAATTACTGGTCATAATCATACCAAGTCCATCTATTCACTACGGCCAAAGATGACTTTCAACACAATATAAGCATGAGGATGATGACAATGATATAAGAATCAATCAAATGAGATAAATGATAAATATTAAACATTTATAATACAATTTATCCAGCGTTCAATAATAACCAAATGTTATCAATCACTTAATAATCTCATAATCTAATATCATTAATATTATAACAATATTTTAATAATTTCTTAAACTTATAAATAATTTATTTCAATTATTTACACTTTATCAAATAATGCATTTAATCATTCAAAAATGACATACTCATAAGATTTCATCATCAATGATCAAATTCCTCATAAAAAATCTGCATATACCCTATATAGGATTCCCAAGCCATAAAATCCTATTTTCCAATTTTATTACTTCACATAACATATATAATTCATTTACTCATAACTAGTTCATTTTAATGAAAAATACTAAATCAGTCCCAAAAATATTTCTTTTCTGGGATTTAACAGAATATAGTCCCATCTTGAACATATATTTTTCTCAGAATTTTTAAAATTCATTTACTATTTTTAATATGGCAAAAACTGCCGAATATTTAGACATTTATCATAAATTGTACTTTTGTCCAAAAATTCCAAAATTTACAGGGTATACTCCTGTTATATACATGTACTCCCAATAAAAATTTTACCAATTTTGGAGTTAACCACAAGGAGTTATAAAGGTTTACTTTTAAAATAGTCTTTTTCAATAAAATCCATAACTTTTAATCTATACATCCAAAAATCGCCATTTTTGGACACAATCTAGAAAACTCATCAAATTATCATTTCAATTATTTTCCAGAATTTTTTGAGGGTCAGAAAAATTATGAATCTGCTCCTGGCAGAAACCCCTTTTTAATGAAAATACTATTCGTATGAATACGAATGATCATTTACTATGCCTGCGGTAATCTACATAGACATGTTATTTCAACAGAATAATAAATAATGGAACCAGGTCATGCGTAAATGCACAGACAGGATATTCCAACATAATAATAAATAATAGAATAATGAAGAATTCACCGTGCACGCGATAGGCCGCATGCAGACGCAAGTTATTCCAATGTAAAAATAAATAATAGAACCTGTGTCATGCAGAACGCATACGGACATGATATTCCGATAGAATAATAAAGAATAGAATAATAGAAAAATTTCACCATGTATGCGAAGATTGCAGATGTACAAAAGTTATTCCAACATAATAATAAAGAATGGAATAATAGAATAATTTCACCATGTATGCAATCTTTCATGCATATGTGTTATTCCAATATAATAATAAAGAATGGAATAATAGAAGTTCTCTTCATGAATACGAACGAAATAATACCCCTTACTATAATAATAATAATAATATCCTTACGCTAGCACGACAATTATATCCCTACGATTACAACAAATAATATCCCCTACCTTAAAAAGAAAAGTATTTCGACTGGTAGGGCGGGAATATACTTGAAGAAAACTTGCACTACGCTCAAAGCTTTCTTAAACTCTAAAGAAATACACTCAAGATTGTAAGACCCCAACTTTTTAAAATAAAGATTTAATTTCTCTAATTATTATTTTGAAATAGTAAAGGTTGAATTGATTAATGTGGTTAGTTATGAGTAAAATGCTCGAATATTTTAAAATAAACAGGTGGTTATAAAATATTCATTGTTGTCGGAGAATATTCGTTTGGTCGTGGAATATTCTTGCTGTCAGGGAATATTCGTACGACAGCGCAATCTTTTGTGGTCCCAATAACCGAAAGTGATTGGATGAAGAAAAAGACAAGTATGAGTTTATAAATAACGGCGTAGTTGTTACCGTTAATACTGTTGGAATACCCGGTGGTTAAAACACGATAATACACGTTGTTGTTGCGAAGAGCAATACCAGTATTGCACCAATTAATGATTCTTACGTGAAGAAGACACTACTCAATAATTGTTACAAATAATTACTATTCAAGATTTTATTTTATTGATTCAATAATTGTTGCGTTGATTTTTTTATATTTATCGTTGTTTCAATAATTGTCACTACACGGTAGATTTTTCATTATCGAAGCAATAATTCATGTTATCCGAATAATATTATTAGAAAACATTATTGGCAATGTCTAGAAAGTTCATGCCTAAAGGGAGGTTTGGTCACCTAATCAAGGCCAAGAAGTGAGAAATTCTTATCGAAAGCCCCCTCTTTTTTGGGAACTACCGTTTGCAAGATTGTGATTCTCGTAATATTATTTGTTAATAATTAATTATTGATTTATATGATGAGAAAAATATTGATTTTATGTGAATATAGATGGAGAAAATTTTTAATGTGACAATTGTTAAAAATTAATATTTTATCTTTTTTTGATAAAATAACTCATTTAAATATATTATTTTAATAATATATTAATGATGATATTTTAACAATGAATGTGGGATATATGAGTATATGAGGAGGAAGAGTATTTTTGTTGCATTAAATGATTAACACATGTTTTGTGTGTCGGTGGACCCCATTTCTTGACTGAAATTTGATTATAGCTTGTAAGATCGTCCGTTTGTGGATTTCGGTCAATTTCTGTTTGGAATTTGGAAAAATTTTCTTCTGCAAAGTTGTAGAGAATTGAATTTCCTATAAAAAGTCGCGAGATTCGAATTTTCTGAAAAAGGGCTATTTATTATGAATTATTGAAATTCCGAAGTTCCGAAATAATTAATTTTTAGAAGTTTTAATTATTTTTATTTAGAAAAACTTTTTTGTTGTTTATGGACATGTGTTAGGTGTTTGAGATCAGCTGGTAGGATGGCATAGAAGATTTATTATATATATTAATATTATATTAAATTTTCTGTTTTGGTGTTCTAAGCATTTTTCTATAAATAGGGTGCTTAGGTTAGAATTGAAAATGACAACAGAAACTAAAGATTTCTCTCTCTTTCTCTCTCTATAATATCGAGCGTATTTTGTGAGTATTTTAGTACTTTGAGTATTGCTATACGGTGCAAGTTCTTTCAAAGACTATATCCAAAGATTCCAATCGTAATCTTCTTTTTTGGAGGTAAGGATGTTATTTTATTCGAAAATGATATTATTTCTTCAATATCATTATGCCGAAATATTGGTTGGAAATTTTTTTCAAATTTAGAACTTTTTTATGTCGGGGTTACTATTCATAAGTTACTATTCACGAGTTACTATTCACAAGTTACTATTCACGAGTACTATTCACGAAGCATGATGATGTTTTTTGGTGAAATTTCTATCTTTTGGTGTCGGAGTTACTATTCACGTAGACAACACTATTCACGTATACGGCACTATTCACGAATACGACACTATTCACAGAAAAATTTAATTTTCTTTTCCGTGTCCAAGATTGTCTGTTATAATTCTTATCTTTGATTGGATCTATGTTTTGATCATTCTTGAATTTTACTCCACTCTGATTATTTATGAAGTATTTTTGAACTTGGATTGTGTAAAGTACAAATCCTTAATATTTGTTCTTTTGTTTCACTGGATTCGTTTCTTTTAAAATATTTTTAATCATCCTCATCCTAAATGATGATATTATCGAATATCTTTGGCCCAGTAGTGCAAAGATGAATGATTTTCTGATGAATATCTTTGGCCCATAGTGCAAAGATAAACAGGTGTTTAGATGAACATGACCAACTGATGAATATCTTTGGCTCGTAGTGCAAAGATGAACAGGTGTTGAGATGAACTTGACCAACAGATGAATATCTTTGGCCTGTAGTGCAAAGATGACTATTTGATTCAAGATGTATATTGATTGATGTTATAGGGATAAAATATCGATGATGGACTTTTAAATTCATAGATGATAGTAGATTTCATTCTCTACTTAACTCTTCTAATGAATTGTTATTTCCGCTGCGAAGATTGATTTAAAACTAGTTGTCTATTGTATTCTATTAGATTTTTCCCTGTTGAGGACTAACGATAATTTGTTCTATATTATCTTAGTCATAATGTTCTTTATGGGCTAGTTGAGCTCACCCTTTTCCTTGTTGTTCCATTTTTCTTCTCGGGAGGCGAGAATGTAATTTAGTACTAGTCGGGGTGTGGAATGATGGTTCTAGAAGTTGTTCTAGTAGTCCTCACTATTCAGTAAAATAGTGTATTAATAATTGTAATGAGGACTTATTTGAGTGTGGATATTGTCAGATGATAATATTTGTATTTAAACTCACAGCTTTTTATGTTGTATTAATAAAGTTATAGTTGTTTTTTGTACCATGTATTTTGCGACTCGAGAATGGGTGTTGTATACCTATTTTGGGGGCGCCATGAGTTAATGTATCGAGCTTAGGATATGGTCTCTGGCGAGATCGGGAATAATACTAGGAGGGAGAGACGAGTAATCCTTATTTAGTATGTCATACCTAAGCTTATTTGTTGGTCAATCGAACTATATATGGTTAATATGTGATATGTTAATTTGTTTAATTAACCCTTGTTTTATGGCGATATTTTAGAATGGCAAATTTGAGAATATTAACGGTGGAGTTAATGAGACCGTGGAAACACCTTTAATCACCACCCAGGGGAACGTGCAACAAGAAGGCAATATTCCTCCTGTAAATAACACCACTGAGCAGACGATGAACGACGGGATGTTTAGGAGCTTTTCGCAGTTCATGCAAAACTAGACGAGGGAGACTCGTGTACAGAATACGAGTGGAAATGATAAGAACACGCCATTGTAGCTTATACCAAGCAGCGATTCAAAGAGTTGGGACCACGTAATTTAAGGGAAAGTCGGATCCGATCGTAGGCGGAGACATGGGTCAAGCAAATTACCAAGATATTCGATGTCTTGGGATGCACGGAGGAACAGAAGGTTCCATTCGCCACCTTTATGTTCCGTGGCGAGGAAGATTACTGGTGGGAGTCTGTGAAACGTACCCAGCCTGCCGCACTCCGCATGTCTTGGGAAACATTTCAGAAACATTTCAATGAAAAATACTTTCCTGAAAGTATTCATCATATGAAAGAGGTAGAGTTTATTAGACTAGAACAAAACAACATGACGGTGTCCCAATACGAGGCGAACTTCACAGAGTTATCCAGGTTTGCACCTCATTTGGTAGAGAATGAGGAACGAATGACGAGGATGTTTTGAGAGGTTTAAAACCCGAGATTGAAGAATATCTTATCTCTCATAATTTTCTTTATATTCGGATGTTGTCAGCAGGCTCAATTATTGTAAGCGAGATAATGAAAGTACATTCAACCAAGAGACCGCAACGAGGATCATCTCTAAGTGATGGCGGTCATCGTAACAACGATAACCGGCGGAGAAAGAAAAATATGGATAAGTGCGACAACCACTCTGGTGGTAATCGTGGGCCATGAAAATAGAAGAAGCGAGTAGGAGGAGATTTTAAAAGAGGAGATTCAATAATGACACTCATGAAGACGTAAAGACCAAAAAGACATCGGTTTTAAGGGAGGAGAACGACCACCCATCGAATGCTATAAATGTGGAAAAGAGAGACACATCACCCCAAACCGCATCCCAACAGTTCAAGGTATGCTATAATTATGGAAAGGAATGACATATCGCTTCGAGATTTACGCAGAGCGAAACCAAGCCTAGTGGGGATGGTGACTCAAAAGGTCATCCCGTAAAAGTCAAAGTCAACGGTTCCTGGAAAAGCGTTTGTCGTGACTGGTCAACATGCGAGGAACCCAAACGAGGTGATCACGGGTAAGTTAATCATAAATTCATACGAAGTTTATACATTACTAGATACCGGTGCTACCCATTCATTTATCTCTCCTGCTTGTGCTCAACGTTTAAACTTGACTCCGGAGAAATTAGACTTTGACCTATCTGTGGAAACTCCGTTAGGAGAAACTTTCATCGCATCCACTATTTATAAATCTTGTTTGATCCAAGTTGGTACCATCGCATTACCTGTTGACCTTATTTCTTTAAAGATACTTGCTTCTTATGTGATTTTGGGGATTGATTGATTAACTACTCATCATGACAAAATTGATTGCTTTCGTAAGGTTATTAGTTTTCATATTCCTAAGCAACCTGTTATTCGAATTCAAGCAACCAAACCATTGAAGCCAAACACTTTCATATCAAGCCATAAAGTCATTCATTTATTGAAAAACGGATGTCAAGTTTTCTTAGCCCATGTTATGGACTTAAACAAAAATACGTCAGATGTGAATGATATTTCTATTGTTAGTAAATTTCCTGATGTATTTCCTGAAGAATTTCTTGGCTTACTCCCAAAGTGTGATATTGAATTTTGTATCGACTTTGAACCCCAGACAAAACCCATTTCTAAAATCTCATGGCTCCTATTAAACTCGTGAGTTAAAAATTCAAGCTGTAGAAGTTTGTACCGAGCCTTTATCGGTGACTTCCTTTGTGGAATGCACCAAAGCCGCACTTCTCCGTAGGGGATGCCATATTTGTGTGATAGTAAATCGATAGGTGTCATTGTGACGTCTTTATCCAAGGTTGGGATATGAGTCACGATTGAGAACAACCTAAGTCGGTGAATTGAAATACGTAGCTTTCAGGCTTAGTTGGTTATTATCAGAGATTCGTGGAAAGATTTTCTCGAATTGCTACTCCATTAACTCAGCTGATTCGTAGAGATACAAAATTCGAATGGAACAAGGAATGTGGGAAGAGCTTCAAGAACTCAAGAGGAGACTCATTTTCGCACACGTGTTACGACCATACCATCCTCGGAAAAGTTTAACGTGGTAGCCGACGTGTTGAGTAAAAGATCGTATACGAGTACGAATGAGATATTGTCAAAGACCCGTTTCATATAACTTACAAATGATAGATATAGAGTCAAAGACTCTAGGAACTCACGTGATGATATACAAGTAGAACCGACTTTAATCGATAAAGTTAAAAACGTTCAAGCTATACACCAGAGCTGATGAATATGAAGAATGAGGTACAAGAAGTTGTTATTCCAAAAGCGAGAATTGGCGAGGTGAGGAAAGCTCAAACCTTCAATTTATTAGTCCATTTGAAATCCTAGATCGAATAGGAACTGTGGCCTATAGACTCGTTTTACCGCCAAGTATATCGCGTGTTCATAACATTTTTCACGATCGATGTTACGTAAATATGTGGACTCTAATTCGAACTATGTTATTGAGTTAGAACAGGACGAGATAATCAAGACTTAACGTATGAAGATGTACCTGTCAAGATTTTGGATAGGAAGGAGCATGTCCTACGACGAAGGTCATACCACAAGTTAAAGTTTTGTGGAGAAACCATGTTATTGAGGAAATGACCTGGGAGTTGGAAACGGAAATGAAAGCGAGGTATCCTCATCTTTTCGAAACACCAGGTACGTACGAGTTAAAGATGAAGATAGAGTTAAAGACTCTAGGAACCCAAGTGAAGATAACGAATATACGAGTAGAATCGACTTTAATCGATAAAGTTAAAGCCGCTCAAGCTACATACTCAGAGCTGATGAATGTGAAGAAGAAGGTTCAAGTGGGCGTTATTCTAGAAGCAAGAATCGACAAAGAAAGAAAATTTCAACCCTCGATTTAATTGGCCCATTTGAAATCCTGGATTAAGTAGGAGTTGTGGCTTATAGACTCATTTTACCGCCAAATATGGTGCGTGTTCATAACGTTTTTAACGTATCAATGTTACGTAAATAAATATGGAATTCGAACCACATTATTAATTTAGAAACCAGGACGAGATAAAGAGAAGATTTAACGTATGAGGAGATACGTGTTAACATTTTGGATAAGAATGATCATATTCGACGCACAAAGGTTATACCTCAAGAGTTAGAATTTGAAGTGAAGTCAAGGTATCCTCACCGTTTCTAAGATACCAGTACGTACGTAAATTTCGAGGGCGAAATTCCATAAGGAGGGGAGATTGTGAAACCCCAGATTTTATGAATAAAGAATTAATTTTCTCGAAATAATTTTTTTATATTATGGTGTGAATTTGAGATAATGTTATAGTTGTGGGTAATATTTATAAATTTTGCAAAGTATGCAAGTTGTCATATTATATTCGATTGGTCGAGGAATATTCGTTTTAAACAGGAAATATTCGTACGATGGCACAATCATTGGTGGACCCCACAACAGAATTATTGTCGAATTGAGAAAATGACAAAAATATTTTATTAAAAATAACGGCAGAAGTTTTACCGTTGATCATCGTTGAACTACTTCGGTAGTAAAAGTACGATGAATCTGGCGTTGTTGCGACAAGTAAGTTACGGTGCATTGATTATTGATATTTATGTGAGAAGTCACCGGTTTTGTTCAATTATTGCTACAATAGTCACTGACAAGTATCTCACATTATTTGATTCAATTATTGTTGATTTAGAAGTTTTGTTTTATTCAGTATTATTAACGTAATAAAATAGAAACATCTTTTTTATATAAAATGTAATACTTTATTAAAGTTATTCTATAAATAGAATATATTATATTCTATTACGCATAGTGTTTTACATAGTAAAATCTTTTTATATAAAATGCGAATACTTTATTAAAGTTATTCTATAAATAGAATATATTATATTTTATTATGCATAGTGTTTGCATAGTGCTCAAGATATAAGTGTTTGTATAGTAAAAATCTTTTTATATAAATAGAATATATTATATTTTATTTAAAAGATTTTTCTTTAAATATGGACCGTCGATTAAAAGTAAATCAATCTGGACCGCTCATGGATTAGTTATTATGCATTTCATTTTCTTATAAATAGAAGCTCATTCCTTCATTATTTTCTTACTTAATTCAATTGAACTCTACAGAGAGAGAAACTATAGAGATCGAAGAAAAGTTTTTCGCTACTTCACTACTCTTATATCAAGTATTATTTTACCAGTGGGATATTATTCTTTTGTATTCAAGAAGAGAACTTCTGTTATTCCATTTCTTTATTGTTCTGTTGGAATAACCTTTATACGCGGGCTACCCTATACTTGGTGACATTCTTCTATTATTATGTCTTTATTATTCTGTCGGAATATCCTGTCTGTGCTATACGCCGGACCTGGTTCTATTTTTATTATTCCGTCTTTATTATTCGTCGAATAATATTCTCGTCTGTTTATCTACTGGACTCGGTTCTATCATTTATTATTCCGCATTTATTATTCTGTTGGAACATCCCGTTTGAGGTGTGAATTTCACCCGACTGGTTAAAATTATTATTATTCTCGTTGGAATAACCGCCTACATGTGAAGTATCGCATGCATGGTGATATCTTTTGTTATTCCATTCGGTATTATACTCAGTTGATTAAAATTTTGACTTCTATACTCCATGAAATTAGTGGAATATCCTTGATACTTGCGCTTCATCCAGTATCTTTCCATGAAAATATTCTTCTAAGCATTCTTGAATTTTACTCTACAAAGCAGTATCATGTTGACAATTTGGACGTTATTGGTTCCTGGACAAATTAATTCTTGAACTTGTTTAATTGAATTCTTATATCATTGTCATCATCCTCATGTTTATGTTATGTTGAAAGTCATATGTGGTCTGTAGTGCATAGATGGACTTGGTATGATTATGACCAGGGATTATTCGGTATAATCATGACCGTAATGTTACAAATGATGTGAAAATTAAAAGTCCTCATTGGCCCGTAGTGTATTGATGAACAGTTTTTGGTATGATTATGGCTATGGATTCTCTTCGGCCAAGGGAGCAAAGATGAATTATTTTATGGCATGATCATGACCGTTAATGAAAATACGATTATCTTTGGTCAGTAGTGCATGGATAATTCGTGGTCGTGATACTAAAAAATATCCTCGCACCAGTAGTGCGAGGATGATTTAATGATGTGGATTATTTATCGAAATGAGTCTCAATGATAAAAGTGATGAAAAACTTTTTAAATCATAAAAGATAGTAGATTATATTCTCTACTTGACTCTTTTAATGGATTGCTTGTTCATCGCAGCTTAAACTTGATGTCTATTGTATTTTATCGTTTTAATATTGTTAGAGGCTAATGATAATTTATCTCGCATTATCTTAGTCATAATATTTCTTATTGGGCTAGTTGAGCTCACCCTTTCTTTCACCGTTCTCTTCGTGAAATGAGAATATAATTTGGGACGAGTCGAGGAAGCGGAGTGATGGTCCAGAGGATAGCATTAGTAGTCCTCACTATTTTGTGAAATAAGTGTGATAATAATTGTAATGAGGACTCCTTTTGAGTTTGTATAATCTCTAGTAGACAATAATTGTATTCAAACTCACAGTTTATGTTTTATCGTATTGTACACGACAGTTGTATTTGTGAGACCCCAGATTTTATCAATAAAGATTTAAATTTTGTTGAAATAATTTTTTTTAATATTATGGTGTGACTTTAAGATAATATTATAGTTGTGGATAGTATTTATAAATTTTGCAAAGTATGCAAGTGGTTATATTATATTCGATTGGTCGGAGAATATTCGGTTTAGCGAGGAATATTTGTACAACGGCTCAATCATTGGTGGACCCACAATGTAATTATCATTTCGGAATGAGAAAACGACAAAAATATTTTATTGAAATAACGGCAGAAGTTTTACCAGATTGATCTTGTTGAACTACCTCATTAGTAAAAGTACGAAGAATACGATGTGGTTGCACAAGAAGCACACCAGTATTGATTATTGATGCTTATGTGAGAAGTCACCGGTTTGATTCCATTATTGTCGATTAATAATATGAATTATTATAGCGATAATGATGTTTTGTTTTATTCAGTATTATTAACGTAATAAAAGCGTAAACATCTTTTATATAAAATGTAATACTTTATTAAAGTTATTCTATAAATAGAATATATTATATTTTATTATGCATAATGTTGCATAGTATTTTGCATAGTGTTTTTATATAGTGTTGCATAGTGTTTGCATAGTAAAATGTTTTTATATAAATAGAATATATTATATTTTATTTAAAAGATTTTGCTTTAAATATGGACCGTCCGATTAAAGTAAATCAATCGGACCGTTCATGGATTAATTACTATGCATTCTATTTTCCTATAAATGAAGCTCATTCCTTCATTATTTTCTTACGAATTCAATTGAAACTCTAGAGAGAGAAATTATAGAGAGAAGTTATAGAGAAAATCTATAGAGAAAGAAAAAGAGTATTCGGTACTTCACTACTTTGATATCCAAGTGTCTTTTACTGGTGAGGATATTATTTGTTGTAATCTGTAAGTGGGTTATATTCTTTCTTATTCATGAAGAGAACTTCGTTATTCCATTCATTATTATTCGTTGGAATAACTCTGTAAAAGTGGAATACCCTATACATAACTTGTGTCACGCCAGATACCCTATACTTGGTGAAATCCTTATATTATTCCATTCTTATTTATTTTGTTGGAATAACACATGTCATGCTGGAATCCCCTATACTTGGTGATCTTCTTCATTATTCCATTCTTTATTATTCTGTTGGAATATCACATCGTGTGTTTTACATTGGGACCGGTTCCATTGTTTATTATTCGCATTTATTATTCTATTGGAATATCCATGCCTCGTGTTTTTTACCAGGAATTCGGTTCCATTATTTATTATTCAAAGCATTTATTATTCGTTGGATCATCCCGCTTCGGTGAATTTCACACGACCTGGTTCCGTTATTATTATTCTATCGAATAACTTGCATCTATGCTAAGTACCGCATGCATGGTGATTTCTTTTGTTATTCCATTCTTTATTATACCCAAATTGGTTAAATCTTTGACTTCTATACTCAATGAAATTAGTGGAATATCCTTGATATTTTGCGCTTCATCCAAAGATCTTTTCATGGAAATATTCTTCCGATCATTCTTGAATTTTACTCTACAAAACAAGATCTTGTTGACAATTTGGGACGTTAATAATTCCAAGATAAATTAATTCTTGAACTTGTTTTATTGAATTCTTATATCATTGTCATCATCCTCATGTTTATATTATGTTGAAAGTTATCTTTGGCTTACGTGCATAGATGAACTTAGTATGATTATGACCTGTGGTTCATTCGCAGTATAATCATGGCTTGATATAAATGATGTGACAAAAGTCCTCTCAGTGGCTTTGTAATGCGGTGGTGGATAGTTTTTGGTATGATTATGACTGGGGTAATTCGGTATATATAGTCATGACCATTGATAATTTGATGAAAATCCTTCGACCAAGGTATGCAGGGATGATTAGATATTGTGGTTTATTCATTAAAGTTTGAGTCTCATTTATAATAATGATGAAAACCTTTTAAATCATAAAAGATAGTAGATTTTATTTTTACTTGACTCTTTTAATGGATTGCTTATTAAAACTGCAGATTAAACTTGTTGTCTATTGTATTTTATTAGTTTAACATCATTTGAAGGCTAATGATAATTTATTCGCATTATCTTAGTCATAATATTTCTTACCGGGCTAGTTGAGCTCACCCTTTTCTTTCAACTTTTTCTTCGTAAAATGAGAACATAAATGGATTTAGTCTGGGAACCAGAGTAATGGTCCGGAGGATAGCATTAGTAGTCCTCACTATTCTCGTGACATAGTGTGATAATAGTTGTAATGAGGACTCCTTTTGAGTTTGTATAATATCTAGTAGACAATATTTGTATTCAAACTCACAGTTTATGTCGTATTGTACACGACAGTTATATTAGTAAGTTGTATTTGAATTTATGTACCATGTAAGTGGCGACCCAAGATGGGTGACGTATACCTAATTTTGGGGGCGTCACAGTATTAGTGAGTTGTATTTGAATTCTGTACCATGTATCTGGCGACCAAGGATGGGTGATGTATACCTAATTTTGGGGGCGTCACAAGTTACTATTCACGAGTTACTATTCATGAGTTACTATTCATGAGTACTATTCACGAAGCATGATGATGTTTTTTGGTGAAATTTCTATCTTTTGGTGTCGGAGTTACTATTCACGTATACGACACTATTCACGTATACGGCACTATTCACGAATACGACACTATTCACAGAAAAATTAAATTTTCTTTTCTGTGTCCAAGATTGTCTGTTATGATTCCTATCTTTGATTGGATCTATGTTTTGATCATTCATAAATTTTACACCACTTTGATTATTTATGAAGTATTTTTGAACTTGGATTGTGTAAAGTACAAATCCTTAATATTTGTTCTTTTGTTTCACTGGATTCGTTTCCTTTAAAATATTTTTCATCATCCTCAGTCCTAAATGATGATATTACTGAATATCTTTGGCCTGTAGTGCAAAGATGAATGATTTTTTGATGAATATCTTTGGCCTGTAGTGCAAAGATAAACAGGTGTTTAGATGAACATGACCAACTGATGAATATCTTTGGCCTGTAGTGCAAAGATGACTATTTGATTCAAGATGTATATTGATTGATGTTACAGGGATAAAATATCGATGATGGACTTTTAAATTCATAGATGATAGTAGATTTCATTCTCTACTTAACTCTTCTAATGAATTATTATTTCATTGTGAAGATTGATTTAAAACCCGGTCGTTTCTATTGTATTCTATTAGATTTTTCTCGTTGAGGACTAACGATAATTTGTTCTATATTATCTTAGTCATAATGTTCTTTATGGGCTAGTTGAGCTCACCCTTTTCCTTGTTGTTCCATTTTTCTTCTCGTGAGGCGAGAATGTAACGAGTACTAGTTAGGGGTGTGGAATGATGGTTCTAGAAGTTGTTCTAGTAGTCCCTCACTATTACGTAAAATAGTGAATTAATAATTGTAATGAAGACTTATTTGAGTGTGGATATTATCAGATGACAATATTTGTATTTAAACTCACGCTTTTATGTTGTATTAATAAAGTTGTAGTTGTTTTCGCATTCATGTATTTGGCGACTCAGAATGGGTGTTGTACACCTATTTTGGGGGCGTCACAAAGATTATAGAAGAAGAACTCTCTTTATAGTTTCTCTCTCTAGAGTTTCAGTGAATTCGTAAGAAATAATGAAGGAATGAGCTTCTATTTATAGAAGAATGAACTGCATAGTAACTAATTCATGAACGGTCCAGATTGATTTACTTTTAATCCGACGGTCCATATTTAAAGCAAAATCTTTTAAATAAAATATAATATATTATATTTATAATCTAATAAAATGAATAACTTTTTAAAAGTATTCTGTTTTATATAAAAAGATTTTTACTATGCAAAATACTATGCTGAGTATACTACGATAATAAAATATAATATATTCTAATTATTGTCTAATAAAACAAATAACTTTATAAAAGTATTACATTTTATATAAAAAGATTTTACTATTAGCCTAATAAAACGAATAACTTTATAAAAGTATTCTTTTTTATATAAAAGTTTTTCGCTTTTTATTACATTAATAATACTAATAAAACAAAACCGAGTGACTTCTCACGTAAGCATCAATAATCAATACCGCGGTGTATCATCTTTGTAACTACGCCAGACATCGTACTTTTTTAACACCGGTGTGTTTCAACAGATTAACGTGTAAAACTTCCACCGTTATTTTCATAAAGTATTTTTGTCATTTTCTCAATCGACAATAATTTCGCGTAGGATCCATCAATGATTGTCTTCATTGTTATGCGAATATTCCCCGTTAAAATGAATATTCCTCGACCAATCGAATATTATATAACAACTTGCGTACTTTGCAAAAAAAAAAAAAATTCACATATTACCCTTAACTTTAGACTTTTATCAATTTAACTATTTACCAAAATAGAAAAAAAAATGAATACTTTTATTTCATAAAATTCGGGTTCTCACAGTCTTAATACACGATCTAACATTTGGAATTCAACCACTTCGAGCCAAATGAGGGGAATACGTGAGGCCTCACTATACCAAGCTGTCTGATACTCTTGTGCCACAAGATGATCGAAATGTGAATACGGGATCCAGCGTACCATAACATTTGTCATCCCATCAAATCCCCCGGTAAAAGATTTGGTTGTGATGCGGATATGGTCTTCTTGCCCTTTTCAGAGTATGCATTTTTCTTCTGTAGGCCCATGCTTTTGAGTAGGGCAATAAATGATCGACTCGTCTTGCATAATTAGGCCTACCGATTGATAGACGTTCGTAGGCATGTGTCATAAGATTTGAAGTTAAAACACCGTCATACAGTATAATATCTGAAAAGGGGTTAAACACCCGGAAAAGCTTTCAGAATCAAGGCAGGTTGTTTTATGTAAGATGCAGAACAAACAAGTCAACACCTCAGCTCCCCATGCATAATCATTTACTTTATTAATATCCTTTAAAAATAAAAGATACATCGCATGTATAACGTCGCGGTTTGCCGATGCAAATAATACCTTCCCCAATATAAACAGTATGTATGCTTTGGTGTAAGTCACCACTGTTTCTCAATCAGCATCTACCGGAACTTGGAAAAATCTACTGCCCAACCACGACAACATAATTCCCCCTCGAGTATACACTTTCTCATCCCCCATAATATATTGACTAAATTCGCTATTAATAAAGTATTGTTTAGGGTTATGGAGTAATGTACATGTAATAGGATGCCATATAACCGGTAATCCTAAAATAAAATGTACATCTTCAAGGGTGACTATCATTTCACCAGTCGAAAAGTGAAATGTATTGGTCTCACTACGCCAATGCTCCATTAATACTTCTATCAACGAAGCGTGTAATTGGTTACAGACATTAGTATTTATAAATACCCTAAAACCTCAGTCGCGTAATAATTCTTTTTGGGTGTCACTTAAAATCCACACTTCCAATGAACATTCACTCTCATCGGTTCTTAATGATATATTGTAATGGGGATTGTCCCATACATCTGTTGAAATGTGGTTTGGTTGATCCCACAACAAAGTGTTGACAATGGGTCCGGGATTGAATTCTATTTCTGTAACTAACACAACCAAAATAAAGATTTATCAAACAACACAAACAATATAAAAACAACATAAATAAAACACCATTAACTCTTAAAGTAAGCAACACATATTTTTGGAGAAGTGAACAAAATTAACAAAATAAAATCCATCTACTCTAAAAGTGTTCAACATAGATTTTTTTTAAAAAAATAAACTTCAAATTTGACTAATAAACAACCATACATATATGTTGGAGGATTTGCCGAACTCCTTTTTATTTGTTGCTTTCGTCTCAAATTCACTGTAACTATTGTAGCTTAAGTTGTTTGATTGCTTTGAACAATATCAGATGGACAAGATGGAACAACTTAAAATTTTGTTTGGATGCAAGGTATCATATATTTTGTATACCTAGCGTCCGTAATATTAAACTGCGGATGATTAATACCTTCAGCGGCGTTGTTTTTTATACACCATATCCAGTTATGTTTGAATTAAAAATGGCACCGTATCCAATTATGTTTGAACTAAAAATGGTACCGTATCCCATTATTGAAAACGACTCCGTCCGACTGTCCTATCAATATTCTAACGTCCGCAATATTAAACTGTGTACGAGACCTTTCATGAGTGTTGATACTGTACAACGTCGTTTAAATCCTTGAACTAGCATCCACAATATTAAACTGCGTACTGTATGCCCACAATGTATAGCCAAAATAGGTCAATTATTTAGTTTTTCTATGCAAACCATGGAAGTGCCAGCACAACAAATTGAGGTTTATTGATGTATGACCTTAAGATGTTGTGATGGACATTTCAGGGTTTGCATAGAAGAACTAAATAATTAACTCATCCTGACAGTATATTTTTTAAGACATCTTGGGGTTAATATTAACTTTTATAAAATAGATTTAAAACATTTCTATATTCAAATTCACCATCAATTTTATATTTTTGAAATAGATATCAACTGATAGGGGAGTTATATATATATATTATCCCTTTGTTATATACGTTCTGAGTTGATTATTATCTTTGCTTCTTTATTTTATTATCTTTATTACTAAATTAAATGATCACACAAATTAAAAATTGAATATTTTTAACAATAATTCTGGGGCGACATGGGTTTTGTGACGCCCCCAAAATAGGTCCATTCCATCCAACCCATTCTGAGTCGCCAAATACATGGTACAGAAAAACAACTACAACTTTATTACAACAATTGTCGTGGCAAAATACAACAACACATATGTCGTGAGTTTGGATACAAATATATACCAATCAGTAGACGTCCCAATGACACCTTACATAAAGGTATAGTCAAAAACTGCTTTTAGAAATTAGAATCTTTGGGAAGTGCTCAAGGAAACCTTCGTACATGGGAGGCCATGCTTTTAGGTTATGGTAGATATCATATGGCCACGTAATTATCCTTGGTTGACCCAATAGACCCCAAAGAAAAACGAGAAGATTACTATCATATTCTTCCCAATGGTGAGTCTTTCTTGACATATCATTATCTCCACTGCTCTCTAATTGGGTATTATACTCCAAACAAACACCAAGATTATATAGGTAGTGCTTGTAAATATACTCAAGAAGTGGATGAAGCACAACCATGTCTTATGATAACACGAGTTTGTATGTCATTAGACATCTTGTATGATAGTGACAAAACACCCTTCCAAAGTTGGGTTCGCTTTCACCCTATTTAATTCACCAAAATAACTATTAAATGATGTATAAAATACAACACACTAAAGCCCTCAATAAAATTATTTTCATACTCTTTAGGGAGAACCTCAACAACTATAGACCACCGCTCTATTCCTTGTTATCCCGCTTCAACCCAAATTTACACTTTTATTACCCGAAAGGAATTGTGAAACAAAAGGGTGAGCACAACTAGCTCAAGAAAGAATATTATGACTAAAGATAAATAAATTATCAATAGTCTTCATCGAGGGGATGAATCGTAGATTTAGAACATATATGGTAGATGATAAAACTTTTCAACCATAGTTGCAAATGAACGAAGCAATCCATTAAAAGAGTCAAATAGACTATAAAGTCTATTATCTTTCCACGTTAAAAGTCCACCAACAATATTTTATCCCCGTAACATCAATCAACAGTTCATTTCCACAATCATATGAATAACTCATAATCATAATTGTGATTCTAAATTCTCTTCTCATCGGGAATGAAGATAATTTTCATCACTGTCTTTACCGAAACATCAAATATCATGGTTATACCAAATCACATTTCTGCTCATAATCATACTAATAAATTCATCTTTGCACCACGGGCCAAAGATATTCATCAACAGTACTACAGGCTAAAGATATTCAACAATAGGTCATCTTTGCATTACGAGCCAAAGATATTCATCAATAATTCATCTTTGCACTACAGGCTAAAGATATTCATCAACAAGTCATCTTTGCATTACGAGCCAAAGATATTCATCAATAATTCATCTTTGCACTACAGGCTAAAGATATTCATCAACAAGCCATCTTTGCACTACGGGCCAAAGATATTCATATCTCAAATAAATACATAATCATTTCAGAAGTTATATAACAATAATTATAACCATGTTGATCAATTCACCTTTGCACTTAAGCTAAAAATATTCAATTGTAAATTCAATGGTCATGATCATACCAGTCAACAATTCAACTTTTGCACTCATCGCCAAAGAGAACCTATGGTCACGATCATACCAATAATCTACCCATCTTTACACTCAAGTCAAAGAGAAATGTCATCATTGGGTTATAAGAATGTTATATAAAAACAATATAATCAAAACATAGTTTTAATTTCAAGAGTAAGATTCATAAATCAACGATAATTTGGTCAGAGAAGAAACCAATTTGTTGTGAATAGTACCCCGTATTCGTACATAGTACCGTATACGTGCATAGTAACCTCCATTACTAAAAAAGATAAAGTTTCATAATAAAATTCATATCCATATTTATAACACCTTAATCCAAATGTTATAAATCACTTAGAAATCTCATAATCTAATATTATTAATATTATAATAATATTTTAATCATTTCTTAAACTTATAAATAATTTAATCCAATTATTTACACTTTAATAATTAATGCATTTAATCATCTAAAAATGCCAAACTCATAAGATTTCATCATCATTAACCAAAACCCTCATAAAAATCTGCATATATCTCATATATGATTCTCAAGCCAATAAATCATATTTTCCAATTTTCTTACTTCACATAACATATTTAATTCATTTACTCATAACTAGAACATTTTCATGAAAAATACCAAATCAGTTCCAAAAATATTTCTTTTCTGGTATTTAGCATAACATAGTCCCATATTGAACAAATATTTTTCTCAAAATTTTAAAAATTCATTTACTATTTTTCATATGGCCAAAACCACCGAATATTTAAACATTTATCATAAATTATACTTTTATCCAAAAATTCTGAAATTTACACGGTATTCTGATATTATATAGATGTACTTCCAATAAAAATTTCATCAATTTTGGAGTTAATCCAAGGAGTTATAAGCGATTACTTTTAAAATAGTCTTTTCTCATAAAATCCATAACTCCTAATCTATACATCCAAAAATCGCCATTTTTGGACACAATCTACAAAACTCATCAAAATATCATTTTAAATTTTTCCAGAATTTTTGAAGGTCCGGAAAAATACAAAACTGAAAAACATAATCACCCTTAAAAATCCATTACTATCCTTTACCTCAAAAGAAAGACTTATTTGGAATAATATTTGAACGAACTTGCACCGTATAGCAATACTCAAAGTATGCTCAAAATACTCACAAGAATACGCTCAAAATATTGAGAGAGAAATAGAGAGAAAACTTCAGTTTCTGGTGTGATTTTCAATTCTAACCTAAGCACCTATTTATAGGAAAATGCTTAGAACGCCAAAGGAGACTAAATTAATAAATTATTATTATTATTATTCTACGCCTCCTCCTTGGAAAATCAAGCACCAATGACCCTCCACTCTTGAAAAAAATAATCAAACACATGCATTCAATTACCAACCAAAAAGTGGGCCCACTTTCATTAAAAATTATTTTATTTTTCGAAACTTCAACAATTCATAGAAAATAAACCGGTTATCGTAAAAAATCTGAATTCTATATCCATTACTTTGAAATCGAATTCTCTACAACTTTTACAGAAGAAATTTTTTCCAAATTCCAAACGAAAAATGACCAAAATCAAGATACGGATAAGTTTTCTAATTTCCTTCTCTTCCTTTCTCTTTCTTCCTTTCCATAATTCTCCACTAACTCTCTCTTCCCCACTTTCTTCTCTTACCCCACCACTTCTTCCCCACACACACACAAATACATATATATATATATATATATATATATATATATATACATTAAAATATTTACAATTATTAAATAATTCCAATTCTATCTTCTCTTCCACCTCATCTATTTATAAATCATGAATTTATTGTAAAATATCACCATCAATATATTATTAAAATAATATATTTAAATGAATTATTTTATCGAAAAATATAAAATATTAATTTTCAACAATTGTCATTTTAAAATTTTTCTCCATCTATATCCATATAAAATCAATATTTTCTCATCATATGAATCAATAATTAATTATTCACAAATAATATTCTGTAATCATAATATTGACAACTCAGCAGCTTCAGAAAGAGGGGCTTTCAATAAGAATTTCTCTCTTCTTGGCCGCAATTAGGTGACCAAACCTCTCCTTGTATGTAACTTTCTAGACATTTGCAATAATGTTTTCCAATAATATTATTCAGATAATATGAATTATTGCATTCGATAATGGAAAATATTGTGTGTAGTGACAATTATTGAAACAACAATAATATAAAATATCAATGTAGCAATTATTGAATCAATAAAATAAAATATTGAATAAAGAATTATTCTGTAATAATTATTGAGTAATGCCTTCTACTAAAAAAAAAATTATCATGCTTCATGAATAGTACTCGTGAATAGTAACTCGTGAATAGTAACTCATGAATAGTAACTCGTGAATAGTAACTCGTGAATAGTAACTCATGAATAGTAACTCATGAATAGTAATTAAAAAAAAAATTGAATACTTTTATTTCATAAAATTCGGGGTCTTACAGGTTTAGTGACATTTCTGGCGACCAGGTAATGTGGCTCTGCCACATGAGTATGAGAGAGGAAGAGAAATAAAAAAATTACTCAAACCCAAACAAACAAAAACCCATCTGACTTTGCCAAACACAAGCCAAACTCTCTCTCTCTCTTTCACGCCCCTCTCACTGCCGAACTCCCTGCTTCTCTCATACCAAGCTTCCTTCTACAACAAAGTGAGAATCAAAATCATCTGACTAAAAAGTATTATTAATAAAAAATTGAAAAAAAATAATAAAAGAAGGTATACTAAGTTAGCCTATTCTGATACTGCTCAGCCATTGTTCCCAAGGTATTGGGAAGAAGATACCTTGAAAGTCGGATGATTTTGATTCTCACTCTGCTGTAGGAGGAAGCTTGGTACGAGAGAAGCAGGGAGTTCGGCAGTGAGAGAGGCGTGAGAGAGAGAGAGAGAGAGAGTTTGGCCTGTGTTTGGCAAAGTCAGATGAGTTTTTGTTTGTTTGGATTTGAGTAATTTTTTTTATTTCTCTTCCTCTCTCATACTGATTTGGCAGAGCCACATCATCCGGTCGCCAGAAATGTCACTAAACCCATGTCGTCCTAGATTTATTGTATTTTTAAATAAAAGACAATTTTTGCTCTTCAAAATCACTAAATCCAGTAAATGATTATTCTTTCAAAAAAATTCTTTGTATGCAAATAAACTAGAGTCAACCAACAACTTTATATCCACATAGCCCGTTAGACCAAAATAATTCCAGTCACATCTAATATACTCCCTCCGTTTCAGGATAAACGTCCTTATTACTCTCTCTGTTCCTTAATATACATCGTTTTAGACATGTGCACAAGAATTAAAGAAATGATTGAAAAGCATTAATTATATTATTAATTGTCTATAATACCCTTCACCTCACTTATCTCATAAATATGGATCAAAAAATTAGGTGGAGTAATAAGGGGCAATTTAGGAAAAATAGTAATCAATTCTCCTAGATAACCACAAACGACAAATAATTAAGAATAAAAAAAATTCTAAAACGACCTACATATAGGAATGGAGGGAGTACTATTTTAGATAGTCTCATGTTAAATATACACTTTCTTTTAATAACCAAACTTTTACACAATTTTTTCTATTATATCCTTAGCATTAAATATCTTATATTTTCCTTATTCTAATTCTCTCTCCATATTTAATAAGTATAATAAGTCACTCTCTCACCTACATCGGAAATGATTAATGAAATATTATTATGGATAATTTTGTCATTTTAATTCTCTTCTTAATATGCGTGAAAAGTCCACCAGAACTTTTATCCTGAAACGGAAGGAGTAATTAAATATTCACACTTTTGTGTTTAAAGTTTTAAAATGGACATAAAAATGATGAAAAACTCAGGTTGTTTGTCCAAATCTTTTGTTATTGAATTTTTTTAATGAATGAAAAAGAAAAAAAATGGGCCATTTTAATTGTCAAAGTTTTTTGTCTAAATATCGACGAATTTTGATGAAAACCTAAATAATATAAGTAAATCTTTTCTGATCTCTATGTAATTTTACGTACATTACAAACACAACAAAACTAATATAAGGGTAAAATAATAATCTATAGGTAAAACTTATGTTTTATTTTCTTTCCTTTATAAACTCAATAACAAGAAAGTTTTTTCTAATTATTTAAAGTTTTTTATTCTTTTATTTTCCATTCAAAATTTAGGAACATAGTGACAGCTTTGAGGATAAATTACAAATATTATCCTTTCATATCCCATCCTTTCAATACCCACCCATGAGCTACTTATTTAGTCAATTCATTCCACACAAAAAGAATTTTTATTACATACTTATCCCTAAATTATATTGAATTGTTAGTATAACGTACGATGATGCATAATAATAAAGATATGGCTATAACTTAAGAATGTAAACTATCATTAAAAAGAGGAAATGAGACTCTTTGTCTGAAATAATAGAATTCAATATAATAAACAAATATGTGTTTTGAGTAGTAAAATAAAATTAGCTCACACGCATGCAAATTGACATCTATATATAGAGAGATAGAAGGGGAAAAATATATTATAAAATTAAAAGATATAAAAAAAACTAGCCATCATTTTGTATTGGAGATGAAGGGTAGTTTTCTCCAACTAAGAAGATATATATAATTGGTCTGTCATTAGGGTTTCTGAGAGAAACATTTAAAGAAACAATTTGACATGCTGGCCACCTCCAAACTCTACATGAAACCTACATTGATGGAGGTGAACAGAATGCCAAATTGTCTCTGCAACATGACCTCTCGGAACCCATCGATAGATAGATAGATAGATAGATAGATACATATGTGTATATATGTATTTATGGATGCAAAGAGATCGGAGAGAGAGAAAAGACTTGGGAATAATATATGGTAGATTTTAATTACTTATGAAGATATAGCAATTAAATTATGATCATATATGGGTGGTGAATATATATATATATATATATATATATATATATATATATATATATATATACACACACACACAGAGACACACTAGTAAATGGGGGGAAGAATGATCAGGTAGCTAGCCAGCGTGCATGGTGAAATAAGGCTTTTTGGGTGGGTTGTAGAGGAAATGTGATATGAGTAAAATGCTGGGTGTGGACTTCATTTTTTCTACACTTTGTTAATTAACTTTTTTGACTTGTTACAAAAGAAGGTTGCAAAGTGAGCTGGCACTTGTTCCCCACTACCATACACACACTTGTGAAGTCCCTTGTCAACTACATACATACATACATCATACATGCTTCTCTATTCAAATTAATTTCAACTCCATAAATATTTTTCCATTCAAAAGCTCAAAAAGTTATGGTTCAACTGTTAGTGGATGCATGGCAGGAAAATAATGGACAAAACGTGGCTCAAAAAAAGCTTCGATATCATCTTTTTCACTTTTGCTGGTCCACACAAAAGTCAAAAATCATGAAAAATCTTTCAAGGATAATTAAAGGATAAATTTTTAAATTGGGATAAATATATTTCCCTTATATATATCAAGTACCACCATATTTCCTTAAAAAAATTTGAACTTACAATTTATTATATAAAGTGTCTAATTACATATATACAATGTAGCCCCAAATTCAGATTCTGAACAAAATTAGATGGAATACCACAATTGCCAGCAAGACAAATATTATTATACGGTTTGACCGTAATAAAATATAATTGACTTACAATTTACTACATAAAGTGTCTAATTGCATACAATGTAGCCCCAAATTAATTTAAAAAATTATTTCTATAATAACTAAGTTAAATACTTAATAATGTGAAAACAAATAAAAAAATCTCATTATTTCTTCCATAAACTCCTCCATCGCCATCATCGATCAAGCACCATTTTCTTCCTTAAACTCCAATCTTATCTTAAACTTCACAATCACAACACAATAGATATATTGTGACAACCCCAAAATAGATCCACTCCATCCAACCCATTCTGAGTCACCAAATACATGGTACAGAAAACAACTACAACTTTATTACAATAATTGTCGTGCAAAATACAACAACACATATACTGTGAGTTTGGATACAAATATATATACCAACTGTGACTCTCATCCCAACCTTGGATAGCACGTCACAATGACACCTTACATAAATGTATAGTCAAAAACTGTTTTAGAAATTAGAATCTTAGGGAAGTGCTCAAGGAAACCTTCGTATATGGGAGGCCATGCTTCTAGGTTATGATAGATATCATATGGCCACGTAATTATCCTTGGTCAATCTAATAGACCCCAAAGAAAAGCGAGAAGATTACTATCATATTCTTCCCAATGGTGAGTCTTCTCGACTTATCATTATCTCATTTGCCTCAAATTGAGAATTATACTTCAAACAAACACCAAGATTATATAGGTAGTGCTCAGTAAATATACTCAAGCAAGTGGATGAGCACAATCTCGTCTTATGATGACACGAGGTTGTATGTCATTAGACATCTTGTATGATAGTGGCAAAACACCCTTCCAACGTTGGGTTCGCTTCTCTCCTATATGATTCACCAAATATAACTACTAAAAGATGTATACAACACACTTGTCTATCTTGTTTAGGAGAACTCACACTAGAGACCACCGATTCTATTCCACTTGTTACCCCGCCTCGACCCAAATACTACACTTTTATTACACCGAAAAGAATTGTGAAGCAAAAAGGGTGAAAGCACAACTAGCTCAAGAAAGAATATCATGACTAAAGATAATTAAATTATCAATAGCCTTCATCAATAACAAATTAGAGATTTAGAACATATGGTAGATGATAAAATTTCAACCATAGTTGCGTGAACGAAGCAATCCATTAGAAGAGTCAAATAGACAATACGATCTATTATCTTCTCCATGTTAAAAGTCCACCAACAATATTTTATCCCTGTAACATCAATCAACAGTTCCTTTCCATAATTATATGAATATCTCATAATCATAAT
The DNA here is from genome assembly GCA_020205615.1 of Panax quinquefolius. Taxonomy (NCBI): domain Eukaryota; kingdom Viridiplantae; phylum Streptophyta; class Magnoliopsida; order Apiales; family Araliaceae; genus Panax; species Panax quinquefolius. The sequence continues at coordinate 37,756,487 of CM035172.1, read as the reverse complement.
TGTGATTCTAAATTCTCTTCGTATCTGGGACTAATATAATTTTCATCACATGTCTTTACCGAAACATCAAAGATCATGGTTATACCAAATCACGATTCATGTTCATAATCATACTAATAAATTCATCTTTGCTACTACGGCCAAAGATATTCATCCACTGATTCATCTTCGCACTAATCGCCAAAGATATTCAACAATGTGTCATCTTTCCACTACGGGCCAAAGATATTCATTAACAGTTCATCTTTGCACTACTGGCCAAAGATATTCATCAACAATTCATCTTTGCACTACAGGCCAAAGATATTCCTCAACAGTTCATATTTGCACTACAAGCCAAATATATTCATCAACAGATTCATATTTGTATTACATGTGCCAAATATATTAATATCTCAAAGAAATATATAATCATTTCGAATTTATATAAACAATAATTATAACCATGTTGATCAATTCACCTTTGCACTTAAGCTAAAGATATTCAATTATAAATTGATGGTCAGCGATCATACATACGGTCCACAATTCAACTTTTCACTATTGGCCAAAGAGAACCCTAATCACGATCATACCAATAATGTAAGTAAGACCCGACTTTTATAAATAAAGAAGAATTTTTTATAAATATTATTTTTGAATATTATGGAATAAATTTGATATAATGTTATAGTTGTGGGTAATATTTATAAATTTTGCAAAGTAAGCAAGTTGTTATAAAATATTCGCTTTGTTGGGAATATTCTTTTTGTCGGGGAATATTTGTCTGACGGCTCAATCATTAGTGGACCCTGGCGGAAGTATTATCGTAGTTAGAAAACGACAAAATTATTTTTCTATAAAAAATAATGGCAGAGGTGTTACTGGTCTAAAACTGTTGAACTACCCGGTAGTAAAAAAAATGCGAATGTCTGTAGTAGTTGTATAGTACACGATATTGATTATTGATGCTTTATATGAGAAGTCACCAATACGCTCAATTATTGCTACAAAGAATTGGCCGCATCATATCTCTTATATTATTGATTCAATTATTGTCAAGATTATCATCAGTATAATATGTTATAGTATTAAATTATTAATTGAGACGACAAGTTATAAATGATTAATAATTGTTGAAAGATTAAATATGTGTTGATTAAAAATAAAATGATTTGTGGTAATATTTATTCAATCCTTGATGTATATAAAGAGTCATTATGAGACGTTTGTGGTAAGTTTGATTATTTTATGGGGGGGCCATATGTCATCATCTAAGAGTCCCTTCATCAATAGTAATTACCTTTGTGAATAGTAATTACCTTTGTGAATAGTAATTACCTTCACAATCGATAGTATTTACCTAAATCGATAGTAATTACCTTCTTCAATAGTAATTACCTTCATCAATAGTAATTACCCCTTCGCAAATAGTAGTTGTCCCTTCAATATTACCAAGAGTTAATCGCCTTCTTGATTGTTCCAAGGGTTAATTACCCCTTCGCAAATAGTAGTTATCTCTTCAATATTACCAAGAGTCATTTTGACCTTCGTTAAGACCAAGAGCCACCCTCGGTTTTTCTATAAATAGAAAGCTCATTCCTTCATTATTTTTACTTAATTCAATTGAAACTCTAGAGAGAAACTATAAAGAGAAAAAGAAAAGTATTTTCTACTTCACTTTTCCAATATTCAACTTTCTTAAGGTAGGGAATATTATTTGTTGTACTCGTAAGGGGTGTTATTCTTTCTTATTCATGAAGAGAGCTGTTGTTATTCCATCGCTTATTATTCATTGGAATAACTTTGTATACGTGGTTTACCCTATACTTGGTGACATTCTTCTATTATTCTATTGGAACATCCGTTCGTGTGTTTTACACAGGAATTGGTTCCGCCTCTTTATTATTATTCTGTTGGAACATCACATGCGTGTGTTTACACAGGACTGGTTTAAAATCTTTATTATTATTCTACATTGAACATCCCGTCATGCATGCTTTTACTTGGGATTGGACCCGTTATTTATTATTCTCGTTGGAATAACTCGTCCGTAAGGATTCATCGCATTTATGGTGATTTCTTTTGTTATTCCATTCTTTATTATACCCAATTGGTTAAAACTTTGAATTCTATACTCCATGAAATTAGTGGAATATCCTTGATATTTGCGCTTCATCCAAGATCCTTTCATGGAAATATTCTTCTCAAAGATTCTTGAATTTTACTTTACAAAGCAAAGATCATGTCGACAATTGGATGTTATTAGTTCTGAATAAATTAATTCTTGAACTTGTTTAATTGAATTCTTATATCATTGTCATCATCCTCGTGTTTATATTTTTGAAAGTCATCAGTGGCTGTAGTGCGTAGATGGACTTGGTATGATTATGACTGAGGTTATTATTGTAATCATGGTAAGTAATGTTACAAATGATGTGGTAAAAATCCTCGGTGTCCCGTAGTGCATTGATGGATGATTATTGGCATGATCATGACTATTAATGAATACACAACTATTCTCGTCAGAATGCATGAATAATTGTGGTCGTGATACTAAAGAATATCCTCGTCAGAAGTAGTGCGGGGTGATTCGATGATGTGGATTATTTATTAAAAGTGAGTCTCATTTATAACAGTGATGATGAAAACTTTTAAATCATAAAAGATAGTAGATTTTATTTTCTACTTGACTCTTTTAATGGATTCTTTGGTTCCATTGTAGTTAAACTTGATGTTCATTATATTTTATCAATTTAACATCTTTGTCAGAGGCTAATGATAATTTATTCTCGCATTATCTTAGTCATAATATTTCTTCTTGGGCTAGTTGAGCTCACCCTTTCTTTCACCGTTTTCTCTTGTGAAAATGAGAATATAGCCGGGACGAGTCTGGGGAAAAGAGTGATGGTCCCAAGATAAGATTAGTAGTCCTCACTATTACATTAAATAGTGTGACAATAAATGTAATGAGGACTCCTTGAGTATGGATATTGTCTAAATGACAATATTCCTATTAGAACTCTCGGTTTATGTATTATCGTATGTTATACCTACGATGTATAATTAAGTTTGTATTTGAATTTATGTACCAAGTAAGTGGCGACCCAAGATGGGTGGACGATACCAAATTTTGGGGCGCCACAACAGTATCGAGCTTAGGGATATGATCCACCGCTAAGATGCTGAAATAAGAACTAGGAGGGAGAGACGGGAATTCTTCGCTAGTATGACCTACCTAAGTTTATTTGTTATTTAATTGGTCGGTCATAGTATAGGGATAATATTTGATATATTAATTAACCCTTGTGTTGTGGCAGTGTTTGGAAATGGCAGCTGAAAATATTCACAATGGAGTGAATGTGACCGTTGTGACACCTTTAATCACTAATCAGGTTAATGCAGTGTCAGACGATGAACAAATTAGAGATATCCACGTAGTGAATGAAGAACTAATTGTTGCACCCGAGCTAGTTGCAGAGGTAGCAGCTGAGAGTGAGGAAGAAGAGGAAGAAGAGGAACCTGAGGAGAATTGGTTAGAAGAAGTTTATGATCAAAACTTAGAATTACAAAATCGTGTTCGTGAGCTAAAAGAATGGTTGAAGAACGGCAAAAACTGTCGTGGAACAAAGGGATACACCAATTCAAAATTGGGTTACCCGATATGTGATGCTCGAACAAAATCACGCTTTAAAGGTGTAAGATATTAAAGTTGGAATCTGAGAATTTAAAAATCAAAGATCAGCTGAAAGAAGAAACAACTGAACGAAGGAGAATAGACGATGCATGGGTAAAAATCGCACAACGCGTTGATAGTGTAGAAAAAGACGTTCGATCCAAAGAAAGCCAAAATAGATGAAATGGACTTTGCTTTTTGACAAAGAATTGGGAGAACCAACATTGAATTCGGAATTACCTCATGCATAGCGCACAACCCGAATTCGATATGGATCGGAGAATAATGATTCAAATCATGGATCAGAATGTGAAGAAACACTTAAGGGTGGAATGTACCTATAGTAAAGTCAAACTCGTAATTTAAGCGAGAAGCGTTTGTCGAGAAACCCAAACGAGGTTATTACGGGTAAATTAATTATAAATTATGCAAGTCTATACTTTATTCAATACAAGTTCTACCCACTCTTTTATTCTACCTAGTTGTGTTCAATGTTTAAATTTGACTCAAGAAAAAATTAGACTTTGATTTATCTATTGAAACTTCGTCGGGAGAAACCTTCGTTACCTCCATCGTTTATTAATCTTGTTGTTTCAAATAAACACTTTCACGATCTTATCTCTTTGAAAATACTTGTCTTTGAGGTAATTTTTTGAAAACGATTGATTAACTACTTATTATTCTTTTGTAAGGTTGTTAGCTTTCATATTCCTAACCAACCCGTTATACTTAATTCAAAGTAACCAAACCCTAAAGTTAATCTTTGTTATATCAAGCCATAAGTAAAGAGCCCCGATCCTTTCGTTGTTGACTTCCTTGTGTGGAATGCAATCGAATCCGGATTTTTCAGAGGCGACGTCGTGAATGACGATGACAAGTTGATAGGTATCATTGTGAGGTGCTTATTCAGGTTAAAGGATAGAAGTCACAGTTGGTATCAATGTAACATCTATCCAAGTCTTGGATAAGAGTAGCGCTTTGAATGATATTTCTATCATTCATAAATTTTTTGACGTATTCTTGAAGATTTCTAGCCTACCCTAGAGCGTGAAATCGAATTTTGTATTGACCCCAAAGACAAAAACTCATTTCTTAAACCTTAAATATTTCTTCAACTAAAAGGATCTGTTTACGAGGATTATGATGAAAGTCATAATAAAAGCATTGGACTAATGAAAATCATGGGTATATGAAGTATTAGTAAGTGTTATGATGAGTTATGTGGTTATTATGTGAAAACATGAAAGTTTCTTAGAAATCACAAAGGGTTGAAAAATCAGATTTTGGTAAAAACGTAACATGAAATTCAATTGACCATATCTCCTATTATATTTTGAATTTTTGAGTGTGGTAAAGTCCTAGAGTTAGATCTATGAGTTTTGTAGCTTATCCAAGTGGAATCACTGGAAAAGGTGCTGTAGATTTTCGTGTGGACTGAATTTAGCAAAAGAGTCCAAAGCTGCAAATTACAAAAACGCTACTGCCCAGAAACTTTAAGGGGCTGTTTTGGCCACTAAATTTATGTGAAAAATTCTGGCCTTTTGGGACATGAAAATATATGTTATAAAGTACCTCCTGTCCAAAAATGAGCTCATTCTGACTTAAAATGAACAAGTTATGACCATTTCAATATTTAGGTTTTTTTGACGAAAAATGCTATAAATTGGAGTTCTATAACTCAGGATGACCATGAAATTTAAATCGGAGGCTCACATTAACATGTGTAAGGTCCTGCCAAGATTTGGGAATTTTTGGAGATAAACTTGAGGTAGCTAATTTCTTAAGGAATTAATTAGAAATTGATTTTTGAAAAATAGTAAATGAATTTTAAAAATTTTGAGAAAAATATATTTTCATTATGGGACTATATTATGCTAAATCCTAGAAAAGAAATATTTTTGGGACTGATTTGGTATTTTTCATGAAAATAGTTTAGTTACTGAACATATGAGTTAAATATGTTATGTGAAGTATAAAGTTGAAAATAGGATTTATGGTAGAGAATCCTATATAGAGTATATGCATATTTTTTGATGAGGATTTGATAATTGGTGATGATATCTTATGAGTATGGCATTTTGAATGATTAAATGCATTATATGGTAAAGCGTAAACAATTGAGATAAATTATTTATAATTTTAAGAAGTGATTAAAATATTATTATAATATTAATGATATTAGATTATGAGATTATTAAGTGATTGATAACATGGGGATATTCTTGAATCCGGATAAATTATATTATAAATGTTTAATATTTATCCTTTATCTCATTTGATTGATTCTTTATATCATTATCTTCATACTTATATTGTGTTGAAAGTCATACGTGGCTTACGTGAATAGATGGACTTGGTATGATTATGACGAGGATTATTCGGTATAATCATAACCGTAATTGAAAACACGATTATCTTTTAGCAGTAGTAGCATGGATAATTTGTGGTCGTGATACTAATGAATACACGATTATCTTTGGTAGTAGTCATGGATAATTTGTGGTCGTGATACTTAATGAATACACGATTATCTTTGGTAGTAGTGCATGAATAATTTTGGTCGTGATACTAATGAATACACGATTATCTTTGGCCGTAGTGCATGGATAATTTCTGGTCGTGATACTAATTGTAAGACCCCAACTTATTATTAATGAAATTTAATTTTCTATATTTATTATTTTGAAATAGTAAGGGTTGATTTGATTAATATGGATAGTTAGGGGTAAGATACGCAAATATTTCAAAATAAGCAAGTGGTTATAAAATATTCATTGTTGTCGGAGAATATTCGTTTGGTCGTGGAATATTCGTGATCTTGTCGGGGAATATTAAATGCGACAGTATGACCATGTGTGGGCCCCATAACTGAAAGCGATTGGATGAAGAAAACGACAAATATAAGTTGTTTAAAATAATCACAGTAGTTATTACTAATTATCATTGTTAAAATACCTTGGTTAAAACACGAAGAAGATACGGTATTGCACCAATTATTGATTCTTACGTAGAAGAAGGCACTACTCAATAATGGTTACGATAATTACTCGCTCAAAGATATTTTATTGAGTTAATAATTGCTGCGTTGATATTTTATATTCTTTGTTATTTCAATAATTGTCATTACACAATTATTTTTCATTATCGAAGCTAATAATTCATATTATCTGAATAATATTATTAGATAACATTATTGGCAATGTCTAGAAAGTTACATCTAAGGAGAGGTTTGGTCACCTAATCAAGGCGTCGAAGGAGAAATTCTTATTGAAAGCCCCTCTTCCTTTAACTGCACTGGTTGTCAATATTGTGAGTCTGTAATATTATTTGTGAATAATTAATTATTGATTCATATGATGAGGAAAATATTAATTTTATGTGGATATAGATGGAGAAAATTTTTAATGTGACAATTGTTGAAAATTGAAATTTTATCTTTTTCTGATAAAATAATTCATTTAAATATATTATTATATTTTAATAATATAATAATGGTGATATTTTTACAACGAATGTGGGATATATGAGTATACGAGGAGGAAGAGTATTTTTGTTGCAATAAATGTTTAAAACATGTTAAACATGTAAATTGGACCCTATTTATCGATGAAATTAGATTATATAACTGTAAAATTGCCCGTTTGTGGATTTCGGTCAATTTTTGTTTAGAATTCGGAAAAACTTTCTTCTGTAAAGTTGTAGAGAATTTAATTTCCTATAAAAACTCACGAGATTCATATTTTCTGATAAAAGGGCTATTTATTGTGAATTATTGAAGTTCCGAAGCTCCGAAATAATTGATTTTTGGAAGTTTTAATTATTATTTTAAAGAAAAACGTTTTTTTTGCATTTAAGTGGGCTAACATGTGATATTAATTACTGAAATCAGATCTTCAAAGATGGGCTAAGGAAATTTATAATATATATTAATATTTTATTAAATTTTCTACTTTGGTGTTTCTAAAGCATTTTCCTATAAATAGGGTGCTTAGGTTAGAATTGAAAATCACACCAGAAACTGAAGTTTTCTCTCTCTATATTATCGAGCGTATTCTTGTGAGTATTTTGAGTATACTTTGAGTATTGTTAGACGGTGCAAGTTCCTTCAAAGACTATACCCTATTATTCCAATTTAAGTACTAATCTTTCGAGGTAAGGGATGTTATTTTCTTCTCAAATGATATTATTTCTTCAATATCATTATCTTTGAAATATTGGTTGAAACTTTTTATCAAATTTGGAACTTTTTCATGTTGGGGTTACTATTCATGAGTTACTATTCATGAGTTACTATTCACGAGTTCTTATTCAAAGTACTATTCATCTAAGCGTGAAGATGTTTTTGTGGAATTTCTATCTTTTGGTGTGAGATTCTTATTCACGTATCTCAAGACTATTCACGATATCTGACTATTCAATAGAAAAATAAAATTTCTTCTTTTTGTCCAAAATATCTATTCGGATACTAGCTTTGATTGTATCAATGTTTTGATCATTCTTGAATTTTACACCACTATGATTATTTTTGAGGTATTTTGAACATGGATAAAACAAAGTACTAATCCTTAATCCTTAATCCTTGTCATTTTGTTTTCATTGGATTCGTTTCTTTTAAAAAATATTTTTATCATCCTCGGTCTTAAATGATGATATTATTGAATATCTTTTGCCTGTAGTGCAAAGATGAATGATTTCGAAGAATATCTTTGGTAGTAGTAGTGCAAAGATGAGCAGTGTTTAGATGAACATGACTAATCGATGAATATCTTTGGCACCGTAGTGCAAAGATGAATATTTGATTCGGATGTATATTGATTGATGTTACTGAGGATAAAAGATGAGCGATGAACTTTTAAATTCATACATAGAAGATAGTAGTTTGCATTCTCTACTTAACTCTTCTAATGAATTATTATTTCATTGCGAATATTGATTTAAAATTTGTTGTCTATTGTATTCTATTAGATTTTTCCCATTGAAGACTAACTAGTAATTTGTTGTATATTATCTTAGTCATAATATTCTTTTCTTGGGCTAGTTGAGCTCACCCTTTTCCTTTTAGTTCCATTTTTCTTCTCAGGAGGCGAGAATATAAGCGAAGTATTTAGCTCTGGGGTATGGAATGAAGGTTTTAGAAAGGATTGTTTAGTAGTCCTCACCATTTTGTAAAATAATGTATCAATAAATGTGATGAGGATTTATTTGAGTATAGATATTGTCAGAAGATAATATTTGTATTCAAACTCACAGCTTTCTTGTTGTAATAATAAAGTTGTAGTTGTTTACATGCATCATGTATTGACAACTCGTAATAGGTGATGTATACCTATTTTGGGGCGCCACAGTTGGTATCGTAGCTTAGGGATATGATCTCCATGAGATCGGGGAATAGAATCAGAGGGGAGAGACGAGTAAATCCTTCGCAAGTGTGTCCTACCTAAGCTTATTTTTTTAGTTGGTCAAGATATAAGGATATTATGTGATATATTGATTTCTTAATTAACCCTTGTTTTATATGATGATTTGAGAATGTCGATCGAGAATATTAACAATGGAAATGAGACCGTGGAGACGCCTGTACTCACCAACGAGGAGAACGTGCAACAGTCGGCAATGTTCCTCCTGTGAACAACACCAATCGTGAGCGAGATGATGAGCGAGGGATGTTTAGAAGCTTTTGCAGTTCATGCAAAATCGACGAGGAGACCCGTGTTCAAAATACTGAGAGGAAATGATAGTAATTCACACGGGTTGTCACAAACAAGCGCTTCAAAGAGTTGGGACCACCGAATTTAAGGGAAAGCCGATCCGATCATGGCGAAAACATGGGTCAAACAAATTACCAAGATATTCGATGTCTTGGGATGCACGGAGGAATGAAGGTTCCATTCGCCACCTTTATGTTCCGTGGCGAGGCGGACTCATCTGGTGAGAGTCGTGAAGCGTACTCCATCCAAACCGCACTCAAAGATCTCTTGGGAAAGCGTTTCAGAAACTATTTAATGACAAATACTTTCCGAAAGTATTCGTCTATATGAAGGAAGTGGAGTTCATCAGATTAGAGCAAAACAACATGACGATGTCTCGAAGACGAGGCAAAGTTTTGCAGAGTTATCGTGTTTGCACCTCATTTGGTGGAGAATGAGGAACGTATGATTACGGATGTTTCTTAGAGGTTTGAAACCCAGATACGTCAATATCTCATTTTCATAAACTTTCTCTATTCGAGGATGTTGTAAATGCAGGGCTCAATTATTAGAGCGAGATAACGAGTACGGTCAATTGCGGGACCACAACCGAGGATCGTACAGAGATAGCGGTCAATGTAATAATGATAACCGCAGAGAGAAAAAAGCGAGACGGACAAAAATGGTAACCACTACTGGTGGTAATCATGGCCATGAAAATAGAAGAAGTGAGTCGAGGAGGAGATTTTAAAAGAGGAGATTTAACAACGACCGTATGAAGGCATGAAAGTCTTGGCAAAGAATCGGTTCTAAGGGAGGAGAACGACCACCGGCCATTATGCTATAAATGCGGGAAAGAGGACATATCGGTCAAAAAACTGCCCCAACGATTCAAGGTATGCTATAATTGTGGAAAGGAAGGACATATCGCTCGAGTTTGTACGATAGGCGAAACCTAGTTGATGGGGACGGTGACTCAAAAGATCGTCCCGAGTAAAAGTCAAAGTCAACGATTAGGGAAGAGCGTTTTGTTGTGATCGGTCATAATGCGAGAACCCAAACGAGGTGATCACGGGTAAGCTATTTATAAATTCTTGCGAAGTTTATACCTTACTTGATCTGGGGTCTTTACCCATTCATTTATCTCTCTGCATGTGCTCAACGCTTAAACTTGACTCTGGGAGAAATTAGACTTTGACCTATCTGTGGAAACTCCGTTAGGAGAAACTTTCATCACATCCATCGTTTATAAATCTTGTTTGATTCAAGTTGGCACCATTACCTTACCTGTTGACCTTATCTCTTTAAAGATACTTGCTTTTGATGTGATTTTAGGGATTGATTGGTTAACTACTCATCATGCCAATATTGATTGTTTTCGTAAGGTTGTTAGTTTTCATATTCCTAACCAACCTGTTATGCAATTCAAGCAACTAAACCATTAAAATCAATCATCGTCATATCTAATCATAAAGCTATTCGTTTATTGAAAAGCGGATGTCAAGCTTTCTTAGCCCATGTTATGGATTTGAATAAAGACACGTCAAATTTGAATAATATTCTGTTGTTATTGACTTTCCGACGTATTTTAGAAGAACTTCCGGTCTACCTCGAACGTGAAGTTAAATTCTTTATTGATCTTCAACCCGGTACAAAGCCCATTTCTAAAACCCCATATCGAATGGCTCCTATTGAACTTCAGAGTTAAAGGTCCAACTACGAGGAATTGTTGGACATCGGTTTCATCTCGATCTAGTACATCTCCTCGGGGTGCTCTGTTTTATTCGTAAAGAAGAAAAGACGGGAGTATGCGACTTCAGTACGATTATCGGAATTGAACCATGTCACCATCAAGAATAGGTATCCTCACCTCGTATTGATGACTTGTTTGACCGATTCTGCAAGGGCACAATTCTTTTCAAAAATCGATCTTCATTCGGATATCATCATCACCAAGATTAGGCGAGGATATTCCAAAGACCGCCCGTAACTCGGTATGGGCATTATGAATTCTTAGTCATGTCTTTCGGATTGACTAATGCTCCTGCTGGCTTTCGTGGATATGATGAACCGAGTATTCAAGGAATATTTGGATCAGTTCGTTGTTGTTTTTATTGATGACATCCTCATATATTTCAAAAGTCGTGAAGATCATGAGAACCATTTGAAGCTTGTACTCCAAAGGCTTCGTGAAAACAAACTATATGCCAAATTGAAGAAATGCGAGTTCTGGCTTGAGGAAGTAGCATTCCTTGGGCACGTGGTGTCGAAACATGGAGTATCCGTGGACCCGGCGAAGATTGAAGCAATACAAAGTTGGGAACAACCAAGTCGGTGATCAAGTGCACGTAGCTTTTGGGCTTATTTGGTTATTATCGGAGATTCGTGGAAGGGTTTTCTCGAATCGCTACTCCATTAACTCGGCTAACTTCTAAGGATACAAAATTCGTTTGGAGCAAAGAATGCGAGAAAAGTTTCCAAGAGCTTAAGAGGAGACTTATTTCAAAGACTGTTTCTAACAATACCATCCGGTTGGGATGGATTTGTTATCTACAAATGATGCTTCGTGCAAAAGGGTTAGGATGTGTTCTCATGCAACGTGGGAAAGTCATAGCCTATGCCTCATGACAACTTAAAGAGTATGAGAGGAATTATCCTACTCATGATCTAGAGTTAGCGTAGCAAATCGTTTTCAGCGCTAAAGATATGGAGGCACTATCTATATGGGGAGAAAGTGGAGATATATTCGGACCATAAAAGCCTTAAATATTTCTTCACTCAAAAAGAACTCAACACGCGGCAATGACGTTGGCTCGAGCTATTGAAAGACTACGACCACACTAGTCAATACCATCCCGTAAAGCGAACGTGGTAATGACGGCGTTGAGTAGAAGATCATATGCGAGAACGAAAGTGCGATGATGTCAAGTATCGACAGAGCCAACTTTAATAGAAAAAGTTAAGGTTGCTCAAGCCACCGATCCGAGTCGATGCGTATGAAGAAGAAAGTACAAGAAGGAGCTATTCCTAAGCGAGAATTGATGAAGAAGGAATACTTGAGTCCACTCTAGACTTTGTGTTCCTAACGACTCGATTTGAAGTACAAGATTATGATGGAGGCACACAATACACCATTTGCAATCCATCTCGGAAGTACTAAAATGTATCGTGATCTTGACATACATTTTGGTGGAACAATATGAAGAGAGAAATTGCAAAGTTTATCTCGATGTGTTTAACTTTTCAACGTGTAAAGCGGAGCATCTAGTACCTAAGGGTCCGTTGCAACCACTTGAGATTCCGAAATGGAAGTGGGAACATATCACCATGGATTTCAAGCATTACGGGTCTTCCTACGGTTTCTCAAGGCATCAATGCTATTTGGGTTATTGTTGATAGATTAACCAAGTCCGCTCATTTCTTGCCGATCACGGAGACTTATTCACTTGAACGTTTTGCTAGTATGTACGTGAATGAGATTGTGAGGTTGCATGGCATGCCTGTATCTATAGTTTCGGATCGTGACCCAAGATTCACTTCAAGATTTTGGGTTAGCTTGCAAAAAGCTATTGGGCACGGATTTACAATTCGATTCGTCAAGATACCATCCTCAAACCAGAGATGGACAATCGAGAAGGACTATTCAAACTCTTGAAGATTTATTAAGACTCTGTGTCCTAGACTTCAAGGCGGTTGGGATAAGTATTTACCATTGGTGGAATTCTCCTACAACAACAGATTATCGTGCAAGTATAGGTGTAGCTCCATTTGAAGCATTATATGGACGAAAGTGTCGCTCTCCAAAATTATGTTGGGGACGAGGTGGGTGAAGCAACACCTTTGTTGGGACCCGAGTTGAGTACGTATGACTACGAAAAAGATCCAAATGATTCGACAACGTATACAAACGGCACAAGATCGACAAAAGAGTTATGCGGATCTTCATCGAAAGGATGTAGAATTTAGTGTAGGGGATCATGTATTATTGGGAGTTGCTCCATGGAAGGGAGTTACAAGATTTGGGAAGAGAGGAAAGCTCAATCTACGATTTATTGGTCCATTTCAAATTCTTGACCGAGTAGGAAATGTAGCCTATAGACTTGCGTTACCTCCAAGTATGTCTCGTGTTCATAATGTGTTTCACATATCTGTACTTCGTAAATATGTGAAAGACCCGAACCACGTTATAGAATTAGAACCGGACGAAATAATAGAAGACTTAACGTATGAGGAGGTACTGTCAAGATCTTGGATAGGAAGGAGCATGTCCTACGCCAAGAAAGGTCATACCACAAGTTAAAGTTTTGTGGAGGAATCATGCTTTATAGAGGAAATGACACGGGAATTGGAAAGCGAAATGAAAGCTAGGTATCCTCACCTTTTGAAACACACTGTAAAGACGTCAATTTCGAGGACGAAATTTCATAAGGAGGGAGGTTGTAAGACCCCAACTTATTATTAATGAAATTTAATTTTCTATTTATTATTTTGAAATAGTAAGGGTTGATTTGATTAATGTGGATAGTTAGGGGTAAGATACGCAAATATTTCAAAATAAGCAAGTGGTTATAAAATATTCATTGTTATTCGGAGAATATTCGTTTGGTCGTGGAATATTAGACTTTGTCGGGAATATTAAATGCACTACAGTGCAAATGACCATGTGTGGGCCCCATAACTGAAAGCGATTGGATGAAGAAAAACGACAAATATAAGTTGTTTAAAATAATCTTGCAGTAGTTATTCACAATTAATCGTTAAAATACCCGTTGGTTAAAAACAAGAAGATTTACCAGATTGCACCAATTATTGATTCTTACGTAAGAAGGCACTACTCAATAATGGTTACGAGAATTCTTTATTCAATTATTTTATTGAGTTAATAATTCTTTGCGTTGATATTTTATATTCATTGTTATTTCAATAATTGTCATTACACAATATTTTTCATTATCAAGCAATAATTCATATTATCCGAATAATATTATTAGATAACATTATTGGCAATGTCTAGAAAGTTACATCTAAGGAGAGGTTTGGTCACCTAATCAAGCGCCAAGAAGGAGAAATTTTATCGAAAGCCCTCTTTCCTGGGAACTGCGTGGTTGTCAATATTGTGAGTCTGTAATATTATTTGTGAATAATTAATTATTGATTCATATGATGAGGAAAATATTAATTTTATGTGGATATAGATGGAGAAAATTTTTAATGTGACAATTGTTAAAAATTGAAATTTTATCTTTTTCTAATAAAATAATTCATTTAAATATATTATTATATTTTAATAATATAATAATGGTGATATTTTTACAACGAATGTGGGATATATGAGTATACGAGGAGGAAGAGTATTTTTGTTGCAATAAATGTTTAAAACATGTTAAACATGTCGGTGGACCCTATTTATTGACTGAAATTAGATTATAGCCTGTAAAATTGCCCGTTTGTGGATTTCGGTCAATTTCTGTTTGGAATTCGGAAAAACTTTCTTCTGCAAAGTTGTAGAGAATTTAATTTCCTATAAAAACTCGCGAGATTCGAATTTTCTGATAAAAGGGCTATTTATTGTGAATTATTGAAGTTAGAAAGTCTCAAATAATTGATTTTGGAAGTTTTAATTATTATTTTAAAGAAAACGTTTTTTTTTTGCATTTAAGTGGGCTAACATGTGATATTAATTGCTGAAATCAGATCTTCAAAGATGGGCTAAGGAAATTTATAATATATATTAATATTTTATTAAATTTTACGTTTTTTGGTGTTCTAAAGATTTTCCTATAAATAGGTGCTTGGGTTAGA
Source organism: Panax quinquefolius (assembly GCA_020205615.1). Lineage (NCBI taxonomy): Eukaryota > Viridiplantae > Streptophyta > Magnoliopsida > Apiales > Araliaceae > Panax > Panax quinquefolius. The sequence continues at coordinate 37,741,343 of CM035172.1, read as the reverse complement.
ATTGAAAATCACACCGTAAATCTGAAGTTTTCTCTCTATATTATCGAGCGTATTCTTGTGAGTATTTTGAGTATACTTTGAGTATTGTTAGGCAGTAATTTCCTTCAAAGACTATACCCTAGATTTCAAATTTGTAAGTCTTAATCTTTCGAGGTAAGGGATGTTTTTTTCTTCTCAAATGATATTATTTCTTCAATATCATTATGCTAAAATATTGGTTGAAATTTTTTATCAAATTTGGAACTTTTTCATGTTCGGGTTATTATTCATGAATTACTATTCACGAGTCTTATTCATGAAGCGTGAAGATGTTTTTTTGTGGAATTTCTATCTTTTGGTGTCTGAGTTCTTATTCACGATATCTCAAGACTATTCACCGAAAAATAAAATTTCTTCTTTTTGTCCAAAATATCTATTCGGATACTAGCTTTGATTGTATCCATGTTTTGATCATTCTTGAATTTTACACCACTATGATTATTTTTGAGGTATTTTTGAACATGGATAAAACAAAGTCACGAATCCTTAATCCTTAATCCTTGTCATTTTGTTTCTTTGAATTCGTTTCTTTAAAAAATATTTTTCATCATCCTCGGTCTTAAATGATGATATTATTGAATATCTTTGGCCCGTAGTAAAAAAGATGAATGATTTCTGAAGAATATCTTTGGTAGAAAGTGCAAAGATGAGCAGTGTTTAGATGAACACGATTAATCGATGAATATCTTTGGCTCAGTAGTGCAAAAGATGAATATTTGATTCCGGATGTATATTGATTGATGTTACAGGATAAAAGATAGGCGATGAACTTTTAAATTCATACATAGAAGATAGTAGTTTGCATTCTCTACTTAACTCTTCTAATGAATTATTATTTCCGCATGAATATTGATTTAAAATTTATTGTCTATTGTATTCTATTAGATTTTTCCTGTTGAAGACTAACGGTAATTTGTTGTATATTATCTTAGTCAATAATATTCTTTCTCGAGCTAGTTGAGCTCACCCTTTTCCTTTTGTTCCATTTTTCTTCTCGGGAGGCGAGAATATAGCGAAGATACGAAGTGGGGTATGGAATGAAGGTTTTAGAAAGGATTGTTTAGTAGTCCTCACCATTTTTGTAAAATAATGTATCAATAAATGTGATGATGATTTATTTGAGTATAGATATTGTCTAGAAGATAATATTTGTATTCAAACTCACGCTTTTCTTGTTGTAATAATAAAGTTGTAGTTGTTTCTGTACCATGTATTGACAACTCAGAATAGGTGATGTATACCTATTTTGGGGGCGTCACACTAATGAATATCCTTGGCCTGTAGTGCAGGGATGATTCGATGATATGGATTAATTATTGAGCTGAGTCTCAACAATGAAATATTAATTCATGGATGTGGTAAAAGTCATCTTTGGTCGTAGTGCATTGATAGACTTGGTGTGATTATGACCAAGGATTATTCGGTATAATCACGATCAGATTGAAAACACGAATATCCTTGGCCAAGAAAGGCATGGATAATTCGTGGTCGTGATACTATTAAGTCGCGGCCTCAAAGATTATTGGTTTTACAGTTGTATATCTTTGGCGGGATTGCGAAGATGAATTTAATATTTTTTTAACGATAAAGGTATTCAAGGTATCCTCACCTCTTTATCATATCAGGTACGTACCCTAATTTTGAGGGCGAAATTTCATAAGAAGGGGAGGTTGTAAGACCCCATCTTTTATAAATAAAGATGAATTTTTTATAAATATTATTTTGAATATTATGGAATAAATTTGATATAATGTTATAGTTGTGGGTAATATTTATAAATTTTGCCAAGTAAGCAAGTTGTTATAAAATATTCGTTTGGTCGGGGAATATTCTTTTTGTCAGGGAATATTTGTACGATCGCTTCAATCATTAGTGGACCCCTACAACGAAAGTATTGTCGTAGTTAGAAAATGACAAAATTATTTTTCTATAAAAATAACGGCAGAGAGGTGTTACCGCTAAAACTGTTGAACTATCCCAGTAGTAAAAGTACGAAGAATCTGGCGTAGTCAGATAAGTAATAACACGATATATCGATTATCGATGCTTACGTGAGAAGTCACTCGCTTATGCTCAATTATTGCTACAAGAATTCACGCATCATATCTCTTATATTATTGATTCAATTATTGTCACAAGATCATCATCATATAATATGTTATAGTATTAAATTATTAATTGAGACGACAAGTTATAAATGATTAATAATTGTTGAAAGATTAAATATGTGTTGATTAAAAATAAAATAATTTGTGGTAATATTTATTCAATCCTTGATGTATATAAAGAGTCTGTTATGAGACGTTTGTGGTAAGTTTGATTATTTTATTGGGGGGGGGGGGCCCATATGTCATCATCTAAGAGTCCCTTCGTCAATAGTAATTACCTTTGTGAATAGTAATTATCTTTGTGAATAGTAATTACCTTCGTCAATAGTATTTACCTTCATCAATAGTAATTACCTTCTTCAATAGTAATTACCTTCGTCAATAGTAATTACCCCTTCGCAAATAGTAGTTGTCCCTTCAATATTACCAAGAGTTAACTACCTCTTCGGTGTTCCAAGGGTTAATTACCCCTTCTCAAATAGTAGTTGTCTCTTCAATATTATCAAGAGTCATTTTGACCCTTCGTTAAGACCAAGAGCCACCCTCAGTTTTTCTATAAATAGAAAGCTCATTCCTTCATTATTTATTACTTAATTCTTTGAAACTCAGAGAGAGAAACTATAGAGAAAGAAGAAAAGTATTTTGCTACTTCACTTTTCCAATATTCAAACTCTTAAGGTAGGGAATATTATTTGTTGTACTCGTAAGGGTGTTATTCTTTCTTATTCATGAAGAGAAGCATTGTTATTCCATTGCTTATTATTTCATTGGAATAACTTTTGTACGTGGTTTACCCTATACTTGGTGACATTCTTCTACTATTACATTGGGAACATCCTGTCGTGTGTTTTACACGGACTGGTTCCGCCTTCTTTATTATTATTACGTTGGAACATCCACATGCGTGTGTGTTTTACAGGACACCGTTAAAATCTTTATTATTATTCATTGGAACATCCATGTCTCATGTGTTTTACACCGGACTGGTTAAAATCTTTATTATTATTACATTGGAACATCACCCGTTCATGCGTTTCTTACGGACTGAATTGGTTCCGTTATTTATTATTCGTTGGAATAACTTTGGTCATGTGATCTATCGCATGCATGGTGATTTCTTTTGTTATTCCATTCTTTATTATACCCAGTTGGTTAAAACTTTGACTTCTATACTCCATGAAATTAGTGGAATATCCTCGATATTTTGCGCTTCATCCAGTATCCTTTCATGGAAATATTCTTCTCAATATTCTTGAATTTTACTTTACAAAGCAATATCATGTTGACAGTTGGATGTTATTAGTTCCTGAACAAATTAATTCTTGAACTTGTTTAATTGAATTCTTATATCATTGTCATCATCCTCGTGTTTATATTTTTTGAAAGTCATCTGTGGCCTGTAGTGCGTAGATGGACTTGGTATGATTATGACCAGGGATTATTCGGTGTAATCATGACCGTAATGTTACAAATGATGTGGTAAAAATCCTCAGTGGCCCGTAGTGCATTGATGGACGATTGTTGGCATGATCATGATTATTAATGAATACACAACTATTCTCGTGGTAGTAGTGCATGAATAATTGTGGTCGCGATACTAAAGAATATCCTCGTCAGAAGTAGTGTAGGGTGATTCGATGATGTGGATTATTTATTAAAGTCGGAGTCTCATTTATAACAGTTGATGAAAAACCTTTTAAATCATAAAAGATAGTAGATTTTATTTTCTACTTGACTCTTTTAATGGATTCTTTGGTTCCACCGTAGTTAAACTTGATGTTCATTATATTTTATCAATTTAACATCTTTGTTGAGGCTAATGATAATTTATTCGCATTATCTTAGTCATAATATTTCTTATCGGGCTAGTTGAGCTCACCCTTTCTTTTCACCGTTCTCTTGAGAAAATGAGAATATAAATTTGGGACGAGTCGGGAAAAGAGTGATGGTCCCGAAGATAGCATTAGTAGTCCTCACACTATTCATTAAATAGTGTGACAATAAATGTAATGAGGACTCCTTGAGTATGGATATTGTCTAAATGACAATATTCCTATTAGAACTCTCAGTTTATGTATTGTCGTATGTTACACGACAGATGTATAATTAAGTTTGTATTTGAATTTATGTACCATGTAAGTGGGGACCTAAGATGGGTGACGTATACCAAATTTTGAGGGCGTCACAAATAATCTACTCATCTTTGCACTCCAGTGAAAGAGAATTTCAACATCAGGGTTATAAAAATATTATATATGATAATAAAACCAATATAATCAATATATAGTTTTAATCTCCAGAGTAATATTCATAAATCAACTATAATTTGGTTAGAAAAATAAACCAATTTTGTAGTGAATAGTACTCGTGAATAGTAACTCGTGAATAGTAACTCATGAATAGTAATCCCGACACAAAAAGGTAAAAATTCCACAATAAAATCCATACCAATATTTCGTTATAATGATATTGAAAGAATAACATTTCTTAAACATATAAACAATTTATTTTAATTGTTTACACTTTACTAAATAATGCATTTAATCATCATAAAATGCCAAACTTATAAGATTTCATCACCAATAACCAAAATCCTCATCAAAATCAGATATACCACATATATGATTCTCAAGCCATAAAATCATATTTTCCAATTTTCTTCCTTCACATAACATATTTAACTCATTTATTCATAATTAGTCTATTTTTATGAAAAATACCAAATCGTTCCAAAAATATTTCTTTTTCCGAGATTTAGCAGAATATAGTCCCATATTGAACATATATTTTTCTTAGAATTTTAAAATTCATTTACTATTTTTCATATGGCCAAAAACCGTAGAATATTTAGACATTTATCATAAATTGTAATTTTATCCAAAAATTTGAAATTTACAGAGTACAATCGATATTATATAGATATACTCCTAATAAAAACTTCATCAATTTTGGAGTTAACCATATAAGGAGTTATAAGTTTTGTTACTTTTAAAATAGTCTTTTCTCATAAAATTCATAACTCTTAATCTATACATCCAAAAATCATCATTTTGGACACAATCAATAAAACTCATCAACATATCATTTCAAATTTTTCCAGAATTTTCTCGAAGATCAAGAAGAAATACGAACCTGAAAAACATAATAACCCTTAAAATCCCTTTACCTCAAAAGAGCAAAGATCTTACATTTGGAATATCGGATGAAAAACCGAAGGAAACTTCTACTAAATAGAAACTCTCAAAGTATCTAAATACTCTCAAAAATATTCTTGATAATATAGGGAGAAATAAAACTTGTTTCTGGTGTGATTTTCAATTCTAACTTAGCCTTCTATTTATAGGAAAATTTTAGCAGACTTGACTCGAACTTTGATATTTTACCTCGCTATTATTCCCACCCACCATATTTGAAATAAAATTCAGCACATTTCTTCACCAACCACAAGTGGGGCCCACTCAATTCTAGAATTTTCTACCAAAATGCTAAATTCGGATACTTCAACAATTTTTGAACCATTCACCTCTTAAAATTCATAACAAATCAAACGTTCATTTTTAACGGTTCAAAATTTGTGGACATATACTCAACTTATATATGTATAACATATCCAAAAATTACAACGATCCAACGGTCGGATTAAAAATTATATGTCACGCGATATATCTCAAATTAAAATACTGGTTTAATTTTTAATACCTTCATTCCGACAAAAATACTGATAAAATACCTCAACATTAATTCCTTCATTTATAACCACATAAATAAATCCATCATTTATATCCACATCAAATAAATATTTCCATATCATATAAATCAATAATTAATTATTTACAAATAATATTACAGAATCACAATTATGACAACCAGGCCGTTCCCAGGAAAAAGGAGGCTTTCCAATAAGAATTTTTCCTTACTGGCGCGCAATTAGGTGACCAAACCTCTCCTTGACAGAACTTTCTAGACATTGCCAATAATGTTATCTAATAATATTATTCAAATAATATGAATTATTGATCCGATAATGAAAAATATTATGCGATGATAATTATTAAAACAATGATAATATAAAATATCAACGCAAAGAATTTTTGAATCAATAAAATAAAATATTGAACAAAGAATTATCGTAACAATTATTTAGTAGTGCCTTCTTATGTAAGGATCAATAATTCAAAAATTGTGTAAAACCAGTATCTTCTTCGTGCGAAAACACGCCAGATATCAGTATTTTAACCACCGGGTATTCCAACAAAGTGTTAACTGTGAACGATTACGCCTGTTATTTATAAAAACTTAATTTTGTCATTTTCTTCATCCGCCGGTTATTACATTATGGGGCCCACAAATGGGTTGCTTGCTGGCCGCATTTAATATTCCCCGACGTAAAGAATATTCCACGACCAAAACGAATATTCCCCGCAACAATGAATATTTTATAACCACTTGTGTATTTTGAAAAAAAAATTCATATATCACTCTTAACTTTAACTTTTATCAATTTAACCATTTACCTTGAATAGTAATTATAAGAAAAATTGAATACTTTTATTTCATAAAATTCGGGGTCTTACATATATTACACACACACACACACACACACACACACACATATATATATATATATTAAAATAGAAAATCAAAAATAAAATTTAATCATACATCTAAAATTGAAACAATCAAATTTCAAATTTCAGCAATCTTTCTTCATCATCGATTACTCCACCAATTGAGATCTGGATTTGCTCATTATCACCGCAACTTCGATGACAATCTTATGCGGAACTTTCTCCTAATACACCACAATTGGGTACCAATCGTCTGATTCGAAGCAACTCAATTGGCCGATTGTTTTTTTTCCCCAACTTCATGCCACGATATTGTTGTGCTAGAGGGAAGAAGTTATGGAAGTGGAAAATATTATTTTTAATTTCTGTTTTGTAAAAATTGAATGCTAATATTGGTGTTCATCATTTTGGAAGAAAATTTGCTCCTTTTATCATTTTTGTTTTGAAAAAATTGAATGTTAATATTGTTGTTCATCATTTTAGAATAAAAATTGGTATACACATAAAGCATAGAGCAACACAAAAAATCATGAAAAAAAAATCTTCAAATCCCATAAAAAGTATTGCTTTATTACATTTGTATGAATTTTAATTATTAAAAAGAGTCTTAATTCTTCTTTATTTTTTTGTTGAACATTACGTGGTATAATTTTTAGTTTAATATTTTCAAAGTCAATATTATTTTGGGTGAACAGACTTTAGAATTATTTTAATTTTGGGAGTTAATTATATTTAGAAATTTTTAATTTAGGACTAATTGTACTTAGAATATTTTAATTTGTAGTTAATTGTATTTAGAAGTATTGTAATTTTTTAATGAAGTTCAATATATGAATAGGGTCAAACCGTATTTTCAAAGTCAATATGAATACTTTGGGGGCCGAATTATGAATTTGATGGTACTTAGTGTAACAGAAATGTATTTAGCCCTATTAAATACTTAAGGCCCGATCAAGTTCTTAGGCGGGTTGAGTATTCCGACCAAGGTCGGATTTTGAAATTGGGGTCGACATTATATCAAATTAGGAATTTTATATAGTAAATTGTAAACTCAAATTTTTTATGAGCCGAAATATGAATATAGTGGTACTTGATGTAACCGAATTATATTTAACCATTTTAAATTTCTATATAGCAAATTACAATCCTTAAAATCTGCAACAAGGTATTTTTTAAAATCTTTTAAAATTAAGAATAAACCATCTTAAGTGTTAAAATTAAGAGAAAATAATTTCAAAGAAAAAATATTCACACAATTAGAAACGGATCCAGTTAGCATGAAATTTATTTTTTGATAAGTTAATCGATTGATAAATAGAATCATGTAACCTCGTCAGTTTTACACAGATTCTATCGAATTAATCAACCAACTTAACCAAAAATAAATTTCATGATAACGAATTCCATTAGAAACAAAGGTTTACTTGATTAGTCCAAAGGTTAGGTTACCGTATGATTGACGTCATGTTAATCTCATTATCATAGAAAATCATACATATATAATACATTATACAATATTCTATTTATGTAGTGTAATGTAAAAGAACCTTAATTCACTCCGAGTGTACAAAAATTATCCCCCAAAATTCAGTACTCTGCATTGCATGCCTCAACTTTTTTGATTGCTTTTTTGTAGCTAATTGAAGTTGTGAAATCAAATTGGGGCAAAAGTACTAGTAATCTGATTTCCCAAAGCTGTTGCTGCGATTTTCAGAACAACCATATTTCGCAATTGAAGGCAGATCGGCAACAAATTGTGCAAATTTGATATCGTTTGACCAAAATTTGTATTCTTCATCAACCTAATCAGCATTTATTCGGTAAGTTCTTTACTCAATATGTTTTTAGAATTTACCATACCCATTAGATTAGTTTTTATCATATATGGGTATTACTATTCTGATTGGTATACGACAAAATTAATCCATCGTCTTATATATATACATTGTTTTTATTTTGGCTTTTAGTTTTCTTGGTGTTTTAAGTATTGTTGAAGTACTGGCATGTTTGTTTCATTTGTGTTTGATTCTTAATTATAGTAGCAACATTACATTTTTAGGAACTATTTATTGTTGAATGTAGCTCAAGTTTAGGGTAAAAGATTGGCTTAGTACTGCTTGTTGTTTCTGCTTATTAGTATGTTCCTGATATTGGAATGTAATAATTTTTCTTCATGTTATTGTAGAAACAATTAAGTATATGTATGTAACAATTTTTGCATTCAGATTATTTAAACCAGACTTTGTTATATCTGGTTTGCAAAATCTAATTTTTGCTGAACTCAGTATCACTTTTGACAGACTGTTAATCTTTGAAGTTGCTCCCCTTTTTTCCCTCAAGTTGTTGATAAATTAAAATATATGTCAAATTGTGATAAAAATTAAGTTAAATGAAAAACAAAATTCTAGAACAGTCTTGTGCTTCGCTCAATGTACTAAGTAGATGGTGTTTGGAACAGGTGTCTTTGTTCTGTTTTGTCGCTTCTTGTTCTCTATATTGCTCTGTGTAGCACGTCTGTTCTCCCTGTAAATTTCAGTTAAATAATTGTTTACGTATGAATTTGTTTCCAATTTGTTAGCGATTTTGCGTTCTTTTTTTCCTTTAATATTTTTTATTGACAAGTGTTATCGATTATAAATATTTGGTGAACACTTTATGGATCAAGTACTTTATTTAATATAACTACTGTTCTGACTGTTCAGTACTTCGTTAAGGTTGTGAATAGAAGGGTGATAAATAGAAGTTGTACTGATAAGTAATGTCAGGATAACTTTATTGAGAATTGGACATGCAATTGAAACTTTAACTTCTTATGTCTCTAATTATGAATTGCACAGTGAATTTGTTAATTGAGGACCATATAGTGTCCTATAATTGTTGCTCAAATTTAGTTGCTTGCTAATAGATCATCAAATTTTAATTGTAGAATTTTGGATGAATTTGTCCATTAACATTTTTACTTGTAGTTCATGTGATTATTTTTATGTCTAATGCTAGTGTATTGAGTTCTATTAAAAACTTTGTATTGCTTTTTGTTTGAATAGTTTCAAATTTTATTCTCATATGCTCAAAATGTTAGTAATTATGTTCATCTGTTGTCATTGTTATTATCCACACTGTTGGTTTTTGACACTACATTTTTTTGATGGTCATGGATATCATGGATCGTCATTTAGGCAAACTTATAGATGCTACCCTGCATCCTTTATAAAATGCAGTGTGAATATCTAATTTTTCTTTTGAATTTGTTCCAGTTATAAGCAACGCATTGAAGAACTCCAAATCTTTCTTACCATCGTCTTTCGAGAATTCATCCGATGATTCTTCGCTGTCAGAATCTTTGGAATCGTCGATAACCCCTTTCTTCTTGAGCTCGTCTAATCGCTGAAAATCCTCGCGTTTCTTGTTGTGCTCGTAACGGCAAGCAAATTCTTTGTTTATTTCGATCTTGAATATGTCGTTTGATTCGTCCGAGGAGCCTTCGATATCGCCAAACAGCTTCAACAGTTTATGGGAGCTTGATTGTAGTTGCTACCCTTACGAAAATCATTAAACCTTGGCTCTCTTCATCACCATCCTCAGAAACCAACAGAAGTCGTCATGTTCTTCGGGTCATCATTTTTTACCCTTTTACGGAAACAACTCCCTCCTCCTTGTAAATACACCCAGAAACACAACTATGTCGATGTATATATGAAATGGAAGAAAGACTCATATTTTGATTCAATAGAGTCCATCCACAAATCAATTGAGCTCAAACCCATAATCTCTCTCAAAAACTGTATTGCAGCCTCACCGGACGGCTGTATTCCAATTTCAGCTGTTTCGAAAAGGGGACTTCAATTGGGGGTCAACATTAAAGTTGCTAGGTTCCTTAGATTATACCCATCTGTTTTTGAGGAGTTTACCGGTCCAAATTACAATCTGCCATGGTTTAAGCTGACCCAGAAAGCGATTGAGCTTGATAGAGAAGAGCGCGAGGTTTATAGGGATTTTAGGGATGATATTCAGGGGAGGTTAAAGAGGTTTATACTTATGAGTAGTGAGAATAGGTTGCCATTGAAGATAATTCAGGGAATGCAGTGGTATTTGGGTTTACCAGATGACTATTTGCAAGACCCGGAAGGGAATCTTGATGGGTGTTTTAGGATTGTGCATATGGAAGATGGGTTAAAGGGTTTAGCTGTTGAGGGTGGGGAAAGGGTTTTGTCTGTAATTCAGAGAAACGTGGTGAAGAGGGGTGGGTATAATGGGGAACCAATGGAGGTGATTGGGTTTCCGCTTTTCCCTTCCAAGGGTTTGAGGTTGAAGAGGAAGATTGCTAATTGGTTTGATGAGTTTCAAAAGGTTCCACATATTTCGCCATATGAGGACTATTCGGGGTTGGAAACCGATAGTGATGTGTCAGAGAAACGGATTGTGGGCGTTCTTCATGAGTTGCTTAGTTTATTTGTTGAGCATGCTGCTGAAAGGAAAAAGCTTTTATGTCTAAGAAAGTATCTTGGATTCCCACAGAAGGTTCATAAGGCATTTGAGAGGCATCCATATATATTTTATTTATCGTTGAGGAATAAGACATGCACAGCAATACTTAAAGAAGCTTACTGTGATAATTTGGTTATAAAGGCCCATCCTCTCGCAAACGTGAGGAACAAATATATTGGTTTGGTGAAAGAATCTCCAATTATTTTGAAACATAGGAGGCTGAAAAATGGTTCTACTCATGATGAACATGAGAGTTTAAAGCTGGAATTTGATAGTGTAGATGATTACAGGACTGAAATTGCAGAGGATGCTTTGTAGAGGATTGTTTTAATGAGACATTTACAGGCATATTTTTGAAACTAATATGTTCATCTGTTGTCATTGTTATTATCCACATTGCTGATTTTTGACACTGCAGTTTTTTGATGGTCATGGATATCATGGATCGTCATTTGAGCAAACTTATAGACGTTACCCTGCATCCTTTATTGATAAGGTTGGGAGTTTACTTACCTTGTTTTATTACACTACTAATTTGCTGCATATATGGTTTCAGAAGAAAATTTTGTTCTTTCCCTGCTTTTACCTGTCTCTTTAGAAAATGAATGCACTATTTAGAAACAATATGCTTCTCTAAAGCATTTCTGAATACCTGAATATATATGTAGAATTTCATGTTCAGTTGTCTTTTTATGATTCTAATACTACCTTACATTTCAGTTCCTGTAGCCGCAAAATCTTTTTTACTTTTTTTTTTGGTATTCTGTTAATAAAATGCAGTGTGAATATCTAATTTTCCTTTTGAATTTGTTCCAGTTATAATGCCTCCTTCTGCCCTTGACCGTCTTGGTTTGTTGATTTGTTTTGAATTTCTTTCCTGTAGATGATGGAGAATTTTCTACTACTAGGAGACATCGTGAGAGTGAAAAATGTTACTCTTCCAAAGGGTATGTACATAAAACTTCAACCCCACTCTAAGAACTTTCTGGACATTTCCAATCCAAAAGCAATGCAAGTCATCTGATGTCAAATATCCAAATATGTTTTGCTATGTAATTTGGTTCATTTTCCTTTTGTAAAGTCAGTACCTGATGATGTAAGATTGAAAAAATGAGCACGTGCCTACGCCATCCACTGTTCAGAGAGAGATCAATTTGATGTTATATTTATTTTCTCGTGCAGCTTGGAGACAACACTGTGGAACTTTTCATGCTTAACCATATATAGGGGATAGTATTAATATGGTGGCCTACAACAAAAAACAGTATTACATAGATATCATTGAATCAAAGCCTTCTAATGCCATAAGTATCATTGAGACTGACTGTGAGGTGGACTTTGCTCCTCCCCTTGATTATTAGGAACCTGAAAAACCTGCAGCATCTGTTCCTTCAAGCAAAACGCCAGCAGGTCAGGTTCTTGCAACTTGGCATAATATTTTTCTATAATTTTTTTCTGGTTTCTTATCATGGCTAATTCATTTTTTTTCTTGTGTATGGTTTTCATTGTCACAAAACTGTTGTATTGCTATGGTTCAGTTCAATTTGATCAGTTTCAGTTTCTGCACAAGTTATTGAGTTGTGATTTTTTGCAGCCATGATCTGTACTATAGTTTGTGTTTGGATTGTATTGTTTTTTTTTCTTTCTATGCTTTTCTTTCATATATGGGAGCTCATATAAAGGATTGTCTTTTAGCATTCAAAAAAATCAAGGGGTTCAGTTGTCTGTCCCATGTGCTAATAGCAACTCCCTGCGCATGCACATGAACAATCTTTTTTAGATTTCTATGCATCACACACCCTTAATGATGTTATTTGTTATTTTCTAATGCATATATTGATCTTGGAAACTGTAAGATCACTTTTTTTAGGTTAGGTTTGCTTTATGCTATCAGAAATTGTATACTCACCGACCCTTTTTTCTTGCTTAATGTTACCGTTGAAATTGATCTACAGTCAAGTATGACTTGTGTAGCTTGTCTATAGTATAATTTCTCCGGTTTGCAACTTCATGTTAAGAGGAGATTCATGGAATGACATGCATATTATTAGAGCTTGTTTTGAATTAATATTAGTTGTTAGAATTAAAATTCTTCAAAGTGCAGGCAACCTTTGCATGTATAGCAAAGATTATAATCTAACGCTATGTTTGTTTGTAAGGATTATAATCTGGTGATTATAATCCACGAGATTATAATGAATTATAATTTCAAGACTATTAATTTTAGGATTATAATCCGGGATTATAATTATAATGTCAAGACTATTAAGCCATTTTATAATCTCGAGACTAACATTGCCGAGACTAAATTTGAAAACAAATAAGACACTTGGGATTAATAGTTATATGTCAAAGTATAATACTTGTAAACGTAGGCACGTAGCCCAAGTTTTCTCACCCAGGAAACGATGTATTAGTAGATTAAAGATGTAATGTCATGTGTTTCCTTATTTTGCTTCCTTGTCTTAGGCTTGAATTGGGGGCATAATTGTCCAAAATTAATTTTAAACTGGACCGCTAGAATTTTTAGCGGATGGTGTGGTCATTATTTAATGGGTTAAGTTCAGATGACCACCTGGGGTTTGGGCGGTTTTTCACTTAACCACCTGTAGTCAGTAAAGCTACATTTAAACTTTCGACCTTTTAAGTTGAAGTGAAAACGTCACATTTTTCATCCAATTTAACTGTGCGTGTATGTCAGACGCCAAAAGCGCGTGAAATGGTGCTTTAACGATTAAAAATGACTAAAATACCCCCTTCTTTTTCCTCTTGACTTTTAAAAGATATTCCTTCTCCCTTCAACCTTTTGTGCAGATCTAAGAAGACCCAAAAATGTCGATCTGAACCAGAGAAGGCGGAGGTCTCGCTCCTTCTTACCTCTATTTCGTCGACCAAGAAATTATAGATCGTCTCCAAGAAGTGATGATGAGAATAAAGCAAAAAACAAAAGGCGTTCCAGGTCAAAATCTGTGGAAGTTAAGCATCGCTCAAGTGATATCCAAGCTCACTCTTTTTGATAATAACGAAGATAACAGGCCGATGTCGGCTCCTGGCAGCGAGAGTCTCAAATTTGGATTCATAGCGGAAGAGGCGACGCCATGGCCCCGATCAGTGTCCCGGTCGGAGTAGTGATCAAGCGGGACGAGGCGAGGTGTTGCTTTCTGTTGGGGCCTCGGCGGCGACGTGACTTGTTCGGATTTTTCGGATTGGGCTGCTTTGGGGACGGATTCGAGCGGGGAGTTGTTTTGTGAATGGTGGGGATGCGAATCAAGGCGTCGAGATGAGTGAGACGGCGAGGAATGTTGTGAGGAACGAGAGGGAGTGTGGTGGGAGTGGGGAGAGAGATTTTGAGTGGTGGGTATGGGCAAATTGGAAATTTTGATGGTCAAGGGAATGAATCTGGGTATGGAAGTGAACCCGGGTATAGAGGAGATGCCAAATTCAGATATGGTGATGAGTTTGATGAGGAAGAAGATGATCCAAGGCTACTCTTTTGGGGCCAAAATTTTGGAGGTATTTTATGTTACTGTTATGAGTAATAGAACTTAAGTAATGGAGAGAGAGTTAGTGGGTTTGTAAGTCATATTAGTGGCAAGAAGGAGGTGGCATTCATGAGAGCAATTGATGACTTACTAACCTCATGAAAAGCTTGAGCTGAATATGGAGCAGGGGAGGCTACCCATCACCTCCATTCCATTTCTTGTTTCTTCTCTTCCTTTAACTGTTGATCATACCCACTCCACCCGAACCAAAGATCAAATTCCTAAATTTTCTAAAATTTGGTGGGTTCAGTTAAAGAGGAAGGAGCTTAAGAGGACTGCATGTGTAGAGAAATTTGGAACTAATTCTGAGATCAAAGGCACTATAACATCATTGAATTGGCAATTTGCAGCGAAATAGGAGGCATATGTAAGTTTCATGAAGATTTATATATAAATAGGTTGATTTATATAGTTTATGTGCGAATTGGGGTAAATTGTATTTAAGGTATCCATGAATTTGCAGAATGGAGCTTAGTTGTTGTTCGGAGTTATAAGGATGAAAAATATGGATCAAACCATAAATAATTGGTTGTGAATTCTAAAATTTCATAGTTGAAATAATTGGATTTTAACTTTTAGACTATTTTGATTCGGTTCCTCTAAGATTTTGTGGGGTTTTCTTCATGAAAATTGCCAAAAACGAATTGGGTCTCCGTAGTGGGTTTGATTATTGGCATCTGAAGTTATAGAGGGTAATTAAGCCTTTAGCCAAATCATTTAACGGAGTTAAGACGAAAAGCATTTTTTCACTTCAACTCAAAAAGTCGGGAGTTTAAATGTAGCTTTACTGACTACAGGTGGTTAAGTGAAAAATCGCCCAAACTCTAGGTGGTCATCTGAACTTAACCCTTATTTAATTAATTACATCCCTTGCTTTTTGTAATAAAAGGTTAGGATGTTATTTACTTATTTTTGATCCATAACAAATAAATACTATGCATTATTGCCCTATATGTATATAGTTTCAACTCTTTACAACAGAAGGAAAGACGAGAAGATATACAGTAAAATTCCTATTTAGGAATATTCTATATAACAATAACCTCTACAATATTATAAAAAAATTTGGTCCCAATTTGGGCCAGTTATATATAGGAATAATGCGACTCCCAAAATATGTATACATCACTCATCTTGAGTCGCCAAATACATGATACATAAATCAAATACAAACTTCTCTTATACAATACGACAAAATGTAGCTGAGAGTTTATACGAATATTGTCTAAAAGACAGTATTCAAACTCAAAAAATAGTCCTCCCAACTGCTTATAATCTTCTTTATGTTCATTCCACGCATGCTAAACTGATTGGCCTTAATGCACACATCAGTAAAAATTTTGCTTTGTTTTTAGAAGTCATGTAGAAAAATAGACTTGATTTTTTAACGTTGGTGCTCAAAATTGGGCAAAATAGCCTGATTAAGAATTTTTAAAAAGTAAAGTAGGCCAATTATATTTTTTAAAAGTAAAATAGTTAAATACTTACAACTCAACCAAAACGGTGAGGTAAAATTTTATCCTGAGCCAAACGGATAAATTGACCCTATTGAAAAAAAAAATATTTTATAATATATGATAAATTTAGAAGAAATTTAAATGTAATGAATAAATTAACTTCACTGAAATTTTATAAATTTTTTAATATACGAAGTCAAATTGAATTTTTTATATTACTTCAGCACCTTGATCGATGTATGTATCTTCCACTAATATTTTTAAAATAAATAAGAGGTGTGTGTATATATAATGTTATTACTTGTTATATTAACAATATTATAACCAAATATATGTTTTACATATGTAAGCGGACAAAATACACAAAATTATCTAAAAAAATTGGCTCGGAGGCGCTGCCCCCAAACGCCCGCCATGCAAATTATTTATAACATCATAATATTTTTTTCCTAATGAATAAATTTTCTGACTTCGCCACTGACCACAAACATATATATATATATATATTGACCTTTTTATTTAGTATTCCTTAAATTAGATTGTTTGTTTGTAGGTATTTCTATATACCCTCCTAAATTACAATTTTCTTTTGCGCATTTTAGACAAACACAGTAATAATAAAATCCTATTTAAAGCATCTCTTAAACTTGGAAATTAATTAAACTAACAATAGGAAAATGTTGATGGAACTAAATCATGCAATATTGCCTTGGCATACTATATTTATTCACCTACATATATGTAATATCAGGCAGAATCAATTAAGCTAGGGCTTCTTCTGGTTTCGAAAACATATACCTAATAAACTTAATTCTAGTCGCCAAGCCTTTCAACACAAACCATTTAGCTTAGGTATGTCAACTCCGGAACCAGAATTGCTACCAACACCACCACCTTCGCCATCTTCGTCACCACCACAATACCACCATGGCATGCTTTTAGCACCGCCGGCGTTGCCTTATCCAATGGCAATGTTCCCATCACCACCACCACCTTCCTACCAGCTCCCTGGACCATACATGCTGCCCCCCAATGCCAATGCGCATACTTATACTTATCCTGATCAGAAAAGTCCTTGGTCAACTCCTCTGTTGGGCTGTTTATCGGACCTCGGCAACTGTAAATATTCCTTGCTCAAAGCTTAATTAATTTAGAGTTCTTCTACGCTGACCGTTGTTTACCGACCGGATTAGTAACTGGTCGGAAATTTATTTTTTTTTTAAATTTTTTTTTTTGCTTTTGACTACTAAATAATTAATATGATTTATTGAAACTGAAATTTTTATAAAATACAGTGATTTAGGTATCATTTGGATACATGTAAAAAATAGAGTTGCACAGATTGTACAATCTTATTTTTTACATGTATCCAAATGACACTTAAATCACTGCATTTTATAAAAATTTCAGTTCCAATAAATCACATTAATTATTTAGTAGTCAAAAGCAAAAAAAAATTAAAAAATAAATAAAAATTCCGACCGGTCACTAGCCCGGTCGGAGAAAAACGGTCGGCTTAGACTTATTGATTAATTTATAATTAGTATGACTTTTTGTCCCAAGATATATATATATATATATATATATATATATATATATGATATATATGATTAATTTACGTAAAGTTGGTATTGTTATATAGGTTGCATGACATGCGTTTGTCCATGCCTGACTTTTGGCCATATTGCGGAGATCATAAACGAAGGAAGAACACGTAAGTTAAATGTCAATAATATTTTGATGACTTATAAAATATAAATACATTCGCCTATATATATATATATATATATATATCTATATGATGAATTAACAATTAATTATGTATTGACACACATTATTAATTTTGATAGTAATTTTGTAAAAAAAATGTACACGTAACAATAGATTATGTTATTTTTACAACAAAATTGTCGTTATAGATCCTATAACAACGGTTTTCATCGTCTCTATACATCTACAGCGACATTTTTATTATGGTTTTAACAATTTCCTACTTTTATTATATACAACCTCCGTCCCATTTTATATCAGTATTTTTGACGCGGATTTCAACGCGGCATAAAATGGAAGGAAGAAGGAGTATGATCATATATATATATATATATATATATATATATATATATATATATATGCAAGAGTTCATTCCCAATTTAATTATATATGTATAATATGATATTGTGAATTTATATAATTTGTGTTAATTTCAGCTTGGTACGAAACCGGGTTAACATATTTGTTGTTAGCGTTACCGGGTTGGATATTGGGATTTGGATTCATCTGCAATGCGTCATTCCCTTACACTTTCCTTCATCGGCTGAGAATGAGAAAAAAATTCAAGATTGAGGGAAATTTGTTAACAGACTGTGCTGCTCATGCCTTTTGCCAGTATTGCGCCATGTCCCAAGAATTTCGTGAGCTTGGGCATCGTGGATTTGAAGTACCCCTTGGTATACTAATTTTATTCTCTTTATCTTTTAATTTATTTACAAGTTATAAATATTAATTAATTCAAAACATTTGTAGTAGTTTTGATAAACTGATATAATTATCATTAAAGGTATGCCTACGCCGTCACAAAACCACATCCATGTTATATTTTTAAAAATAATGTCTAAATGTATTCGGTGTAAATATTAATAAATATTAATATGTATTTTTATTTTATTTTAATTGATTATTTTCCTGTTTGAAAAATAATTAATTATTATAGAATGGAATGGAAATATGGACATGCATATGCGGGCAACGGCAGTGTATCAATTTACACCACCAGATGTGGAACAAGAAATGACGAGATAAATTATAAATTGCATGGAATTAACAAGTCAGCATGCATGCATATGATGAATAGGAAAGAAGGAAACTTGGTATATATATATATATATATATACACAACGGATCCAGTCCGGACGCCCGGACTGGAGTAAAAGACGGACCAAATTTTTTTTTTGTTTTTTTGCTTTTTTTAAAATAATTAAAAAAAAATAATTAATATTTTATGGAATCAAATTTTTTCATATCTGATGTTTTGGGGTGATTTGAATACCTATATTTAAAAAATAGTGATGCAGTCCGCATGCATTGTACCACCATGTTTTGTTATACGTACCCAAATCGCCCCCAAAATACTTTATTATGAAAAAATTTTAATTCCATAAAATATTAAATATTTTTTTTAGTTGTTTTAAAAAAAAAAAGCAAAAAAAAAAAAAAAAATTCAGACGGGATAAAGTCCGAAGTCTGACTTTGGAACCGGGACTATATATATCTATATATATATATATATATAGATATAAATGAAATGAAATGAAATGAAATGAAATGAATATTTATTGATGAAGTAGTACGTAGTGTTGTGACTGTTGTTTGTTGAATTATTGTAAGCCAATGAAATTGTAACTGTTGTTCGTTGAATTATTTTAGTTTTAACAAATAAAAACATGAGCAAATAAAATTGTTACACTAATATGTACATAAAAACGTACGGTCAGCCCGAATAAAATTAATTTAAAGCAAATTATTTGCCACGTACATTACTTTTAAGAAAAATAATCTAATTTCTTACTTTGCCTACTACTAACGAGATTGATTATTTTGACATGGTTGGATGGATAGAAGGATTTAAACATATTTCAATATATTTTTGAAATTCAAATTGATACATTTTCTAAATTAAAATGAATAAGATTTATTAAAAATGATGAAACAATAAATCTTATTATAAATAGTACTTGTTATTTAGTAGGTTATAATATTCTTCATTTCATTGTATTGTATTGATTAAAATTAACTTTTTATGTCAATTTAATTTTTAAAATATCTCCAATTAACTTTAAATTTTTATAATAATCTTATATTTTGAAACAGTAAATTTATAATTGTGTAATTATGCACTATTTATGGCTTCAATACGATGATTTAATAAATAATTGAAGAATGATGTTGCAAACTATTAAATATATTATTCGTATGTATATATTGTGACGACCCCAAAATTAGGTATACATCACCCATCTTGGGTCGTCAGATACATGGTATAAAATTCAAATACAACTTACTAATACAATCACGTACATAATACAACAAAACATAACTGTGAGTTTGAATACAATTATTGTCTACTAGAAATTATACAAACTCAAAAAGAGTCCTCATTATAATTATTAACACACTATTTCACAGAATAGTGAGGACTACAAATGCTATCCTCCGGATCGTCACTCCGTTCCCGACTAGTCCTCGCTATGTTCTCATTTCAAGAGAAACGGTGAAAGAAAGGGTGAGCTCAACTAGCCCAAGAAGAAATATTATGACTAAGATAATGCGAGAATAAATTATCGTTAGCCTTCAACAAATGTTAAACCGATAAAATATAATAACATCAAGTTTAACTGCAATGAACAAGTAATCCATTAAAAGAGTCAAGGAGAATAAAATCTACTATCTTTTATGATTTAAAAGATTTTTCATGACTTTTATCATTTGGGACTCAAATTTTAATAAATAATCCACATCATCGAACCACTCACGCACTACTACCAAGGATATTCTTTAGTATCACGACCACAAATTATCCATGCACTACAAATGCCCAAGGACATTCGTGTATTCATTAATGGTCATGATCATGCCAACAACTATCCATCAATGCACTACTACCAATGATAACTTTTACCACATCATTTGTAACATTACTACCATGATTACAATTGAATAATCTCGGTCATAATCATACCAAGTTCATCTATGCACTACTGGCCACAGATGACTTTCAACATAATATAAACATGAAGATGATGACAATGATATAAGAATTCAATAAAACAAGTTCAAGAATTAATTTATCAAGGAACTAATAATGTCCAAATTGTCAACATGATACTGCTTTGTAGAGTAAAATTCAAGAATGATCAGAAGAATATTTCTATTAAAAGATATTGGATAAAGTGCAAATATCAAGGATATTCTACTAATTTCATGGAATATAGAAGTCAAAACTTTAACCAACTGAGTATAATAAAGAATGGAATAACAAAAGAAATCACCATGCATGCAAAGACTTGCGATAAACAGGTTATTCCAATGTAATAATAAATAACGGAACCAAAGTTAGGCAAAATTTGCAACTTGAATGGGATGTTCCAATGTAATAATAATAAAGGCGGAACCAGTAGGTGTAAAACACATGACGTAATGTTCCAATGTAATAATAGAAGAATGTCACCAAGTATAGGGTATTCCACGATACTGAGTTATTCCAACAAAATAATAAGGAATGGAATAACAGAAGATCTCTTCATAAATACAAAAGACTAATATCCCTTACCGTTTAAAGAAGAACTGAAATAAAGAAGTAGTTAAGTAGCAGAATACTTTTCTTCTTTCTCTCTATAGTTTCTCTCTCTAGAGTTTCAATGAATTCGTAAGAAATAATGAAGGAATGAACTTCTATTTATAGAAGAATGAAATGCATAAGAATTAATTCATTTTAATCTATTCAGATTGATTTACTTTAATCGGACGGTCCATACTTAAAGCAAAATCTTTTTAAATAAAATATAATATATTATATATATAAAATCCATAACAATACTCCTTCCGTCCATTTATTTCAACTTACCTATATATATATATAATACTTATAATAATGCACCTTCCACCCATTTTTTTCAAACTTATCTATATATAATATCTATAATAAAATTCCTTCAGTCCATTTTAATTTCCCCCCACCCACCCACCCACCCACCTTCCACTAACAATATTATATATATATATATATATGTAAAACAAAAATAAGATAACTTCTACCGACAATTTTAAAAATGAAAAGTGGGGGGTCCAAATAATAAGCAAAATTTACATCAAATACTTCATAAAATTTCCTCAATATTTTTAACAACATTTATCATCATTATTATAATTCACAATATTAATCGACTAGGTCGTTCCCTATTGGCGCGCAATTAGGTGACCAAACCTCTCATTGGCAGAACTTCTAGACATCGTTAATATTGCAAATTATAATATTAATAACTCTATCATTTCAATTATTGATTTAATAATATATAAAATATCGACAATAATTGAATCAAATAACGTGAGATACTATGCAACAATTACCGAGGCAATAATTAAAGAAAACTGAGTGACTTCTCACGTAAGCATCAATAATCAATACCGTGTGCTACTATGCAACACGCGTAGACATCGTACTTTTACTACCGAGTAGTTCAACAGTATTAACGGTAAAACTTCCGCCGTTATTTTTATAAAAATACTTTTATCGTTTTCTCAATCCGACAATAATTCCGTTGTGGGGTCCACCAATGATTGTGTCGTCGTACGAATATTCTCCGACAAAAAAAATATTCCCCGACCAAACGAATATTTTATAACAACTTGCTTACTTTGCAAAATTTATAAATATACCCACAACTATAACATTATATCAAATTTACTCCATAATATTCAAAAATAATATTTATAGAAAATTCATCTTTATTTATAAAAGTTGGGGTCTTACATATATAGTTTGGCGAATTCATTAAAAATAAATTTACTGCCTTGTAGTTCGATTAGTATAATTTGTTGTGAATAAATGTCATTAGAGCATTCACAACAGTTTTTTTAATGTTGCATTTGAATTGGGGTAATGAAGATGGAAATGGAATGACTCATTCTTATTAAATGAAAAAAATTGTGTTTGGTTGCAATTGAAATGGTTCTTATTCATCCCAAGTGTATGAATTTTATTCTTTGGGAAGGAAGAGTATGGAATAATCCATTCCAACTATAATAGAATTAATCATTCCATTCTGCATTCCATTCCTTCAATCCAAACGTAGGATAATAAACTTTCTATCCCCAACTTTGAAAAATATATCAACAAATTATTATCCAACAATTTTCTTATCCTTATTTAACTCTTTATTTTAATCTCTATATAGGATTTTATTCCCTAGAGTGAGGGAGTCAAAAGGCAGTTCTCTATATATACAAAATGACATTTCACACCCTCATTTAAGTGGACAATTCATCAATCATACACATCGTGACATTATTGTCACATGACTTTTTTAATACTTCATTTTCAAATTATAAAATTAATATTGACTTATTTTTTAAAAATTAATCTTAAACGTATTCAAATTTAAAATTGATATAAATTTATTTAGTTTATGTCCATATAATTATAAATATTACTCCCTCCGTCCCATGATAAAAGTTCTTCTTATTATTTTGGGTACTCCCACGTTAAATGTCCATTTTTATTTAATAACCAAATTTTTACACATTTTTTTTCTATTATACCCGTAGCATTAAATATCTAATAATTTTCTTATTCTAATTCTCTCTCCATATTTATGTATAGAGAAAGAATATTTTAAATTGAATAGCTAGAAAGTCACTGTAAGACCCCGAAATTTTTAAATAAAAAGGAATTTCCTTTATTTATTATTTTGAAATAGTAAGGGTTGATTTGATTAATGTGGATAGTTAAGAGTTAAATACGTAAATATTTCAAAATAAGCAAGTGGTTATAAAATATTCATTGTTATTTGGGAATATTCGTTTGGTCGTGGAATATTAGATCGCTTGGGGAATATTCGTACGACAGTATGACCATGTGTGGGCCCCATAACGGAAAGCGATTGGATGAAGAAAACGACAAATATAAGTTGTTTTTAAATAACACAGAAGTTGTTACAGAGTATCATTGTTGAATACCCGGTGGTTAAAACACACTAATACGCGTTATTGAGCAACAGATTGCAGATTGCACCAATTATTGATTCTTACGTGAAGGCACTACTCAATAATGGTTACGGTGAATTATTTATTCAAGATTTTATTGAGTTAATAATTCTTCGTGTTGATATTTTATATTCTTTGTTGTTTCAATAATTGTCATTACACAAAGATTTTTCATTATCGAAGCAATAATTCATATTATCCCGAATAATATTATTAGATAACATTATTGGCAATGTCTAGAAAGTTCGCTCTAAGGAGAGGTTTGGTCACCTAATTGCGGCCAGAGAAGAAGAAATTCTTATTGAAAAGCCCCTCTTTCCGAGAACCGCCTGGTTGTCAATATTGTGATTCGTAATATTATTTGTGAATAATTAATTATTGATTTATATGATGAGGAAAATATTGATTTTATGTGGATATAGATGGAGAAAATTTTAAAATGACAATTGTTGAAAATTAATATTTTTTTTTTCCGATAAAATAATTCATTTAAATATATTATTTTAATAATATATTAACAAATGATATTTTACAACGAATGTGGGATATATGAGTATATACGAGGAGGAAGAGTATTTTGTTGCAATAAATGTTTAAAACATGTTAAACATGCTCCATGGACCCCATTTATTCGATTGAAATTTGATTATAACACGTAAAATCGCCTGATTTGTGGATTTCGGCCAATTTACATTTGGAATTTGGAAAACTTTCTTCCGCAAAGTTGTATAGAATTGAATTTCCTATAAAAAATCGCAAGATTCAATTTTTTGATGAAAGGGCTATTTATTATGAATTATTAAAGTTCAAGTTCAAATAATTGATTTTTGTAAGTTTTAATTATTTATTTTATGAAAAACGTTTTTATCATTTCTTTCTAGAAGGTTGGCATGTGGGAAATGTTGGGATCTGATTTCCAAAGAGGCGTAGGAAATTTATTAATAATAATATATTTTATTAAATTTTCTCGCTTTGGTGTTCTAAGCATTTTCCTATAAATAGGGTGCTTTGGGTTAGAATTGAAAATCACACGTAAAGCTCAAGTTTTTCTCTCTATATTATCGAAGCGTATTCTTGTGAGTATTTTGAGTATACTTTGAGTATTGCTATACGGTGCAAGTCCAAGTCATAGCCTATATCCTGTTTTAATTTAAGAAATCTTGATCTTTCGAGGTAAGGGATATTATTTTTTTCAGAATGATATTATTTCTTCAATATCATTATATCTTTGAAATGTTGATCTGAAGTTTTTATCAAATTTGGAACTTTTTCATGTATGGAGTTACTTATTCATGGGTTACTATTCATGAGTTCTTATTCACGAAGTTCTTATTCATGAGTTACTTATTCACGAGTTACTATTCACGAGTACTTATTCATGAAAGCGTGAAGATGTTTTTGTGGAATTTCTATCTTTTGTTGTCGGAATTACTATTCACGATATCGGCAGACTATTCACGATACTAAGACTATTCACGATATACAAAGATCTACTCAACCGAAAAATAAAATTTCTTCTTTTCATCCAAAATATATATTACGGATACTAACTCGATTGATCCATGTTTTGATCATTCTTGAATTTTACACCACTATGATTATTTTTGAGGTATTTTTGGACGTGGATAAAACCAAGTACTGAATCCTTAATCCTTAATCCTTGTCATTTTGTTTCCTTTGGATTCGTTTTTTTAAAAAATATTTTCATCATCCTCGGTCTTAAATGATGATATTATGGAATATCTTTGGCTCAGAAAAGTAAAGATGAATGATTTCTTAAGAATATCTTTGGCACTGTAGTGCAAAGATGAATGATTTTGAAGAATATCTTTGGCCCAGTAGTGCAAAGATGAACAGTGTTTAAATGAACATGACCGGTGATGAATATCTTTTTGGCAGTAGTGCAAAGATGAATATTTGATTCCAGATGTATATTGATTGATGTTACAGGATAAAAGATAGACGATGAACTTTTAAATTCATACATAGAAGATAGTAGTTTGCATTCTCTACTTAACTCTTCTAATGAATTATTATTTCATTGCGAATATTGATTTAAAATTTGTTGTCTATCAGATTCTATTATATTTTTCCCCGTCAAGACTAACGATAAATTTGTTGTATATTATCTTAGTCATAATATTCTTTCTTGAGCTAGTTGAGCTCACCCTTTTCCTTTTTGTTCCATTTTTCTCGTGAGGCGAGAATATAGCTAAGATTTAGCCTGGGTATGGAATGAAGGTTTTAGAAAGGATTGTTTAGTAGTCCTCACCATTTTGTAAAATAATGTATCAATAAATGTGATGAGGATTTATTTGAGTATAGATATTATCTAGAAGATAATATTTGTATTCAAACTCATAGTTTTACTTGTTGTAATAATAAAGTTGTAGTTGTTTTACGCATCATGTATTGACAACTCGTAATAGTGATGTATACCTATTTTGGGGGCGCCACGGTTGGTATCGAGCTTAGGATATGATCTCCTGGCGGAGATCGGGAATAGAACTAGAGGGAGAGACGAGCAAATCCTTCGCTAGTGTGTCCTACCTAAGCTTATTTGTTAGTTGGTCAAGATATAGGGATATTATGTGATATATTGATTTTTAATTAACCCTTGTTTTATGACAAGATTTGAGAATGTCGATCGAGAATATTAACAATGGAAATGAGACCAGTGGAGATGCCTCAGACTCACCAACGAGGAGAACGTGCAACAGTCGGCAATGTTCCTCCGTGAACAACACCATTGAGCGAGATGATGAACGAGGGGATGTTTAGAAGTTTTTGCAGATTCATGCAAAATCAAACGAGGAAACTCGTGTTCAAAATCTGAGGAGGAAATGATAGCAATTCACGGGTTGTCACACCAAGCGATTCAAAGAGTTGGGACCACTGAATTTAAGGAAAGCCAGATCCGATCACGGCGGAAAACATGGGTCAAACAAATTACCAAGATATTCGATGTCTTGGGATGCACGGAAGAACAGAAGGTTCCATTCGCCACCTTTATGTTCCGTGGCGAGGCGTGATTCATCGGTGGGAGTCTCATGAAGCGTGCACTCCATCCACCAAGCACTCAAAGATGTCTTGGGAGACGTTTCAGAAGCTATTTAATGACAAATACTTTCCGAAAGTGTTCGCTATATGAAGGAAGTGGAGTTCATCGATTGGAACAAAACAACATGGCGGTGTCTCAAAGACGAGGCAAAGTTTGCAGAGTTATCCAGTGTTTGCACCTCATTTGGTGGAGAATGAGGAACGATGACGCGGATGTTTCTTAGAGGTTTGAAACCCAAGACACGCCAAGATCTCATTTCCCATAAATTTTCTCTTTATTCGAGATGTTGTAAATGAGGCTCAATTGTTAGAGCGAGATAACGAGTGCACGGCCAACTCGAGGACCATAACCGAGGATCGCATCAGAGATAGCGAACAATGTAATAATGATAACCAACGGAGAAAGAAACAGACGGACAAAATGGTTACCACTACTCCGGTGGTAATCATGGCCACATGAAAAAAGTAAGAAGCGAAGTCGAGGAGATTTTAAAAAGAGGAGATTTAACAACGACTATGTGAAGACAAGCAGTCTTTACAACAACCGGTTCTAAGGGAGGAGAACGACCACCACCCATTATATGCTACAAATGCGGAAAAGAGGGATATCATATTCAAACCGCCCACAACAGTTCAAGGTATGCTATAATTGTGGAAAGGAAGGACATATCGCTCGAGATTGTACAAGAATAAACCTAGTTCAATGTGGGACGGTGACTCAAAAGATCGTCCAGAGAAAAGTCAAAGTCAACGATTCCGGAAGAGCGTTTGTTGTGATTTGGTCAAAATGCGAGGAACCCAAACGAGGTGATCACGGGTAAGCTATTTATAAATTCTTGCGAAGTTTATACCTTACTGATACCTTGGTGTTACCCATTCATTTATCTCTCCCGCTTGTGCTCAACGTTTAAACTTGACTCTCGGAGAAATTAGACTTTGACCTATCTGTGGAAACTCCGTTAGAGAAACTTTCATCACATCCACCGTTTATAAATCTTGTTTTGATTCAAGTTGGCACCATTACCTTACCGTTGACCTTATCTCTTTAAAGATACTTGCTTTTGATGTGATTTTAGGGATTGATTGGTTAACTACTCATCATGCCAAAATTGATTGTTTTCGTAAGGTTGTTAGTTTTCATATTCCTAACCAACCTGTTGTATTTAATTCAAGCAACTAAACCATTAAAATCAATCACTGTCATATCTAATCATAAAGCTATTCGTTTATTGAAAAACGGATGTCAAGCTTTCTTAGCCCATGTTATGGATTTGAATAAAGACACGTCACTCTCTCACTTACATTGAAAATATATAATTAATGACATATTATTATGGGCAATTTTATCATTTTATTCATCTTCTTAATATGAGTGAAAAGACCACCATGACATTTATCCTAGGACGGGGGAGTATAAAAGTACTACTCCCTCCGTCCCAGGATAAAAGTCCTTATTACTATTTTGGGTTGTCACATGTTAAATGTCCACTTTCTTTTAATAACCAAATTTTTACACATTTTTTCTATTATGCCCGTAGAATTAAATATCTCATACTTTTCTTATTCTAATTCTCTCTCCATATTTAATGACATTATTATGGACAATTTTATCATTTTATTCCTCTTCTTAATATGCGTGAAAAGTCCACCAAGACTTTTATCCTGTGACGGAGGGAGTATTAATTATAAAATTTATTATTTCAAAATTTAAATTAAATGAATCATATTAGTTTAAAATTTAAAAATATCACAAATTAACTTTTTAAAAATTAATATTGATCTTATGTACATTTCATAATTACAATTCATTCAAAACTCACTTCATAAATTACTTAAAAAAATTTATGTGGAATACAATTGATAAATTATACTCTCTTTTATAAATTATAAGATTATTATTAATTTTTATAAGTCAATTTGATGCATTCTCAAACTTAATAATTTTGTTAAGAATTGAAATTTTTTTATAAGTAATAGTATTTTTTCTAAATAATTTACAATATATTGATTAAATATATATTAAATTTAAATTTAAAAAAAACACATACTTACTTCAAAAAAAATTAATAAATTAATATCGATTTTATAATTAAAAACAAGAGGTTGTAATATATTACATATATCATAAGCTTTAACGCATAAAGCCAATACAAAGGTCAAATAGTTACAACAATCAAAACATGCTTTGACTGTTGGAACTTTTAAATTTCAAATTTCATTATTTAAGGAATCAATATAAGAAACCTATTGGGTACATAGTGAAAAAATTGAATATTTATCTTGCATAATTACCCAATAACACTACAAAATAAGGATAAAAATTAAAAAAAAAACTATTATAAATGCTCTAACGATCGTGGTTAAAATTAATATTTATATCACTAATATGTATCGGAGAAAATTGTTGGATAGATATTATGGAGGAGATTTGAATAGTCTATTCGAGATAGACTTGTTTATCTTAAGCTTGAACTTATTATCTTAGCAAATTAAACTAAAGTAACATAATATAAGATTTAGACCTAAAATTAGTTGAGTTTGGAATCCATTTGGTTATAAATCTTTCCTTTCAATTACATCTTTCATCCATTTTAAAATATATATATATATATATATATATATATATATATATATATTTAACAACACAATTATTTTTAGCTTAAAACACACAAAAACACAATTATTTGTATCAAATTTTATTATTTTACTAAATATAATATTTGTGACGCTAAATATATAGTAAGAAAAATTCTTTGAACTATGTAATGGTCGGAATCTTAACCATAAATCACATCCAAAACCATAAGTACAAGCTTCTCTCAATACAAGAAAAAGAGTTGAGTCCGACGGAATTAACCTCGACGGACGACATTCTGTCGACACTAATATAATTTTGACGGAATAAACCGTCGAAGATAAGTTCCTCAAAAATAATCTAATCCGGACAAAATTTCGTCGAAAGTATAAGGCCCTTTTTGACGCAAAATTTCCCGCTAGCGCAAAATTTAACTTCGACGGAATGAAAGTTATGTTCGAGTGAATTTCTGTAAGAATTACATTAATCCTGATGGAATTATTGTCGAAGGAAATTCCGCCGGAATATAATTGACTAATAAACCTAATGTAGCTTTATCTACCATTTGTGTTTTATATTATTGTTATGCTGAGTTATGAGTTATTTAAAGTAGAGGCGGAACTAGGGGGCGGTGGGGGATCTCGACCACAGTAGATCACGGTCCAGCTAAATCGGGGCGAGGCACCAATCAGCGCCACCATGCACACGAGCCTGAGATCTGCCCGCCGCTTTAGTCATCTTCTCCGCTGCAGGTTTTGTTTTTATATTTTTTAAAACATGAAACGACGTCGTTTTATTAAAAAAAATTAAAAAAATATCTAAATGCATTTAGGAATTAGGGATTTTAACTCTCTCTCTCTCTCTCTTTCAATCTTCAGTCTTCCGCCTCACCTCTGCTCTCTCCTCCTGCGGCTCCTCCTGCTAGTCTGCTCTGTCGCTTTCTCTTTCCTCGGCTAGTCAGTTGGTAAGTTTTTTTTATAGGTAATTTATAAGTAATTCTTCAGTTGATTATTAAGTGTTAGTGTGTTACTAGTGTTTTTTTGGAGATTAGTGTTTTTGTTATCAATGTGCGCATGTTGTCTTGTCTAAGTGTTCATCAGTTCATATGAAATTGAATCTAATGAAAATATAACTAAAAATATTGAAATGAAAATATGGTGTTATTGTGTTAGAGATTGAAATATTGAAATAATTAAGTGCAGATTGAAATTTAGAAAACTACATTCAAAATATTTGAACTTCGGAGTGCAGATTGCTAAATATTACATTTACACCCAACTAACTATTGATGAATAACAAAAGAAAACATAGAGTCCTCAATTGCTGCTTAGTTTGTCAGTTTTACAATAACAATATTCAGGTTTGACCTTTGGAGTTAGAAAAGATACAATTTGCTCTTCAATTCTGGCTGGGTAAGTGCTAACTTTTTAGGGTTTTGATTTTCTCTTCTTTCATTTGTCTCCAATTTTGAGCTTTTCAATTCTGCTCGAGTAAAAGTGCTAAGCTCGGGGATTTGATTTGATTTGCTTTACTTTTGGGTTTTTTCCAAAATTGCTTGGGTTTCTGAAATATTATTCTGTTAGTTTAAGTCAAAGTAATTGTTATTCTATAGCAAACTCTTTTTTCAAGGCCCAGTTCTTCCTCTTAGTTTGTGAACTTATATCGTCTTTATTATCAAAATTCTGCATCAAGGAATCATGTTGTCAAATTCCTCTATTGTTTCAAACCCTCTGGAACCCAAGTCTGATTCAACAGCTCATAAATTTGACAATTTATCTCGGAATGGCCAGATTGAGGAAGTATTAGTAGGGAACTCAAAAGGGTTCATTGGGGTTTTGGAGGTTTACATACACCAAGTAAGAGGTTTCTATTTTTTTCAATCTGGGTCAAAATCAAACCCAAAGACCTTAACTTCGCTCCCTCGTCGCTACAACCTACACGTTGCTGCTCTGGACTTCCGGTAACCGCACTCCAATTTTAATCCCCCTCAAATTTTATTACCCTTAAATTTTATTCTGGTTCCGCCACTGATTTAAAGCATTTAAGAATCAAATCAAGATATCCAACTAAATTAAAATGGGGTGAGTTGTTCTTTTGGTTTCTTTTGAACCAGTAAAATAAAATAAAAATCCCGCAATAACCAGGGTGATAAGATTGGAGGGGTATTTAAAAAGGGAAAAGAGAAAGATTTTCAAAAAGGGCGTACCATATTGTTAGGGTAATAAAGGCCCGGCAAAGACCATTGTAGAAACAATTCAAAGTCAAAATATGCAACTTCTATCATTCCTCTATAAGCCGAATATTAAATTATTTAAATATAATTTATAAAATTTATCGGGTATAAAATAAAATTTAATTGAGACTCGTTTAGTTATCAAGTCAAGTCCGATCTTAAATTGAGCCCAAACAATTTAAACTTTTTGAGAAATATAATTCAAATATTCATAGAAAATTATAATTTAAAGACTTTTGAATAATTTATCGAATTTTAAAATTTTTATTTATTTAAATCGTTTATGTTGTGTTTGGATTGAAAAAATAGAATGGAGATTGGAATGATTCATTACATTCTAATTGGAATGAGTTATTTCATGTTCTCCCTCCCCGAGACCCTCATGGCTCAATGATAAAAAAAAAACTATTCATAAGACTTTGGGCATAAAATCTTGGGCAAGAATGTTAAATTTCAGTCGAAAATAGCAAAAAAAAATAATAATAAATTAATGGTTCAATCCATTTCAATCGCAATCAAATATAAATTTTTTATTTTATAAAAATAAATCATTCTATTCTCATTTTTATTATTTTAATCCAAACGTAACAATATAGTCCCGTTGAACAGAGAAATAGGATGGAACAGGAAAATGGGAGGATAGTAGACATCAAATTAGTATCCATTTCCACAGTTTGCAGATTTAAGAAAAAGTAAAACACAATTTTTTTTAAAAAAAACAGTTTTTTTAATAAAATTATTTTTTTTTTATAAATGCAGTTTTTTAATAAAAAAAAAAAATGCTGTTTTTTAAACTGTTTTTTTAAAATAATGCGGTTTTTTATTAAAATAAAATGCTGTTTTTTAAAATTAAAACACAATTTTTTAAAAAAATGCAGTTTTTTTAATAAAATTATTATTTTGTTTTATAAAATGCAGTTTTTTAATAAAATAAAAAAAATGCTGTTTTTAAACTATTTTTTAAAAAATAATAATGTTTTTTATTAAAATAATGCTTTTTAAAAAACCGCATTTTATTTTAATAAAAAACCGCATTATTTTAAAACAAAAACAGTTTAAAAACAGCATTTTTTATTTTTATTTAAAAAAACTGCATTTTATAAAAAATAATAATTTTATTAAAAAACTGCATTTTTTAAAAAAAATTGTGTTTTACTTTTTAAAAAAACAGCATTTTTATTTTAATAAAAAAACCGCATTATTTAAAAAAAAAACAGTTTAAAAAATAGCATTTTTTTATTTTTATTAAAAAAACTGCATTTTATAAAAAATAATAATTTTATTAAAAAAACTGCATTTTTTTAAAAAAATTGTGTTTTACTTTTTCTTAAAAAAAAAAAAAAAAACCAATTATTTTTATTAAAAAAATGCTTTTTAATTTTTTTAATAAAAATTAAAAAAAACTATTTTTTTAATTTTTATTAAAAATAATTATTTTTATTTATTTATTTTCTTATTTTTTGCTGATTTTTATAATTTTTATTATACTTTAAAATATTTTTTTCCATTTTTTCATCAAAATTTTCATCTAAATCCACATCATCACTGCCACGTCGCATGCTAACTGCCACATAGGTTTTTTTTAAGACAAGTCAGCTGCCACGTCATCATTTCCGTTAAGTCAACTTTGGCTTAACGGTTTTTGTAACGGAGTGTTAGTAAATTAAAGTTCAGTGAGAATGGATGTAAAAAAAAATTTAGTAATTGGGTTAGAAGTCAACATATAAGATGTTGAATTTTGGGAAGATTTAACCCGATCTAAAGTCTAAAATCCGTCACCTCATTTAAAAGTCATTATCCTAACTCTAACCATCTCATTTAAAAATCACTTACGTAACTCTAGCCACCTCATTAATTAAAAGTTACTAACCTAACTCTAGCCATTAACTTAATACTCTCTACGTTCCTAAAAGATGGTCGTTTTAGAAGGAAAAAAATTGTTCCAATTTATTTATCGTTTATAATTTTATAGGAGAATAAATTATTTATTATTTTATATCACTCCTATCTTCTCTCATTGTCCCAAAAAATTTTCTCCCTTGTAGTATTAATAGTTTGTAACTTCCCACAAAAGGGTAGTGATGAAATTTCAAATAAATTTTAATTGTTAAATAATAGTATTAAATGATTTTTTTAATCCATGTGCAAAAACCTTAAATGACAATATTCTTTTAAGAACGGAGGTAGTATAACACTAATATATTATTATTATTATTATTATTATTATTATTATTATTAGCACTTTGTTATGTCCCACGTTTTTTAAATTATTATTATTTTGTATTATGTTTTTTGTTTTTGTTTTGTGCAAAAGTTATGTACCTATTTTGTTTAAATATTTATTGAGGGGATGTTTATGATGAGCACTTTATCATGTTAAGGTTGTGAAGGACAAAAAAATTATGCCACATAAATTTACATGTTCTTTAAATGCCGTTTATTCTATTAAAAATTACATGGATTTTAAAAATATTTTTTAACAAATCTTAATATGTATGAAATAACTTAAAAGAAAATTAGTTTTTATCAGACATTTAATTAATGAACGTAGCAAATAAAATATTAATACTATTTTATATATAGTTTAACTCAAAATTTTAGTTTGTCATGTATAAGTTAGGATTACATGTAGTCAAGTAAAATAATTTGAGTAAATTAATTACAGGTTATAATTTCTATTTTATTGTTCTTCTTATTTTGTCCTTCATAATCTTAACATGATAAAATGTTTATCACAAAGCTCCACTCAATAAATATTTAGACAAAATAGATACATAACTTTCGTGACAAAAAAAAAGAGAAAAAATACAAAATAATATTAATAATAATAATAAATTAATAATTATTAAAAAACAAAGAGAGACATAACAAAGTGCTCATAATAATAATAATAATAATAATAATAATAATAATAATAATAAAAAATAAAAATTGAGGTGACTTAGAGTTAGATTGGTGACTTTTAAATGAGGTGGTTAAAATTAGTTTAATACTAATTTTTAGGCTTAAATATGAATTAGTACACTAAACTATAGGTCATATTCCACTTCGGTGATCCACATTTCAATTTTGTCAATTAGATGATTAAACTATTAAATTTTTCCAATTGCAAAAAATTGAACATGCCACGTCAGAAATTGCCGACGTGGCAACTTGTGTGAGGCCTTATGAAGCTGGTGTGGCAAAAAAAGAGTTTTTTAATCATAATATTGTTTGTTTTGTATTAATTAGTTATGTTATATAATTTGTTGTTTGACCATTTTACCCCACACCAAATCAGATTTGTTTATTTTATGATTAAAAAATACTTTTTTTTGCCACACCAATTTCCTAAGGCCCCACACAAGTTGCCACATCAACAATTTTTGACGTGACATGTTCAATTTTTTACAATTGAAAAAAAATTAATAGTTTAATCATCTAATTGACAAAATTGAATGGTGAATCACCGAAGTGAAATATGGCCTATAGTTTAGGATACTAATTCATATTTAAGCCTAATTTTTAAATAAATTCCAAACTTCTAAGCCTTAAATTCAATAATTTTAAATCTGAATTTTTTTAAATGAAGAAGAACCGGATCCCAAGGGAAAATGTCCCAACAAATCCTAGTAATAGAGTAACTGGTAAAGATTGGACTATGTAAACTTATGGAGTGCATTTAGCATTATTAAACTTCTAATTAAATAACATTATTTTTCTTTTTAAGATGACTAAAATTTTGTAACACTCTAATTTAGTAAATCATTAGAAAATAATTAAAGCAAATATGTTCAACTTAGAAAAAGAAAAGAAAAAGTAAGAATCAACTTCGAAACTTTAATCACTGTTTGCCTTGATTGTAAATATCCTAAAGTATAACCAACTTTATTCACCTCTAGAAGAGCAAGTGACCAACTCTTAAATCATGAAACTTGTTTTATTTTGGAGTATTAGATAAACAACCAAACAGTACCTGCGCGCAGGACATGGGTTACCTTTCTGCCTAATAGTAATAGATGGAGTAATAATAGGAAAACATATATCAAAAACAAAGACCAAACACTATATAAATATATATATATATATATATATATGGATCACTACCAAGTCTAAATTAAGCAAAACTAAAAAGGAGTAGAAATTAATGGTCAACCCTAAAAGAAAGATATATTGAAGCTAGCTGACCAGACTTTTACTTGGTTAGGGTCAGAATATGCAGTCTGCATGTCTGTGTTTTGTTATACGGATTAAGCCAAAAGGGATGCATGGGGAGCTCACAGAAAAGAAGGAACGAGAAAGATCAGTTTTCATAAGTTTAATTTCTAGTTTTGTTTGTTTGCTTTATTCAGCTGAATTCAAGAAATAGACTCAACAACGTTTGAACCTTAAGCCACAAACAGTAGATTCGTTTTGGTTATATATATATATATATATATATATCACTTATGCTTTTTCATGCGAAAAAAAATATCAGAACCTAATTAAAGCCAAAATTAGGTCAACTCCCTATTGTTTTTTTTGTCAATCTCGTATATATTTTTATTTATTTACATATTATTTCAATTATTTTAGTAGAGTAATTGAATTACTATATATAGTAGGTATAGACTATGAGAAGTGTGTGAAAATTAATCCTTAACGTAGTTTAATAATAATGTTAAATGGTAATATACATGTCTTTAGTACTTGAAGAAAAATTATGTTCGGGCATGAAATTGAACATATAAAATTGTATATGAAAGTGCTTTTATAATATATCTATTTGTATTTTGATCTCCAATTAAAAGTAAAAATATAAATAGATAAAATTATAAAACACTCATACCCAATTTTAATTTAACGTTTAATTATCATGTGTCCGCATATAAGAGCGCGTACTTGAATCAACAAATGTGTACCGTGCCCACTCCCGCACTTCCATATTCTTAGTAAAAATAAATTTTATTTGTTCTTATATTTTAAATATATTTTTGAAGTGTTTAATTTTAATGATAATATTATTGTTTTTTTCAAGCGTAAACCTAACATACATAAGTTCTATTCGGGAATAAGTTGAACCAACTTATAAGTTGTTTATGATGATATTCAATTCAATTAGTTATATAAGTAAAGATATCCTAAAAATTTTATGTTCCTTTATGATTAATAATTAAAAACATATTTTGATTCTATAAAAAAACTAGAAAAATGTATTTTTAAAGTTAAAACTGATGGAATAATGTTTTTTTAAAAAAATGTAATTTTAACAGGCTACAAATAAAGTTTTTGGAAAAATGATATGACAGGTGGAGCAGGTGACAGAAAGATGATATAGAAAACAGAGAGAGAATGTATAAACTAGATAATTGTAAGAGAGTGAGCAGTTTGTAGGAGGAGTATGACAAAAGGGGGATGGTGGAGAAGATGAAGAATGAACAGCAGCATGTTTGGTTTGGACTAAACAAATTTGAAAATTTTGGAAGTAAATCTGTCCTTGCTGCAATATTTAATTTCTTGGGGGCCGGGGGGTACTTTGAAGCACAAAAATGGCGTCAAATTTCCTTCCTCCCAATTAATTTAAATACGAAATGTCAAGTCAATTGCTGTATCACTCATTTAATGCTTCTGCATTTCTCTTTTTGTTGTATCCCATTTCATTAACAAATAACAAGGTATCCAGTTAAAGGTTTAAACAAATTGAAATGATCCGAATATCGAAGTTATTCGATTTAGCTTTTTAAAATTTATCGAAGAAAAAAAATAAAGTTTGATTGCGCCATTTAATTACCGAAGAGTTGAAAGACGATTCCTAATCGTTTCGAAACAGGTTTGGACTTTTCCAACGAATATGATACGATTATAATTTGAGAAAATTCGAGTAATTTATCGAACTTTAAAATATGCTCATATTTGTCTCGTTTATATTTCGAGTCGAGTTCGAATCGAACTTTTAGTCGAACGAGCATTTAATCAAACCCGAATCGCCATTTTTCATTTTACGTTACTTTATAGCCAGTTAATATGAAAATTATTTTTTTTTAGTTGGTTAATCGATTAATAATAATTTTGACGTTACATAGAAATTAAATGCTGCAGATGTCAGAGACTCTATTGGCCAATTGACCAACTTACTCAAAAATAAATTTTATGCTAACCACTTACGATAACAACACAGCAAGAAAATTCTTCGGTACATAATTAAAACTGGTTTTAATTTGTGTGAGATCCTAATTCTAATATTATTGTTTTTTTGCTCAAATTAAACAACTCCCACGCCACCCCCTCCCCAAAAAAAAAGTATATTGTGAGCAACTCTAACCTAAATATTTTTTCATTGAAAAAGGTCAAAATGGGGATATAGGGTTAGGGGTGCTCAAAATTTTTGATTTTTTCGATTTTTTACCGATATCGGCGGTACCGATTTTTTCAGTACCGGTTTTTTTGTATTTTAACACTTTTCAGTTCCAGTAATGACTTTTTTGAATTCGGTAAATACCAAAATATCGAAAATATCGAAATTTAATAATTTAATAATTAATAGTTAATGTTTTGTAATTTTATATATTAAATAATTTTTTTATATATTAATAATTTCTATATAATTGTAGGTTTTATTATATTTTTATAAATATTAATAATGTTTTGTAGTTTTATTTTATATATTAATAGTTAATGATTTTTAGTTTTTAAAAAATTATTAATATAAAAAAAATTATTTAATTATTATTAATAATTATATATATTACCATGCTAAGATAACCGTAAAATCGAACCAAAAAATTCCAGACCGATTTTGTATCAACCCATCAAACCGATAATTCTCAGATCGATTTCGGTTCTTGTTTTTTCGATATTTTTGGATCGGTATCGGTTCGGTATTTTTCGTACCGATTCGATTTTTTTACCGATGAGCACCCCTATATAGGGTGATCCATATTTTGATTTATCACATTTTCAAACTCTGTAAGACGGTAACTCTTGGGGATATGAAACATAAAAAAAATATTTATTAAACTAATCACAAGAATACCAGCTACAGTACCTATTGGATGTGACGCCCCCAAAATAGGTTCAATCCAACCAACCTATTCTGAGTCACCAAAAATATGGTACAGAAACAACTACAACTTCATTAATACAATTGTCGTGCAAAATACGACAACACATAAACTTTGAGTTTAAATACAAATATTGTCTTCTAGACAATATCCACACTCAAATAAGTCCTCATTATAATTATTGATACACTATTTTACAAAATAGTGAGGACTACTAAAACAACTGTCTTGAACCATCACTCTAC
This sequence comes from Panax quinquefolius, assembly GCA_020205615.1. Classification (NCBI taxonomy): domain Eukaryota; kingdom Viridiplantae; phylum Streptophyta; class Magnoliopsida; order Apiales; family Araliaceae; genus Panax; species Panax quinquefolius. Next base: position 37,702,254 of record CM035172.1, on the reverse strand, counting down.
ACCCCGACTAGTTTCCGCTATATTCTCGTCTCCTGAGAAGAAAAATGGAACAAAAAGGAAAAGGGTGAGCTCAACTAGCCCAATAAAGAATATTATGACTAAGATAATGTATAACAAATTATCCTTAGTCTTCAACAGGAAAAAATCTGATAGAATACAATAGACAACAAGTTTTAGATCAACAACTGCAGCGGAAATAATAATTCATTAGAGGAGTTAAGTAGAGAATGAAATCTACTAACATCTATGAATTTAAAAGTCCATCATCAATATTTTATCCTTGTAACATCAATCAATATATATCTCAAATCAAATATTCATCTTTGCATTATAGGCCAAAGATATTCATTAGTCGGTCATGTTCATCTCAACCCCTGTTCATCTTTGCACTACGGGCCAAAGATATTCATCAATGGTCATGTTTATCTCAACACTGCTCATCTTTTGCAAGACGGGCCAAAGATATTCATAAGAAAATCAACCATCTTTGCACTACAAGCCAAAGATATTCATCAATCGTCATGTTTATCTCAACACTGCTCATCTTCGCACTACGGCCAAAGATATTCATAAGAAAATCAACCATCTTTGCACTATGTGCCAAAGATATTCAAGAATGTCATCATTTATGATCGAGGATGATGAAAATGTTTTAAAGAAAACGAATCCAGTGAAACAAAAGAACAAATATTAAGGATTCGTACTTTAATCAATCCGAGTTCAAAAATACTTCTTTAATAATCATAGTGAAGTAAAATTCAAGAATGATCAAAACATGAATACAATCAAAGCTAGTATCCATAATAGATATCTTGGACACAGAAAAGAAAATTTAATTTTTCTGTGAATAGTGTCGTATTCGTGAATAGTGCCGTATACGTGAATAGTAACCCCGACACTAAAAGACAAGAATTTCACAAGAAAAATTATTATGCTTCTTGAATAGTACTCATGAATAGTAACTCGTGAATTACTCATGAATAGTAACTTGTGAATAGTAACTCTGATGTGAAAAAATCAGAATTTCACAAGAAAAATCTTACCAATAATCTGGCATAATGATATTGAAAGAAATAATATCATTTTAAAAAAAAATAACATCCCTTACCTCGGAAAGACTGAACTTCTGACTGAAATACTGGATATAGTGCTAAAGGGAACTTGCACCGTATAGCAACACTCAAAGTATACTCACAAGAATGCACTTGATATATAGAGAGAGAAAACTTCAGTTTCTGGTGTGATTTTCAATTCTAACCTAAGCACTCTATTTATAGAAAAATGCTAGAAAGAACATTCAAAGCGTAAAATTAAATATAATATTAATATATTTATATAATTTTCCTTAGCCCACCATTTTGACCAAAGAAATCAGCCACACATGTGCCAAATGCAACAAAAATGTTTTTCTAACAAAAAGTACTTAAAACTCCAAAAATCAATTCAGACCCGATATACCGAAATTTCAATAATTCACAATAAATAGTCCTTTTATCAGAAAAATTCGAAACTCATGACTTTTCATAGGAAATTCCATTATCTACAACTTTACAGAAGAAAGTTTTTCCAAATTCTAAACAGAAATTGACCGAAATCCACAAACGTACGATTTTACAGGCTTTAATCAAATTTCGGTCAAGAATTGTGGTCCACCAGCACACAAAACATGTGTTAATCATTTAATGCCATAAAAATACTCTTCCTCCTCATATATTCATATATCCCACATTCATTGTAAAAATATTACCATTATTATATTATTAAAATAATATATTTAAATGATTTATTTTATCAGAAAAAGATAAAATATTAATTTTCAACAATTGTCACATTAAAAATTTTCTCCATCTATATCCTCATAAAATCAATATTTTCCTCATCATATAAATCAATAATTAATTATTCACAAATAATATTATGTAATCACAATCATCGACAACCGTGCGGTTCAGTGAAAGATGGGGCTTTCAATAAGGATCTCTCATCTTGGCGCACAATTAGATGACCAAACCTCTCCTTAGATGTAACTTTCTAGACATTGCCAATAATGTTATCTAATAATATTATTCAGATAATATGAATTATTGCTCGATAATAGAAAATATCATGCGTTGATAATTATTAAAACAACAAAGAATATAAAATATTAACACAAAGAATTATTAAATCAATAAAATAAAATCTTGAATAGTAATTACTATAACAATTATCGAGTAAAGGCTTCTTACGTAAGAATCAATAATTGGTGCAATATCGTATGTCATCTTTGTGCAACAACGCCAGACATCGTGTTTTAACCAACGGGTATTCCAACAAAGATAAATGTGAATAACTACGCCTGTTATTTATAACCAACTTATTCTTGCTCGTTTTCTTCATCCAATCGCTTTCCGCTTATGGGGCCTACAAGGTCGCTTGGTCGCATTTAATATTCCCCAAGCGGTATGAATATTCCACGACCAAACGAATATTCTCCGACAACAATGAATATTTTATCACCACTTGCTTATTTAAAATATTTGCGCATTTTACTCATAACTAACCACATTAATCAAATCCACCCTTACTATTTCAAAATAATAAATAAAGGAAATTCCTTTTTATTTAAAAAAAATTCGGGGTATTACATTGGAGGTCCAGAGTACCAAGGTAACGAGATTGATACTACCAAGTAGCATCCACTATTGTCCCCTTTAAGGTCTGTTGTGACGCCCCCAAAACAGGTATACATCACCCATCTTGGATCGCCAGATACAAGGTACTGAATACAAATACAACTTAATTATACAACAGTCGTGTCAAATATGACAAAACATAGGCTGTGAGTTTTAATACAAATATTGTCATCTAGACAATATCCACACTCAATGGAGTCCTCATTACATTTATTATCGCACTATTTCACGTAGAATAGTGAGGACTACTAATGCACCATCTGTAACCATCACTGTTTCCCCGACTAGTCCCAAAGCCCACGCTCTCATTTCTAAAAGAACGGTGAAAGAAAGGATGAGCTCATCTAGCCCAGTAAGAAATATTATGACAAAGATAATGCAGAATAAATTATCATTAGCCTTCAACAATGTTAAACTAATAGAATATAATAGACAACAAGTTTATCTGCAGCAGATCAAGCAATCCATTAGAAGAGTCAAGTAAGGTATAAAATCTACCATCTTCTAAGATTTAAAAAGTTTGTCATCAACTTTATCGTTGAAACTCAGCTTAATAAATAAAATCGAATCATCCCTGCACTACGGCCAAGGATATTCATGTAATCATCAATGGTCATAACTATACCGAATAATCCCTGGTCATAATCATACCAACAACTGTCCACAACTGAACTACAGGCCAATGAGGACTTTTACCACATCATTCGTCACATTACGGTCATGATTATATCGAATAATCCCTGGTCATAATTATACCAAGTCCATCTATGCACTACAGTCCACAGATGACTTTCAACATATTATAAACATGAGGATGAGGACAATTCAATAAAACAAGTTCACGAATAAATTTTAAAGATTTATAAGTTAATTTATCCTGAACTTAATAACATCCAAATTGTCAACATGATACTGCTTTGTGGAGTAAAATTCAAGAATGCTCAGAAGAATATTTCCATAAAAAAATACTGGATGAAGCGCAAATATCAATGATATTCTACTAATTTCATAGAGTATAGAAGTCAAAGCTTTAATCAACTGAGTATAATAGAATATATGAAACTGCAATGGATTTTCACCCGTCATGCGGTAATCCACGTAGACATATCATTTTCACAATTTAATAAGGAATGAATACGAAGGATCATTCACCATGGATATAGTAATCCACATAGACAGATTATTCCAACAGAATAATAAAGAATGGAATAACAGAAGGATTCATCATGCGTATGCGATAAAGCGCATGCATAAAGTTATTCCCAATGAATAATAAATAATGAAACTGTGTCGGCCAGAACGCATATACATGATATTTCAACGTAATAATAAATAATGGAACCGACCCCGCCAGAAACGCATGTACGTGATATTTCAATAAAATAATAAATAATGGAACCAGTCCCCAGAAATGCATGCATGTGATATTCGGCTGAATAATAATAAAGAACGGAATATTAGAAGAATTTCACCATGTATGCGCAGATTACATAAAACAAGTTATTCCAATGTAATAATAAGAATGGAATAACAATGAATTCCCTGCATGCGATAATCGCATGCATAAAAGTTATTCCAGCAGTAATAATAAAGAAACGGAATATTAGAAGAATTTCACCATGTATGCAGTACTTCACATAAACAAGTTATTCCAATGTAATAATAAGAATGGAATAACAACAGATTCACTGTGCATGCGATAGATCGCACGCATAAAGTTATTCCAATAGAATAATAAAGAATGGAATAATAGAAGAATTTCACCATGTATGCGGTACTTCGCATAAACAGGTTATTCCAACATAATAATAAATAATGGAACAAGGTCTGGCGTAAACGCACAGACATGATATTCCGACAGAATATTAAATAATGGAACCAGGTCCGGTGTAAACGCACAAACAAGATATTCCGACAGAATAATAAAGAACGTAATATTAGAAGAATTTTACCATGTATGCGGTACTTCGCATAAACAGGTTATTCCAATAGAATAATAAGAATGGAATAACAACAGAATTCACCAGACATGCGATAGACCGCACAGACAGGTTATTCCAACAGAATAATAAAGAATGGAATAACAGAAGTTCTCATCATGAATACGAAAGAAATAATACCCCTTACGAGTACAACAAATAATATCCCCTACCTTAGAAGAAACTGGATATTGGAGTAGTGAAGTAGCAGAATACTTTTCTTCTTTCTCTCTATAGTTTCTCTTTCTAGAGTTTCATTGAATTCGTAAAAAATAATGAAGGAATGAGCTTCTATTTATAGGAGAATGGACTGAATAGTAACTAATTCATGAACGGTCCAGATTCTTCATCCGACAGTTATTCTATTATGGGGCACACAAATGACTGCGCCGTCGTACGAATATTCTCCGAAAGATAGAATATTCTACGACTAAACGAATATTCTCCGACAACAATGAATATTTTATAACCACTTCCGTATTTTGAAAAAAATTCATATATCACCCTTAACTTTAATCTTTTATTAATTTAACCATTTACTAAATAAGAAAATTGAATACTTCAACAGTAAAGAATATCATGACTAAAGATAAATAAATTATCAATAGCCTTCAACAGTAATAAATCAGAGAATTAGAACATATGGTAGATGATAAAAATTTTCAACCATAGTTGCAACGGAACGAGCAATCCATTAGAAGAGTTAAATTCTTCTCCACATTAAAAGTCCACCAACAATGTTTTATCCTTGTAACATTAATCAACAGTTCATTTCCACAATTATATGAATAACTCATAATCATAATTGTAATTCTAAATTCCTCTTCGCATCCAGGACGAAGATAATTTTCATCACATGTCTTTACCTGAAACATTAAAGATCATGGTTATACCAAATCACAGCTCTCGCTTATAATCATACTAACAATTTCATCTTTCAGACTACTGACCAAAGATATTCATCAATGCACCATCTTTTGCACTACAGCCAAAGATATTCAACAACAAGTCATCTTTGCACAACGGCCAAAGATATTCATCAACAATTCATCTTTGCACTCTGTGCCAAAGATATTCCTCAATAGTTCATATTTGCACTATGTGCCAAATATATTCATCAACAGATTCATATATTTGCACTACGTGCCAAATATATTAATATCTCAAAGATATATATAATCATTTTTAATTTATATAAACAATAATTATAACCTACGTTGATCATTTCACCTCAGCACTTAAGCTAAAGATATTCAATTATAAATTCAATGGTCAGCGATCATACCAACCAACAATTCAACTTTTCACCTTCATCGGCCAAAGAAAGGAACCCATAGTCGTGATCATACCAAAAATCTACCCATCTTTACACTCAAGTCAAAGAGAAATATCATTATTAGGGTTATAAAAATATTATATATAATAGTAAAATCAATATAATCAAAACATCTAGATTTAATCTCAAGAGTAATATTCATAAATCAACTATAATTTGGTTAGAAAAAGAAACCAATTTTATCATAAATAGTAACTCGTGAATAGTAACTTCGTGAATAGTAACTCGTGAATAGTAATTCATGAATAATAAATCTGACACAAAAAGGTAGAAATTTCACAATAAAATCCATACCAATATTTTGGTATAATGATATTGAAATAACATTTCTTAAACTTATAAACAATTTATTTTAATTGTTTACACTTTACTAAATAATGCATTTAATCATCCTAAAATTCCAAACTCATAAGATTTCATCACCAATAACCAAAACCCTTATCAAATATCTGCATATACCTCATATAGGATTCTCAAGCCATAAAATATTATTTTCCAATTTTCTTACTTCACATAACATATTTAATTCATTTACTCATAACTAGTCCATTTTCATAAAAAATACCGAATCAGTACAAACAAATTTCTTTTCTGAGATTTAGTATAATATAGTCCCATATTGAACATATATTTTTCTCGTAATTTTAAAAATCATTTACTATTTTTCATATGGCCAAAACAAATTAGAATATTTAGATATTTATCAAAATTATTTTCTATCCAAAATTCTAAAATTTACAGAGTATACTTCATCATATACATGTACTCCCAATAAAAATTTCACCAATTTTAGAGTTAACCACAAGGAGTTATGTTTGTTACTTTTAAAATAGTCTTTTCTCATAAAATTCACAACTCTTAATCTATACATCCAAAATCGCCATTTTTAGACAAAATCAAGAAAACTCATCAAATTATCATTTCAAATTTTTCCGAATTTTTTGAAGGTCGAAAAATTACTTAAACCGAAAAACATAACAACCATAAAAATCTCTTACTATCCTTACCTCAAAAGAAGCAAAAGACTTCCATTCGGATATCGGATATGATGACTCAAGGAAACTTGCATCGATGAATAGCAACTCACCAAGTATCTAAATACTCACAAAATACACTCGATAATCTAGAGAGAAAAAGAGAGAAAACTTATGAATTCTGGTGTGTTTTTCAATTCTAACTTAGCCCTCTATTTATAGGAAAATATTAGCACACCGAAGTAGACTTGACCTGCTACCTGATGGCTTTACCTGCTACTATTCCACCCACCAAAAATCAACCATCTTTCCCAACAATCAAAAGTGGGGCCCACCCATTTCTAGAATTTTCTACCAAAATCATTTATAAACCTAATTTCCGAATCAGTCACCTCTTAAAATTCATAACAAATTATACGTTCATTTTTAACGGTTCAAAATTTGTGGACATATACTCAACTTATATATGTATAACATATCAAAAAATCATAACGATCCAACGGTCAGATTAAAAATTATAACTCACGCAATATATCTCAAGTACAGTGATTTAATTTTTAATACCTCCATTCCGACAAAAACAACTCAACATTAATTCCTTCATTTATAACCACATAAATAAATCCATCATTTATATCCGCATCAAATAAATATTTCCTTATCATATAAATCAATAATTAATTATTCACAAATAATATTACAGAATCACAATAATGACAACCAGGCAGTTCCCAGGAAAGAGGGGGCTTTCCGATAAGGATTTCTCCTTATTGGCGCACAATTAGGTGACCAAACCTCTCCTTGACAAAACTTTCTAGATATTACCAATAATGCTATCTAATAATATTATTCAAATAATATGAATTATTGATCTGATAATGGAGATACTGTGCAGTGAAAATTATTAAAACAATAATAATCTAAAATATCAACGCAGCAATTATTGATTCAATAAAATAAAATATTGAACAGTAATTACTGTAACAATTATTGAGTAATGCATTCTCACGTAAGAATCAATAATTAAAAAAATATCATGCAATACCGAGTGTATCATCAAGCTACGCGCCAGACATCGTATTTTAACCACCGGTATTTCAACAAGGTTAAGCATAAGAATTCATTACGCCATTCATAAAAACTCAAATTTGTCGTTTTCTTCATCCGGACAAGTTTATTCTCGTTATGGGCACCCAATGATCGAGCGCCAAATGCATTTAATATTTCCGACGTAAAGAATATTCTACGACTAAACGAATATTCCCCGACAACAATGAATATTTTATAACCATCATGTATTTTGAAAAAAATTCATATATCACCCTTAACTTTAACCTTTTATTAATTTAACCATTTACTAAATAGGAAAATTGAATACATTTATTTCATAAAATTCGGGGTCTTACAATCTCCCCTCCTTATGAAATTTCATCCCCGAAATTTACGTACCTAGTATTTCAAGAGTTGAGAATACCTTGCTTTCATTTCAGATTCCATCTTCTCTGTCCTCATGATTTCTCCATTGCTTTCATCTCCGTATTTGAGATATCATTCTAGAATACTGACTTCAAAACAAGGGTTAATTGAACAAATTAACATATCACATAATATCCCCATATATTACGACCGATCAACAAATAAGCTTAGGTAGGACACACTAAAAGTGAAGGATTTACTCATCTCTCCTCCTAGTTCTATTCACCGATCTCCGCCGAGAGACCATATCCCTAAGCTCTGATACCAAATGTGAAAACCCCAAAATAGGTCCATTCCATCCAACCCATTCTGAGTCGCCAAATACATGGTACAGAAAACAACTACAACTTTATTACAACAATTGTCGTATAAAATACAACAACACATATTCTGTGAGTTTTGATACAAATATATACCAACTGTGACTCGTGTTCCAACCGTAATGTGACAAGTGTCCCATCAATGGAGAAGACACCTCACAAAGTTGATACCTACATAAAGGTATAGTCAAAAAACCTGCTTTTAGAAATTAGAATCTTTGGGAAGTGCTCAAGGAAACCTTCGTACATGGGAGGCCATGCTTCCAGGTTATGATAGATATCATATGTCCATAGAATTATCCTTGGTTGACCTAATAGACCCCAAAGAAAAATAAGAAAATTACTATCATATTCTTTCCAATGGTGAGTCTTCTCTTGACATATCATTTTATCTCCAGTGTCTCTAATCGTGAATTATACTTCAAACAAACACCAAGATTATAAAAGTAGTGCTCGTAAATATACTCAGCAAGTGGATGTGCACAACCTTGTCTTATAATGACACGAGGTTGTATGACATTAGATATCTTGTATGATAGTGGCAAAACACCCTTCCAACGTTGGGTTCGCCTCAACCTATTGGATTGATCAAATATAACTACTAAATGAGGACCACCGCTCTACATTCTGTTACCCCCTTCAAACCAAACCTACACACTTATTACGTAAAGGAATTTGAAAATGAAGGGAAGACAACTAGCTCAGTAAAGAATATCATGACTAAAGATAAATAAATTATCAATAGCCTTCAACAGTAATAAATCGGAGATTTGAAACATATGGTAGATGATAAAAGTTTTCAACCATAGTTGCAACGGAACGAGCAATCCATTAGAAGAGTCAAATTCTTCTCCACATTAAAAGTCCACCAATAATGTTTTATCCCTGTAACATTAATCAACAGTTCATTTCCATAATTATATGAATAACTCATAATCATAATTGTAATTTTAAATTCCTCTTCGCATCTAGGACGAAGATAATTTTTATCATATGTCTTTACCTGAAACATCAAAGATCATGTTTATACCAAATCACAGTTCCTATTTATAATCATACTAACAATTTCATCTTTGCACTACGGCCAAAGATATTCATCAACAGACCATCTTTGCACCACTGGGCCAAAGATATTCAACAACAGTCATCTTTGCACCACGGGCCAAAGATATTCATCAATAATTCATCTTTTACTACAGCCAAATATATTCATCAACAGTTCATATTTCAGACTACTGTGCCAAATATATTAATATCTCAAAGATATATATAATCATTTCGTAATTTATATAAACAATAATTATAACCATGTTGATCATTTCACCTTTGCACTTACGCTAAAGATATTCAATTATAAATTCAATGGTCATGATCATACAACCAACAATTCAACTTTGACTTCATCGGCCAAAGGGAACCCATAGTTATGATCATACCAAAAAATCTACCCATCTTTACACTCAAGTCAAAGAAAAATATCATCATTAGGGTTATAAAAATGTTATATATAATAGTAAAATCAATATAATCAAAACATCTAGATTTAATCTCAAGAGTAATATTCATAAATCAACTATAATTTGGTTAGAAAAAGAAACCAATTTTGTCATGAATAGTAACTCGTGAATAGTAACCCATGAATAGTAACTTCATGAATAGTAACTCATGAATAGTAACTCATGAATAGTAACTCGTGAATAGTAACTCATGAATAGTAAACCCGACACAAAAAGGTAGAAATTCCACAATAAAATCCATACCAATATTTCGGTATAATGATATTGAAATAACATTTCTTAAACTTATAAATAATTTATTTTAATTGTTTACACTTTACTAAATAATGCATTTAATCATCCTAAAATTCCAAAGTCATAAGATTTCATCACCAATAACCAAAACCCTCATCAAAATCTGATATATACCTCATATAGGATTCTCGAGCCATAAAATCCTATTTTCCAATTTTCTTACTTCACATAACATATTTAATTCATTTACTCATAACTAGTCCATTTTCATAAAAAATACCGAATCAGTACAAACAAATTTTTATTTCTGAGATTTAGTAGAATATAGTCCCATATTGAACATATATTTTTCTCAGGATTTTTAAAAATCATTTACTATTTTTCATATAGCCAAAACAGCCGAATATTTAGATATTTATCAAAAATTGTACTTTTCCCCAAAAATTTCAAAATTTACATAGTATACTTATATCATATACATGTACTTCCAATAAAAATTTCACCAATTTTAGAGTTAACCACAAGGAGTTATAAGCAGTTACTTTTAAAATAGTCTTTTCTCATAAAATTCACAACTCTTAATCTATACATCCAAAAAATCGCCATTTTTGGACACCATCAAGAAAATTCATCAAATTATCATTTCAAATTTTTCTAGAATTTTTGAAGGTCAGAAAAATTGAGAAACTGAAAAACATAACAACCCTTAAAATCCCTTACTATCCCTTACCTCAAAAAGAAAAAGACTTCCGATTGGATATCGAATATTATCAAGAAAACTTGAACCAGCGATGAATAGCAACTAACCAAGTATCTAAATACTCACAAAATACACTCGATAATCTAGAGAAAAGAGAAAACTTATGAATTCTGGTGTATTTTTCAATTCTAACTTAGCCCTCTGCTACCTGATGGCTTTACCTACTACTATTCCACCCACCAAAAATAAGCCATTTTCCCCAATAACCAAAAGTGGGGCCCACCCATTTCTAGAATTTTCCATCAAAATCATTTATAAACCTAATTTCTGAATCAGTCACCTCTTAAAATTCATAACAAATTATACGTTCATTTTTAATGGTTCAACATTTGTGGACATATACTCAACTTATATATGTATAACATATCCAAAAATCACAACGATCCAACGGTCAGATTAAAAATTATAACTCACGCAATATATCTCAAGTATAGTGATTTAATTTTTAATACCTCCATTCCGACAAAAACACCTCAACGTTAATTCCTTCATTTATAACCACATAAATAAATCCATCATTTATATCCGCATCAAATAAATATTTTCTTATCATATAAATCAATAATTAATTATTCACAAATAATATTACAGAATCACAATAATGACAACCAGACTGTTCCCAGGAAAGAGGGGGTTTTTCGATAAGGATTTCTCCTTACTGGCGCGCAATTAGGTGACCAAACATCTTTCTAGACATTGCCAATAATGCTATCTAATAATATTATTCAAATAATATAAATTATTGATCTAATAATGGAGATACTGTGCAGTGACAATTATTGAAATAATTAGGAATGAGCAAAAAACGGATAAAACTGAACTGTAAGACCCCGAAATTTTTTAAATAAAAAGGAATTTCCTTTATTTATTATTTTGAAATAGTAAGGGTTGATTTGATTAATGTGGATAGTTAAGGGTTAAATACGCAAATATTTCAAAATAAGCAAGTGGTTATAAAATATTCATTTTTGTCGGGGAATATTCGTTTGGTCGTGGAATATTAAATCTTTCGCGGGGAATATTAAATGCGACGTAGCGCAACCATGTGTAGGCCCCATAACGGAAAGCGATTGGATGAGGAAAACGACAAAGTTTGGGTGGTTATAAATAACGGCGTAGTTGTTACCAATTAAGACCGTAGTTATTCTCAGTTAAGATCATTGGAATACCCGGTGGTTAAAATTGATGTCTGGCGTGGTCGCACAAGAAGACACGGTATTGCATGCAGTATTGTTGAATTATTGATCCTTACGTGAAGAAGGCACTACTCAATAATTATTACGGTGAATTCTTCGTTCAATAGTTTATTTTATTGATTCAATAATTCTTTGCGCGTTGGTATTTTATATTATTCTTGCTTCAATAATTGTCACCGCACGATATTTCCCATTATCGGATCAATAATTCATATTATTTGAATAATATTATTAGATAACATTATTGGCAATGTCTAGAAAGTTCTGTCTAAGGAGAGGTTTGGTCACCTAATTGCGGCGCCAAGAAGAGAGATCCTTATTGGAAAGCCCCTCTTCACAGGAGCAAATTACTGGTTGTCATAAATGTGATTACGTAATATTATTTGTGAATAATTAATTATTGATTCATATGATAAGGAAATATTTATTTTATATGAATATAAATGATGGATTTATTTATGTGGTTATTAATGAAAGAATTAATGTTGAGGTGTTTTATCGGTATTTTATCGGATTGGAGGTATTAAAAATCAAATCGGGTTTTTGAGATATATTGCGGGGTTATAATTTTTAATCCCGTTGGATCGTTGTAATTTTTGGATATGTTATACATACATAAGTTGAGTATATGTCCACAAATTTTGAACCGTTAAAAATGCACGAATGATTTGTTGTGAATTTTAAGAGGTGTCTGATTAGGAAATTAGGTTTATAATTAATTTTGGTGGAAAATTCTAGAATTGAGTGGGCCCCACTTGTGGTTGGTGAAAAAATGCTGAATTTTATTTCAAATGTGGTGGGTGGCAATAGTAGCAGAGTAAAGCCATCAAGTGTGCAGTCGAAGTCAAGTCTCGCTTCGACGGGCTAACATTTTCCTATAAATAGAGGGCTAAGTTAGAATTGAAAATCACACCGTAAACAAAGTTTTCTCTCTTTCTCCCTCTATATTATTGGCGTGATTTTGTGAGTATTTAGATACTTTGAGAGTTGCTTTATTCAAGATAAGTTTCATTCAAGATCACTTGAGACCTTTCCTTCCAAGAAATCTTGATTCTTTGAGGTAAGGGATGTTATTTTCTTCTCAAATGATATTATTTCTTCAATATCATTATCTTTGAAATATTGGTTGGAACTTTTATCAAATTTGGAACTTTTTCATGTCGGGGTTCTTATTCATGAGTTACTATTCACGAGTTACTATTCATGAGTTACTATTCACGAGTTACTATTCACGCAGTACTATTAAGTGAAGCGTGAAGATGTTTTTTTTTGTGGAATTTCTATCTTTTGGTGTTTGAGTTACTATTCACGATGTCAAGACTATTCACGATATCTGAGACTATTCACGAATCATTTAAGACTATTCATAGAAAAATGAAAATTTTTCTTTTCGTCTAAAATATCTATTCGGATACTAGCTTTGATTGTATCCATGTTTTGATCATTCTTGAATTTTACACCACTATGATTATTTTTGAGGTATTTTTGGACGTGGATAAAACCAAGTACTTAATCCTTAATCCTTGTCATTTTGTTTCATTGGATTCGTTTCTTTAAAAATATTTTCATCATCCTCGGTCTTAAATGATGATATTATTGAATATCTTTGGCCCAGTAGTGCAAAAGATGAATGATTTCGAAGAATATCTTTGGCTCAGAGTGCAAAGATGAGCAGTGTTTAAATGAACATGATCGATTGATGAATATCTTTGGCTCGTAGTGCAAAGATGAACAGTGTTTAAATGAACATGACCGATCGATGAATATCTTTGGCCTTTAGTACAAAGATGAAGCAGTGTTGAGATGAACATGATCGATCGATGAATATCTTTTGGCTGTAGTGCAAAGATGATTATTTGATTTGAGATGAATATTGATTGATGTTACGAGGATAAAATATTGATGATGGACTGTTAAATTCATAGATTATAGTAGATTTCATTCTCTACGTAACTCTTCTATGAATTATTATTTCACCGCGAATATTGATCCGAAACTTGTTGTCTATTGTATTCTATCGATTTTTTCCTCATTGGAGACTAACGATAATTTGTTGTATATTATCTTAGTCATAACATTCTTTTCTTGGGCTAGTTGAGCTCACACCTTTTCCTTGTTGTTCCATTTTTCTTCTCGTGAGGCGAGAATGTAGCGAGTACTAGTCGGGGTATGGAATGAAGGTTCTAGAGAGAGTTGTTTAGTAGTCCTCACCATTATTGTAAAATAATGTATCAATAAATGTGATGAGGATTTATTTGAGTATAAATATTGTCTAGAAGATAATATTTGTTTTTAAACTCACGATTTTATTGTTGTGATAATAAAGTTGTAGTTGTTTTCATACCATGTATTTGGCGACTCGAGAATGGGTTGGATGGAATGGACCTATTTTGGGGTCGTCACGGTTGGTATCGAGCTTAGGATATGATCTCTGGCGGAGATCGGGGAATAGAACTAGGAGGGAGAGCGAGTAAATCCTTTGCCAAAGTGTGTCCTACCTAAGCTTATTTGTTAGTTGGTCAAGTATATAGGGATATTATGTGATTGATTTCCTTAATTAACCCTTGTTTTATGACGATGATTGAGAATGTCGATCGAGAATATTAATAGTGGTGTAAATGAGACCCGTGGAGATGCTCAGTGCTTTAACAACGAGGAGAACGTGCAACAGTGGCAATGTACTCTCCGTGAATAACACCACCGAAAGCGGATGATGAACGAGGGATGTTTAGAAGCTTTTGCAGTTCATGCAAAATCGCAACGAGGAGACTCGTGTTCAAAATACAGGAGGAGGTGATAGCAATTCACGGGTGGTCACAATGCCAGATTCAAAGAGTTGGGACCACTAGAATTCTGGGGAAAGCCAGATCCGATCATGGCGGAAACATGGGTCAAGCAAATTACCAAGATATTCGATGTCTTGGGATGCACAAAGGAAACGAAAGTTCCATTCGCTACTTTTATGTTCCGTGGTGAGGCGATTCATTGGTGGGAATCGTGAAGTTGCATCATTCAACAGACTTTCGACGTGTCATGGGAGACGTTTCAGAAACAGATCAATGACAAGTACTTCCCTGAAAGTATTCGTCATATGAAGGAAGTGGAGTTTATTAGATTGGGCAGAATAACATGACGGTGTCCCAAAGACGAGGCGTAAGTTTGCGGAGTTATCCAGTTTGCACCTCATTTGGTGGAGAATGAGGAACGTATGACGCGGATGTTTCGAGAGGTTTGAAACCCGGCATACGTCACTATCTCATTTCTCATAAATTTTCTCTCTATTAGGATGTTGTAAATGGGGCTCGGTTGTTAGGCGAGATAACGAATACGTTCAACCGAGGGACCATAACCGAGGATCATACCAAAGATAAGTAGATCATCGTAATAACGATAACCAAAGTGGAGAAAGAAGAATACGGACAAAGGCGGTAAGAAACCACTGGTGGTAATCGTGGCCATGAAAATAGAAGAAACGAGTTGGGAGGAGATTTTAAAAGAGGAGATTCAACAACGACCACGTGAAGACGTCGGCGCCAAAGTGGCAAATCGGTTCCAAGGAGAGAAAGACCATCGGTCGTATGTTACAAATGCGGAAAGAGGGACATATCACCCAAACCGCCCACAACAGCTTTAAGGTATGCTATAATTGTGGAAAAGAAGGACATATCGCCGAGATCATACGATATCGAAACCTAGTCTGCAATGGGAATGGTGACTCAAAAGGATGTCCCGTAAAAGTCAAAGTCAACGATTCACGGAAGAGCGTTTGTCGTGGACCGGTCAAAAAATACGAGGAACCCGAACGAAGTTAGCACGGGTTAGTTAATTATAAATTCTTGCGAAGTTTATACCTTACTAGATACAGGTTCTACCCATTCTTTTATCTCTCTTGCTTACACGCTCAACGTTTGAACTTGACTACGGAGAAATTAGACTTTGACCTATTTATGGAGAATCAGTTAGAGAAACTTTCATTACATCTGTTGTTTAGAAATCTTGTTTGATTCAAGTTGGCACCATTACCTTACCTGTTGACCTTATCTCTTTAAAGATACTTGCTTTTGGGGATTGATTGGTTAACTACTCATCATGCCAAAATTGATTGCTTTTGTAAGGTTGTTAGTTTTCATATTCCTAAGCAACCTGTTATTCGAACTCAAGCAGTCAAACCATTGTAATCAAACATTTTCATATCAAGCCATGAAGTCATTCGTTTATTACGGATGTCAAGTTTTCTTAGTCCATGATATGGATTTGAATAAAGACACGTCAGATTTGAATAATATTCTTGTTGTTATTGATTTTTCCTGACGTATTTCCTGAAGAATTTATTGGCTTACTCCCAAAGACTGATATTAAATTTTGTATCGACTTTGAACCCAGACAAAACTCATTTCTAAAATCTCATATCGAATGGCTCCTATTGAACTTCGTGAGTTAAAATTCAACTATAAATTTGGTACATGAGCCTTTATCTTGTGACTTCCTTTGTGGAATTCACCTAAGCGCACTTCTCTGTAGGGGACGTCATATTCGATGCGATAGTAAACCGATAGGTGTCATTGTGACGTCTTTATCCAAGATTGGGATATGAAGTCGCGATTGAGAACAACCTAAGTCAGAATCTAAATGCGTAGCTTTCTGAAGCTTAGTTGGTTATTATCGGAGATTCGTTGAAGGATATTCTCGAATCACTATTCCATTAACTTAATGGTGACTTCGTAGAAATACAAAATTCGAATGGAGCAAGGAATGTGGGAAGAGCTTCAAGAACTCAAGAGGAGACTCATTTCAAAGACATGTTCGACCATGCCATCCCGAAAAGCTTAACGTGGTAGGCGACGTGTTGAGAAGAAGATCGATATCTAACGCTGACGATATTGTCAAAGACTAATTTCGTATAATTTACAAATAATAGAGATGGAGATGAAAACTCTAGGTACCCACGTGATGATATACTGAGTGCGTGATGATATACGAGTATAATCGACTTTTAATCGATAAAGTTAAAGTTTATTCAAGCTACACAAGCGAGATGATGAATTTGAAGAAGGAGGTACTGAAGTTGTTATTTTAAAAGCGAGAATCGGTGAGGTGAGGAAAGCTCAAACCTTCGATTTATTAATCCATTTGAAATTCTCGATCGAATAGGAGCGTGGCCTATAGACTCGCTTTTACCACCAAGTATGATGCGTGTTCATAACGCTTTTCACGATCGATGTTACATAAATATGTGGACGATTCAAACACGTCATTGAGTTAGAACCGGACGAGATAGCCAAGACTTAACGTCGAGGAGGTACTGTCAAGATTTTGTAGAGGAAAGAACATGACCTATGTCTTAGAGGTTATACCATAAGTTAAAGTTTTGTGGAGAAACCATGTTATTGAGGAAATGACACTGGAGTTGGAAACGAAAATGAAAGCGAGGTATCTTTACCTTTTCAAACACTGAGTACGTACGTCAATTTCGAGGACGAAATTTCATAAGGAGGGAGGTTGTAAGACCTCGAAATTTTTAAATAAAAGGAATTTCCTTTATTTATTATTTTGAAATAGTAAGGGTTGATTTGATTAATGTGGATAGTTAAGGGTTAAATACGCAAATATTTCAAAATAAGCAAGTGGTTATAAAATATTCATTTTTGTTTGGGAATATTCGTTTGGTCGTGGAATATTCAGACTGCTTCAGGAATATTTAAATGCGATTTGTAGAAATGCATGTGTGGGCCCCATAACGAAAAGCGATTGGATGAGGAAAACGACAAAGTTTGGGTGGTTATAAATAACTGGCGTAGTTGTTACCAATTAAGAGACATGTAGTTATACTGAATTAAGATTTGGAATACCCGGTGGTTAAAATTCAAGAATCTGGCGTGGTTGCACAAAGAAGCATTACCAGTATTATACAAGATTGTTGAATTATTGATCCTTACGTAAGAAGGCACTACTCAATAATTATTACGATGAGTTATTGCTCAATAGTTTATTTTATTGATTCAATAATTCTTTGCGTTGGTATTTTATATTATTCTTTGCTTTGATAATTGTCACATCGCAGACAAGATTTCCCATTATCGGATCAATAATTCATATTATTTGAATAATATTATTAGATAACATTATTGGCAATGTCTAGAAAGTTCACATCTAAGGA
The DNA here is from genome assembly GCA_020205615.1 of Panax quinquefolius. Lineage (NCBI taxonomy): Eukaryota > Viridiplantae > Streptophyta > Magnoliopsida > Apiales > Araliaceae > Panax > Panax quinquefolius. Next base: position 37,683,630 of record CM035172.1, on the reverse strand, counting down.
GAGGTTTGGTCACCTAATTGCTTGCCAAAGAGTGAGAGATCCTTATTGGAAGCCCTCTTTCACAGGAGCAAACTGGTCATTATAAATGTGATTACGTAATATTATTTGTGAATAATTAATTATTGATTCATATGATAAGGAAATATTTATTTTATATGAATATAAATGATGGATTTATTTATGTGGTTATTAATGAAAGAATTAATGTTGAGGTGTTTTATCAAGATTTTATCGGATTGGAGGTATTAAAAATCAAATCGGGGTTTTGAGATATATTCATGGGTTATAATTTTTAATCCTACCGTTGGATCGTTGTAATTTTTGGATATGTTATACATACATAAGTTGAGTATATGTCCACAAATTTTGAACGAATTAAAATGCACGAATGATTTGTTGTGAATTTTAAGAGGTGTCGGATTCTAAATTAGGTTTATAATTGATTTTAGTGGAAAATTCTAGAATTGAGTGGGCCCCACTTGTGGTTGGTGAAAAAATGTGCTGAATTTTATTTCAAATGTGGTGGGTGGCAATAGTAGCGAGGTAAAGCCATGGTAAAGGTCAAGTCTGCGCTTGACGGGCTAACATTTTCCTATAAATAGAGGGCTAAGTTAGAATTGAAAATCACACCGTAAACAAAGTTTTCTCTCTTTCTCCTCTATATTATTGAGCGTATTTTGTGAGTATTTAGATACTTTGAGAGTTGCTATTCAAGACAAGTTTCATTCAAAGATCACTTCAGCCTTTCCTTCCAAGAAATCGATTCTTTGAGGTAAGGGATGTTATTTTCTTCTCAAATGATATTATTTCTTCAATATCATTATCTTTGAAATATTAGTTGGAACTTTTTATCAAATTTGGAACTTTTTCATGTCGGGGTTATTTATTCATGAGTTACTTATTCACGAGTTACTATTCATGAGTTCTTATTCACGAGTTCTTATTCACGAGTACTATTCATGTAAGCGTGAAGATGTTTTTTTGTGGAATTTCTATCTTTTGGTGTGAGATTCTTATTCACGATATCAAGACTATTCACGATATCTGACACTATTCACGAATCATTTAAGACTATTCAATCGAAAAATGAAAATTTTTCTTTTCGATCTAAAATATCTATTCGGATACTAGCTTTGATTGTATCCATGTTTTGATCATTCTTGAATTTTACACCACTATGATTATTTTTGAGGTATTTTTGGACGTGGATAAAACCAAGTACTAATCCTTAATCCTTGTCATTTTGTTTCACCGGATTCGTTTCTTTAAAAATATTTTCATCATCCTCGGTCTTAAATGATGATATTATTGAATATCTTTGGCCTCAGTAGTAAAAGATGAATGATTTACGAAGAATATCTTTGGCTGTAGTGCAAAGATGAAGCAGTGTTTAAATGAATACGACCGATTGATGAATATCTTTGGCTTTTGTAGTGCAAAGATGAGCAGTGTTTAAATGAACATGAATGGATCGATGAATATCTTTGGCCTTTAGTACAAAGATGAGCAGTGTTGAGATGAATATGAATGGCCAATTGATGAATATCTTTGGCACAGTAGTGCAAAAGATGATTATTTGATTTGAGATGAATATTGATTGATGTTACAGGATAAAATATTGATGATGGATCTGTTAAATTCATAGATTATAGTAGATTTCATTCTCTACGTAACTCTTCTATGAATTATTATTTTCACTGCGAATATTGATCTGAAACTTGTTGTCTATTGTATTCTATCGATTTTTCCTGTTGGAGACTAACGATAATTTGTTGTATATTATCTTAGTCATAACATTCTTTCTTCGGGCTAGTTGAGCTCACCCTTTTCCTTGTTGTTCCATTTTTCTTCTTCTCGGGAGGCGAGAATGTAGCGAGTCTTAGTCGGGGTATGGAATGAAGGTTCTAGAGAGAGTTGTTTAGTAGTCCTCACCATTATTGTAAAATAATGTATCAATAAATGTGATGAGGATTTATTTGAGTATAAATATTGTCTAGAAGATAATATTTGTTTTTAAACTCACAGTTTTATTGTTGTGATAATAAAGTTGTAGTTGTTTCTGTACCATGTATTTGGCGACTCAGAATGGGTTGGATGGAATGGACCTATTTTGGGGTCGTCACATGAACTACCGAACCGAACCGAAATTTTTTAACCGAATTATTTTGGTTTTTCGATTTTTTTTACAATTTCTGTTATATCCGAATTATATTTCAGTATTCGGTTACGGTTTCGATTTTCAAAAAACTGGTTATTCGGGTATCCGAATAACCGAATTTTAATTCTTAAAAATATTAATTTTATAATATTATTATTATCTAACTCCTAAGCCTAAGTGCCCAACTTTAGAGTCCAGATCTAAAAGTCCTAAGTCCTAACTCCTCCTAAGTGACGGCTTCAGATCTGAGAATCTTCATCTTGCTTCAGACTTCAGTTGCTTCATGCTTGCCTCTCGACAGTCGACACTCGACTTCAGTTGCTTCATGCTTTGCTTCAAACTTCAGTTGCTTCAGATCTGAGAATCTTCATGCTTGCTTCGGCGCACGAATGGCATTCTACGGTGAACCGGGCGGCGGCGGAGGAGACGAGGAGGAAGACTTTCTCGCCGTACAAGAGAGGTTTATTGGGTTGCTTGAGGTTTAATATTCCTGTAGTTCATGAACTCTCCAAGGGATTTGGTTCAACAGTGTCACGTGAATGATTCAGATTTCTCATCTGCATCTCTCATTTTGTTATCTCAGTTCATTCATAGACATTTTGGAGTAAATTTCTGTGTTATATTTGTTGATATTTGGTACTTTTGATCATCTGAAATTCAATCACATTTGTCCAAACTAACATTTACTTGCTCATATTTTCAAGTGAAATTTCATTTGATTATTATGAAATTTATCGACTTTTGCAATCACTCTCTGTACAAATTGAAAATATGTTATAAAAAAAGTACCCTATATGGGATTTATATAATTCCCTCCTACTTTGGTTCAATGTTAGCCCAAATAGATCAAGAACACGAGTACTTGATTCAAAGAAGAGAGAATGTGGGGTTGTGCTATAATTAAGCAATAGTGATGGTTGTAGGGAAAAGACTAAACAGTAAACAGGTAATATTTGCTGTACAGTGATTTGGTTTTTACCCGAATTACCGAAATTACAATTTGGTATTCGGTAATTGGGTTATTTTGAAATTTCGGTTATTAGTTTGGATAGTAAAATTAGCATTATTTCGGTTTTTGGTTATAATCGAATAGCTTATTCGGTTCGGTTATAACCGAATGATCACTCCTAGAAATAATAATAATATAAAATATTAACGTAGCAATTATTGATTCAATAAAATAAAATATTGAACAGTAATTACTGTAACAATTATTGAGTAATGTCTTCTCATGTGAGACCCCAGATTTTATAAATAAAGATTTAAATTTCTCGAAATATTTTTTTGAATATTATGGTGTGGATTTGATATAATGTTATAGTTGTGGGTAGTATTTATAATTTTTGCAAAGTATGCAAGTTGTTGTATTATATTCGATTGGTCGGGGAATATTCGTTTTAGCGAGGGAATATTACAATACAAACAAGCGCAATTATTGGTGGACCCATTAGCGGAATTATTGTCGGATCGAGAAAACGACAAAAATATTTTTATTGAAAATAACTACAGAAGTTTTACTGCAATTATCTTGTTGAACTACTTCAGTAGTAAAAAGTACGATGTCTGGCGTGGTTACGTAGTTGCACACGGTATTGATTATTGATGCTTATGTGAGAAGTTACTCAGTTTTGCTTATTTTATAGACCCCCATTTACCTATTTTTCAAAATAATCGGTAGAAATTATTTAAAAGTGGGACCCACATTTAGGGGCCACATGTGGGGCCCATATGTGTTGAAAATCTGATTTTTGGAAATGGGGGCGAAGAGTATACGTAAAGGGGAGGTGATTTATATATATATATATATATATATATATATATGTATATGATGTGGGTATATATATAATGTGTGTGTGAGTGGAAAATGGTGGAAAAGTGATAGTATGAAAGTGATGGGTGTAAGATATATGTGTGTGTGTGATAGTGAAAGGTGTATGGTGTGTGTGTGTGTGTAAGAGTGTAGTAAAAGTGATGTGTGGGTGGGAAAGTGAAAATTGTGTGTGAATATAGATATATAATTGGTATATAAATATATATGATGAAAGTTTTTTTTTTGGTGGGGGATTTATGTTGGTTATGGGGGTATAAAAATCAAGTGGTGTATATATAATATTGATATATATAATTTGGAAGCATGTGTTTATATATATATATTATATTTTATTTGTTTTGTTTTGTTTTTATTGGATGGTTGATTGAAAAATTTGCATATTGAGTTATCAAAATTATCATCCGTAAATTTGCATAATTATTGATTCCTAACACAGTGCCTTTCCATTCTTCTATAAATAGAAGCTCATTCCTTCATTATTTCTTACGAATTCACTGAAACTCTAGAGAGAGAAATTATAGAGAAACTATAGAAAAGTATTCTGCTACTTCCCTACTCTTATATCCAGTTTCTTTTACTGTGAGGGGTGTTATTCTTTCTTATTCATGAAGAGAGCATTGTTATTCCATTTCTTATTATTCTATTGGAATAACTCAGTATACGTGATCTACCCTATACTTGGTGACATTCTTCTATTATTCCGTCTTTATTATTACGTTGAATATCACATGTCACATGCGTTTACGTAGAACCCGATTAAAATCCTTATTAGTATTACATTGGAATAACTTTATCATCTAAGTATCGCATGTATGATGATTTTTGTTGTTATTCCATTCTTTATTATTCTATTGGAACATCTTGTTTGGTGTAATTTTGCTCGACACGGGTTCCAGATTATTTAGTATTCTCTTTGGAATAACTCGTCATCGGAAATCGCATACATGGTGATTTCTTTTGTTATTCCATTCTTTATTATACTCGGTTGGTTAAAGTTTTGACTTCTATACTCCATGAAATTAGTGGAATATCCTCGATATTTGCGCTTCATCCAGTATCTTTTCATGAAAATATTCTTCTGAGCATTATTGAATTTTACTCTACAAAGCAAAGATCATGTTGACAATTTGGACATTATTAGTTCTGGATAAATTAATTCTTGAACTTGTTTTTATTGAATTCTTATATCATTGTCATCATCCTCATGTTTATATTATGTTGAAAGTCATCTATATTTTGAGTGGTGCGTAGATGGACTTGGTATGATTATGAAACGAGGATTATTCGGTATAATCATGGACAAGTAATATTACAAATGATGTAGAAAAAGTCCTCATTGGCCCGTAGTGCATTGATGGACAGTTTTTGGTATGATTATGACTATGGATTCTCTTCGGCCAAGGTGCAAAGATGAATTGTTTTATGGCATGATCAGGACCATTGATGAAAACACGATTAATCTTTGGCCCGTAGAGCATGGATAATTCGTGGTCGTGATACTAAAGAATATCCTTGGCCTGTAGTGCATGAATGATTTAATGATGTGTGTCAGGAATAAACATGTGAATGATATTCCTATTTAATATATGATTTGATTATGATATATATAAATGAATGAATATGCAAGTATGCTTGCATGAAGAAAAACTGGAAAGTCCTTTGATAGATAATAGAAATATATGTACAAGGACTTAGAATGAATTGATCAAATATGTTAGGTTGATCCTATATAAGTAAAACAGCTTTGTAAAGTCCTTAAAAAGAAATGATGTACAAGGACTATAAATATAGAAAGATCAAGCTTGTTAGGTTGATCTTATGATGTAATAGATTGGCTAGTCGATAGTCGAACCTTTCGCACTGTAAGTCGTGATCGCCAGGTGAGTCGAGGTTAACTTCGGAGCTATCGAGGCGAGAATAGAGTATGCAAGATAGTAGATCTCGGAGTTCGTGAGACCGTGCGGGGAAGCGAAGAAGGATCGTAGTGTATCGAGAAGAGCTTCCTCAGGATCATAGTGTGCTGAGGAAGTCATGTTCAGAATCGTAGAGACAGCCTGCCTAAGAGCCGAACGATCATCTGCCAAAGCCAAGTCCGAAGCGTAGACTACACTCAGAGTCGTAGAGCCTAATGATGCCGAAGCCAAGTCAAGGATCGTAGACTACACTCTGAGTTCGTAGAGTCCATTGAGTGCATACAGAGATCGTAGTCGGGCAAGATCAGATGAAGACAACAAGCACAAGGCAGAAATCGTAGAGTGTCAAGATCTGTTCTCAGGATCGTAGTGTCGGCACAACCAAAGCTGAATCGTAGAGTGCAGAACTATGACTCCAACAGAAGTGCTCAAAATGCCAAGTCAGAATCGTAGAGCAGATACGGTTCTCAAAGAATGAGCACTCCCAGAATATCCAAAGGTACGAAGCCTCAGTTAAGACCGCAAAGATGCAATCCACGAGTAAGGGAACGAGAAGACTCAACGAATGGCATGCAGCTAGCGAAGAAGTAAGCACCAATCCAATCAAAGATCAAGATTGAGTTGAAAGGCCATTCGTGATGAAGTCTTCCACAGGATGATTCAAAGAAGACTTCAAATTGTTGACTAAGGAAAAGTCGACCTAATGCGATTCTTGTCAAAAGAAGCGAAGACAACGATCTTGGAAGCGCCCAGATCGTAGTGTTTGTCGACAAAGAAAGAAGCGATGGAAGGTGAACCGAGATCTTTGGTCGACCGAAGAGCAAGGCTAAATTGATTAAGTTTAGGGTCGATTCATTGATGATAAGTGAGCGGAAGATCACCGGGAGAAAGCAAAAGTCGACGCGCCACAAATCTGAAGTGTCTTGATATTGAGAGGGGACGAGCAAGGAATTAGGCCATCGAAGATCTCGAGAAACGATCGAAGCAAACGAAGTTTTGAAATCTCGCACAATACAAGGAAGAGGTGTTATACATTGAAGATCCAATCAACACTCTTGAGGATCGTAGTGTTAACTCTACTAAGTCAACGAGCAACACTCAAGAAGACACCGCGATCGAGTCCTCAAGACGTGCATCGAATCGTAGAGTTCGGAGCACCAAGACCCAAGCATTGGCGGTTCAATCGAAGGGTAATATTCGGACAAGTGCTTATCGAGAGCATCGATGTAAAAAGAACAACCTCTAGATTAAGAAATCAAGAAATAAAGTCTTCAACCTGCCCAAGATAGTAAAGTGATACATCTGAAAAGGTAGGTGAAACAGTAGAATGCAGAGTCAGAAAAAGTATGTCATGTCACATCAAGCAGTCTACCTCAAGCAACTTGAGATCAGTGAAGACATTTGAATAGCTTCCAACGGTTACTTTCCAACGGAAGGATTGGGAAGGTGTATAAATGTAGAAGAGCTTCAAAGATCAAAGGTCATTGGGTTGTGAGAGTTTTGGAGAGAAGGTGGATTGATCTAATCAAGTGATAGTGAGTCCAAAGGCTCACTCTACGATCCACCAAGAACACTCAGAAGTCAGATCAAGCAAGAAGTAGAAGTGTGAGTTCTACTATGTAGAAGTGAGAGTTCTACTACATGAAGAGTGTTCTGAACTTCCGAGAGAAAGAAGAGAATCATGCCATCTGGATGTCCACCATAGGAAGACTCTAAGTACAATAGAGAAGAGCCTACAGTCAGCTTAGCAAGTCCATCATGGGATGGCATCGAGGAGCAAAAAGGGAGATCACAAAAGCCATCTTGGTGACAAGCATAAGAAAGTTTCTAAGTACCTAACAGAAGAGCTTACAGTCATCTTAGAAGCCTCTCATGTGGAGCCATCAAGTACCAAAAAGAATGATCTTCAAGGCAGTTCATCAAGGGGTCATCTGGAGTAGTTGAGCAACCTAAGAAGCTGAGCATCATGTAATACTCAACTGCTCTTCAAGGATGATCAAGCCAAGCTGCTAAGGATAGAAGATGTTCAGAGCATGAAGACATCTTAGCTTGACTCAAAGACCGACTCCAACAACAACAAACAAACAACTCAACGAAGTTGGGGCTCGAGGGTCCTTGTCCGGTAAGGACTAAATGAAGCGAGGCCAAGAGGGTCCTTGTAGGAGGGACTAAACAAAGCAGGTCAAAGGGTCCTTGTCCGAGAGGGACTAAACGAAGTTCCAAGGTCACTGCGGCCTCAAGAGTTCTTAGTGAATCAAGTCCCAAGGTCAGCCGCCTAGAAGGAATCGTAGAGATCTGTGGTGCCGCCCTTCCTTTGGAAATCCTGCTAGTTGAAAGTAGAAGAGTGGATTAGGAGTTTGAGTCTCTGAACCACTTAAAACCCCTTGTGTCTTTTACATTATGTCATTTACATTATGTTTATAATTGCTATAACTGCTATGTATGTTCTAACTGCTTACAACTAAACTAACCCAACGAACAATGTATGCATAATTACGAATATATCAATGAAGGGGAATCTTTTACTTATTCCGTTGTGCTTGAAAAGATTCTTATGCTTGTCATATACTTAAATATGACACTACAACATAAACCAGAAAAGTATTTGAAATAAAAAGGATTTATTCAACCCCCCCCCCCTTCTAGATCTATTGTGCCCTCTAGAACTAACAATGTGGATTATTTATTGTCGAGTCTCAAATGATAAAATGATGAAAAACTTTTTAAATCATAGAAGATAGTAGATTTTATTCTCTACTTGACTCTTCTAATGGATTGCTTGTTCACCGCAGCTTAAACTTGATGTTTGTTATATTTTATCGGTTTAACACATTGAAGGCTAACGATAATTTATTCTGCATTATCTTAGTCATAATATTTCTTACTGGGCTAGTTGAGCTCACCGTTTCTTTCATTGTTCTTTTCAGGAAATGAGAACGTAGCTGGGACTAGTCGGGGAACAAAGTGATGGTCCTAGATGGTGCATTAGTAGTCATCACTATTCTGTGAAATAGTGTAATAATAAATGTAATGAGGACTCCATTAAGTGTGGATATTGTCTAGATGACAATATTTGTATTAAAACTCACAGCTCATGTTGTTTATTTAAGATTGTATTTGTATTCTGTACCATGTATTTGGCGACTCGAGATGGGTGATGTATACCTGTTTTGGGGGCGTCACATCTCACGTAAGAATCAATAATTAAAAAAAATATTGTGCAATACTGGTGCATCTTGTGCTAATTCACGCCAGACATCGTATTTTAACCACGGGTATTCCAACAAGTGTTAATTGGTAACCATTACTGCAATTATTTATAAAAACTCAAATTTGTCGCTTTTCTTCATCCAACAGTTATTATTACGTTATGGGCACATAAATGACTGCGTCATTAGTAGTACGAATATTTCTCTTTACGTAAAGAATATTCTATTTACTAAACGAATATTCTCCGACAACAATGAATATTTTATAACCACTTGCGTATTTTGAAAAAATTCATATATCACCCTTAACTTTAACCTTTTATCAATTTAACCATTTACTAAATAGAAAAATTGAATACTTTTATTTCATAAAATTCGGGATCTTACAAGGTCGTTCCTGTGAAAGAGAGCTTTCAGATAAGGATTTCTCTTATTATCGCACGCAATTAGGTGACCAACCCTCTCATCGATGTAACTTCTGAGACATTGTCAATATTACAAATAATAATATGAATAACTTTTGTTGCCTCAATTATTGATTTAATAATATATCATATTATGCAAATGATATTGTGACAATAATTGAATCAATAATATGAGAGATATGATGCGTAAAGCAATTCGTGAAAAGAATTGAGTATAACCGAGTGACTTTTACGTAAGCATCAATAATCAATACTGGTGTGCTACTATGCAACCACGCCAGTATTCTTTGGACTTTTACTACCGAAAGTAGTTCAACAGCTTTTAATTCGTGTAACACTTTCGTCGTTATTTTTATAAAAATATTTTTGTCGTTTTCTCAATCCGACAATAATTCCGTTGTGGGATCCACCAATGATTGTACAGTCGTACGGATATTCTCCGATAAAAAGAATATTCCCTGACCAATCGAATATTATACAACAACTTGCATACTTTGTAAAATTTAAAATTATTACCCACAACTATAACATTATATCAAATCCACACCATAATATTAAAAAAAAATATTTCGAGAAATTTAAATCTTTATTCATATAATTTGGGGTCTCACATCTGTTCTTCAAAACTTTTGTTTCACAATAATTCATTTTTTCAATTTTTAAGTAACTTACAAATCACAATAATTTATATTTGACAATTCAGAATCCACTTTGTCTACGAACAAGTAAACTATAAGTAACATAATTATGAATCTCATGGAGAGTTTGATCCTGCTTCAGGATGAACGCTAGCGATATGTCTTTGTTCCAACCACCACATAGTCTGATTTCAAATCAGGACTTGATTTTTAGTAATAGCTTTTAGAATTTTTTTAAACAACTAAAAAAAATTAATATTTTATGGAATAGAATTTTTTCATATCTGATGTTTTTGGGTGTGATTTGGATACATATAACAAAACATGTCTGCATGCATTTGCATAAACAAATTTTGTTATACGTATCCAAATCACACCCAAAACACTGTATTATGAAAAAATTCCAGTTTCATAAAATATTAAATTTTATTTTTAGTTGTTTTAAAAAAAAGTAAGAAAATAAATAAAAAATAGGTTCCGTATTTTAATCAGGTCCGGAAGATCGAACCTGATCTGCTATATATATATATATATATATTATTTGTTGATAACTTGGGATTAAAAAAATATAACTCTTACTTTCCAATTGACTATTTTTGTAGTTTTGTGTTTTGCCGGATCAAAGGTCGTACTCCCTCCACTTTTGATTCAAAAATGATAGTCAACATTTTGCATCCGTAAAAATAAATTTTCCAATGGGAAAGTTTTTAAATTATGACATGCTTAATAACATTTTTTTTATCTTCAAATTATCCATATTAACTAGCATTTTTTGTTATTTTAATAACTCTTTTTTAAAATAATATTGTCTTCATCCCATAATATATGACATTTTAGAGGATTTTATTTTTTTTCAAATTATTTGTTATTTTATATAATTTAGGAAAATTAATTATGAGATAAATATGGTAGTTATGAGAATTTAAGGGTATTATAAACAATTAATATTATATTTAATGTTATATATTTATTTTTTTAATTATTGTGAACAACTCTAAAACGTCCTATATTATGGGAAGGAGAGTAGACTAAAAGAGAGGGAAAAAAGTGTGGTTATGCTTTCAATTTCAAAATTAATGATATTCTTTTTTTCGATATGTGTCAAGTTATTATCAATAAAAAAATTTAATAAATAAGGATACTATTAAAAAAATAAGGTTAAATATAGTACTTTCTCGGTTCCATATTATTTGATTATTGTTAATTTTTAAAATTAAAATGACTCGTTAAAAATTGGAAGGAGTTAGTATAAAGTTAACTTTAGTCAATTGATCAATACAGTGTCGATACATAGGTCGGGAGGTGGTCTCTTTCTACGTGTCAGCACTGTATTGATCAATTGACCAACTTATCATGAAGTTAACTTCATGATAATCGGATCCTTAATTAAAAATTACTCCATTTGTTCTTAAAAAATTATCGTTTTAGAAGAAAAAATGTGTTTCAATTTATTTGTCGTTTATAACTTTCTAAGAGAATAAATTATTTATTTTCCTATATCACCCCTACCTTCTCTCATTGTTCTAAGAAATGTTCTCCTTTGTATTAATAGTTTTTAACTTCCCATAAAGAATAGTGATATAATTTCAAATAAATTTTATTTGTTAAATAATAATATTAAATAAATTTCTTAATTTATATGCAAAAACTTTAAATGACATTTGTTTTAAAGAAGGAGATAATAAAACTTACAACCTTTTACATAATTTATACTATTACTCTGCTGATTAGTGGAGCTTTGAAGGGTCGGGTGATTATAATGATTGGAATGCCGAGAATGATAAATAATTAAAGCTCAAACTACACATTGGAAACTGTTGGAACTTGAAGTATTAGTATTCTTTTCCTCCATATAAATCGTTTTTGAATTTTAAATAAGAATTAATTATTTAATTTTTAATATTATTATAAGTATTTAATACTACTCCTTTCATCTCGTGATAAAAGTCTTGATGAATTTTTCACACATATTAAAAAAAGTAATGAAATAACAAAATTGCACATATGTAACGACCCCAAAATAGGTCCATTCCATCCAACCCATTCTGAGTCGCCAAATATATGGTACAGAAAACAACTACAACTTTATTACAACAATTGTCGTGCAAAATACAACAACACATATCTTTGTGAGTTTGGATACAAATATATACCAATCAGTAAGACGTCACAATGACGCCTTATATAAAGGTATAGTCAAAAACTGTTTTAGAAATTAGAATCTTTGGGAAGTGCTCAAGGAAACCTTCGTACATGGGAAGCCATGCTTTTAGGTTATGGTAGATATCATATGGCCACAGAATTATCCTTGGTTGACCCAATAGACCCCAAAGAAAAACAAGAAGATTACTATCGTATTCTTCCCAATGGTGAGTCTTCTCTTGACATATCATTATCTCCATTTGTCTCTAATTGGGTATTATACTCCAAACAAACACCAAGATTATATAAGTAGTGCTTGTAAATATATACAAAGCAAGTGGATGAAGCACAACCATGTCTTATGATAACACGAGTTTGTATGTCATTAGACATCCTGTATGATAGTGACAAAACACCTTCCAAAGTTGGGTTCGCTTTCACCCTATTTAATTCACCAAAAATAACTATTAAATGATGTATAAAATACAACACACTAAAGCCCTCAATAAAATTATTTTCATACTCTTTAGGGAGAACCTCAACAACTATAGACCACCGTTCTATTCCCTTGTTATCCCCATTTCAACCCAAATTTACACTTGTATTACGAAAGGAATTGTGAAACAAAAGGGTGAAGCACAACTAGCTCGAGAAAGAATATTATGACTAAAGATAAATAAATTATCAATAGTCTTCATCAATAATGAATCGGAGATTTAGAACATATGGGAGATGATAAAACTTTTCAACCATAGTTGCGGTTGACGAAAGCAATCCATTAAAAAGAGTCAAATAGTATATAAAGTATTATTGTCTTCTCCACGTTAAAAGTCCACCAACAATATTTTATCCTCGTAACATCAATCAGCAGGTTCCTTTCCACAATCATATGAATAACTCATAATCATATTTGTAATTCTAAATTCTCTTCTCATCCAGGGCGAAGATAATTTTTATCACACTGTCTTTACGAAACATCAAAGATCATGGTTATACCAAATCACAGTTCACATTCATAATCATACTAATAAATTCATCTTTGCACCACGCCAAAGATATTCATCAACAGTTCATCTTTACACTACAAAGCAAAGATATTCAACAACAGTCATCTTTGCATTACGAGCCAAAGATATTCATCAATAATTCATCTTTGCACTACAAAGCTAAAGATATTCAACAATGTCATCTTTGCACAACGAGCCAAAGATATTCATATATCAAAGAAATACATAATCATTTCGAAGTTATATAACAATAATTATAACCATGTTGATCAATCCACCTTTGCACTTAAGCTTTAAAAATATTCAATTGTAAATTCAATGGTCATGATCATACCAAATCAACAATTCAACTTTTGCACCATCGCCGAAAAGAGAACCTATGGTCACGATCATACCAATAATCTACCCATCTTTACACTCAAGTCAAAGAGAAATATCATCATTAGGGTTATAAGAATGTTATATAAAAATAATATAATCAAAACATGGTTTTAATTTCAAGAGTAAGATTCATAAATCAACGATAATTTGGTGGGAGAAGAAACCAATTTGTTGTGAATAGTACCCGTATTAAATACATAGTCCCGTATATACGCATAGTAGTAACCTCGACAAGAAAAGATAAAGTTTCATAATAAAATTCATATCCATATTTATAACACCTTAATCCAAATGTTATAAATCACTTAGAAATCTCATAATCTAATATTATTAATATTATACTAATATTTTAATCATTTCTCAAACTTATAAATAATTTAATCCAATTATTTACACTTTAATAATTAATGCATTTAATCATCTAAAAATGCCAAACTCATAAGATTTCATCATCATTAACCAAAACCCTCATAAAAATCTGCATATATCTCATATATGATTCTCAAGCCAATAAATCATATTTTCTAATTTTCTTACTTCACATAACATATTTAATTCATTTATTCATAACTAGAACATTTTCATGAAAAATACCAAATCAGTTCTAAAAATATTTCTTTTCTGGGATTTAGTATAAAATAGTCCCATATTGAACATATATTTTTCTCGAAATTTTAAAAATTCATTTACTATTTTTCATATGGCTAAAACCATAGAATATTTAAACATTTATCATAAATTGTACTTTTATCCAAAAATTTTGAAATTCACAGAGTATAATTGATATTATATAGATGTACTCTCAATAAAAATTTCATCAATTTTGGAGTTAACCGCAAGGAGTTATAAATAGTTACTTTTAAAATAGTCTTTTCTCATAAAATTCATAACTCTCAATCTATACATCCAAAAATCGCCATTTTTGGACACAATCTACAAAACTCATCAAAATATCATTTCAAATTTTTCCAGAATTTTTGAAGGTTCAGAAAAATTTGAAACTAAAAACATAATAACCTTAAAATCCCTTTACTATCCCTTACCTCGAAAAAAGACTTGATTTGGACATCGGATATGACGTTGAAGGACACTTGCACTGATAAATATCAACTCACCAAGTATCTAAATACTCACAAAATACACCCAATAATCTAGAGAGAGAAAGAGAGAAAGCTTATATTTCTGGTGTGATTTTTAATTCTAACTTAGCCCTCTATTAATAGGAAAATGTTGTTACGTCAAGCAGAGACTTGACACAAACTACACGATGGCTTTTTACATTATTATTACACCCACAAAAATCAGCCATCTTCCCCAACAACCAAAAGTGGGGCCCACCCATTTCTAGAATTTTCCACCAAAATCATTTATAAACCTAATTTTTGAATCATTCACCTCTTAAAATTCATAATAAATTATACGCTCATTTTTAACGGTTCAAAATTTGTGGACATATACTCAACTTATATATGTATAACATATCCAAAAATTACAACGATCCAACGGTCGGATCAAAATTTATAACTCACATAATATAGTGAAGAACACCGATTTTTTGGACTATTAGTCCTTCGGACCGATTTCATTAAAAATTTCACCACGAAATATCTACAAAGAATTTTTGGGTGATTCAAATTTCTACATTAGCTTACTTCTAGGGCTTTCTTTTGATATATGGCTCATCTCTTAACTCATTATATTAATAAAGAGTTATGGATTTTACAAAATCAAGTAATAAACTAATTTTTACGAAAATCCCATATTTTGTTCTCCATTTCGACAAATCTTGATAAAACACCTCATCATTAATTCCTTTACTTATAAATACATAAATAAATCCATCATTTATATCCACATCAAATAAATATTTTCTTATCATATAAATCAATAACTAATTATTCACAAATAATATTACAGAATCACAATAATGACAACAGTAGTCCTCAGGAAAAGGGGGCTTTCAATAAGAATTTCTCTCTTCTTGGTGGCGCAATTAGGTGACCAAACCTCTCCTTAGAGACGAACTTTCTAGACATTGCCAATAGTGCTATCTAATAATATTATTCAAATAATATGAATTATTGATCTGATAATGAGAAATATTGTGCAGTGATAATTATTGAAACAACAATAATATAAAATATCAACGCAGCAATTATTGAATCAATAAAATATTGAACAGTAATTACTTTAACAATTATTGAGTAGTGCCTTCTTATGTAAGGATCAATAATTCAAAAAATCTATATGTAAAAAGCAAAAGCATCTTGCATGCAAACACGCATATTAACGTATTTTAACCATCGGGTATTCCAAAAAGTGTTAATTGATAACGATTACGTCGTTATTTATAAAAACTTAATTTTTGCGTTTTCTTCATCAAAGCGGTTATTCTGTTATGGGGCCCAAAAATGGTTTGCTTGCAGTAAATGCGAATATTCCCAGAAACGGAAAGAATATTCCACGACCAAACGAATATTCCCAAACAACAATGAATATTTTATAACCACTGTGTATTTTGAAAAAAATTCATATATCACCCTTAACTTTAACTTTTATCAATTTAACCATTTCTTGAATAGTAATTATAAGAAAAATTGAATACTTTTATTTCATAAAATTGGGGTCTTAGAATCTCCCCTCCTTATGAAATTTCGTCCCCAAAATTTACGTACACAGTATTTCAAAGAGTTGAGAATACCATGTTTTCATTTCAGATTCTATCTCCTCCTGTCATCATGATTTCTCCATTGCTTTCATCTCCGTATTTTGGATATCATTCTAGAATACGACTTCAAAACAAGGGTTAATTTAACAAATTAACATATCACATAATATCCCGATATTATGATCGACCAACAAATAAGCTTTAGCTAGGACACACTAGCGAAGGATTTACTCGTCTCTCCCCTCTAGTTCTATTCCCCGATCTCCGCCGAGAGATCATATCCCTAAGCTCTGATACCAAATGTAACAACCCCAAAATAGGTCCATTCCATCCAACCCATTCTGAGTCGCCAAATATATGGTACAGAAAACAACTACAACTTTATTACAACAATTGTCGTGCAAAATACAACAACACATATATCTTTGTGAGTTTGGATACAAATATATACCAAGCTGCAAGACGTCACAATGACACCTTACATAAAGGTATAATCAAAAAGCTGTTTTAGAAATTAGAATCTTTGGGAAGTGCTCAAGAAACCTTCCATACATGGGAGGCCATGCTTTTAGGTTATGGTAGATATCATATGGCCATGAAATTATCCTTGGTTGACCCAATAGACCCCAAAGAAAAACAAGAAGATTACTATCGTATTCTTCCCAATGGTGAGTCTTCTCTTGACATATCATTATCTCCACTGTCTCTAATTGGGTATTATACTCCAAACAAACACCAAGATTATATAAGTAGTGCTTGTAAATATACTCAGCAAGTGGATGAGCACAACCATGTCTTATGATAACACGAGTTTGTATGTCATTAGACATCTTGTATGATAGTGACAAAACACCCTTCCAAAGTTGGGTTCGCCTCACCCTATTTAATTCACCAAAAATAACTATTAAATGATGTATAAAATACAACACACTAAAGCCCTCAATAAAATTATTTTCATACTCTTTAGGGAGAACCTCAACAACTATAAGACCACTGTTCTATTCCCTTGTTATCCCCACAACCCAAATTTACACTTGTATTACACGAAAGGAATTGTGAAACAAAAGGGTGAGCACAACTAGCTCAGTAAAGAATATTATGACTAAAGATAAATAAATTATCAATAGTCTTCATCAGTAATGAATCAGAGATTTAGAACATATGGTAGATGATAAAACTTTTCAACCATAGTTGCAGCGGAACGAGCAATCCATTAAAAGAGTCGAATAGACTATAAAGTCTATTATCTTCTCACGTTAAAAGTCCACCAACAATATTTTATCCACAGTAACATCAATCAACAGTTCCTTTCCACAATCATATGAATAACTTCATAATCATATTTGTAATTCTAAATTCCTCTTCTCATCCGGAACGAAGATAATTTTTATCATTGTCTTTACGAAACATCAAAGATCATGGTTATACCAAATCACAGTTCTCATTCATAATCATACTAATAAATTCATCTTTGCACCACGGGCCAAAGATATTCATCAACAGATTCATCTTTACACTACAAAGCTAAAGATATTCAACAACAGTCATCTTTGCATTACGAGCCAAAAGATATTCATCAATAATTCATCTTTGCACTACAGGCTAAAGATATTCAACAACAGGTCATCTTTGCATTACGAGCCAAAGATATTCATCAATAATTCATCTTTGCACTACAAGGCTAAAGATATTCAACAACAGTCATCTTTGCACAACGAGCCAAAGATATTCATATATCAAAGAAATACATAATCATTTCAGAAGTTATATAACAATAATTATAACCATGTTGATCAATCCACCTTTGCACTTAAGCTAAAAATATTCAATTGTAAATTCAATGGTCATGATCATACCAGTCAACAATTCAACTTTTGCACTACTGGCCAAAGAGAACCTATGGTCACGATCATACCAATAATCTACCCATCTTTACACTCAAGTCAAAGAGAAATATCATCATTAGGGTTATAAGAATGTTATATAAAAATAATATAATCAAAACATGGTTTTAATTTCAAGAGTAAGATTCATAAATCAACGATAATTTGGTCAGAGAAGAAACCAATTTGTTGTGAATAGTACCCCTGATTCGTACGTAGTCCCAAGTATCGTGCATAAGTAACTCGACAAGAAAAGATAAAGTTTCATAATAAAATTCATATCCATATTTATAACACCTTAATCCAAATGTTATAAATCACTTAGAAATCTCATAATCTAATATTATTAATATTATACTAATATTTTAATCATTTCTCAAACTTATAAATAATTTAATCCAATTATTTACACTTTAATAATTAATGCATTTAATCATCTAAAATGCCAAACTCATAAGATTTCATCATCATTAACCAAAACCCTCATAAAAATCTGCATATATCTCATATATGATTCTCAAGCCAATAAATCATATTTTCTAATTTTCTTACTTCACATAACATATTTAATTCATTTACTCATAACTAGAACATTTTCATGAAAAATACCAAATCAGTTCTAAAAATATTTCTTTTCTGGGATTTAGTATAAAATAGTCCCATATTGAACATATATTTTCTCGAAATTTTAAAAATTCATTTACTAATTTTTCATATGGCTAAAACCACCGAATATTTAAACATTTATCATAAATTGTACTTTTATCCAAAAATTTTGAAATTCACAGAGTACACTGATATTATATAGATGTACTCTCAATAAAAATTTCATCAATTTTGGAGTTAACCGCAAGGAGTTATAAATAGTTACTTTTAAAATAGTCTTTTCTCATAAAATTCATAACTCTCAATCTATACATCCAAAAATCGCCATTTTGGACACAATCTAAAACTCATCAAAATATCATTTCAAATTTTTCCAGAATTTTTGAAGGTTCAGAAAAATTTCGAAACTAAAAACATAATAACCATTAAAATCCCTTACTATCCCTTACCTCAAAAGAGCAGCACTTCTGACTGGACATCGGATATGACGTTGAAGGAAACTTGCACTGATGAATATCAACTCACCAAGTATCTAAATACTCACAAAATACACCCAATAATCTAGAGAGAGAAAGAGAGAAAGCTTATGTTTCTAGTGTGATTTTCAATTCTAACTTAGCCCTCTATTTATAGGAAACTTAGCCCTCTATTTATAGGAAAATGTTAGACGCCAGAAAGCAGACTTGACACGCTACACGATGGCTTTTACTGTTACTATTACACCCACCAAAAAATCAGCCATCTTCCCCAACAACCAAAAGTGGGGCCCACCCATTTCTAGAATTTTCCACCAAAATCATTTATAAACCTAATTTTGAATCATTCACCTCTTAAAATTCATAATAAATTATACGCTCATTTTAACGGTTCAAAATTTGTGGACATATACTCAACTTATATATGTATAACATATCCAAAAATTACAACGATCCAACGGTCGGATCAAAATTTATAACTCACATTTAATATATGAAAAACAACGATTTTTCGGACTATTATTAGTCCTTGAACAGATTTCATTAAAAATTTCACCACGAAATATCTACAAAGAATTTTTGGGTGATTCAAATTTCTACTGATTAGCTTACTTCTAGGGCTTTCTTTTGATATATGGCTCATCTCTTAACTCATTATACATTAAAGAGTTATGGATTTTACAAAATCAAGTAATAAACTAATTTTTACGAAAATCCCATATTTTGTTCTCCATTTCGACAAATCTTGATAAAACACCTCATCATTAATTCCTTTACTTATAAATACATAAATAAATCCATCATTTATATCCACATCAAATAAATATTTTCTTATCATATAAATCAATAACTAATTATTCACAAATAATATTCTGTAATCACAATAATGACAACCAGGTAGGTTCTGGGAAGAGGGGCTTTCAATAAGAATTTCTCCTTCTTGGTAGCGCAATTAGGTGACCAAACCTCTCCTTAGACAGAACTTTTTAGACATTGCCAATAGTGCTATCTAATAATATTATTCAAATAATATGAATTATTGATCGATAATGAGAAATATTGTGCGATGATAATTATTGAAACAACAATAATATAAAATATCAACGCAAACAATTATTGAATCAATAAATATATTGAGCGATAATTACTTTAACAATTATTGAGTAGTGCCTTCTTATGTAAGGATCAATAATTCAAAAATACGTGTGTAAAACCAGGTGCATCTTGTCTGCAAAACACGCATATTATCGTATTTTAACCATCGGGTATTCCAACGAGTGTTAATTGTAACGATTACGTCGTTATTTATAAAAACTTAATTTTGTCGTTTTTCTTCATCCAAGCTTAGTTATTACATTATGGGGCCCAAAAATGGTCTGGCCGTCGTTGCGAATATTCCCAACGGAAAGAATATTTCACGACCAAACGAATATTCCCAAACAACAATGAATATTTTATAACCACTTGTGTATTTTGAAAAAAATTCATATATCACCCTTAACTTTAACTTTTATCAATTTAACCATTTCTTGAATAGTAATTATAAGAAAAATTGAATACTTTTATTTCATAAAATTAAGGGGTCTTAGAATCTCCCTCCTTATGAAATTTCGTCCCCGAAATTTACGTGACACAGTATTTCAAAGAGTTGAGAATACCTTGTTTTCATTTGATTCTATATCTCTCGTCATCATGATTTCTCCATTGCTTTCATCTCCGTATTTGAGGATATCATTCTAGAATACAAACTTCAAAACAAGGGTTAATTTAACAAATTAACATATCACATAATATCCCGATATTATGGTGACCAACAAATAAAGCTTAGCTAGGACACACTAGCGAAGGATTTACTAAATCTCTCCCTCCTAGTTCTATTCCCCGATCTCCGCTGGAGATCATATCCTAAGCTCGATACCAAATGTAACGACCCCAAAATAGGTCCATTCCATCCAACCCATTTCGAGTCGCCAAATATATGGTACAGAAAACAACTACAACTTTATTACAACAATTGTCGTGCAAAATACAACAACACATATCTTTGTGAGTTTGGATACAAATATATACCAATCAGTATGTACGTCACAATGACACCTTACATAAAGGTATAATCAAAAAGCTGTTTTAGAAATTAGAATCTTTGGGAAGTGCTCAAGAAACCTTTCGTACATGGGAGGCCATGCTTTTAGGTTATGGTAGATATCATATATTGCTGAGAATTATCCTTGGTTGACCTAATAGACCCCAAAGAAAAACAAGAAGATTACTATCGTATTCTTCCCAATGGTGAGTCTTCTCTTGACATATCATTATCTCCACTTGTCTCTAATTGGGTATTATACTCCAAACAAACACCAAGATTATATAAGTAGTGCTTGTAAATATACTCAAAGCAAGTGGATGAAAGACAACCATGTCTTATGATAACACGAGTTTGTATGTCATTAGACATCCTGTATGATAGTGACAAAACACCCTTCCAAAGTTGGGTTCGCTTTCACCCTATTTAATTCACCAAAATAACTATTAAATGATGTATAAAATACAACACACTAAAGCCCTCAATAAAATTATTTTCATACTCTTTGGGAGAACCTCAACAACTATAGACCCACAGATTCTATTCCCTTGTTATCCCCGCTTTCAACCCCAGCCTACACTTGTATTACACGAAAGGAATTGTGAAACAAAAGGGTGAGCACAACTAGCTCGAAGAAAGAATATTATGACTAAAGATAAATAAATTATCAATAGTCTTCATCAAGTAATGAATCGAGATTTAGAACATATGGTAGATGATAAAACTTTTCAACCATAGTTGCAAATGAACGAAGCAATCCATTAAAAGAGTCAAATAGACTATAAAGTCTATTGTCTTCTCCACGTTAAAAGTCCACCAACAATATTTTATCCCTGTAACATCAATCAACAGTTCCTTTCCACAATCATATGAATAACTCATAATCATATTTGTAATTCTAAATTCCTCTTCTCATCCAGGACGAAGATAATTTTCATCACCTGTCTTTACCTGAAACATCAAAGATCATGGTTATACCAAATCACAGTTCCTGTTCATAATCATACTAATAAATTCATCTGCACTACACGGGCCAAAGATATTCATTTGATTTCATCTTTACACTACAAAGCTAAAGATATTCAACAACAAAGTCATCTTTGCATTACGAGCCAAAGATATTCATCAATAATTCATCTTTGCACCTACAAGCTAAAGATATTCAACAACAGTCATCTTTGCATTCTGAGCCAAAGATATTCATCAATAATTCATTCATCTTTGCACTACTGTTAAAGATATTCAACAACAGTCATCTTTGCACAACGAGCCAAAGATATTCATATATCAAAGAAATACATAATCATTTCGGAAGTTATATAACAATAATTATAACCATGTTGATCAATCCATCTTTGCACTTAAGCTAAAAATATTCAATTGTAAATTCAATGGTCATGATCATACCAAATCAACAATTCAACTTTTGCACCATCTTGGCAAAAGAGAACCTATGGTCACGATCATACCAATAATCTACCCATCTTTACACTCAAGTCAAAGAGAAATATCATCATTAGGGTTATAAGAATGTTATATAAAAATAATATAATCAAAACATGGTTTTAATTTCAAGAGTAAGATTCATAAATCAACGATAATTTGGTCGGAGAAGAAACCAATTTGTTGTGAATAGTACCCGTATTAATATAATAGTATCGTGATAATATCGTGCATAGTAACCTCGATAAAGAAAAGATAAAGTTTCATAATAAAATTCATATCCATATTTATAACACCTTAATCCAAATGTTATAAATCACTTAGAAATCTCATAATCTAATATTATTAATATTATACTAATATTTTAATCATTTCTCAAACTTATAAATAATTTAATCCAATTATTTACACTTTAATAATTAATGCATTTAATCATCTAAAAATGCCAAACTCATAAGATTTCATCATCATTAACCAAAACCCTCATAAAAATCTGCATATATCTCATATATGATTCTCAAGCCAATAAATCATATTTTCCAATTTTCTTACTTCACATAACATATTTAATTCATTTACTCATAACTAGAACATTTTCATGAAAAATACCAAATCAGTTCTAAAAATATTTCTTTTCTGGGATTTAGTATAAAATAGTCCCATATTGAACATATATTTTTCTCGAAATTTTAAAAATTCATTTACTATTTTTCATATGGCTAAAACCACCGAATATTTAAACATTTATCATAAATTGTACTTTTATCCAAAATTTCGAAATTCACAGAGTACACTTGATATTATATAGATGTACTCTCAATAAAAATTTCATCAATTTTGGAGTTAACCGCAAGGAGTTATAAATAGTTACTTTTAAAATAGTCTTTTCTCATAAAATTCATAACTCTCAATCTATACATCCAAAAATCGCCATTTTTGGACACAATCTCTAAAACTCATCAAAATATCATTTCAAATTTTCCAGAATTTTTGAAGGTTCAGAAAAATTTTGAAACTAAAAAACATAATAACCCTTAAAATCCCTTTACTATCCCTTACCTCAAAAAAAGAAGACTAAGATTTGACCGACATCGGATATGACGTTGAAGGAAACTTGCACTGATAAATATCAACTCACCAAGTATCTAAATACTCACAAAATACACCCAATAATCTAGAGAGAGAAAGCTTATGTTTCTGGTGTGATTTTCAATTCTAACTTAGCCCTCTATTTATAGGAAAATGTTAAGACTTCAAGCAAGACTTGACACTTATCTCGATGGCTTTACTTACATTACTATTACACCCACCAAAAATCAGCCATCTTCCCCAACAACCAAAAGTGGGGCCCACCCATTTCTAGAATTTTCCACAAAAATCATTTATAAACCTAATTTTCGAATCATTCACCTCTTAAAATTCATAATAAATTATACGCTCATTTTTAACGGTTCAAAATTTGTGGACATATACTCAACTTATATATGTATAACATATCCAAAATTACAACGATCCAACGGTCGGATCAAAATTTATAACTCACGCAATATATTTGAAGAACAACGATTTTTCGGACTATTAGTCCTTGGACGATTTCATTAAAAATTTCACCACGAAATATCTACAAAGAATTTTTGGGTGATTCAAATTTCTACAGTTAGCTTACTTCTAGGGCTTTCTTTTGATATATGGCTCATCTCTTAACTCATTATGTGACGACCCCAAAATAGGTCCATTCAATCCAACCCATTCTGAGTCGCCAAATACATGGTACAGAAACAACTACAACTTTATTATCACAACAATAAAACTGTGAGTTTAAATACAAATATTATCTTCTAGACAATATTTATACTCAAATAAATCCTCATCACATTTATTGATACATTATTTTACAATAATGGTGAGGACTACTAAACAACTCTCTCTAGAACCTTCATTCCATACCCACTAAGTTTCATTTACATTCTCGCCTCCGAGAAGAAAAATGGAACAACAAGGAAAAGGGTGAGCTCAACTAGCCCAATAAAGAATGTTATGACTAAGATAATATACAACAAATTATCGTTAGTCTCCAACGAGGAAAAAATCGATAGAATACAATAGACAACAAGTTTCAGATCAATATTCGCAGCGGAAATAATAATTCATAGAAGAGTTACATAGAGAATGAAATCTACTATAATCTATGAATTTAACAGTCCATCATCAATATTTTATCCCTGTAACATCAATCAATATTCATCTCAAATCAAATATTCATCTTTGCACTACAGGCCAAAGATATTCATCAATCGGTCATGTTCATCTCAACACCTGTTCATCTTTGCACTAAAGGCCAAAGATATTCATCAGTCGGTCATGTTCATTTAAACACATGTTCATCTTTGCACTAAAGGCCAAAGATATTCATCAGTCGGTCATGTTCATTTAAACACCTGTTCATCTTTGCACTACAGGCCAAAGATATTCTTCAGAAATCATTCATCTTTGCACTACAGGCCAAAGATATTCTTCAGAAATCATTCATCTTGCACCTACTGGGCCAAAGATATTCTTCAGAAATCATTCATCTTTTACCACACTGCCAAAGATATTCAATACTATCATCATTTAAGACCGAGGATGATGAAAAATACTTTTAAAGAACGAATCCAAATTGAAACAAAATGACAAATATTATGGATTCGTACTTTAAACAATCCGGATTCAAAAATACTTCATAAATAATCATAGTGAAGTAAAATTCAAGAATGATCAAAACATGGATACAATCAAAGCTAGTATCCGAATAGATATTTTAGACGAAAAGAAAAATTTTCATTTTTCTATTGAATAGTGCCGTGATTCGTGAATAGTGTCAGATATCGTGAATAAGGCCAGTATCGTGAATAGTAACTTCGACACCAAAAGATAGAAATTCCACAAAAAATATTTTCACGCTTTGAGAATAGTACTCGTGAATAAGAACTCGTGAATAGTAACTCATGAATAGTAACTCGTGAATAGTAACTCATGAATAGTAACCCGACATGAAAAAGTTCCAAATTTGATAAAAAGTACCAACCAATATTTCAAAGATAATGATATTGAAGAATTAATATCATTTGAGAAGAAAATAACATCCCTTACCTCAAAGAATCGGGTGCCGGAAGGAAAGGTCGAAAGTGATGTTGAATGAAACTTATCTTGAACAAAGAACTCTCAAAGTATCTAAATACTCACAAAATACGCTCAATAATATAGAGAGAAAGAGAAAACTTTGTTTACGGTGTGATTTTCAATTCTAACTTAGCCCTCTATTTATAGGAAAATGTTAGCCTTTACCCAAGCAGACTTGACTGCCACCGATGGCTTTACTCGCTACTATTGCCACCCACCACATTTGAAATAAAATTCAGCACATTCTTTCACCAACCACAAGTGGGGCCCACTCAATTCTAGAATTTTCCACCAAAATCAATTATAAACCTAATTTAGAATCCGACACCTCTTAAAATTCACAACAAATCATTCGTGCATTTTTAACGGTTCAAAATTTGTGGACATATACTCAACCTATATATGTATAACATATCCAAAAATTACAACGATCCAGCGGTCGGATTAAATATTATAACTCACACAATAAAGTCAGTAATAACAACCGATTTGATCTTTTAATACCTCCAATCCGACAAAATACAAATAAAACATCTCAAACATTAATTCCTTCATTAATAACCACATAAATAAATCCATCATTTATATTCATATAAAATAAATATTTCCTTATCATATGAATCAATAATTAATTATTCACAAATAATATTACAGAATCACAATTATAACAACGGTAGTTCCCAGGAAGAGGGGCTTTCAATAAGGATCTCTCCTTCTTTGGCGCCGCAATTAGGTGACCAAACCTCTCCTTAGATGAACTTTCTAGACATTGCCAATAATGTTATCTAATAATATTATTCAAATAATATGAATTATTGATCCGATAATGGGAAATCTTTGTGCGGTGACAATTATTGAAACAATGAATAATATAAAATACCAACGCAACAATTATTGAATCAATAAAATAAAATATTGAGCAAGAACTCACCGTGAAAATTATTGAGTAGTGCCATCTTACGTCACGAGTCAATAATTCAACAATCATTGTGCAATCTGCAGTGTCTTCTTTGCGAACCACGCCAGACATCGTATTTTAACCACCGGGTATTCCAACATGTCTTAAGCAGAATAACTACGCTGTTATTTATAACCACCCAAACTTTGTCGTTTTCCTCATCCAATCGCTTTCAGTTATGGGCCCCACATGGGTCGCACTAGCCGTCAAATCGCGAATATTCCCGAAAAGATCACGAATATTCCACGACCAAACGAATATTCCCCACAAAATGAATATTTTATAACCACTTGCTTATTTTGAAATATTTGCGTATTTAACCCCTAACTATCCACATTAATCAAATCAACCCTTACTATTTCAAAATAATAAATAAAGGAAATTCCTTTTTATTTAAAAATTTGAGGGTCTTACAACCTCCCTCCTTATGAAATTTCGTCCTCGAAATTGGCGACACGATCGCACTGGTGTTTGAAAAGGTAAAGATACCTCGCTTTCATTTTCGTTTCCAACTCCCGGTCATTTCCTCAATAAGCATGGTTTCTCCACAAAACTTTAACTTATGGTATAACCTCCCATACATAGGTCATGTTCTTTCCTCTACAAAATCTTGACAGTACCTCCTCGTCACACGTTAAGTCTTGGCTATCTCGTCCGGTTCTAACTCAATGACGTGTTTGGTCGTCGTCCACATATTTACGTAACATCGATACGTGAAAAGCGTTATGAACACGCGTCATACTTGGTGGTAAAAGCGAGTCTATAGGCCACGGTTCCTATTCGATCGAGAATTTCAAATGGATTAATAAATCGAAGGTTTGAGCTTTCCTCACCTCACCGATTCTCGCTTTTAAAATAACAACTTCTTGCACCTCCTTCTTCAAATTCATCAGCTCCGGGGTGTAACTTTAACCACCTTTAACTTTATCGATTAAGTCGATTATACTCAGTATATCATCACGTACTCAGACATCATCACGTGGGTACCTAGAGTTTTCATCTCCATCTCTATTATTTGTATATTATACGAAATGAGTCTTTGACAATATTGTACTCGTACTTGTATACGATCTTCTACTCAACACGTCAGCTACCACGTTCGCTTTTCCAGGATGGCATGGTCAGAACATATGCTGAAATGAGTCTCCTCTTGAGTTCTTCGAAGCTCTTACCACATTCCTTGCTCCATTTGAATTTTGTATCTCTATGAGTCAGCTACGTTAATGGAATAGCGATTCAAGAATATCTTTCAACGAATCTCCGAGAATAACCAACTAAGCCTAGAAAGCTACGTATTTCGATTCTGACTTAGGTTGTTCTCTCATTGTGACTCATATCCCAACCTTGGATAAGACGTCACAATGACACCTATCGGTTTACTATCGCACGAATATGACGTCCCTTACGAGAGAGTTCGGCTTAGGTGAATTCCACAAAGGAAGTCACAAGATAAAGGCTCGGTACCAAATTTATAGTTGAATTTTAACTCCACGAAATTCAATAGGAGCCATTCGATATGAGATTTTAGAAATGAGTTTTTTGTAGGGTTCAAAGTCGATACAAAATTTAATATCGATCTTTGGGAGTAAGCCGATAAATTCTTGAAATACGTCGGAAAAATCAATAACAACAAGAATATTATTCAAATCGGCGTGTCTTTATTCAAATCCATAACATGGACTAAGAAAACTTGACATCCGTAATAAACGAATGACTTCATGGCTTGATATGAAAATGTTTGACTACAATGGTTTGATCGCTTGAGTTTGAATAACGAGTTGCTTAGGAATATGAAAACTATGAACCTACAAAAGCAATCAATTTGGCACGATGAGTAGTTAACCTTAAAATCACATCAAAAGCAAATATCTCTATAGAAATAAGGTTAACGAGGTAATGTGATAGTGCCAACTTGAATCAAGCAAGATTTTTAAACAACGGATATAATGAAAGTTTCTCCTAATGGAGTCTCCATGAGATAGGTCAAAGTTTAATTTCTCCGTAGTCAAGTTCAAACGTTGAGCGTAAAGTAAGAGAGATAAAAGAATGGGTAGAACCAATATCTAGTAAGGTATATACTTCGCAAGAATTTATAATTAACTAACCTGCTAACTTCGTTCGGGTTCTCGCATTTTGACCGATCACAACAAACGCTCTTCCGGAATCGTTGACTTTGACTTTTTCGGGACGATCTTTTGAGTCACCATTCCGATGGATCTGGGTTTCGATATCGTCTAATCTCGAAGCGATATGTCCTTCTTTCCACAATTATAACATACCTTAAAGCTGTTCAGGGCGTTTGAGGTGATATGTCCCTCTTTCCGCATTTGTAACATCTGACCGATGGTCTTTCTCCTCCTTGGAACCGATTGCACTTGGCCGACAGCGTCTTCACATGGTCGTTGTTGAATCTCCTCTTTTTAAAATCTCCTCCCAACTCGCTTCTTCTATTTTCATGGCCACGATTACCACCGAGTGGTTACCGCCTTTGTCCGTAAGTATTCTTTTCCCACTTTGGTTATCGTTATTCGATGACTGCTATCTTTGGTATGATCCTCGGTTATGGTCCCTCGGTTGAACGTCTTTCGTTATCTCGCTCTAACAATTGAGCCTCTGTTTTTACAACATCTGAATAGAGAGAAAATTTATGAGAAATGAGATATCGACGTATCTTGGGTTTCAAACCTCTCGAAACATCCGCGTCATCGTTCCTCATTCTCTACCAAATGAGGTGCAAACACGGATAACTCCGCAAACTTCGCCTCGTCTTTGGGACACCGTCATGTTATTCTGCGCTCCAATCTAATAAACTCCACTTCCTTCATATATAGTGAATACTTTCGGGAAGTACTTGTCATTGAGGCTGCATTTCAAACGTCTCCCATGACATCTTTGAGTGCATTTGAATGGGTACGCTTCACTGATTCCCACCGATGTCTGCCTCGCCTTGAAACATAAAAGTAGCGAATGGAACTTTACATTTCTTCGTGCATCCCAAGACATCGAATATCTTGGTAATTTGCTTGACCCATGTTTCCGCCATGATCGGATCCGGCTTTCCCTGCAATCGGTGGTCCCAACTCTTTGAATCTGCTTTGTGTGACCACCGTGAATTGCTATCATCTCCTCCTCAGTATTTTGAACACGAGTCTCCTCGTCGATTTTGCATGAACCGCAAAAACTTCTAAACATCCCTCGTTCATCATCCGCTTCAATGGTGTTATTCAC
This sequence comes from Panax quinquefolius, assembly GCA_020205615.1. NCBI lineage: Eukaryota > Viridiplantae > Streptophyta > Magnoliopsida > Apiales > Araliaceae > Panax > Panax quinquefolius. The sequence goes on along the minus strand of CM035172.1, from coordinate 37,653,419 downwards.
GGGAGGTACATTGCCCGACTGTTGCACGTTCTCCTCGTTGTTAAGTCTGAGGCATCTCCACGGTCTCATTTACACCACTATTAATATTCTCATCGACATTCTCACCGATTCTTGTCATCATAAAACAAGGGTTAATTAAGGAAATCAATCACATAATATCCCATATATCTTGACAATTAATAAATAAGCTTAGGTAGGACACTTTAGCGAAGGATTTCTTTCGTCTCTCCCTCCTGGTTCTATTCCCGATCTCCGCCAGAGATCATATCCCTAAGCTCGATATTAACCGCATGGCGACCCCAAAATAGGTCCATTCCATCCAACCCATTCGAGTCGCCAAATACATGTAGTGCGTAAACAACTACAACTTTATTATCACAACAATAAAAGCGTGAGTTTAAAAATACAAATATTATCTTCAGACAATATTTATACTCAAATAAATCCTCATCACATTTATTGATACATTATTTTATAATAATGGTGAGGACTACTAAACAACTCTCTAGAACCTTCATTCCATAATTCGACTAGTATTTCGCTTTACATTACCGCCTCCACGAGAAGAAAAATGGAACAACAAGGAAAAGGGTGAGCTCAACTAGCCCGATAAAGAATGTTATGACTAAGATAATATACAACAAATTATCGTTAGTCTCCAGCAGGGAAAAATCGATAGAATACAATAAACAACAAGTTTCGGATCAATATTCGCAACGGAAATAATAATTCATGTAGAAGAGTTACATAGAGAATGAAATCTACTATAATCTATGAATTTAACGATCCATCATCAATATTTTATCCCCGTAACATCAATCAATATTCATCTCAAATCAAATATTCATCTTTGCACTACTGTGCCAAAGATATTCATCAATCGATCATATTCATCTCAACACTGCTCATCTTTGCACTAAAGGCCAAAGATATTCATCGATCGGTCGTATTCATTTAAACACGTGTTCATCTTTGCACTAAAGGCCAAAGATATTCATCGATCGGTCATGTTCATTTAAACACTGTTCATCTTTGCACTTCTGGGCCAAAGATATTCTTGAGAAATCATTCATCTTTGACTACTGGGCCAAAGATATTCTTCAGAAATCATTCATCTTTGCTTTCTGAGGCCAAAGATATTCTTCAGAAATCATTCATCTTTGCACTCTGGGCCAAAGATATTCAATACTATCATCATTTAAGACCGAGGATGATGAAAAATACTTTTAAAGAACGAATCCGATTGAAACAAAATGACAAATATTATGGATTCGTGCTTTTAAACAATCCGAGTTCAAAAATACTTCATAAATAATCATAGTGAAGTAAAATTCAAGAATGATCAAAACATGGATACAATCAAAGCTAGTATCCGAATAGATATTTTAGACGAAAAGAAAAATTTTCATTTTTGATTGAATAGTCTGCCGTGATTCGTGAATAGTCAGATATCGTGAATAGTCCGAGTATCGTGAATAAGTAACTCAAGACACCAAAAGATAGAAATTCCACAAAAAAAAAACATTTTCACGCTTCATGAATAGTACTCGTGAATAGTAACTCGTGAATAAGTAACTCATGAATAGTAATCGTGAATAAGTAACTCATGAATAGTAACCCGACATGAAAAAGTTCCAAATTTGATAAAAGTACCAACCAATATTTCAAAGATAATGATATTGAAGAATTAATATCATTTGAGAAGAAAATAACATCCCTTACCTCGAAGAATCAAGACTTTCCGGAAGGAAAGGCGGAAGTGATCTTTGAATGAAACTTATCTTGAACAAAGAACTCTCAAAGTATCTAAATACTCACAAAATACGCTCAATAATATAGAGAAAGAGAAAACTTTGTTTACGGTGTGATTTTCAATTCTAACTTAGCCCTCTATTTATAGGAAAATGTTAGCCGTAAAAGCAGACTTGACTTCTACACTGATGGCTTTACCTCGCTACTATTGCCACCCACCACATTTGAAATAAAATTCAGCACATTCTTTCACCAACCACAAGTGGGCCCCACTCAATTCTAGAATTTTCCACCAAAATCAATTATAAACCTAATTTCCGAATCCGACACCTCTTAAAATTCACAACAAATCATTCGTGCATTTTTAACAGTTCAAAATTTGTGGACATATACTCAACCTATATATGTATAACATATCCAAAAATTACAACGATCCAACGGTCGGATTAAATATTATAACTCACACAATAAAGTCTGTAATAAACCGATTTGATCTTTTAATACCTCAATCCGGCAAAATACAAATAAAACATCTCAAACATTAATTCCTTCATTAATAACCACATAAATAAATCCATCATTTATATTCATATAAAATAAATATTTCCTTATCATATGAATCAATAATTAATTATTCACAAATAATATTACGAATCACAATTATAACAACGGTAGTTTCTCAGGAAAGAGGGGCTTTCAATAAGGATCTCTCACTTCTTGGCGCGCAATTAGGTGACCAAACCTCTCCTTGACAGAACTTTCTAGACATTGCCAATAATGTTATCTAATAATATTATTCAAATAATATGAATTATTGATCTGATAATGGGAAATCATGCGGTGTGATTATTGAAACATCGATAATATAAAATACCAACGCAACAATTATTGAATCAATAAAATAAAATATTGAGCGATAAGAACTACTGTGAAAATTATTGAGTAGTGCCATCTTACGTCACGAGTCAATAATTCAACAATCTTTCATGCAATACTGGTATGTTCATCATGCAACCACGCCAGTATTCGTATTTTAACCACCGGGTATTCCAAGCGGTCTTAATTCAGTAACAACTACGCCTAGTTATTTATAACCACCCAAACTTTTGCGTTTTCCTCATCCAATCGCTTTCAGTTATGGGGCCCACACATGGGCTTGTGGCCGTCGCATACGAATATTCCCCGACAAAGTCTGAATATTCCACGACCAAACGAATATTCCCAAACAAAAATGAATATTTTATAACCACTTGCTTATTTTGAAATATTTGCGTATTTAACCCCTAAATCGTCCACATTAATCAAATCAACCCTTACTATTTCAAAATAATAAATAAAGGAAATTCCTTTTATTTAAAAATTTGAGGTCTTACACATTATACTGAAGAGTTATGGATTTTACAAAATCAAGTAATAAACTAATTTTTACGAAAATCCCATATTTTGTTCTCCATTTTAACAAATCTTGATAAAACACCTCATCATTAATTCCTTTACTTATAAATACATAAATAAATCCATCATTTATATCCACATCAAATAAATATTTTCTTATCATATAAATCAATAACTAATTATTCACAAATAATATTACGAGAATCACAATAATGACAACGAGCGGTTTCGAGAAAGGGGGCTTTCCAATAAGAATTTCTCCTTCTGGTAGTATGATTAGGTGACCAAACCTCTCCTGTATGAACTTTCTAGACATTGCCAATAGTCTTTATCTAATAATATTATTCAAATAATATGAATTATTGATCCGATAATGAGAAATATTATGCGTTGATAATTATTGAAACAACAATAATATAAAATATCAACGCAAAGAATTATTGAATCAATAAAATATTGAGCGAAGTAATTACTTTAACAATTATTGAGTAGTGCCTTATGTAAGGATCGATAATTCAAAAAAAATCATGTAAAACCAGGTGGTATCTATTTGTGCAAAACACGCATATTCGTATTTTAACCATCGGGTATTCCAACAAAGTGTTAAGCAGTAACGATTACGTCGTTATTTATAAAAACTTAATTTTGTCGCTTTCTTCATCCAAAGCGGTTATTACATTATACATGGGCCCAAAAATGTTTAGCTGCCGTAAATACGAATATTCCGGACGGAAAGAATATTCCACGACCAAAACGAATATTCAAACAACAATGAATATTTTATAACCACTTGTGTATTTTGAAAAAAAATTCATATATCACCCTTAACTTTAACTTTTATCAATTTAACCATTTCTTGAATAGTAATTATAAGAAAAATTGAATACTTTTATTTCATAAAATTAGGGGTCTTACAACATAATAATGTCATTAATTATTTTCAATGTAGGTGAGAGAGTGACTTTCTAGTTTTTCAATTCAAAATATTTTTAATACATAACTAATTATAGTTATTAAATATGGAGAGAGAATTAGAATAAGAAAAGTATGAGATATTTAATGCTATGGGTATAATATAAAAAAAATATGTAAAAATTTGGTTATTAAAGGAAAATGGACTTTTATCCAACAAATAATACTTTTTTTCCAATACAAGGACAATATAATCAATTGATATTATATTTAATGTTATACAATTATTTCCTTAATACGTATATACAACTCTAAAAAGACTTATATTAAGGGACGAGAGAGTATATATATATAGTCTGTTTCTCCAGCGAACTGGAAGAAGTGAACTACGAATGAACCGGCTATAGTGACAGATTTTTTCGTCGTTATAATATAGAAAGCCGATTTTTTATGCTATAACGATGAAAAAATCGCCGCTTCTAAGCTATTAGTTTAATTCGCTCCTCCAGGTTATTTGAAAGAGCTTATAGATATATATATATATATATATATATATATATATATATATATAGAGAGAGAGAGAGAGAGAGAGAGAGAGTGGGATCGGTGGGACTCTGAATTTTGTTAAAATACTTAATTTTTTTTATAAAACAACTATAAAAAAAGTTTAATATTTTATGAAACTTGAATTTTTTTCATAATCTGATTTATGTACACTGCTTTTATTATATGTATCCAAATCACACCCAAAAAAACTGTATTATAGAAAAATCCAAGTTCTATAAAATATTAAACTTTTTTTTATAATTGTTTAAAAAAAAAAACCAGTCTCAGATCTTAGTCGAGTCCGGACTCTGGACACGATCCTCATTCTCTCTCTCTCTCTCTCTCTCTCTATATATATATATATATATATATATATATGAGAGATCTTAGTTTCACCTTTATTGAAATTTCCTTAAAGCTCACCTCGCTTTTTTTTTATAAAAAAAACATAACTAATAAAAAATGTATAATAATTTTTGGAATTGAAAGTTTTTTTTAAAAAAAGTGTTTTAGGTGTGATTTGAGTACATATAACAAAACAGTATATATAACAAGGTAGGGTGAGTTTGGGGTGAAATTTCAATAAAGTGTGAAATTTAAGAAATGGTATATATATATATATATATAGACTAGTCCTATAGTATTACCATCGTAAAAGAATTATATTTTTGGGAATTGATATTTACACATATAATTTTCATATTTTCATATATTCTTCACTTATACAAATATATAATAGATTTTAATTTTATGTGAAAAGAAATTATGTAAAAATATTAAAAAAAATACATGTAAAAATATGTTGTATTAAATTTGGATAAAGTCTAATGAGTACCCCCCCTTGCATTAAATTTGGATAAACTCAAATTAGTACTCCCCTCTCCAGGGAATGCAAAGTTATGGATTTAGCCGTAATATCCAGTTGCCAATAGCCCTTCAATTTCTCTTATCTTCTCATTTATGCATGTTCCCAATAATAACGGGGAGAAATGGCTTACTATTTTAATATATATATATATATATATATATATTGTGAGAGTAAAAATAAAATTATTGATATTAATATATTATGACGACAAAATGATATTATTATAAAATTTAATATATATTTAGTAACTGTTTTAATGATTTTATTATAAAATTAAATAAATTTTTTTGGGGGGGTTAGAATTTTAATAACCAAAAACGGATCCGGTTAGTATAAAGTTGATTTTTGAGTAAATTAGTCGATTGAATAATAGAATACTGACACATAAAATTTTATCTGCATGTCGGTGAATTAATCAAATTTCATACTAACCGGTCCCACCAAAAACATAAGCATAGGTTAATATAATGAAGAGGGTGTAGAGTAGTAGCAAAACGGATCAGAGCGTACAGAGGAGTTTTGTCTCCTAAATCCGCCGCCACATAAGCTCCATTTTGTATTGTTGTAGAACCAAGCATTAAATGGGACTGTGACACTAATCCAATTGTGTGTTAGTAGTACATATCTCCGATTCCAATTTTCATCATCGCCAGAGATTTTATATCCGCAAATGTGTAACAAATATTAGTATGATCCGAACAGCCATACCCCTACTACCTAAAGCACGCCTACGCCTATTCTATTCTGGTAGTAGCAGTTTTTATAGACTTATGAGCCATCCTTCTTTCCTTCCATCGTAATGCATTAGTATTACCAAACCCCCACTCCCACCCCCACCCCCACCCCCACCCCCCACATCCACATGGACCACATCCACATGTATACGTACATATTCACTTACATGGATGTATATTATCTACAACTTTCTTACACTTATCTATAACACTGTATTTGGGAAATAGTGATAAACTTTAATTACAATAAATAAATAATAAAAAGAGAGTAAAATGTTGTGTTTTCTTTTTCATTCGCAAAGAATATATTTTATTTTCTAAATTTATTCAGTGTTTAGTTAATATCTTTTCGTTCTTTAAAAATAGTCTAAAGTATAAAAAAAAATTGTCTTAAAAAATAATAAAAGATAAATATGTTATTTAGCATAATAAAACTTGTGAAAATAATTAATTTTTCATCTAAATTTATCTATTAGAAAGGAAATTGTTTGCCAAAAAAATGGTCACATATTATATATACGGTCCGGATCTTAAGCTCACCCCTTATCCAATTCACACGAACTCACTCTCCTTATGATGAATGAAATGACGATTAAATTATACATTATAATAATCGTCTATCTTTTAGTATGACGCTATATGTTGTCCGTCGCTAAAAGTATAGACTGACGATTGTATATTGAAAATCGTCGTCAGTGCCGTCCATTCTGCAAAGGATGAGCCGAGTGAATTGAATAAAGTGAAACTTAAGATCCGGACTCATTATATATATATATATATATATATATATATATATGTTCATTAAGAAGTTCAAAGGGTTAAATGCTTTTCTGAAGTCGACATCTTATCTATGTAATTCTTTTACAAATGGGTCATTTGAACTTTTTTCATACAATCATTCAACTTTGAACTTTAGTTTATTAACAACAAATTTAATATTCCATTAAAGATGTTGACTTTGAATGAAATTGCCACGTAAATACTAAGCGTGACAATTTTTTTGATGTGTACATGATCATCCCATGTGGCTTTTATGATGTGGAAATGGAGGAGAATTTACAAATGTAATAATATAAATATACATAAAACGCAATTTTTTTAATATTTTTTTTAAAAAAACTTAGTTTTTTTTATAATAAAAATTTAAAAAAATGAAGTTTTTTTTAATAAAAATAATAATTATTATTTTTATTTAAAAAAAAGACCAAACAACGCTCTCTCTCCTTTCTAAAAGTCACAACAACGCAGTTTGTTTTTTCAAAAATAAAACGGAGTTTTTTTTAATAAAAATAAAAAAAATTACAGTTTTTTTAATAAAAAGATAATAAAACGCATTTTTTTTAAATAAAAAAATAAAATAAAAGCTATTTTTTTATTAAATAAAACTGTTTTTTTTATTAAAAAAAACTGCATTTTATTTATTTTTTATAAAAAACAGTGTTTTTTATTTTATTAAAAAACAGTTTTATTTTATTTTTTATTTAAAAAACTGAGCTTTTTTTATTTTTATTAAAAAATGCGTTTTATTATCTTTTATTAAAAAAGCGTGCTTTTTTTTTATTTTTATTAAACATAATTATTTTATTAAAAAATTTGTGTTTTTTTATATTAAAATAATTATTTTTATTAAAAAAACTGTATTTTATTTTTTAAAAACCAAACTGCGGTGTTGTGACGAAGAAGGAGAGAGAGAGAGCGTTGTTTGTTTTTTTTTTAAATAAAAATAATTATTATTTTTTTATTAAAAAAACTGCATTTTTTTTATTTTTATTATAAAAAACTGCGTTTTTAAAATTTTTTATTAAAAAAATTGCGTTTTATGTACATTTATATTATTACATTTGTAAATTCTCTTCCATTTCCACATCATGAAAGCCACATAGGACAGATCTGTGCCACATCAAAAAAAATTGTCACGTCAGCAGCTTACGTGGCAATTTCCGTCCAAATTCAACATCTTTAACGGAATATTAAACTTTTTGTTAGTAAACTAAAGTTCAATGAATTGACTGTAAGAAAAAAAGTTCAGTGACCAATTTATAAATCGATCTATATAGTACAGTGACTTAGAAAATATTTAAACCGAAGTTCAAAAACAAAAGAATTATTCAGACCTTAAAATTTTCTAATTTTTCTTTTTTGCCTCATTAAAACTGAGTACCAAAGTGTAAATTCACATTACATATACCTCGGAGCTCACCTGTTAATTAACCAAAGTTAACTTTAACCTGAACCGTATTTTTATAACCTTTCCTTTCCTTTCCTTTCCTTTTTTCTCTGAAAGTGCTGTACGTACTCTCTGTTTCTCCATATCATATAAAACTTCCAGCTTCGCAGGTTTATACAAGTCTGTAAGTAGCACTTTAGCAACAAATATACACACACACAACCATATATACGTACGTACACACACACATACAAACACATATATGGGCCAAACTTGATTTCAAGCCGTTATCTCTCTATCAAAGCTAGCTCTTTTCTCCCTATCGACTCTTTATCTTTCCTCTTGCATGTTCTACAACTCTACTAGCTATCTAGCAACAAAATGTGCCACAACCCAACTAGAGTTGTTTCTGCTCCCACTAAAGCCCCAAAACCTCTAAACCCAAAAGCCGAAAAGTTTTTCCCCCCCAAAGCGAACTCTTATAGTCCCAATGGTGGAATCAAGTTTCCTCATCAAATGTGTGTCCCAAAATTTCCGGCTCCGGCAGCACACTTAATGCATGGATACCCATTTCCCGCTCCGGCACTCTGCTTTTATAACCCATATCAGTATTACCAGCCTAGTAGTTTGGAGACTTATTATGGACCCGACTTTGTACCCGAACTCGTCTATGGAAGAAAAATGGGGCAAAATGGGTATAAACTTGTACCCAATAGAATGGGAGGTTTGACAGGAGGAAAGGGGGGTTATCATAATGGGAAAATGAGCCGCAGGTTTGTTCCACCAAGGTCAAGTTTCAGTAATTTAAACAAATGGCAGAACAGTACTGAGGAGCAAATAATCAGGGGAAATGTTTGTGGGCTTCAATGGAGACCCAAGAAGGCAAATTCTGAAGACGGTTTAGGGGTTGTTGGGCTTGGCCCTTCATCTTCACCACCAACTCCTCCTTGCCATTCTGATGATGATGGTATCAAACGCAAGAAAACTAGTGTTATGATCAGGAATATCCCTAATCAGTACAGGTGCTTTTTCTATTAATGGTTTTACATTATTCTTGTTTAGGGTTTTGTTATGCATTTGTGAATACCCTGTTTTTCCCTTTTTCGTATTGAGTCGTCTGGTCTTTTGCATGCCTAATCTTCTGTTGTGTTAGTGGCTTGATTAGGTTGATTCTCGAGTTTATGGGTTTCCATTTTTTAGTGATTCTTGAGTTTTTTTAAAAGGGTGGAGATTTTGGGGGTTTATGTTTTTGGGAGAGTGGAACAGTCTTTCTCTCTCCTCTGAGCATTTCCAGCTAATAGGAGTTTTGTGTTGGCTGCTGAAAAGGCATGAAAGTGGAAGTTGTGTGGTTTTTTTGGTGTACATGTAGGCAGGCAGTAGGCTGCAGCTCTTGTTATTTCACTTTCTGTCACTTTTTTCCATTTTACAAGTGCGAAAGAGAAATCTGTCAAATAGATTAAGAGTCACTTTGTTAAATATCTATCTCCATCTCATGCATGCACCCATTTATTACTGATCTACATATGGATTATGATGCATCATTTATATGCTACTACTCATTTAATGTTTATGATTTGAACATTTCTTCCCTTTCCAAATACTACATACATTATGATTGAGGAGATATCTGGTCTATATTTATGATGCATTGGGCCTTGAATGCAATAGTACTTTTTAACATTATCTTGGTGATAATGATTTTCCAGTAGGAATGAGCTACTGGATTTCCTTGACAAGTACTGCAAGGAGCACAACATGGAGTATGATTTTGCCTACTTGCCTATGGACTTCAAGTAAAAATTCAACATAATAATCATTTTCTCATATTTCCATTTTTGGATTAAAAAAGGATCCTGTTATACTAAAAGCTAAATATATTATTATATGTCAGGAGGCATAACAACAAGGGCTATGCCTTTGTCAATTTCACAATGCCAAATGATGCCATTAAGTTTCAAGAGCTTCTCAATGGCTACAAATGGGGTCGGTTTGTACTGAAGAAGGGATGTTTCAAATCCAACAAAATTTGTGAAATCACTTGGGCCAAAATTCAGGTAAAATGTCATATATTTTTTGGGTTTTCATATATATATATATATATATATATATATGGTCTTGTTATCATATTTCCATTCCTAAAATTTCCATATTTGTTGTTTGGTGATGTGAACATATTATCTATACAGGGGAAGGACGGGCTTGTTCGGCACTTCAAGAAGTCCAACTTTCCTTGCTACAGGGAGGAATATCTCCCTGTTGAACTCAACCCTCCCAGCAAAGGTTCAGGATTGGTCTCAACCTTGACCACTGTTGGTACCTATTGGGGATCTGCCTAAATCTTTTGCGCACTCTATTATGTTTCTTGGGCTGTGTGGTTTGGAAAGTTTAAGACTTGGGAGTTGTTGTATATCATGATTAGGAAAATCTAGGGTTTGGTGAGCAATAGAGTGAAGCTTTTTTTCTTTCTTTCTTTCTCGTGTTGGGATGTGTGCGTAGGGTTATATAGGGCATGACTAAAATGAGCAATGGGTGCACCAAGGTTAGGTTTAATTAAAGTCTCATTTTGCCTTGTGACCTGTGTTTTCATTCTCTCCCCAGGTATAGGAAGTTTCTACTAGTGGCATGTTTGGCTGTGTTGGAAATCTGGGGTGAATTGGAAACATGTGTCCAGAAGGAGGAGGAAGAAGTATTAAATGTTCTGTTGTTCTTATGGGTGGAATGAACTCGTTTTTATGTTTCTCTTTGTTATATTGAGATGGGATTCTTGTTCTTGTCTGAATGTTGCTGCTGTTCATATCTAAATTTAAAATATTACTTTTAAAGTGCTTAAATCATTTCACTATAATAGATGTAGTTCTATGAAGAAATGATTATAATTAATAATTTAATACCCTTTATCAAAATGCCAAAAAAAGGTGGTGTTGATATGTACTCTTAACGCCTGATTTTGTACGCTTGACAAATTCGTCAAGCCAAAACAACGGATAACGGTTGATAGAGTAGTTGATTGTATTGTTATAAAATTAAACTCACGAAATACACACAGACACATATATTATTATAAGAGATAAAATATGGATACAAGAATTTACGTACGTAGAAATTCAATTGGAAAAAAATTACCGAGAGGGATGAGAAATCCACTAGAATAGTATGGAGAGTACAAATTATTTATTTGTGCTATATATAATTGTGTTTCCTCCCTTGTTCTATTTATTGAAGTTATGTCCACCCGAATTCAATTAGAAGTAGAAGTTTTTTTCAAAATCACTTTGTAATTGCAATAAATAATTGATTGTTTTCTTCTCAAGTTAGATCTCCTTATCCTACCAAATAATGGAAGTGGTTAGTATGAAGTTTATTTTGCAGTAAGTTGGTCAATTGATCAATAGAATACTGACACGCAGGCGAGGTTGTATGCATGCGAGGTTGTATGTGTGTCAGTATTCTATTGGCCAATTGACCAACTTATCAAAAAAATAACTTCATGCTAACCTGATCCCCAAATAATGAAACACAATCTTATTTTAATAATAACTCTCCCACTATTTGAGCAAGCTGTCTAAATAATCAACACCAAATCAAATTCATTAAATAAATTGAACTACACATTGCTTAGACTCAAATAATTACACCCTAACATATACAAAAACATTTTCTTGTTTTGCACCTAACAACTATTTTTTATAATGCTTGCTTGCTGAAAATGAGAATGCAGCTAGGTTTGCTTTGTTGATGCATATATATGGTGAGAGATGCATAGCAAGCGACCAATTTGGCCGCAACTTTTAATAGCGATGAGAGATTTTTTTTTTAGTGGCCACTAATAAGGAGAAAAGTCTAAAAACACTCTCCCCACTCCCCATTTTAGGCGTTATTTGATAAAAATTGAATGAATCTGAATCTGAATGAAAAAAATTATTTGATAATTGATATGTCCGAAATATCTGAATAACAATTTTTTACTATTTTACCCCTTGGTTCAAGAATAAAATTGTGACGCCCCCAAAATAGGTATACACCACACCCATTCTGAGTCGCCAAATACATGGTACAGAAACAACTACAACTTTATTATTACAACATATAAACCTGTGAGTTTAAATACAAATATTATCTTCAGACAATATCTATACTCAAATAAATCTTCATCACATTTATTGATACATTATTTTACAAAAATGGTGAGGACTACTAAACAATCCTTTCTAAAACCTTCATTCCATACCCCGACTCGTACTCCATTTATATTCTCGCCTCACGAGAAGAATGGAACAAAAAAGGAAAAGGGTGAGCTCAACTAGCCCGGTAAAAGAATATTATGACTAAGATAATATACAACAAATTATCGTTAGTCTTCAAACAGGAAAAATCTAATAGAATCTGATGAACAACAAATTTGAGATCAATATTCGCAGTGAAATAATAATTCATAGAAGAGTTACGTAGAGAATGAAATATACTATAATCTATGAATTTAACGGTCCATCATCAATATTTTATCCTGTAACATCAATCAATATTCATCTCAAATCAAATATTCATCTTTGCACTCTGTGCCAAAGATATTCATCAATCCATCATGTTCATCTCAACACTGTTCATCTTTGCACTAAAGGCCAAAGATATTCATCGATCGGTCGTGTTCATTTAAACACTGTTCATCTTGCAGACTACGAGCCAAAGATATTCTTCAGAAATAATTCATCTTTGCACTACTGAGCAAAGATATTCAATAATATCATCATTTAAGACCGAGGATGATGAAAAATATTTTTAAAGAACGAATCCAAAGTTGAAACAAAATGACAAGGATTAAGGATTAATGATTCGTACTTTATTTTATCCATGTCAAACAATACCTCAAAAATAATCATAGTGGTGTAAAATTCAAGAATGATCAAAACATGGATCAATCAAAGCTAGTATCCGAATAGATATTTTGGATAAAAGAAGAAATTTTATTTTTAATTGAATAGTCTGAGATATCGTGAATAGTCCAGTATCGTGAATAAGTAACTCAAACACCAAAAGATAAAAATTCCACAAAAACATTTTTCACGCTTACATGAATAGTACTTGTGAATAGTAACTTCGTGAATAGTAACTCATGAATAGTAACTCGTGAATAGTAACTCATGAATAAGTAACCCGACATGAAAAAGTTCCAAATTTGATAAAAGTTCCAACCAATATTTCAAAGATAATGATATTGAAGAAATAATATCATTTGAGAAGAAAATAACATCCCTTACCTCAAAAGAATCAATTACTTGGAAGGAAAGGTCTCAAGTGATCTTTGAATGAAACTTGTTACGAGCAGCAACTCTCAAAGTATCTAAATACTCACAAAATACGCTCAATAATATAGAGAGAGAAAGAGAAAACTTTGTTTCGGTGTGATTTTAATTCTAACTTAGCCCTCTATTTATAGGAAAATGTTAAATTGGCCAAGAGACTTGACTTTTCTTTACACGATGGCTTTACCGCTACTATTGCCACCCACCACATTTGAAATAAAATTCAGCACATTTTTTCACCAACCACAAGTGGGGCCCACTCAATTCTAGAATTTTCCACCAAAATCAATTATAACCCTACTTTTCGAATCGTAGACACCTCTTAAAATTTATAACAAATCATTCGTTCATTTTTAACGGTTCAAAATTTGTAGACATATACTCAACTTATATATGTATAACATATCCAAAAATTACAACGATCCAACGATTCGGATTAAATATTATAACTCACACAATAAAGTCGTAATAACACCGATTTGATCTTTTAATACCTCCAATCCGACAAAATAAAACATCTCAGATTAATTCCTTCATTAATAACCACATAAATAAATCCATCATTTATATTCATATAAAATAAATATTTCCTTATCATATGAATCAATAATTAATTATTCACAAATAATATTACGAATCACATTTATGACAATGAAAAATTTCCCGAGAAAGAGGGGCTTTCCAATAAGGATCTCTCCTTACTGGCGCGCAATTAGGTGACCAAACCTCTCCTTAGACAGAACTTTCTAGACATTGCCAATAATGTTATCTAATAATATTATTCAAATAATATGAATTATTGATCTGATAATGGGAAATACTGTACAGTGACAATTATTGAAACAATAATAATATAAAATATCAACGCAACAATTATTGAATCAATAAAATAAAATATTGAAGCAAGAACTCTTGTGAAAATTATTGAGTAGTGCCTTCTTCACGTAAGGATCAATAATTCAACAACATTTGTGCAATACTGGTGTCTACTTTCATGTGCAACCACGCAGACATCAGTATTTTAACCAACGGGTATTCCAACAATGATAATCTGGTAATAATTACGCCGTTATTTTTAAACAACTTATATTTGTCATTTCCTCATCCAATCGCTTTTCGTTATGGGGCCCACACACGGTCGCTTGTGGTAAATACGAATATTCCCGACAAAGATTTAATATTCCACGACCAAACGAATATTCCCCGACAAAAATGAATATTTTATAACCACTTGCTTATTTTGAAATATTTGCGTATTTAACCCTTTAACTATCCACATTAATCAAATCAACCCTTACTATTTCAAAATAATAAATAAAGAAAATTCCTTTTTATTTAAAAAAATTTTGGGGTCTTACAAAAATTTTATCTGAGCATATTAAAAAAATTAAATATAATATTTATTGATGAAAAAAATAAATACAAAGAATGAAAAGCAAAAACCTTTGCTAAATCTATTAAAAGCCATAGTCCTTTTTGTCATTATAATTAAAAATAAAATTTTACTTGGAAGGGAGGACAAAGGGTGTAGCACCGCCATGGCTGCAACAACAACAGTTGCATCTGATATACCATATGATTTGTAGTCCCCTGATTTGCTCAAGAAATTCCTACAAACATTTATCATCATAGCCTTTCATATATCAACATATTAGCAGCAACAGCAGAAGCACCAGAAAAAGAAAGGGTTAAATCCTTTACGCCATCAATAAAATCACCATCAATAGCAGCAATTTCTATTTTTATTGATGACAACGGTTTAGATGTTCTTTATCTTTTTGGAATTTGCGTCAACTAAAACTATTTTGATAGCTTCAGTTTTCTCAGATTCAACCTTTGCTGCTAGTAAACGAAGAAGAGAGAGCGGTGGTGGAGAGATAAGGGTGTAAACGAGTCGAACCGAAGCGAACAGAGAGCTACTCGAATTCGACTCGAAATAATAAATTCGTACTCGAATTCGGCTCGAATTCGAATTATATTTGAAAAATCCTACTCATATTCGACTCGACTCGAATATTTATTACTCAAATTCGATCCGACTCGACTCAAATATTTATTCAAACTACTCGCGAGCTTCAAATTCAAGCTCAAATTCGAGTCTTCACATAATAACTAGTTTTATAATAAATATAATTATAAATTGAATTTGTTATTTTACTTAAAAAATGAGAAAATATATTTAATATTACACTTTACAAATATAAAAGCACAATTAAAATTAAAAATAATAACTAATTATCTTAATTTGATTTAAATGTGTATATATTATAAGATAATGTATCGAACATCTAATCGAATATGTATTAAGCGAGTATGTATCGAATCACAATAAAAATTGAGTAGTTTGAATCTTAAACGAAGTCGAGTATAACCTTGTTCTGATTCTACTCATATTTTTATTCGAACTATTTTTAATGCTCAGATTTGGATCATATTATTAACGAATCCGAGTCTCGCTCGTATTTTTTCGATCCGAGTTCGAATCGAGCTCGAACTGTGTTGGCTCGTTTACAGCCTTAGGTGGAGAGAAGTCATTGCTATTTGGGTAAAAAAACATTATTCAGATATGTTCAGCCGATTCAGCCAACTTTTTTCCAAAGAATCGCTCAGATCCATTAAGCTCTATTCAGATTTTAAAACTTGTAAACAAACAGCCTTAATGACTGATTCGCTCAGTTCTTGGTTCATTCAGTCCTATTCAGTCCAAAACAAACACACCCTTAGTTGAATTTAAATAGTTTTAATGTATAAAATATTTATAAGGTAATTATAAGTTGTATTACAATATGGAGTTTAAATTTTAAACAATCAAATTTTCACAATAATTGACAATGTTAAATTATATTACATATGAAATTATTTATACAAATATTTTATAAAAATAAATACATTAATTATAGTTGACAATGATAAATTTTATTACTTAAAAAGCATTCATACAAATAAATACATTGAATATATTTCACAATTTTAAATTTTGTTAATTAAGAAATTATTTATAAAAATAAATATATTATATATAGTTAACAATGTGTTCAATTTTATTACTTAATAAATTATTTATACAAATATTTTATACATTGAAACTATTTAAATTTAATTAAGGCGAAGGTGTTTTAGACTTTTCTCCTGACCACATGTCCTAATTATTTATACAAATATTTTATACATTGAAACTATTTAAATTTAATTAAGGCGAGGGTGTTTTAGACTTTTCTCCTGACCACATGTCCTAATTGTGGCCAGTGAAAAAAATTAGGGTTCTTTACACTATTATACAACAATTAGAAAGTAATTATAAAATTAGTGTATCCACAAAATAATTACAAAAAAAGTGCAACACAATAATAATATTTTAAACTTTTCTCAATCCTTTTCGCTATAATTGATTGAACGAAATCACATACCATCATCACCTACTACTAATTCTCTATCAGTCTCTTCTACCCTCTGTTTCTCTCTCTATAATTTACAGAGCACCAACAACAATGACTTCACATACCATTATCACCTACTACTACTAATTCTCTACCATTCTCTTCTATCTCTGTTTCTCTCTCTACAATTTACAGAGCACCAACAACAATGACAATGGCGATTTCAGTGGACAATCGCTTTAGAGAGAGAGAGTACTCCTTCACTTTCTCTCTCTTCATTCTACTCATAATATTCTTATTCTCTTTCATTTTCTTCTTTGATTCCCAGTCCTCCTCTCATTTTTACCTCCGATCTCACTACTACACAACCACCCGTCTCTTTATCTTCTTTGTTGTTGTCTTCCGCCGATTGGTAACCTAATAAAATTGAATTGGTTACCTTTGTATAAATGCTTGGCTACCAATTGCACTATGAAAAAATAAGTACCGATAGCGACCATTGCAGAAGCCAATAAAACTGTTTATGATTACATACGTTAAAGAAAATAAATACAGATAACACTTAGAAACCGTTCTTAACTTTTTTATAATTAATTGGTAACCCAATAAAACTAATTTGGTTACCTTTAATTTGTATGAAGGTTAGGCTATCAACTGCACTATGAGAAAAAAAAAGTACCGACGACGACAATTGTAGAACCCAAAAAAACTGTTCATGGTTGCACATATTGGAGAAAACAAATCCAGATAACACTTGAAAATTGTTCTCAACTTTTTTATAATTAATTGGTAATCCAATAAAACTGAATTGGTTACCTTTGTATGAATGTTTGGCTACCAAACCGCTTTCTACATTGAGCCAGACAATGGACAAACAAAGAAGTGGCGGCAACCGACACGCCGACAAGATCGATAGATGAGTTGCACGACCAACTCGACCTTAAAGGGATTTCATGACTTGAATTGGAGGAAGGAAAGTGAGCACTAGTTGGGGGATTTTGGAGGAGGAGGAGTTCGCGAGGAGGAGGGTCATTGGTGAGGAGCCATGGAGGAATGGAGGGATGAGCTTGTGGGATTTGAATTGGGATAAAAGGAGTTACAACAGAGGTGATGTGAAAGACATTTGTGTTAGATGGATAAGAGAGATTCAGTTGGGAAAGAAAAAGTGAAAGATGGGATCGTATTCTTCTAAATTGCAGCAGAGTTGCGGGGAGAGTAATGAAGATGAATACTAATTTTGTAAATAAAATATTAAAAATGTATTAATTTTGTAAATATTTTCTGGATGCATTTTTGTTATAATTTTTTTTTAAAATATACTAGAAAATGTAAATATCCCAAAAAATTAGTGTGGCTGCAACTCTTAGTAGCGACCTGCAAAAAAAATAAAAAAAATTCTGACCGCTACTAAGAGTTGCTGTCAGTTCCTCTTTGAGTCATTTGATTAACAGTGTAAGATGCGCTTGCTGAAATAGTACTCATAGCAAGTACTTGCAATGGATCACTCCCATATATATATATATTGCATCACTAATCTTAGTAAAGAACTAGAGGCTAAGAAATAATTTATAATCTCTTTTAATTATTAACTCATTTTGAATTGTATTGTTATTATTGACTGAAAATTTTGATCAATCACTTTTTGACAAGGGCCTCATTTTAAATCGAAAAGAAAATGAAGCCTCCACTTGGGAGAGGAATATTTTTATTTACTTGTGGAACAGTTTTTTTTTTTTTTTTAAAAATATTTGAATTAGGAGGGGTGGGGTGGGGTGGGGTGGCGTGGGGTGGGGATTGAAAACTTCTATTTGTGTAATATTGGGAACTTGAAAATTTTGATAGAAAAGTTAGAAAGAAAATAAATATGAGTACTAAATATATTTTGCTAAATATAACTATCAATTTGTAGACAATATATTATGTATAATAATTTTACCATTTTGAATTATAAAATTAATATTAATTTTTTAAAAATCAATTTAAAATATTTTTAAATTTGAAATTAAAACAATTTATTTAAATTTTGTAAACAATGATTTTATACTTCCGTCCAAATTTATTCGTCTTAATTTGAATATTGTACACACCTATTAATAATTTATTTTTAAATCAACATTATCTATTTTAACTATTTTATTACATTTTTGTTCTATTTAATATCCTACCTCTTTCTTAGAACAATAAGATAGATGAGAGAGAGAAAGAAAAAAGAGTGGGGTTATGCTTCCAATGTTAAAATTAATAGTACTACTTTTTTTTTTAATGTATGTCATGTTATTTTCAATAAAAAATTTAAAGTTAAATGAGAGTATTATAGGAAAACTAAGGTCACAAATAGTATTAAAAAGAAAGAAGACAAATAGATTTGCACAAATTAAAGAGAAAATTAGAACAAGTAAACTTCGATGGAGGAAGTAATTAGTAATATTTTTGAGATAGTTCATGATATTTATAATTGTATTAATTTAAATTAAATAAATTTATGCTAATTTTAAATTTAAAATATTTGAAATTAATTTTTAAAAAACAATAAAAACTAATTATAATTTGAATTGAAGGAAGTGTTAAAGATAATGCTAAATGCACTCCAACTTTACTAGTGGAGTGTCTTCAAGCAAAATTTACTTTATATGCTAACGCTAGAAAAACAATTATATTGTCTTAAGAAACTTATTATACATACAAACACATCATAATACTTTATTATGACTAAACACTTTTTTCACCCAATTTTTTCAATACACATTTTATAATAAAATTTATATATAGAAAAACAATAATATTTACGTAGAATTTTTAGAACCTATATTACAATTCAATTTTTACCCCTTTAATCTTGTGTAATGTCTATTAAAATTCTAAATTCTTACTAAAAGGTACTCTTGTTATGTCTATTAAATTCTGATTTCTTACGGGAGTGTTTGATAAAAACTGAATGAATCTGAATCTGAATGAATTGAATCTGAATCTGAATGAAAAAAGATATTTGATAATTGACATGTCTGAACATCTGAATGACAAAACTTTATTATTTTACCTCTGAAAAAAAATTCAAAATTGTTGTAAATTTATTTAATATTACTTAATATAATAGTTAATATTTTTTTATATTTTTTTATTTTTAATTTTTTTTATACTTCATTCAGCTACAAAAATTTGACTTAGTCATTCAACTCGTCAATCTTACCAATTCAGCCATTTAGATCAAAACAAACGCACTGATCGATTCAACCATTCAATTCTTCAGTCATTCAGCTCTAAACAAACACCCCCGTTGTAAGACCCCAACTTTTATAAATAAAGATGAATTTTTTATAAATATCATTTTGAATATTATGGAGTAAATTTGATATAATGTTATAGTTGTGGATAATATTTATAAATTTTGCAAAATCAAGTGAGTTGTTATATAATATTCGATTGGTAGGGGAATATTCATTTTAACAGGAATATTCGTACAACGACACAATCATTGGTGGACCCCATAACAAAATTATTGTCGGATTGAGAAAGCGACAAAAATACTTTATGAAAATAATCGGCGGAAATTTTACAGTTAAGCTCATTGAAACACCCTTGTGTTAAAAATAGAATGTCTGGCGTGGTTGCATAAGAATATTACGGAATTGATTATTGATGCTTATGTGATAAGTCACTCAATTTTATTTTATTAGTATTATTAATGTAATAAAACACAAAGCTTTTATATATAAAGCAGTAATACTTTTATAAATTATTCATTTTATTAGGCTAATAGTAAAATCTTTTATATAAAATGTAATACTTTTATAAAGTTATCATTTTATTAGACAATAATTAGAATATATTATATTTTATTACGCATAGTATTTGCATAGTACCTACATAGTGTTTGCGATAGTAAAATCTTTTATAAAGTTATTCGTTTTATTAGATTATAAATAGAATATATTATATTTTATTTAAAAGATTTTGCTTTAAATATGGACCATCGATTAAAATAAATCAATCTCTAATTGCTCATGAGTTAGTTCTTATGCAATCCATTTTTCTATAAATAAGCTCATTCCTTTATTATTTCTTACTTAATTCAATCAAACTCTAGAGAGAAATTATAGAAAGCTATGAAAAGTATTCTCGCTCCTTCCCTACTCTTATATTTAATTTCTTTTTACGGTAGAAGGGATATTATTATTTGTCTGATCGTGAGGGGTATTATTTCTTTTGTATTCATGAAGAGAACTTACATTATTCCATTCTTTATTATTCTCACTTTGGAATATTCAAGATACGCATGACTACCCTATACTTGGTGACATTCTTCTAATATTCCGTCTTTATTATTATTACGTTGGAATATCCTGTTTTTTGCGTTCTTACGGACCGGGTTCCTTCTTTATTATCATTCGTTGGAATATCTGCTCAAATGCAATGCGTTTACGCCTTGGGACGGGTTCCGCTCTTTATTATTCATTGGAACATCCCGCCGGCATGTAATTTCACCGACACGTCCGTTACTTATTATCTCATTGGAATAACTCGCTGTATGCCAAATACCGCATGCATGGTGATTTCTTTTGTTATTCTATTCGTTATTATACTCGGTTGGTTAAAATTTTGACTTCTATACTCCATGAAATTAGTGGAATATCCTCGATATTTAAGGCTTCATCCAAAGATCTTTTCATGAAAATATTCTCCGAGCATTCTTGAATTTTACTCTACAAAGCGAAGATCATGTTGACAATTTAGACGTTATTGGTTCATGGATAAATTAATTCTTGAACTTGTTTATTGAATTCTTATATCATTGTCATCATCCTCATGTTTATATTATGTTGAAAGTCATCCGGTGGCTTTGTGGTGCATAGATGGACTTGGTATGATTATAATTGGGGATTATTTGGTGTAATCATGGTAGTAATGTTACAAATGATGTGAAAAAAGTCCTCATTGGCCCGTAGTGCATTGATGGATAGTTGTTGGCATGATCATGACCATTAATGAATACATAAATATTCTCGGCCAGTAAGTGCATGGATAATTGTGGTCGTGATACTAAAGAATATCCTGGTCAAGTAGGTAAGGGTGATTCGATGATGTGGATTATTTATTAAGTTGAATCCGGTGATAAAAGTCATGAAAAATCTTTTAAATCATAGAAGATACAAGATTTTATTCTCTACTGACTCTTCTAATGGATCGCTTTGTTCACTGCAGATTAAACTTGATGTTTGTTATATTTTATCAGTTTAACACTTTTGAAGGATAATGATAATTTATTCTGCATTATCTTAGTCATAATATTTCTTACTGGGCTAGTTGAGCTCACCCTTTCTTTCACCGTTCTCTTTAGGAAATGAGAACATAAATTTTGGATTTGAGTCGGGGAGCGATGATGATGGATGAGGATGATAGTATTAGTAGTCCTTACTATTCTGTTAAATAGTGTGACAATAAATATAATGAAGACTTATTCTGAGAGTGGATATTATATAGAAGACAGTATTTGTATTAAAACTCACAACTCTCTTGTTGTATATTAAAAATTGTATTTGTATTCTGTATCATGTATTTGACGACTCAAATAGGTGATGTATATCTATTTTGGGGGCGTTACACCCGTAACCTCGAATATATTGAATTCTGATTTTTTACTGAGGTAGTCTCGAATATGTCATAAGATGCATGATATATAAATAGATAAAAATTAAAAAGAAATTACAATACCAAGCAAAGTCGAAAAAACTATGATACACGATATCATAATTTTCATAGTATTCATCTTTTCTCAATCTTTTCAAGTTAAGAAAAGATGAAGAAAGTTTTAGCAGATTTAATATATAGTAGTATTATAATTAATCACCCTCCCTGCCTTTTTGTGAATGAAAAAGTCATAATTAATCTATTTATGGCAGATATATTATACTAAATGCTAGTAATAAATACACTCATAAATTTTATTTTTCATTAAAAATACCCTAAAGTTTGAGCACTTAAACAATTTGCATCCTAATTTATAGAGTGCTTTTTTATCAAAAATTAATAAAATTTGTGTTAATTTTTTAGTTGTTTTAAACTTGAATAGTTTTTATATGCAATTTATTCAGATAGGTAGTGAGGATTTGATATTATGTGAGAAAATTGCGGAAAAGTACGAAATGAACAACATTACAAAAATTGGTACGTAGAAGAAAGAATTTGTTACTTTTGAAACATGGAGGACCACTCCGCGAAAGGGTGTAAACTTGGATAATTCCATATTTTAGGCATAATGAAATTGGGAAAAATATATGTCGCAACTGTGTATTACAAAGTCGGTAATGGCGACGGTTGTTTTGGCTATAGCGACGGTTTCACTCGTCGCCATAGCTATTCTAGGCTATAGCGACAGGTGAACCGTCGCGATAAATTTCAAAAAATCGTCGTCGTATCTCTTCCCATCACAGAATACACAAATTGCCAGATATACATATATCCCAATGAAATTATGATGAAAAACTTAAAAGATGCTGGGTAACTCTAAAAAAGGAATATTCACTCTCAACACAACAAAAAGAAAATACAGTCAGTAAGGCATTTTCTATACAATTTCTAAAGCTGCATAACCACTAGATTTAACCCTAATAGTAAATAAAACAGTAACTGCATTTGAAGAGGCAGGACAATAACATTAAGTAGAATTTTTTCCTCATTCTTTCTAGTTTTATTTTATGGAATCAAGGTGGATTTCGGTCCACTTAGAGCATCCAACTAATCCATCAACCAACACGAACCAGCCCGCAAGAGCGCAGCACAAGGCAGGCCTATACATAGCATTTGAGGATACCACAAGGTTTCAAAATGTTACCTCCCCTTATTTTTCTAGAGAGAGATATCAACATATGAAGATATGTTGAAGCATAAATTCACTTCTTGTAACTTTATACGCCCTAAAAAACTTTAAAGAAGATATCCTACCAGAAAATTATGGATAAAAGACAGAAATTAAGTTTTTCAGAGCATGGAATCCATTGAGAATTAGAGGGAAAGAATAAGACCTTACATTTAAAAAGGTAGGTGTGGTTTTATGGCTGCCAAATGCAAACGGCACAATTTGGTGTAGTAAGTTGCCATGAGTCGATGAAGAAATACAGAATTAGCCAATATTAATCAACAAAACATGAGTGAAATACGGATACATAATTATTGTTTCAATTACAGACTAAGAAACATATTGAAGAACTGCAAATTTGACAACATTGATTCAATGTAGTAGAATTTCTGCATAATGCAATCAAAAGAAAGAGTAACAAACCCGTTATTTTACTTAACGAGGAGCCTTCTTCTTCCCAGCAATTGCAACCTTCTTTCCCTTCAATGTCCGACAATTGTTCTTTGTCCGCTGCCCTCTGCACGGCAACCCTTGAATATGTCGTACCCCTCTGTAGCATTGAATCTCCTTCAACCTCCTGATATTTAGTGCATTGAATCGCCTCTACAAAGTACAAACACCCAAAAACCCAACACAATTTTAGAGACAGAAACTAAAGTAAAGCATAGTCAAAAGTCTATACCTCATATGATGAACGAAATTAAGTGTTTGCAATTGGATAAAAAGTTTGAACTGGTGCTTCAACGATTACAAGTTGTTAGTATTAGTCATTGTTTAATGGATATTGTGTACATTTTGAGTTGATTCTTGGAATGGCCACTAAAAATACTTGAAAACCAAAATCAACCGAGATTTTCTCATGACCTAGAGAAAAACAAAACAGCGTCCACATTTAGATACAAGTTTATTTACGCATATATTTAGAGGATACCAATCCATAGCCAGCGTTGTCTATGGACCTTTTTATACCCAACACATCTTCTCTTGTTGGAAGAAACAGAGGCCAGGATTCCCTTTTCTTTTTCTTTTTTTCGGTTCCAAGGGTTACTTTAATTTATGGAATATATATAAAGTTGATGGATCAAAAGGTTATATATATGCTTTGAGATAGATATATTAATTATTCATTTTATCCACCGATTATATATGGGTAATGGGATGGAGTACTGCATTATATTCTGATTGGGACAATTTTGATAACATTTATTTTGGTGTAGCCTCGGTTAATTTAATTAGTTTATGAGAATTGATATTTCTACATTATCTCTCTCGCTCACATGAATATGAATAGTGAGTGAGTCCTACTTTCATATGAGAAATAGACTCATATTCAAATGTCATTTTAACACGTAGAAATATTTATATCAGTTTCCTAGTTTATATGATATCAGTGGTTGTTCATAAGCAAATGAAAATACAGTTTTAAGTTTTAAATTTCAGTTTCTTCATTAACTTGTAAAGCAAGATTCTTTATATTGGCAGTCCATGCAATATATAGCTATCAAATTATTCTTGACAAACACTTTAAATCATGGCCAATGTGGCCAGTATCAGATTCTTCGTAAAGATTATTTTTTGACAAGTAGGATTCTTCTTAAAGAATTATCTAGCAGTATCAGTTCTTTTTCTTTTTTATATATATTTTACATTCATTTGGATAAATAATAGGGATATTATATATTCGCATTTCATGCATATCGATGGTTGTATTGCTTTTTGTATTTTTGCACCAACACCAAATACAAGATTACTGATATTATTTTTGTCAGAGTGCGACTAGCTAATGTACAACTAAATAGCTACTCCCTCCGTCCCATAATATATAATATTTTAGAATTGTGTACAAGAATTAAAAAAATAATTGTATAACATTAAATATAATATTAATTACCATTTATCATATATTTATCTCACTCTCTCTCATTTGTAATATTTTTCCATGAAGAGTAATTTTGGAAAAATTGTGATTAA
The DNA here is from genome assembly GCA_020205615.1 of Panax quinquefolius. NCBI lineage: Eukaryota > Viridiplantae > Streptophyta > Magnoliopsida > Apiales > Araliaceae > Panax > Panax quinquefolius. The sequence goes on along the minus strand of CM035172.1, from coordinate 37,627,544 downwards.
TTCTCTTAAATTATATAAAACATCAAATAATTTAAATAAAAATAAAATCATCTAAAATTTTATCTCATTTAAGTTTGCTTCAATGATCAATTACGAAATTTAAATTTTTATTGTGATTGAATCTATCTTAATTTTAAAAGAACAATGTTGTATTAAGTAATACTCCTACCGCTCCAAAATATAATATTATTATTGACTTTTTGACGATAATTTAGGACATTTTAAACTCAATATTGACATAAATTCACTTAATTTTAGTTGATAAAATAGTAAATATTATAAACTATCTAAAATAAGCTACTACTAATTGTAAGATTTTGTGTTTCGTATTTGTTAATGAATCGTATCAATTTCGAGTATGAAAATATTTTGAAATTGATTTACAAAAGTCAATAATGATCTTATAATTTACAAATCAAATAAATGAATTTTAAGATTTCACAAATTAAATGGATAAAAATCTATTGGGCCTCATTTTATGGAAGGGCCTCATTAGTTACGTTTTATTTGGGCCAGCCCTAAAATGCCTAAATATTCTACCTTTAACTTCATTATGGGCGGGCTAGCGCAAACTAATCCAAAATAGTGGGCTAGTAATGTAGTAGACTTGAAGCCATGTAAGAAGATGGCCCCAATAACTAAGACTCTCATTTTTAACTTTTAAAATCAAATTGTGAAATTTCAAATTTTAAAATTAGTATAAATTCTTTTAATTTTAGTTAACACAATAGTAACTATTGTAAATTATTTTAAAAAAAAATACTACTACATTCGGATTTTGTTATTTTCAAAACTTACGTGAATATATTTAATTTTAAAATATTCACTAATCGACTTCAAAAGAGGTAATTATTCTATTACCATTCATTTAGATGTTGATGAGTTTATAGTGGTCCATGACAAATAGGTTAAACTGAGTAAATAATTAAGAGAAAATTAAACAAGGTGTCTTAAAGCATTTGCTTTTATATTCTTCCTAATATATATATATATATATATATATATATATATATATATATATTACAATATTTGGATGAATAATTAAGGGATCGTTTCTTAGCCAAGAGCCCAATAATACTACGTTTGTGAGTTTGAAGGGATGAGATGAGAAAATATAAGAGGGGAAGGGATGGGAAGGAATTATATTATCCGATCATCGAGTTCTACCCCGAAACTAATAATGAAGAGAAATATACTACTGTTTGATCGTTGATTGTTTTTAAAAATGACTCGAGTTTTTGTTCACTTACCAGATCGATTTGGGGGTGTGTATTTTAAATTGCTCGAGAGAATTTAGGTCTCAATTGACGCATAAACTTACCTAAGAATGTCTTACCGTTCAAACAAAAAAAAACGCTCAAAAACATATATTAACCATTTTAAATATATTTAAAAATAATTATTTTATATATTATATTAATTTGTTGATGTATAAAATGACTGATCCATAACCAAGGACACATTATTCTAATTCAACATTTATGTGATTAATTTGTATTGCGTGTAAGATGAAACAATTACTCCTAATTTGTTGAAGAAACAAACACTATTGATGAACTTAATAAAAATTAATATATTTCATTTTCAACATAATAATCAATTAAGATGAATTGATGCTTTCGCAGTCCTAGAAAAGATCGATATTCCTTGCTAGCGTGACTATTTAAACTCTTAATTCTGTCTTTACATAATTTAAATTTTAATGCTATCAAGTTGTACTCTCTCCGTCCCCACTCTAATTATCTTAATTTGACTTTTATCGTTAAATTAATTATTTTTGAGTTTAATAACAAAAAATATTTATCTAACAATAAAAAGTATATATATAATTAACTATGATCATAATCTTTTTCGTATAATTACAAATCATAAATTATTAATTAATTTGATAATAAAAGTCAAACCACGTAAGGTAAAACGGGACAAAGGGATTAATTTGACAATAGGAGTATAATCTTTTGTGAGCTGTAATTAAATTACTTTTATATTTTTATATGTTAAATTTTAAAAATTGGCTTAATTTCTCCACATTTACTACTATACTTTCTCTATTGGTACATAAAAACTATACTTGCATAAAATGAAGGGAATTGATAAATCCACAACGAAAAATATTATTTTCACAATAAAAGTGTCGTTATAGATCATATAGCGACAATTTTTACCGTCGCTATACATCTACAACGATACTTTTATTATAAAAATAACAAAAAATATTGTGAATTTAACAATTAACATGAAGTACTAGCGGTAGTACGTTGTGGAGGCTCCCCAACCCTATGTTTTTGGAAGCACAAACTTCCAAGGTGTGTGGACAATTAATTAGAAACCCTACCAGCTGACATGCTTGCTACCTGATCACGTGTATATGTTTAATTAAACTATACACCCTCTGTCCCGTCCCATAATATATAACATTTTAAAATTGTGTACATGAATTAAATAAATGATTAGAAAGTATTAAATATAATTTTAATTGTCTATAATACCTTTAAAATCTCATTTATTATTATATTTATCTCTTACTCTTTCTCATTTGTAATATTTTTTAATGAGGGATAATTTTAGAATGATTGTAATTAATTTTCCTAAATTTTTTATAACGTCAATAATTTATGACAAATAAAATCACTTATGGGACTAAGGGAGTACTTATTAAATTAATTAAACATCACAGTTGGTGTTAACATTTAATACTGCTTCTTAAGGAATCTTTGGTTGGACCAAGCATATATCAGATGCCGTACACGTTTCATATCCTTCGTTTATATATAAGATAAATTGGAGTGAAAGAAGAAAAAGAATTTATTTTGGATTGTACTGTTCAATTTGTTTATTCTTTCGATTCAAATTTTCTATCCAATTTATCTGTCCGCGTAGAAATTTGTTGATGAAGCGATCAGTCGAACTTTAAACAAGATTGAGGTTTGATAAACAAACTTAATTAGCTTATTTAATAATTAAGTAAGTTGGAGCCGAGTCGGTTTGATGAGAGCCTGACTGGTTCACTTATAGCTCTAAGTACCTTGAATTTTATATAAATAATGCAACTAATATAATAATGATAAATGTATTTTAGACAGTAAACATTAACATTAATCTTAACATTCCACCGGTTTTGGGTGTAACTATTTATATTTAATTAACACTAAACCTATTGTTTGTTTTATTTTCCCATCTTGCCGAACTGAAGCTGGATTGATTAGGACATTGTTTTGAAATTTAAAAAGAACCAACCAACCATTTAATCGATCTGGTCAAATATTAGGACTTCATTGTCAACTTTAATTCAAACATTTTAACCTAGCTACCTTTTTTATTTATAAAATTAAAAAAGAAATCGAAAATCACCAACATATATATCATGACAAGATTCTTCTAGTTGGATAGAAATTGTTTTTAATTAAAGTCCGAAATTAAAGAGGTATTAGAAAATTTAGAACCCGGGTGGGGAACAACATGGGATGAATCTTATGGACTGATTTGTTAACAAATCGACTATGACGATAGTACGAACCGTCGCTATAGAACAAAAAGTCGTTATAGCATACTACTGACAATTGTTGTGTATATATATATATATATATAATAATGAGGACAAAAACAAAGAAAAAAAGGGATAGGGGTCAAGCCATTGAGCTGCATGCGGAAACAAGTAAGTAAATATAGAGATAGAATGGCTTTTCCATTCACCAAAAAGTAAATAGGAGGGAGGGGTGCGTAGGGGGAGGGGAGGCCAACTAAACATATATGGTCCGGGCCTCTTCGGGTCTGCAGTGGCCAATGGTTATACCTGTGGTTATGTGGATAATCGAATGGGTCCCACACGTGTGCAGTATTATTTGTTTTAATTTCTCTGTCACGTACACTGTGCTGAAAGCACATTTTGTCCCATTGTCATTGTCACAACAGATCTGATACTTGCTGGTATTTTGACCCTAAACCCAAATCTTAATTTCTATGGACGGAAGTACTGGCCAGGGGAGGAGGTTCTGTGTGGTATTCATGCACTGTGCTTCGGCTATTAATTCTAAAGTAATACTCCTTCCGTCTCTATTTAAATTACGTTTTAAATTTTTTTTATTTATCTTTAATTAATTAACGTTTTTTTAAATCTAAGAGAATTAATAATAATTTTTCTAAAATTACCTTTCATTATTCTACCTATTTTTTGGTAGTTTAAATTCTTGTGCTATGATAAATTAATGATTTAAGGGTATTATAGATAATTGAGTACTATAGTTAATGCTTTCCAATCATTATCTTAACCCTTGTGTCCATCTCTAAAACGTCATTTAAATAGGGAGGGATAGGGTAATACGTACTACTGGAAGGAAAAAACGAACTTGAATTAACTCTCTTGATTAATTTGTTCTCTTGTAGTAGTAATATTTGGATGAAAGAGGAGTTGGTAGCGCCACCCGGACACAGTTAGCTAGTATATATATATATATATATATATATATATATATATATATATATATATATATATATGAGAGATCGAGCATTTATATTATATATGCAATGAAGAGAATAATAAATAAGGAGAGATAAAGTAAGCTCAGAGAAGAATGACAAAATTATCATATATCAATTCCATTAAAATAAATTGTATTTCACCTCCAATTCCATTAAATAAAAAAAACAAATGAATGTCATGAATTTTTATTTTATTAAAATAATTTAATCTCTAAAATGATCATTAAATATATTATTTTTATTTATTTTATTCTTTGAATCTAAAGGTAACATTATAAGAAAGGAAGAGGATAGCAAGGAGCAGTACGTACAATCAAACAAAGTTCCACTAAAAGAAAGAGTTGCGTATTTCTCTTCTCTTCCTTTAGAAAGCCAGCCATTTTCTTAAAGAGTATTTTATTTATTAGTGTATTCACTAGAAACCAGTAAGATTTCGAAACTTGAGAATTACGTTTCCTTCTACATGCATGTAAGGCGCCTTGCCTACGTACTTCTACAAATAAAGCACCAAAACATGAAAACACAAGTTTAAAATTTTTACTAATTTTCTCCTGGTCTCAATTAAGTTTCATTTTCTTTTTGATTAAATTAAATCAAATATATTCCACAAAAAGGAAATTAAATGCAAGTATTATATATAATTAAGATGTGCGCGCCATGCAAGTTACTGAATGATATAAACAAAATTTCTAATTTTTATTAAATAAGCATTAAGTAATTACAAAGCATCTGTTACACGTGATGTATTACAGAACAACTATATATAACCCCGCTGCCTCAGATGAAATAATCTAAAATCATAAAAAAATTAAAAAAATTTATGCACATATCATAAACAAATACAAGGAGAACAAATTAAATATACTGTACAACTTTATTCTATAGCTTCTTAATTATTCCCCTCTTGCATGCATGCTACGTACGTACGTACCTACCAACTTCAAAACAGCAACAAAGAGTCCTTAATATTATACCCCATTTTCTCCAAATTCGGATTCACCACAAACTGAATCATCGGCGGCGGACCACAGGCCAGCGCCAGCACATCGCCGTCGGACCCTACCGGAATATGCTCCCTCAAAATAGCCTCAGTAATAAACCCCACACTGTATTTCCATCCTTCCCTTATCGGCTTTTCTATCACATACCAAACCCTAACCCTATCCTTATACTTTTCCGCCCATGCATCAAGTTCATCCTTCAGCAATATATCGTCCTCAGTCCGATTTGCGTACACTACATTCATCTCCGTATCATCCTCCGGATCCTTCAAAATAGCCTGCATGACTTGATAAATCGGCGTAATTCCGGTCCCACCGGAAAGCATGGCTAGTTTCTTGGCAAACTTGTGCTTGCCACTGACCAAAAAGTTTCCCTTACCGGTATACTCAATGTGGCCTAATGGACCTTTCACGTCCAACGTAGACCCTAGTGGAAGTGAGTCCAAATATTGGGACATTAGTCCGCCATTCGGAAATCTCGTAACTACCCCTTTGAAATATATTTTTACCACTAGCTCAAAATAACCAACTTCATCAATCGGGCTACTAGGGGTATAGGCTCTCATGCATAACTTATCATCAATTGTAGCACATAGAAAAATATGTTTCCCGACGGGTAATCCGAGTACTTGATCTTCTAACGGAAGGGCAAATCGGAACATTCGCACATCATGAGAAATCGATGTTTTTGATATGAGTTTGCATGGGATTTTTTCACGTGGCACAAGAGCTACACTCGTTGCAGGTACTATTTCCTTTATTGGGGCTAAACTTGGTATCATATTTGCTGCGCCATGCATGGAATTATTAGGCGAATCGGATGTATAACCCTCATTATCAACTCTCCGATTCGATAGTCCTACAAAAGCTTTTTCGCCTTATTGGAGTGAATTGCCTCGAATTCCTCGGTGCAGTCCGTCCCGGCATTGATGAGGATGCTGTCCGTGCAGCCCGGGTGGTCCTTTAGGAATCGGGTGCAGTCGTAGATGTGGCCATGGACGATGATCCACGCCGAGTCGGCCGAGTTGTGTTTTTTGACATCGGACATTGAGAAAGTCTTGGAGGAGGTATTCATGAAAGGTGTTGAGACGCTCTTCTTTAGGGTCGGGTGTGTTTCGGATGATTTTTCGAGGTGTCTTTCTCTAGCCATCCACCCGCCCGACTGGTTTCCTGGTTGGGTCGGGTGCTCGAACATGATACCGATCTCACCCTTGTAGCGTTTGCACACGTTGGTCTTGACCCGGAACCAGCAGTTGTTCATCATGCCCTACATTTTGTTCATAACCCATAAATAAATCAATTACTTAAATTTAAATAAAGACGTAGTAATTAATTTTATTTTATAAATTAATTATAAAATAAAGACGTAGTAATTACTTGTATTATATATATATATATATATATGGGGCCTTTATAAATTAGGTTCTTTATAGATCTTTATCTTAACATAACACCTTTTTGAATAGATTGATAAAAACTTTATTGGAAGGTGAGATTGAATATATAAATATCTTGGTAGTAACAAACTTGTCTTAGAGCTTTTATTTTAATATGAGGCCGGCGCATAGTCAAAATAACGTGTTGTCGGTTTGTTTAAGCTAAAAGCAATTTTTAATATTAAATAATCTGACCAAATTAGAAACTTATGCTGAAACTTATAAAAAAAAAAAAAAATTCCAAACCGTAAAAGCTCTTACGACAAAAAAAAAAAAAAAAAAAATTCGTAGTAACAAGCTCTTACGACATAAAAAAATAAAATAAAATAAAAAATAAATAAATTCATTAGTAAGAGCCTCTTAGAACACAAAAAAAAAAAAAAAAAAAAAAAAAACCGGTTGAATCTTAAACTGAAAAAAAAAAAAAAAAAACTTTAAAAAACTCACTAACAAATATTTGTTATAATAACAAATATTTTATTATAAAATATTTTATAATAACAAATATATGTATCATATTTTATAAAACAAATATTTTATAATAACAAATAAAGAATATAAAATATTTTATAAAAACAAATATTTTATAAAAACAAATATTTTTATAATAACAAATATTTTTATATTTTATAAAATATAAAATAGGATATAAAAATATTTTATAATAACAAATATTTTCTATTTGTTATAAAATATAAAAATATTTTATAAAAATATTTGTTATTATAAAATATTTTATAATAACAAATATTTTTATATTTGTTATAAAATATTTTTATATTTTATAAAAATATTTGTTATTATAAAATATTTTATATCCTATTTTATATTTTATAAAATATTAAATAGGATATAAAAATATTTTATATTCTTTATTTGTTATTATAAAAATATTTGTTTTTATAAAATATTTTATATTCTTTATTTGTTATTATAAAATATTTGTTTTTATAAAATATGATACATATATTTGTTATTATAAAATATTTTATAATAAAATATTTGTTATTATAACAAATATTTGTTAGTGTAGTTTTTTAGTTTTTTTTTTTTTTTTTCAAGAAGTTCAACCGGTTTATGATTTTTTTTTTTTTTTTTTTGTTTCAAGAGGCTCTTACTACGCTTCAATTTTTTTTTTATTTATTTATTTTTTTTTTAGAAAAAAGTTGTTACTACTACGAGATTTTTTTTTTTTTTTTTTATGTCGTAAGAGCTTGTTATTTGCTCATTTTTTTTTTTTTTTATATGTTTGCATGTTCGTAACTTACCGATTATTTAATATTAAAATTGCTTAGCTTAAACAAACCGACAACACGCCGATTTTACAATATCCTCATATTAAAATAAAAGTTCTGCATGTTATACTAATAAGATATTTATGCTTCAATCTCAAATTCTTCCAATAAGTTTTATCAACTATTCAAAAAAGCGTATATAAGATAAAGACCCATAAGAACCTATTATCTAAGGCCTTCCCTATATATATATATATATATATATATATATATATATATATAATACAGTAATTATGTACGTACCATAACGTTCCAGATGAGCTTCTCGGGTTGCGTGTTGAGAGTCTCGTCCCACGCCCGAACCGCAATCTCCTTGGCACCAAGCAGGTCCAGAACCTCCACCTCAACTGACCAGAAGCACCAACACCAGTATTTGCCATACTTGTTGGGATTCTCTTGGTGGTCCAGCGTGGCCACATGCCAGCTCTCACCTCCGTCCAACGTCACCTCCACACGTGTCACTTTCTTTCCACCACCTACATGCATTCTCAACATGTCATACTTACTGTTCCCAACTACTTAATTAGAATATACTCGTTTTAGCTTTTTATTTAATTAGTGGGAAAGAAAGAATATTCAAAGAATTTAATAAAATAATTTTATGTGTATAAACTACAAAAATAGTTGTGAACAAATTATACACCGACAAAAATATGTATATATGATATACAGTAAAAATAACAATGTAAAATAGTAAAAACTAATGGGTTGCTTTATATAGTTAACGACCCTTCGCACGTAGGAAACGTTTTCACCCTATTGCAACCACAAAGCATAAAAATGTCTCCTATTTGTTGTTTTGTGGAACACCTAAACAAAGAAAGAACCATTTCTTTTCCGATCATATATATTTAGAGTATATTTATGTGCACAAATTATGCAGAAATAATGAGAAAAAAATTGTATACGAGTTCTATTAATTATTTAAATTATTAATACAATTTATTTAAATTTATATATATTACGTGCTATTCAATAATAATAAAATAATAAAATTTGTGCACATAAAATTACCCACATATAAATTATCAAAAAATATAATTTAACAAAGAATCCCATGTATTAAGAATTCCACAACCGAGTACTCACTTTCCAACGTAATATCTCGTGGCCCTCCTTGGTTTGAAAGTAAAATATTTTCCAAAAAGTATGGTATCTAAAAAATATAACTATAACTATATATATATATGTGTGTGTGTGTGTGTGTGTGTATGTGTGGAAGGTAGAACTCACCGGAATAAGCATAACCCCTCAAAGTGTATGGCCTCTGAGTTGTCCACGAGTTAATGGCCAAGATTTCTTCATGACACGGTGTCGTAATCACCGAGTTTATGTTGAGCTCATTTATGATGTACTCCGGCTTATACCACCAAGCTGCATAAATCAAAAATCACAATGCGTCATTAATTTAGATCATAAGTATCCATAATTAAAAAAAGAACAGTTATGTGACGCACTGTGTGTGAGAGAAAAAGAGATATAGAGGACTAGTAGTATACCTTCAGCATTAGCTAGCTCAGCGTCCACATGGGCCGGAAGTACCCTATTATCCTTGTAATGGTAATAATTGTCTGATTCTTGGGTTGTCACAACTATACGCTTCAGCCATTTCACCATCCGGCCGCCGATGAAACCCGGAATAATAATCCTGACCGGAAATCCATGATCCGGGCACAAACGTTCCCCGTTTTGCATGTAAGCCAAAATGATGTCTCTTGCTTGATCCATAGCAAACTCCTTTTTAATGCTGGTGCCATACTTGGACCCACCGCCGCCAGGTAGGTCCTCGGCACCTTCAAAACACACGTTGAGGGCACCCTTTTTGCGGCTGTAAATGCCGCACCGTTTCAGGATGTGGCAGAGCGGCACGCCCCGCCATACTGAGGTGGAAATGCCTGCGGCGCCCCAGTTGAACCCAATTGTTTGTTTGACCATGTTTTGTTCTTTCCTGCGGTTTCCTGCACAGACCAGGGTCACTGGGAATTCTCTGCTGGGAAACTCATTGACCAGTTGGTCCATAGTGAATCGGCTAGGCCGTTTCACAAGTCCACATATTTCCACGGTCCAGTTGTCCCAGCTAGCCTTGGGGACTGGACCATGGTTACGGACATAGTGGAGTGGCACCGGGGTTATGAATCCGTGGTGCATAAGACGTGCCAAGGGTGCCTCGCAGTTGAACGGATGCTTCCCAGTGAGTCGAATCATGGACGCATTCCGTTCAATCCAGTTATCTGCAGTCCCTTCATCTCTGGAATCCAACACCGATGGCTCCAACTCCGCGTTTCCCTTCCTTATGGTATCTCGATAATCATCGGTATCAGAATATTCATCTTCACTACACGTGTCCTCCACGACGACGACAGCCTTTTTGGGACGTGTGAATTCTTGGCTTGGTGGAAAATTGCAGCCACGAACCGGGGAGTCGGAGCGGTGGTTCACACCGGGCTTGAAGGTGCGGATAACACCGTTTAAGCCCGGCTCAAGCGATGGAACTGCCGGTTTTCGACCGAGGCCGCCATTGTAGACTAGGTGAAGAGGTGGTGGAACCCGATCGAATTGGACGGTTAACTCTTAGTTTTTCTTTCTTCTCTCAATTTTTACCTTTTTTGTTTGATTGTTTGAGTGAGAAAAAATGAGAGGGTGCTTAGGGGACTTTATAGAGAGATGTTGTGGGGCTCTCTATACGCATCAACCCTAATAATAGGCGCCCTTCATTTTAATAATCAGCGACATCACTGTTTGTGTTCTTTAGAACAAAATAGACAGCAAGCTAGCCGATCGAGGCTTGGTCGTGCACGGCGCTTGGTTGCAATTGAGCCATATATATTGAGGCTTAGGCTTTGTTTGTTTAGCTCTTAATAGTTTTAAATGGCTTAATCTCTTATTCAGTCCGAGACTAAATTTGTTTGATAATTTTCTTTATCTATTAATGTCACTCGGTAATATTCAAATCTAATTCTAAACAATCCAGAGGTGGGTCTGAACGAAATTGACTATTTTTGAACAAAAATAACTTCTGCAATATTATAAAATTTCTTTATCCCTGCCGATCGAAACCATCTGATGTGAAACATTAGAATCATCTCTGCGGATTGAAACATTAAAATCGTCGGAGGTATAATTTTATGTACCAAAAAAAAGATCTACAATTTCATCATGAATAAATTTTAAAAAATATTAATAAAAATCATACAAGCACAAATCCGGCCGAGAAGGGAATTGTATAACCATTAAAGGCGCTTCTGCAAAAGATAACCCATCAAAGTGTTATCTCTCTATTTATGGGTTCATGTATGAAATGGAAAATGATAGGTATGCAATTTGAAATCAAAAGATTACGAAATGGGTTTAGAGATCTGAGTTTGATAAGCCATTTTTATGATCGTCTTTTCCATTATTTTTAAATGCTGAGCCTGTGAAATAGAAAGAGAGATGGATTTTGCTGCATATTGTTAGGATGGGGAGAAAAGGTAGTTGCAGCCGTGGATAGATTCTGTGTTTACTTTGCTCTGTTTTGGTGAGGACGTTTTGGATCGGAACTTTTGGTTATGGAGGAGACAAGAAGTTGAGTGGTTGAAGAGAGGACAAAAAGGAAAGGAGAGAAGGAGAGGGTTAAAATAGTAAAGTATTGTTAGTCAGATATTTAAAAAAAATTACTTATCAAATAAATTTTTTTTATTCATATACAATTTTAGACAGATATTTTATATTATTCAGATGTCTAAATTATTTAAATCTTAATATTTAATTTTATCAAACATAATTTTAGCCTTTTTGTTCACTCAGCTCTAAGTCGTATATATTCTCAGTGCCACTAATGTCATGCTCATGTAATTTATCCCGTACACATTGAAATATAACGAAAAGTACTGGTGCCTTCACATAAAGAAATAAATAAAACAAATTAAAATGGAAAATAAGGGTGGTTTATATATATATATATATATATATATATATATATATAATTTCATAGTTATAAGATGTATGGCACAGAATATTTGTGAATTTAGATAAGTTTCGGCAACTAGCTAGGGCCGGAATTAAGAACGAAGAACTGACTATAATGATAATTTTTTTTGTTATTATAATATAAAAAATTAATTTTTATATTATTGCGACTAAAAAAACCGCAAAGAGCGTACCTCTATATATATATATATCAATGACCAATTAATAAATACTCATATGTACAGTAAGTGACAGAAATATCAAGCTCATTTAGATTCATAAGCTACTCTTCTCTCTCCCTTGAATAAACACTTAAATTAGTGATCTGAATTATGGTTTCCAAGATTTTCCATACATATCTGGTAGTTTTTAATTGCATTAAATATTGAAAATTATACCATGTTTATATGTTGTTTTAGATGGAAACCAATTAAAGTCATAAAAGACTCTATCATCATGTCACTTGATATTGAGTCCTTCTAGAGGGACATTCTAGTGACATTATTTTTTTATTTTTTATTTTTTATTTTTTTTTTTTTTTTCAAAGACTTTTCAAAAAAATGTATAGATTTATTCTAATGAAATTTTTATAAAAATAGTGTTTTAGTACAGATTTGAATACACATCTGAAAGCGAGAGGTTTCAGACAATCTGTATAACTCATTTTCAGATATATCTTAACGCTCGGTAGAATATCAGCAAAAAAATATCCCCCTAAAACGTTGATATTACAACCCGAAACGAAAATTCAAAAGTCGGATCAAATCTCTCCTTGAGGCTGGCTCAGCGATTCCATATATAGGATGCCCAATTTCCAAAGTTGAGTACGTTTTTTTTTTCAGCAAAAATAAATCATTAACCAAAAGATATACTTTATTTGTTTTAAAATTAGAGATATAATTTGACTTTTAAAGTCAAACGACAAAATATTAAATTTTAACTTAATATGAATTTATTTAATTTTAGTTGATAAAATTATTATAATTGTATAGTGTATCAGTGAATGATAAAAATTATTAATTACAAAATTTCTTTCATTCTAATTAACTTTTATGAGTCATATTTATTTTAAAGTTTAATATGCGGACTTTAAAAATCAAATTGTATCTTTAATTTTAAAACGAATGTACTATATGTGGCAAATCATAGTGTGGATTGGAATAAAGTAAATTTGTGAAATTGTAAAACTAAAAATTGATATAATTTCGTTCAAGTTTTGGAAACTACAAATATGATACTCCCTCCATCCCATTTTAATAGACGTTTTAGGAGAGTTTTTTTTTCTCAAAATATTTGACATTTTACGATTCCAAGAATATTTTGCCATTTATTTTCCAGATCTACCCTTCCTTCTCTACCACTATTAATGCCTATAGAAAACAGTTCCGGTTAGGATATTAAAAATAAATTCATCTCAGGAAATTGAAAACAGTTCCGGTCAGGAAAACTGTTAGTTGAGCATTAACAAATTTTTTTAATTTCCATGAATGACTCAGGAAATTTTTTAATGAATCATCTAGCAGTTAATTTCCATGAATGACTCAACTAACAGTTTTGAGATGAATCCATCTCCGGCGACCGGCGATCTGAACGGTCAGATCCGGCGGGTGAAGCCATGAAGAAGATCGGCGATCGGCGATCAGCGACCGGCGATCTGAACGGTCAGATCCGGCGACCGGCAAACCCATGAAGAAGATGAATCCATCTCCGGCGACCGGCAAACCCATGAAGAAGATGAATCCATCTCCGGGACCGGCGATCGGCGATCTGAACGGTCAGATCCGGCGGGTGAAGGGTGATCCGGATGATCTTCAATGGAGTAGATCTTAATTCTGGAGAGAGAGAGAGAGGGGGAGAGAGAAGATGAAGGCTTGCATCTATGGAATATTTTTCTGCTACCGGTAATAGGAAGAAGGAGTGAGAATTTTTAATTGAAAACAGAGAAGCATTAATGGGATGATATAGTATTAATTAAGGGTAAAATAATAAAATTATATTCATTCTTAATTTATGTAAAAATTTGTAGAACGTCTATTAAAATGAGATGGAGGGAGTAATTAGTACTCCTTTCTATTCAGATTAAATATTATTTTAGAGTTAAACACACTTATTAATAAATAACACAAAATATCTTTTGTCCCTAATTAATTATTTCTCTCTTCATAATTGTCTCTTCTCATTCTCCATAATTGTCCCTAATTAATTATTTCTCTCCACAATTCGATTTCTTAAAGATATTAAATAGATGGGTAAATTAAGAAAAATAGTATAATATCAAGTAGAGATTCCAAAACTACATAATTTATATAAAATAAAATTAAACTCCTTAAAACGTCATTTAATCTGAATAGGAGGGAGTAGTATTTTATAGTTAATTTACAATTGTTCTTGTCGAGTGGGATTGCTAATTAAATCAAAATGCCGAATTATAAAGAGGGATTATTTCACTTTAATACTCCTATATATCCTAAATTCCTAATAGAGAATTACAAAAATATTAGTATTAATCTTAGCGGATCTCTGTTACGTGAGAAATATCTTGTCAAGTTAAAAAAATATATAATTCCTTTTATGTACTTGTGAAGCGGCGCATGGGAGTTCCCAATGGCCAATTATGAAAAGGTTGGGGCATATATATAGAGTTCATCTAGTAGTAATAGTAGTAGTGTACTGCATGCACGCACCACCACATGAGATCGAAAATAACATTGGCCTTTAGGTAGTACATGGAGTCACCTAGCTAGCTGGGTAGATCCATGACAATCGGTTACTGAAATTACTATTTCAACAACTAATATTTTAGCCGTTGATTAATTACATAAAAAGTTAAGATTGAAATAAAAATTTGGCTAGCCACTCTAACATGTAGCGGTTGAACTATCTATATGTACCGGCTTCTATTTTAATAATGGTCAAATTAACTTATTAACGTTGGCCCACTTTGTCAGATAGAAAAATAAAAAAAGAATATTTTTTTTATATACCAACCGCTACAAACTGTAGCGGCTTGGTCTTTAAATTTATTTATTTTTTACATGTCTTTCGTTGTCCCATATTGTCAGGTAAAAATATAAAAAAGAATTTTTTATATATATATTAACCGCTACAAGTTATAGCGGTTTGGTCTTTAATTTTTTTTTTACATGTCTTTCGTTGTCTCACTATGTCAAACTTTTAGTACAAAAAGCCTATATTATTTATTTGAGTCCTTCTACATGGACATGTTTATTGAACATTTTCAAAAAAAAAATTGTGACTCTCAAAAAATGTATAGTATTTATTCCAACATGAATTTTTACAAAATATAGTATTTTAGGTGTAATTTGGATATATATATAAAAATAGAGTTTACTCTCACTGGGGATCAAAATACAAATAAATAAAATTCAAATACACTCGTATCCAATTTGTATATCCACGTAAAAATTTTGTTCACTTTTTCCACGTTAAAATTTGTATGGCATGCATTCAAGCTAGTGGATATGGGTGTCTTTGCAAAGAAAAGATAGAAATAAATAGAATAATATTATATCAAAAACTAGTACTATTATTTTTTATTTAAAATTAGAGATATGTTTTTGATTTTATAAGTCAATTCGTTAAATGTTAAAATTTAAAATTGATATAAATTAATTTAAGTTTTAAAAATAATAAATATAGTATAAGTTATATTTTTAGTTAGTTTAATTTATAAGTGCTATAATTGTTTGTGTTAAAATTAAATAAACTCAGATCGTCTTTAAGTTTTACAATTTAAAAATTAATATAAAAGGTCAAATTATAGAGATAATTTTGGGATGGAAAGAATATATTTGACTTAAAAATCCCAAAAAAATTCTGTGAAATATTACGGTGTTTGAATCGAAGGAATGAAATAAAAGAAAAAAAACGAATGATACTCCAAAAGGCTTGGATTGTGATAAATTACAATCTGAAAAAAAACATCAAAATCAAATACATCTTCTCCAACTGATTTGGAATGAATATAATTTGCTGGCTGAAAAAACCTCTCTTGCAAAAGCATCATGCTGATGAAATGTGCTATCTGAAATCTTACTCTGGGACTGTTTGTTTAAGATTGAAAACATCTGAATGGCTGAATAATTAAATCGGTCAGTCATTAAGTGCGTTTATTTTGGAAAAAATCATCTGAATGGCTAAATCGAACAGATGATTAAGCTGAATGGTTAAGTCGGATTTTTTTAGCTGAATGAGCAGCTGAATAAAATAAAAAAAATTAAAAGATTAAAAAAATATATTAACTATTATATTAAGTAATATTAAATAAATTTACAACAAATTTAAATTTTTTCAGAGAGGTGAAATAATAAAATTTTGTCATTCAGATATTTCACATATATTAATTATCAAACAAATTTTTTCATTTACATTCAAATTCATTCTATTTTTATCAAACAACTCCTCCGACTTAAACTGAATTCTCCAAATAAAAGCCATGTACTCCTCACACAATGATTTCCTTCTGAACTGCACTGATGGGATCCCGTTTATGTGGAATTACTGCTAAAAGATAAGGAAATTAATTAATGGGCTAATATTGATGAACTTAACATGCTCCATTTTTACCCATGATAAGCACCAAGATTCATGATTTGGGATAAACACAAAAAATCCAAAAATGGTGACTTTAACCGTAACAAGATAACACTAGAAATCTTAGATACTGAGACTAAAAACAAGCATTAATTGAACCACAACTCCCCAACTCAACCAAACTCAATAATTAGGAAAAGACTCATTACGTGAAAAAAACTTATTTCTAATCGAATATTCAGTCAAATATAACTCAGTTGGATAAGTCTGTCGAAAATTCCGTCAAAAAATATTTATTCACAACGAAATTAGGGCCGACGGAATTTCCATTGACATTAATGTAGGTTTCAACGGAATGTAATTCTGATGAAAATTTCCGTCAAAAAAATCTTGCCATATGTTGATTTTAAATTGATTCTAGAAAAAATATTTTTGACAAAAATTCATCAAAATTAACTTAATCCGTCGAAATTAATGCTTTTTTAAAAAAATATTTTTTTCTTTTTTACAATTTTTAAGTTTTTACACCCATTTTGTACAAGTAACCGTTTTCAACCATTTTTGTGACGCTCCCAAAATTAGGTATACATCACTCATCTTGGGTCCCCCGGGACATAGTAGTGTAATTCAAATACAACTTATTAATACAACTGTCGTGGTATAATACGACAAAACATAAACTGTGAGTTTGAATACAAATATTATCTACTGTAGATTATACAAACTCAAAAGGAGTCTCAGATACAATTATTATCACACTATTTCGCGTAATAGTGAGGACTACTAACGCTTATCCTCCGGACCATCACTGCTCCCGACTCGTCTCCCAATTTATAATCTCATTTCACGAAGAGAACGGTGAAAGGAAGGGAAATTCAACTAGCCCAAAGAAGAAATATTATGACCAAGATAATGCAGAATAAATTATCATTAGTTTCAACAATGTTAAACCGATAAAATATAATAGACATCAAGTTTAACTGCGGTGAACAAAGTAATCCATTAAAAGAGTCAAGTAGAAAATAAAATCTACTATCTTTTATGATTAAAAGGTTTTTCATCATCAAGTTATCGCCGAGACTCAAACTTTTACTAAATATTTCACGCCATCGAATCACCCCGCATTACGGCCAAGGATATTCTTTAGTATCACGACCACAATTATCCATGCACTACTGCCAAGAATATTTGTGTATTCATTAATGGTCATGATCATGCCAACAACTGGCCCATCAATGCACTACGGCCAACGGAGAACTTTTACCACATCATTTGTAATATTACGGCCATGATTATAACCGAATAATCCCTCGGTCATAATCATACCAAGTCCATCTATGCACTACTGCCATGAGATGACTTTCAACAAAATATAAACATAAGGATGATGACAATGATATAAGAATTCAATAAAACAAGTTCAAGAATTATTTTATCAGGAATTATTAACGCCCAAATTGTCAACATGACATCGTTTTTTAGAGTAAAATTCAAGAATGATCGGAAGAATATTTCCATGAAAAGATATTGGATGAAGCGCAAATATCAAGGATATTCTACTAATTTCATGGAGTATAGAAGTCAAAACTTTAACTAACCGAGTATAATAAAGAATGGAAAAACAAAAGAAATCATCACGCATGCAGACATAAAGATGTATGTGTTATTCCAACAGAATAATAATAACGGAACCGGTCGTCGCAAAATTTGCAAATCGATGTGATGTTCAAATGTAATAATAAAGGCGGAAACCAGTGTGTAAAACACATGTGAGCAGGATGTTCCAACGGAATAATAATAAAGATTTTAACCAGTCCGTAAAACACATGCATGGATGTTCCAAATGTAATAATAGAAGAATGTCACCAAGTATAGGTGAAAGACCAGCGTATAGGTCCGGTGTAAATCTTTTATGATTTAAAAGGTTTTTCATCATCGTTATAATTTGAGACTCACTTTAATAAATATTCCACATCATCGAATCACCCCGCTGACTACGGCCAAGGATATTCTTTAAGATCACGACCACAATTATTCAAACACTACTGGACCAAGAATATTTGTGTATTCATTAATGGTCATGATCATGCCAACAATCTGCCCATCAATGCTTTCACGGGCCACCGAGGATTTTACCACATCATTTGTAACATTATTCTGCCATCGTGATTACATCGAATAGTCTCTCGTTATAATCATACCAAGTCCATCTACGCACTTCATGTGCCATGTATGACTTTCAACATAATATAAACATGAGGATGATGACAATGATATAAGAATTCAATAAAACAAGTTCAAAAATTAATTTATATAGAACCAATAACATCCAAATCGTCAACATGACTTTGCTTTGAGAGTAAAATTCAAGAATATCGAGAAAAATATTTCCATGAAAGGATCTTTGGATGAAGCGCAAATATCAAGGATATTCCACTAATTTCATGGAGTATAGAAGTCAAATTTTAACCAACTGGGTATAATAAAGAATAGAATAACAAAAGAAATCACCATGCATGCGATAGATCAGCAAAAGCAGATTTATTCCAATGTAATAATAAATAACGGAATTCAGGTCCGCCAGAAACGCATGTATGGATATTCCAATGTAATAAAAAAGAATGGAACCAGGTGCCAGTAAAACATACTGAGATGAGGATATTCCAATGAGAATAATAAAGAATGGAACCAGTCCCACGTAAATCACACATGCATGTGATGTTCCAACAGTAATAATAAAAAGATGAAACCAGTAGGTGTAAAACACACGCATAAAAGATGTTCCAATAGAATAATAATAAAGGCGGAACCAGTCGGGTGTAAAACACATGAGCATGGATGTTCCAATGAATAATAGAAGAATGTCACCAAGTATAGTAAATAAGCAGATACTGAGTTATTCCAATGTAATAATAAGCAATGGAATAACAAATGCTTCTTCATGAATAAGAAAGAATAACACCCCTTACTTTTGGTAGGAGATTGAATCTGCGCAGAGTGTAAGTAACAAAATACTCTTCTTCTTTCTCTTATTCTCTCTATACTATATCTCTCTATAGCTTGAATGAATTCGTGAAAATAATGAAGCACTAGGCCTCTATTTATAGAAGATTTCTAGCTTAAAGACCGCCATGTGAAAAGGCAAGTGGCTCGACGAATCGGTGATGTGAAAAGAAAAGTGGTTTGGCGCTTTGTAATGTGAAACGACAAGTGGTTCGGCCTTTGTAATGTGAAACGACAAGTGGTTCGGACTTTGTAATGTGAAACGACAAGTGGTTCAGCGCACCAGAAATGAAACAAGCAAGTGGTTTCGACGTCGGTAAAGGTAATTACTATCGATGAAGGTAATTACTATCGACGAAGAGACTCTTAGATGATGACATATGGGGCCCCCATAAAATAATCAAACTTACCACAAACGCCTCATAATGAGACTCTTTATATACATCAAGGATTGAATAAATATTACCACAAATCATTTAATTTTAATCAACACATATTTAATCTTTCAACAATTATTAATCATTTATAACTTGTCGTCTCAATTATTGATTTAATACTATAACATATTATATGAGATGATCTTGTGATAATTGAATCAATAATATAAGAGATATGATGCGTGAATTATTGTAGTAAGAATAATTGAGCATACCGAGTGACTTCTCACGTAAGATCAATAATCAATATCGTGTCTGCTCTTATACAACTACGCCAGACATCGCATTTTTACTACCGGGTAGTTCAACAGCTTTTAACTTAATAACACCTCTATTTGTTATTTTTATAGAAAGATAATTTTGTCGCTTTTAACTACGACAATACTTACATCACATGGGGTCCACTAATGATTGAGTCGTCGCATGAATAATATTCTCCCACCAAACGAATATTTTATAACAACTTGCTTACTTTTGCAAAATTTATAAATATTACCCACAACTATAACATTATATCAAATTTATTCCATAATATTCAAAAATAATATTTATAGAAAATTCATCTTTATTTATAAAAGTTGGGGTCTTACAACCTCCCCTTCTTATGAAATTTAGCCCTCAAAATTAGGGTACATGACACGGTATGTCAAGAGGTAAGGATACCTTGATTTCATTTCGATTCTAACTCCCAAGTCATTTCCTCAACATCGTGGTTCCTCCACAAAACTTTCGACTTGATGTATAACCTGGAGCGTAGAATATGTTCCTTCTTATCCAAGATTTGAACAGAACCTCTTCATACGCCAAATCTTCCGCTTATTTCATCCTATTCTAACTCAATAATGTGGTTCGGGTCTTTCACATATTTACGTAACATGGATATGTGAAAAACGTTATGAACACGTAGACATACTTAGCATGAAAAGCGAGTCTCCATAGCGCAGTTCCTACTCGATCGAAGATTAAAATGGGTAGATGAATCGAGGATCGAGTTTTCCTCTCTTTCCAAATCTTGTAACTCCTTTCCATGGAGCAACTCTTAACAACACACGATCTCCTATATCGAATTCCACGTTCTTTCGATGAAGATCATCATAACTCTTTTTGTCGATTTTGTGAGTTTTTTATACGTTGTTCGGATCGTTTGAATCTTTAAAAGTAATCATACGTACCAACTCCCGGTCCCAACAATGTTGCTTCACCCACCTCATCCCAAAGATACCGAGAAACGACACTTTCTTCCATACAACGCTGAATGGAGCCATGCCAATACTTGCTTGATAATCTGTTGTTGTAGGAAAACTCCACCAATGGTAAGAACTTGTCCCAACTTCTTTTGAAATCAAGGACACGAGTCTTAATAGATCTTCAAGAGTTTGAATAGTCCTCTCCGATCGTCCGTCTGGTTTGAGGATGATATCGAAGCTAAATCGTAAGTCTGTGCCCATAGCTTTTTGCAAACTAACCCAAAATCGTGAAGTGAATCTTGGGTCTCGATCGAAACTATGGATACTGCAAGATACCATGAAGTCTTACAATCTCGTTTATGTACATACATCTGAGCAAGACGTTCAAGTGTATAAGTTTCTCGTGACGGTAAGAAATGAGCAGACTTGGTCAATCTATCAATAATGACCCAAATCGCATTTATGCCTTGAGAAACCTTAGGAGGACCCAGAATTGAAATCTATGGTAATGTGCTCCCACTTCCATTCTGGAATTTCAAGTGGTTGCAATGAAACTTTTGGTACTGATGCTCCGCTTTAACTCGTTGACAAGTTAGACACCTTGAGATAAACAAATGCTTATCTCTCTCTTCATATTGCTCCACCAAAATGTATGACTTAATATCATGATACATTTTGGTACTCCTGTGATGGATTGCAAATGGTGTGTTGTGCGCCTCCATCATGATATTATACTTTAAATCGTGGTCGTTAGAACACAAAGTCCTGGAGTTGACTCAAGTATTCCTTCTTCATCGATTCTTGCTTCCCGACATAGCACCTTCTTGACTTTCTTCCTCATAATGATCACCTCAGTGTCGTAGCTTGAAAGCGACTTTAACTTTATCGATTAAAGTTCTGTTCTACTCGTATACTCGCTATCATCACATGCATCCCTAGAGTCTTTAACTCTATCTCTATCCTTTGCAAGTCACGCATAAAATGGGGCTTTGCGTTGACAATATCGCACTTCGATCTTGCATATGATCTTCTACTCAATGCGTCGGCTACCACGTTCGCTTTCCAGGATGGTATTGGATGGTATGATCATAATCTTTCAACAGATTTCAAGCCAACGCGTCATTGTCGCATGTTGTGTTCCTTTTGAGTGAAGAAATATTTGAGGCTTTTATGATCCGTAAAGATCTCCACTTTCTCCCCATACAAGTAATGCCTCCAAATTTTAAGTGCAAGAAGATAATACCGCTAACTCTAGATCATGAGTAGGATAATTCCACTCATATTCTTTGAGTTGTCATGAGGCATAAAGCTATAACTTTTCCATGTTGCATGAGAACACATCCCAACCCTTTGCCCAAGCATCACATGTAGATGACAAATCCTCCGAGCCAAATGGTATTGTCGTAGCAGTCTTTGAAATAAGTCTCCTCTTGAGTTCTTGAAAACTCTTCTCACATTCTTCGCTTCCAAATAGAACTTTGTATCTTTCCAAAGTCACCGAGTCGATGGAGTAGCGATTCGAGAAAATCCTTCCACGAATCTCCGATAATAACCAAATTAAACCGAGAAAGCTACGTCTTCATCCATCGATTTAGGTTGCTCCCAACTTTGAATAGCTTCAATCTTTCTTTGGGTCAACAGATATTCCATGACTTGATACCACGTGCCCAAGGAATGCTACTTCTTCTGCCGTAACTCACATTTCTTCAACTTCGCATAAAGCTTATATTTACTGAAGCTTTTGGAGTGTCACCTCAAGTGTTGCTTTCATGATCTTCACGGCTTTTGGAATAAATAAGGATGTCATCAATAAAGACGACCACAAAGTGATCCAAATATTCCTTGAATACTCGGTTCATCATATCCATGAAGGCAAAGAAGAGCATTAGTCAATCCAAAGGACATGACTAGAATTCATAATGCCGTCTGGGAAGTTCGGAAAGCCGTCTTTGGAATTTCAAATTGATTCTAATCTTCAATTGGTGATATCCTAACGAAGATCAATCTTTGAAAAGAATTTGGCTCTTGCAACGGTCAAAACAGTCATCAATACGTGGCAATGAATACCTATTTTTGATGGTGACATGATTCAACTCCCGATAATAAATACAAAGTCGATAATCCCATCTTTCTTCTTCACGAATAGTAATGCAGAGCACCCCAAGGAGAAGTACTAGGATTAATAAAGCCAATGTCTAACAATTCTCGCAGTTGGGTCTTTAACTCCGAAGTTCAATAGAGTCATTCGATATTGGGCTTTGGAAATAGGTTTTGTACCGGGTTCAAGGTCGATACAAAATTCAATTTCACGCCTGGGGTAGGCCGGGAAGTTCTTTCGGGAATACGTCAGAAATTTATTAACAATAGAAATATCGCTCAAAATCGACGTATTTTTGTTTAAATCGTGACATGAGCTAAGAAAGCTTGACATCCGCTTTTTTCAATAAACGAATAGCTTTATGGCTTCGAGATGACCGTGATTGATTTTAATGGTTTGGTCGCTTGAATTCGCATAATAGGTTGGTTAGGAATATGAAAGCTAACAACCTTACGAAAATAATCAATTTTGCATGATAAGTAGTTAACCAATCAATCCCTAGAATCACGTCAAATGCAAGTATTTTAATGAAATAAGATCGATGTGTAATGTGAGGGTACCGATTTGAACCAAACAAGACTTATAAAGCAATGGATGTAATGAAGTTTTCTCCCAACGGAGTTTCCACAGATAAGTCAAAGTCTAATTTCTCCTGAGTCAAATTTAATCGATGAGTGCAAGTAGGAGAAATAAAAGAATGGGTAGAATCCCAGATCAAATAAAGTATAGACTTTATTAGAATTTATGATAAGCTTACCCGTGATGACCTCATTCGGGTTCCTTGCTCTCTCGGGAGGTCACAACAAACGCCTCCTCAGACTAATGGGTTTTGACTTTTTTCCGATGGCCTTTGGTGCCTCCATCCTAGTGAATTTTTCTTGAAATGGCAAAAATCGAGCTAAGTGACCTTCTCTTCCACAATTATAACATGCTTTGAATGACGGCATGGCAGAGTTTGGATGATGTGTCCCTCTCTCCGCATTTGAAGCATATGATAGGTGGTCTTTCTCATTCCTTAACAACGGGTCTTTGGTCCGACGTCTTTCCATCATTGTTGAATCTCCTTTTCTTGAAATGTCCATTCTTATTGTTTATTACCGATTACCACCCAAGTGGTTACCATATCCGCCCGTTGATTGATTCCACGCTTGTTGTCACAAACTTGATGACTACTCACCGGTATTATAATTTAGCCATTTACTCTCTTTTAGTTCACGTTGACTCGTTATCGCGCGCTCCACTAATCGAGCCCTATTTACAACATCCGAATACAAACACGGTTTATGAGAAATAAGATGTTGGCGATATCTCAAGCTTCAAACCTCTTAAAAACATTCGCGCCATTCTCTCCTCATTATCCACCAAGTGGGATATAAACCGTGATAACTCCGCAAATTTTGCCTCAGATCGCGATACCACGGCCTTATTGTTTTGTTCCAACTTGATAAACTCCACCTCCTTCTTACATGGCGAATACTATCGGAAAGTATTTGTCGTTGAATGCCTCTCTCGAACTTCTCCCAAGATATCTTCAAGACGGCAGTTGAGTACGTTTACCGATTCCCACCAAGAATGTCTGCTCTCGCGCAACATATAAAAGCGCGTTAAAGGAACCTTTGCTCCTGGAGCATCCCAAGACATCAAATATCTTGGTAATCTGCTTTATCCATGCTTCCGCGAAGTGGTTTTGGCTCTCCCTTAAACTCCGGTGGTCCCAGCTCCTTGAATCATTTTAGCGGTGATCGCTCGAGAGTTTTCCGTGTTTCCACCCACGTTTTGGACAGAGCTCGCTTTCATTGTTGCATGAATCGCATAAAGCCTCCGAACATTTGATCATTCATCATTTGGTTAGTGTTGTTGTTTGCATGAGGATTGTCGCCTTCGACGCACATTATCCTCGATTATTGATATGTGGTGAATCAACGATCGCGCTTTGTGCTCCATTGTTATTCTCAACATTTTCGGATGTCATTTTTAGATATCGCCACAAAATAAAAGGTTAATTGACATGTAACATATTATCCCTATATTCTGACCGACCAATAAAATAACACATAAACTTAGGTAGGTCATACTAGCGAAGGTATTCCCTGTCTCTCCCTCCTAGTACTATTCTCACATCTTAGCCAGGATCATATCCCTAAGCTCGATACTAACCGTGACGCCCCAAAATTAGGTATACATCACCCATCTTGGGTAGTCGGATACATGGTATGTAATTTAAATACAACTTACTAATATAAGCGTAGGTATGCAATACGACATAAATCGTGAGTTTGAATACAAATATTGTCTACTAGAGATCATACAAACTCAAAAGGAGTCCTCATTACAATTATTATCACACTATTTCACGCGAATAGTGGGGACTACTAATGTTATCCTCCGGACCATTACTCCGCTCCCGACTCGTCGCCTATATTCTCATTTCTCAAGAGAAAACGTTGAAAGAAAGGGTGAGCTCAACTAGCTCAAGAAGAAATATTATGACTAAGATAATGCGTAATAAATTATCATTAGCCTACAACAATGTTAAACCGATAAAATATAATGAACATCAAGTTTAACTACAATGGAACCAAAGAATCCATTAAAAGAGTCAAGTAGAAAATAAAATCTACTATCTTTTATGATTTAAAAGGTTTTTCATCATCGTTATAAATTTGAGACTCACTTTAATAAATATTCCACATCATCGAATCACCCCCGCACTACTACGCCAAGGATATTCTTTAAGATTATCGCGACCACAATTATTCACGCACTACGCCAAGAATATTTGTGTATTCATTAATGATCATGATCATGCCAACAATCGGCCCATCAATGCACTACAGGCCAATCGAGGATTTTTACCACATCATTTGTAACATTACTACCATGATTACAAAGAATAGTCTCTGGTCATAATCATACCAAGTCCATCTATGCACTTCTACAAAGCCACAGATGACTTTCAACATAATATAAACATGAGGATGATGAAAATGATATAAGAATTCAATAAAACAAGTTCAAGAATTAATTTATATAGAACCAATAACATCCTAACTGTCAACATGACATCGCTTAATAGATTAAAATTCAAGAATCTCGAGAAAAATATTTTCATGAAAGGATATCTTTGGATGAAGCGCAAATATCAAGGATATTCCACTAATTTCATGGAGTATAAGTCAAAGTTTTAACCAATGGGTATAATAAAGAATAGAATAACAAAAGAAATCACCATACATGCGATAGGCCGTGACAAAAAAGTTATTCCAATGTAATAATAAATAACGGAACCAGTCCCGCCAGAAAACGCACACATGTCTGAGGATATTCAAATGTAATAATAAAGAATGGAACCGGTCCCCAGAAAGCGCGCATGCATGTAATATTCCAACAGTAATAATAAAGAATGGAACCAGTCCAGGCGTAAATCACATGTAGCAGGATGTTCCAAATGTAATAATAATAAAGACGGAACCAAGTCGGGTGTAAAACACATGCATGTGATGTTCCAACGGAATAATAATAAAGATTTTAACGAGTTGATTGTAAAACACATGTATGAGGATGTTCCAAATGTAATAATAGAAGAATGTCACCAAGTATAGGGTGATCATGATATAAAGTTATTCCAACTGAATAATAAGAAATGGAATAACAATGAGTTCTCTTCATGAATAAGAAAGAATAAAACCCCTTACGAAAGTACAATAAATAATATTCCATACCTTAAGAAGAAGAGTACTGGATATATAAGTAGTGAAGTAGCAGAATACTTTCTTCTTTCTCTCTATAGTTTATCTCTCTAGAGTTTTTGTGATTTTGTAAGAAAATAATGAATGAATGAGCTTCTATTTATAGAAAAATGGAATGCATAAGAACTAACTCATGAGCTATTCGAGATTGATTTATTTTAATCGACGGTCTATATTTAAAGCAAAATCTTTTAAATAAAATATAATATATTCTATTTATAACCTAATAAAACGAATAACTTTATAAAAGATTTTACTATACGCAAACACTACGCAGTACTATGCAAATACTATGCATAATAAAATATAATATATTCTAATTATTGTCTAATAAAGCAGATAACTTTATAAAAGTATTACATTTTATATAAAAAAGATTTTACTATGCAAAAACACTACGCATACTTTACGCAACACTATGCATAATAGAATATAATATATTCTATTTATAGAATAACTTTATAAAATATTCTGCTTTATATAAAAGATTTTACAGATTATTACATTAATAATACCAACAAAACCGAGTGACTTATCACTTAAGCATCAATAATTAATACCGTGTGCTCTACTATGCAACGCAGCGCCAGACTTATTCTTTTAACACCGGGTGTTTCAACAGTTAACATGAAAACGTCTAGCCGTTATTTTCATAAAAATATTTTTTGTCGTTTTTCAATAAATAATAATTTCGTTATGGGGTCCACGAATGATTGTGTCTTGGTTATGCGAATATTCCCTCGTTAAAACGAATATTTCCCACCAATCGAATATTATATAACAACTTGCGTACTTTGCAAAATTTATAAATATTACCCACAACTATTATATCAATTTCACTCCATAATATTCAAAAATAATATTTATAGAAATTTCATCTTTATTCAAAAAGTTGGGGTTTTACAATTTTTTCCCAACAACAAATATATATAAATCATAACGACTAACATACACATCAAAATGGTTAATCCTCCCAACAATGACACATACATATAAATGTAACTAACTTTTTACACTTCATATACATGGCTAATTCTCCAAACAACACATACATATTTCAACTTTAATAGTAGTTAAGCTAAGAAAGAAAACAAATATAAACTAATTAATGTACAAATATAAGTTAAACTAAAATTGTAATCAACAATGATGTACAACGTAAGTTACAATTGACAATATAACTAAGTATATATAGCTACAACTATCTATCGCTATTATCAAGCGAGGGTCGACGGTATTGCTCTGGTGTCTGAAAATTGTCGTTATCCTCGCCATGTTCAATATCGTCACCCTGTTGATATAATTAAAAATATAAATTATTGGTTCGTAATTAAGAATTAAAAAAATACCTAAATGATAATTAAGTAACATTCATAATATACAACTTAAAATGTATAAAATATTTGAGTAGTTGGGGGTAGTATCGGTCTAAAAGCCTCCAACAGTAGGGTAACCACCATTCGTACTATCACGTCGTGTATCACGACGAACTGCTCCGAAGAGATACACGTACTCTTGACATTGACCCCTACTGCAATATCTTGAGCAAGTTGTTGGAGGCGAACACAGCTGGGTAAATTCTGATGACGGAATATGTGATGCCCCCAAAATAGGTATACATCACCCATCTTGAGTCGCCAAATACATGGTACAGAATTTAAATACAAACTTCTTTGATACAGTACGACAAAACATAGCTGAGAGTTTCAACACGGATAATGTCTCGTAGAGAGTATACAAACTCAAATAAAGTCCTCATTACAATTATTATCACACTATTTCACATAATAGTGAGGACAACTATAGCCACCTATCTGGACCTTCACTCCGTTCCCCGACTAGTCCCAGCTATATTCTCATTTCCTAAAGAGAACAATGAAAGCAAAGGGTGAGCTCAACTAGCTCAGTAAGAAATATTAGGACTAAGATAATGCAGAATAAATTATCGTTAGCCTTCAATAGTGTTAAACTGATAAAATATAATAAACATCAAGTTTAACTGCAGCAGAATAAGCAATCCATTAGAAGAGTCAAGTAGAGCATGATATCTACTATCTTCTATGATTTAAAAAGTTTATCATTAATTTTATCGCTGAGACTCAGCTAAATAAATAATCCACATCACTGAATTATCCATGCACTATCTTCTATGATATTCATTGTCATCACCAATGGTCATGATCATACTAACAACTGTTCATCAATGCACTACGGGCTAATGAGGACTTTTACCACATCATTTGTAACATTTCGGGTCGTGGTTATACCAAATGATCCATGGTCATAATCATACCAATCAACAGTCCATCTATGTACTACGACCAAAGATGACTTTCATCATAATATAAGCATAAGGATGATGACAATGATATAAAAATTCAATTAAATGAGAGTAAGGATAAATTTTAAAGATTTATAATTTAATTTATCCAGAATTCAATAATGTCCAAATTGTCAACATGATACTGCTTTGTGGAGTAAAATTCAAGAATAATATTGTATCAAAAATAATTTGGTCAGAAAAAAAATTAATTTTTTGTCATGAATAGTACCCCGTGAATAGTACTTCGTGAATAGTATCCCGTGAATAGTACTCCGGCATGAAAAGATTAAACTTTAACAAGAATGTTCAGAAAAATATCCTTGTGAAACGATACTAGATGAAGCGCAAATTTCAAGGGTATTCTACTAATTTCAAGGAGTATAGAAGCAATACTTAACAACATGAGTGTAGAATTCAGAATCTGAAACGAAATAATATTACTTACATACTACATAGTATGAAAGAAAATATTATTTCATACAAATATTGAACAAAAGTAATATCCCTATATGAATACGAAAGAAATAATACCCCTTACCTTAGTAGGAAATTGGCTACTGAAATAGTGTAGTAACAGAATACTCTTCTTCTTTCTCTCTGATTCTCTCTCTATAGAATTCTATTGTGAGTCGTAGTGAATTGGTGAGAATGAAAGAAGAATTAAGCTTCTATTTATAGAAGATTTCTAGCTTAGCCCTTGCAATGTGAAAAAGGCAAGTGGCTTGACGACTGGTGATGTATAAAGAAAAGTGGTTTGACGCCTGTAGTGTGAAACAACAAGTGGTTTGACGTCTATAATATGAAACAACAAGTGGTTCGACGCCTGTAATGTGAAACGACAATTGGTTCGACGCCTGCAATGTGAAATGACAATTGATTCGACGCCTGTAATATGAAACGATAATTGGTTTGACGTCTGGTAAAGGCAATTACTATTGACGAAAGTGACTCTTAGATGATGACATATGGGCCCCCATAAAATAAACCAAACTTACCACATACGTCTCATAACAGACTTCTTATTTATAACAAGGATTGAATAAATATTACCACAAATCATTTTATCTTCAATCAACACATATTTAATCTTTCAACAATTATTCATCATTAATATTATAAGGATTTCTCCATATTGGCACGCAATTAGGTGATCAAACCTCTTCTTTACAGAACTTTCTAGACATCGTCAATATTGCAAATAATAATATGAATAACTTTGTCGTCTCAATTATTGATTTAATAATATAAAATATTATGCAGATCATACTGTGATAATAATTGAATCAATAATATGAGATACTATGCAGCAATTACTGTAGCAATAATTGTGTATAACTGAGTGGCTTCTTACGTAAGCATCAATAATCAATATCTGGCGCTACTCTTGCAACCACTCAGACATCTTGTACTTTTACCACGGGTATTTCAGCGATTAACGGTAAAACTTCCGCCGTTATTTTTATAAAAAGATATTTTTGTCGTTTTCTAACTCCGACAATAATTCTCTTGTGGGGTCCACCAATGATTGTGCCATCGTACGTAGGGGTGAGCATTCGGTTATAACCGAGCTGAAATGCCTATTCGGTTATAACCGAAAATCGGAATATCGACAAAACAACTATCCGAAATGCTAACCGAATTTCAGAACTAACCGAATTACCGAATGCACAATTCGATAATTCGGATAATAACCGAACCTGTGCACTTGATTAAAATTAAGCATGAAGTAACATCCAACATAAACATTAAATAGTTAACAGTATTACATCCAACATCCAACAACATGAGCAACAAGCCAACAAATACAGCAGCAAATTAAGTTAATTAAGCATTACAAATTAAGCATCCCAAAGAATTAAACAAATTAAACCAACAAGCAACAAGCCAACAAGAAGAAGCCAACATGACTCCATGAGATATCCCAAGTTCCCAACAACAGCAAGTTGTTATCAAGAATGCGAATAATAGAGACGAAAGAAGTCGAACAACAAGCAAGCCAAAGAAGTAAAAGAATCGCAATCAACACAGATTGAGTATGGATCAGAGATGATATTGACAAAGTGCAACATAAAGAGAAACTAAACAGAAACTCAAAACTCAGATGAATTAAACCCCAAAACTCATCTTTTAAGTTCCATATTAAGCATAAAGATACATAGTAGTAACATTAGATTGCTGAACAGAACAAAGAGAAACTCAGATGTATGGAAAATAAAAGGGAATTTACATTTCATGGAGTATTGAATTAAAGGTTATAGTTACGTTTAGAGTATGCTTATTGGCAACAAAATCAAATGATACATAAAAGAAGAGACATTATTTGGGACAGTGGCATAAAAATTCACACAGCTTTTCCAAGTTCATGTTATCATTGAATCTTAAAGAAAGATATAAGAGGATCATAAACAGCTTGCTTAGCATACAAGCTCACTGCAAAATCTTGGCTATTAAGTTTTTAGCTAAATACATGGTTGTTTTTATCTTTCTAGTTCAAGGAAATAAATGGCTGTTTGTAACCTCTACCTCATATGATCAGATTTCAACACCATAAGATCATATTTTTGAATTTATCGACCAAAAAAACAAAAAAAAAACAGTTGTATATGATGAATCGAGAGACGAATTTACCTCATTAATCAAGTTGAGTCACGAAAACATTGGCATCATTAGTAACTTCACTCAAGTTGGATATTGCTGAACAAAATAAACAAAAAAAATAATTAGAAGACAATGAACTCAAATTGGATAACAATAGTTTTATTAGTTCAATAATATAAACAAAGAATAATAATTATTACCACACTCAAGTTTAGAAGCAAAGTCGATATCTTCCTCCACATCAATGCGATTCTTCACTTTAACCCAATCTTGAGAACATATGAGAGCTTCAACTATATTAGGAGACAATGAACTCCTAAATGCATCAAGAATGCGGACTCCGAATCAACGATAGAAATGGGAATAGCCAACACATCACGGGCAATACGTGCAAGAATAGGGAATCTTGCACTATTAGCTTTCCACCACCCCAAAATATCAAAAGTATCAATATCTTCTTCCACATCCTCACCAAATACTTGTCCAGTTCAGATTTGTCTCCAAGTACAACTCCGGTCCGACGCCTTTTGAATTCTTCTGTAATTCTATTTGTAGTTTGGGATTCCATTGAACTAGAACCTTGGGATGACATTGACATGTTACTTGCACTTGATTTTCCACTTTTTTGAGTTGAATACGTTTTCCTGTACTCATTAAACAAATCTTCCATTGATCTCTTCACACTATTGGCAATCTCCATCCTAGTGGCCTTATTACTTGATTGATATTCTAAATTCCTATATTCATTATCAATATCAAAGTGAAGATCTATTTCCAAACCCTCCAACGGATTTTCAACTTCAATTTCACCCTTTCCATACTTTCTTTCTAAACCAAATTGAACAAAACTCAACTTATACCGAGGATCAAGCACAACGGGAATATATAACAACATATTCATTTTTGTAACATTTCCCCAATACTTATCATATTTTATTTTCATTGCCTTAGCCATTCTTTGTAATTCTATATCATTGCTTATTTCCCAGTCATTCAAAGTAATATAAGTGTCACATATTTCAAGAAATGCATTATTTGATGTGACATAAGATGAGCCTGAAATTTTCACAGTGAGATTATAAAAAATGTTCAAAAGCCGACAAACAATTTGGCCATATTCCAATCCGAATCCAGTTGGAATATTTTTGCCCCCCATCTCTTTTTCAAAGCCCCGATCTTTAAACCCCGATCAAAAGCTTCCTTGTATTTTAAGGCCGAGCTTAACATCAAGTAAGTTGAGTTCCATCTAGTTGGACAATCTAGACTCAAGCCTTTCTTATCTTCAAGACCACAACACTCAATACAGTCCTTAAATGACTTGACCCTAGCTGGAGATTGTTTTGCATACTTCACTGCACGCCTAATTGTCTCAATAGATTTCTCAATCAACTTCAACCCATCATTCACAACAAGATTAATAATGTGAGCTATACATCTCATGTGAATGAATTTACCATCTAAGACATTAGTTTTCCAGTATGTACATCTATCTCTCAAGTAAGCCGCTGCAGTATCATTTGAGCTAGCATTATCTACAGCGAGTGTCATAACTTTAGAAAGTCCCCACTCAATTAGACAAGACTCAACCATTTCCCTAATGTCCTTCCCCTTATGACTTGTGATGGTTCAAAAATTCAAGATTTTCTTATGCAATTTCCAGTTTTCATCAATAAAATGAGCAGTAACACACATATAATTCAAGCGTTGATTAGAAGTCCAAGAGTTAGTTGTGAGGCAAACACGTTCACAATGTTTTCTAAGGATTGTTTTCAACTTACTCTTCTCATTCTCATACAAACGAATACAATCTCTAGCAAATATAAAACGTGAAGGCAATTGAAACCTAGGATAAGCAACTTGCATAAGTCTTTTAAAACCCTCCTTCTCAACATGTTTGAAAGAAAGTTCATCTACAATAAGATAGTGAACTATGGCTTCCCTAACCGCTTCTTGATCAAACCTCCAAGAAGTGAGTGTACCCTCACATGCCCCTCCCTCTCCCTCACCCTCTTTAATCCCTACAAGTTGGGGTTGAGCTTTGTCCATGTTGATAGGATTTTTTTTACAAGTTCTAAAGTGATTTCTTAAAGAAGTAGTGCCATTTGAAGATGAATCGTGACTAATTCTTTTTCACAATAAGTACACTTACCTTTGATGACATTACCATCCTTATCTTTAACGGAATGAAGTGCCCTCTCACCCACACCTTGGATCTAGGTGCCATCCTTTTCTTGACATTTTTACACTTTACGAGTGTCCCGTAGTTTTGTACTTGTCGTGGGTTCTTTTGACCCGGGCTCTATATTAGTGGGAACAACGTCGTTTTCTCTCTCCATGTCCAATTGGATCAAGGTCATCAAGGTTAGGCTCGTCCGTATCATCCACTATGTGCAAATCATTTAAAATACTTCTTGACATCATCTACAAATGTCAAACAAATCAAATTATTATGTCAATCCCTATTAACTATCAACAATTCAACATAGGTGTAATTTTGAAACAAAAGGTATACATAAATCAATAAATAAATCACCATAAATCACCATAATATCATAATAAAGGCTAATCATTAGATTGATATTGCTATCTACTCCATCTAATAGAAGAAGCAATGATCAAATGATCCCACTCCGGAGATCAATCACCATCACGCCTTTTCTTCATTGATCGATTTCCGAGAATTCATAAGCAAAGTAAAATATAAAAATAAAAATATTACAATCCTAATAATTGCAACCAAATACGAGGAAGAGCATACACAACTATTCCAAAACCAAACTTCAAAGTAATCATAAAAGAAAGGTAATTTTATAGATAGTACAACAAGTCAACAGATTGAGAAACTTGCAAAATAATTGCTACCCAAACAGAGTCACAGTCACAGAGACGAGATACACAGATTTATACCCTAACAAATACACAGATAAATAGGTATTATAATACCCTACCATAAATCAGTCATAATATCATAATAAATCAGTCATAATATCATAATAATAAGGAAACAAAATAATTCGGCATTCACAAACAGAGTCACAGTCACTGAGACGAGATACATAGATTTATACCCTAACAAAGGCGGCATCGAGAGAAAGGCGGCGAGGCAGACGATCGAGAGGCAGTGAGGCAGAGACAGAATGATCGAGGGTCGAGATCGAGACGCGAGACGACTCACGACAGTCAGACGTCAGTGAGGGTCCGTCGAGACGAGACTCGAGAGGGTCGAGACGAGAGTCGATCGAGAGTGACTGAGTGAGGAATCGAGAATGAAAGTCTTTGAGATCTTAGATCTGGGCGAGAATGACTGGTTAGGGGCTTAGGGCAATCGAGAATGACTGGTTAGGACAAAATGGGATTGGGGATTTGGGAGAAAACTCAGAAAACAAAATGGGGGAGGGAATACTGATGTCTGATGCATGTCGAATAAAAGTAAAAAGTTATCACAAGTTAATAGATAATAATATAATTAATAATTATTTTTTTTAAATATTACAATTCGGTTATTGGATACCGAATAGATACATTTTGAAAAATCGAACAGAATCTTGAATAATAATTCGGATATAACCGAAATTCCAAAAAAAAACCGAAAACCGAAATAATTCGGTTAAAATGGTTCGGTTCGGTTAGGTAGTTCGGTTTTATCCGTTTTTTGCTCACTCCTAATCGTACGAATATTCTCCGACAAAAAAAATATTTCCCGATCAAACGAATATTTTATAACAACTTGCTTACTTTGCAAAATCTATAAATATTAGCCACAATTATAACATTATATCAAATCTACACCATAATATTCAAAATGATATTTAAAGAAAAATAATCTTTATTTATGAAAGTTGGGGTCTTACAGAATATCGGATCCGTACTAAACGTCTCCAACATTGTTGTTATAACCCTCTAGAATAGCTCATCGTCCAAGATAAGAGCTCGTATAAGATGGTCCAACATGTGCTCTCAGACGCTGACGCTGACTAGAGCCTACGGAAATAAAAACAACTTTACTAATAATTTATGAAACGATATAAATTATGAAATAACGAAAAACATAATAAAATGAATACCTCTAAGTAATGTATATGTTGGTACCATCAGCAGACCCAATACTCGATACCTGCTGGTAATACTAGTAGGAGAATCCTAAGAAACGACCCAAATAGCCATCTCATCATCTTGATCAAATAAACTAATCTCGAGCGAAGGGATTGTGGAATCTAACAGTTCAGAATCTCCCGTAGCAGCTCGCTACTCAGTTACACGCTAGTTTTGGAGCTTTTGAAATTAGTATTGCAATTTATTATGTATCTTCTAGTTAATTAAGTTATTTTATTAACTACCTAATATTAATAATTATTTATCATAATAACAATGGTTAATTACCGTATAGCTAATGTTGCAAGAGACATATATAGCAAAGTTCATAAGATATATCCCAAAACTCTACCATGGTGGGAGGTCGTCCAAGCTCGTCCGCATAACCTAATAAATATATTAATATAATATTTATTTAGTCTGCTTATGACAATATTAAACTAAACAACTAAATACACATACATACCGATTTCAACACCTCAATACGTACACAGTCTCCCATGATGCATCAAATTCTTCCTCATCTGTTTGAAATTATTTATTTATTTATTTTTATTATTTTATTTTATTTTATTTGTTATTAATTTTATTTATTTTTAAGTTATTTTAACTTTATTTATTTGTTTATTATTTAATTATAATATTATATTATATTATAACTTATTTGATTATATTATATTGCTACTTAGTCTATTATTTTTTATTTTATTTTCTTACAATATAAAGTATAAGCGTTTATTGCAATCTTATTTTCTTTTTTTAATCATTTGAGGACTCGCATATTATTCTATTTTTGTTGATCATTTCAACATGTCTTATTATTAAATCAAATATTTAATTGATTGTCGTGATTAAATTGGAAAATATTTTTTATTGTCTTAAATTATTGACCTAATAGTATTTTTTTGGATCATCTAAACTAACCGGTACTATTGATAGTAACTTAATTCTTTATATACAAATAAATTTTTCTCAATGTGGGAGTTGATTGTTCCAATTTATGACCTTTGAACCGATTTTTTATTGAGGAAGAGAAAATTGGGCTTGAAAAGAATTAGAGAAAAATTCATGCCTACCCCGTTACAATTGGAGTTAAGACTATTCAGACTTATGTATTGGTTTTTATGTGATCCTTATATACAACAAAGGTAAAGTTTAGTTCGTGTAAAATTAATATAATAACTTCACAATGTAAAATTAATGTAATAACTTCACTAGTATAATCAACCAAACATAATTTTAAACATAATGTAATAACATTATAATTACTATATATATACCAAAAACAAATATTTAGTCCATTTACTGGAGATTCTTAGACTAAATATAGTCTAGAATTTGTGTAAGCCGGCACTGCTGGAGATGCTCAGGGAACACTGAGCACTTTACAAAAAATGTATGCTCATGACTTCATGAAGAAATGATATGATGAAAAGATGGTTACTATATTTTTAGTGTCTGACTATTAATTCAAGAATTTTGAGGCCTAGACAAGGGCATTGTTGACAAGGAGAAAGGAAAGTAATCTCGTCTCTACATAAAAAGCAATTAGTTAGTTGTATATAGATCTAATTTACAATTTGATTATATGCAATGCAAATACGAAAAAGGAAATTAATATTTTTACATGTTAAAATAATATTTCTACACGAGTCTCTTACGTGAAGATGAGACCCGTTCACTATTTATATGAGAGGGCTACAAAAAAATATAATATAATGTGAAAATCACACAAAAAAAGAAACTTGGACTTTTAACCTTTTAGTTTATTGAGCACTTTAGAATAGTAAGGTTTTGAAAAATCAAAATGTCATCATTTTATCCATAGAAAATTTCCACCCCTTCCCACTAAATTGGAATGTTGAACATATAGCTTAACATAGACCATATTATTTATTACTCCCTCCATTCTAATGTAACTGACGTTTTACATTATTTGAGTTATTTCAAAATATTTGACATTTAATGAAATTAAAGCATAATTAATATTTTTTCTTCCAAATTTATTCTTATCCTTGTTTTCCAATAAGTGTGTAATTAATACACACAATAATTAGTTTTTTCAATTTTTAACTGCATTAGATTAGTTGTAGGCTACCTTTTCATATTCCTTTTATTCCCAATATATATTCATAACGGTGGCAACCAATACCATTTCCTTCCCAATACCCTTCCATTTTCAACAGGCTGAACATAAAAGTCAGATATGGAAGAGTGAGAGAGAGGAGAGAGAATATTTATTAGACACTGGAGAAAAGAAGGCCCCATGGTTGAGCCAGTCCCATACCATAAATGGGACTTTGCATAGCTTTTTTTTTTTAATAAAATTCTAGCTTATTTGGGTCAGATTTTTGACCCTACCATTATTGGTCCGATCCGTTTGGGCTAAATCCAAAAAAAACATAGAATAGTCATAAAATTGGTCTCTACCATGCAATTTGAACTTTGGGATCTGATTTTTTACCAAAAAAATCGAGTCTTTTTTTTGTACTACCCTCCACTCGCCTTTAGGTCCGGTTGGAAAGTGCCATGGCCCATTTGTCAGGTCTAATATTTATTAAATAAATGTATTTTAGTCTTGTACAATAACTTTTTACTCATATTCATAGCTTCCTTAATTTATGTGTAAGAATTTTAAACGATACAATGAAGGGAGTAACTCTCTAACCTAAACCCTTCCCTTAGGTTAGGATAAATTATTGTAACAGGTTGGGACATTCAAAAGAAAAGTCAGTCTGTTAGTGGATTTCATTAATTGAATTTAACATTAAAATGAAGCTTCAAAAGGTGAAAGAATCATAAAAGAGTCTTTTAGGGTGGTGGGTTCCTTAACTTTATTGTGCAGGAACAAAGTTTTGTAAGCCCAAGCCCAAGGTCCAAACTTAACCCAATTACTCTTGGACTACACTAGTTCAGATGTGAAATGAGTAATAAGGCAAATCCAAGTAGGCTAAAACCTTTTACCAAGCCCAAAGTTATGGCATATTAGTCTTTTTGTAGCAAACGGCTGGCTAAGAACGGGGGACTGGGGGAGGGAGTGGGAAGTACCAAAGCATTTAGTGTCAGGTGCTCCTGCATATCATATGATGCCACGTGTATAATTAAATATTATAAGATATTTTCAATGATTAAGGAATCAAATTTTATTACGGATAATATAATCATACACTGTGTATATTTTATTTGTACAACAATCGGTCAAAATTACATTATTTTGGTAATTTTTTTATTAAAAAAATAGCTTATCTCCTCCCAAATACGACCTAATTTTGACAAGAATATACACAAATAAAATATACACAATAATTGTATATACTATTATTCACTTTTATTATTTAATATATATATATATATATATATATATATATATATACATTAAGCGTAAGTAGAATATAGACTAACCATTTGGCATTGTAACCGACCACACTTACCTATCTATAAATTAAATGGCAGAAGAATGTGAAAGGAAGAACAAGCATGGGGTGATCATCACTACCTACGTTGAATCATCAACCTTTCACAGCAGAATTAAATATCAAATCAAAAGAATGAAGCGAAGCCCATTTTCCAAAAAGTCTCGGACTCATGGATATGATCGTAGGGCACAGCTCTTGGCCCATGCTCAACAATTAAGGCATCCAAATTCCCAACAACCGGAGTGGTCTATTAAGAATTTATGGCCCAAAACCAAGGTATTTAAGTTCTTCCTCTCAAAGAATGCATGCATGCTAATCAAGTATTTTATTAATCAAATCCTTGAGCAGAAGAGGAGATGGTCACCTTCTCCGGCCAGGCTTAGGCAATTTCTTTGCCGGTTGCTTGATCGGACAAAAAGGCGATGGAGGTACGAGCGTGTTGTTTCCGATGGATTTTACGGCCATGAAGGGATTAAGAGAGAGAAAAAACAAGTTAAAAACCAATGGCATAAAGTTTTGTGTAAGTTATATTTTCATCTTTGTATTCAATTTATCCGTATTTGGAAATATTTTATTTTTGCCCATTATTTATGCAGGGGAGATTAGGGAATTTCTGAAAGACTTGTGGAAATGCAAAATGGAGGGGATGATGGTGAAAATTAATCTTTGGTTATTAGAAAATTAGTGGTGGTTTAATTTTAATCTCTGATGATACATGTATTG
Organism: Panax quinquefolius; assembly: GCA_020205615.1. Taxonomy (NCBI): domain Eukaryota; kingdom Viridiplantae; phylum Streptophyta; class Magnoliopsida; order Apiales; family Araliaceae; genus Panax; species Panax quinquefolius. The sequence goes on along the minus strand of CM035172.1, from coordinate 37,587,205 downwards.
GACTTGGAGGTTTTAATTAATTTCTGATCGATTCATTTTGGATCGTTAGTTATTGAAAACGGTATGAACCCATCATTTTTCTCCGTTTAGTTGCTCTAACAAGTAACAAATAGTCACCTTATAACTTCATGAGATATTATAACATATATATATATATATATATATATATATATATATATATATATATATATATATATATATAGTCTCATGCTCCAATAATTTTAAATGGAAAATCAAAACGAACCCGGTTATAAAAAAATCATCATCGCTGGTTCATTATTTAAGGTTCCAAATTGGTTATTTATTTAAGATTATTTAACGCATTATTGTGTGGAATAATATGAAAAATAGAAAGAAAAAAAATTACCTAATTGTTAATGGAAACTCTAGACGAACAAAGTAATAATGTCTACACATTATTGTTTTCCACAAAAAGTGTTAACTAGTAAATGGAAAATTTATTTTATATAACATCATGTTTATTAAGAATTCAATTTGTGATTGATCAGAACTTCAAAATATGCGTTTTTTTGTGTGTGTGTCATGAGAAAATGCTTGCAAAATAATTCTTTGTTTAGTTTATATGATTCTATTAATTACATGTGAAAAATTACTCCATAAATTTGAAGTGTCACTGGGGGATATAAAGTACATTACATTTGAAAAATAGGGTGGTAGCTGGTAACAAAAGTAAGAGTTGCACTCTAGTATTGTACAACTGCAAAAAGAATAATTTACAGAATCTAGTTCAAGCTGTACATGAAGAATTTTATTTCAGAATCATGATAAATACAAGGTTACAGAAAAGGGAAAGACAAATACGTGGAAGGCACTTTAAAAATTTATCCCAACTGTTTCAACAGTCAATAATGGCAAGAAACCAGATGTACCATCACTAATCTACCTTTCCTTTCTTTCAGATATCTAATGCCTTGTGTAAACTACCGGTGTTCATTACCAACTCTACGCCTTCGCTGCCGCCTCGAACTCGCTGTCAACATTCTGCCAGGGCGGCGAGCAACACCAGAAATATAATTATCAATGCGTTCAGATGTAGCCACGGAATCATAACTGTATATCCCAGCATCTTCCTCCTCATCCAATGACTGATAACCTGTCTCAAAGATTTCATGTGGATATGAATCATCATTCTGGCCTCCGCGATATGCTTCCAGCGCGAAGAGAACATCACTCAGATCCAGATAGTCATTCCCATTGTAGTTTCTAGAAAAACCACGATAATTACCCTCGATTACGTAATCCCCCATAATAACTGCACCAGGCATGGTTGATCTGATTGTGCTCATCACATCATTTTGCTCTCTCTCGGTCTCGAGCTTTTTCCACTTCTCTGCAAGTGAAGGGTCCACTTCTCGGGGTCGTGCCCATGGGTGCTCTGCCCTTACATGCTTCCTGAGTTGTTTGTAAGTTCCAACAAATGAGCATTTATCTTGCATGCAGTTCCTTTTTTTGTTATTCAGATATTTGCGAGCTGGTTCAAAGACAGTCCAACCTTTCACCTCCCCCCGACAAAGTGGGCACAAAAGCTCAGATACTTCCATCTTCTCACCAGGCCATTCTAGCCCTAAATTCAAATCTGAATAATCCATTGACCCATCCCACGGAAATCGACTATCGGTTGAATTGACTTTAGTATAGGCTTTCTTGTACTGATCAAGACAATTGGAAAAACGATAGCTAGTTGCACACATATAAGGGCGACAACCATTGTGGTAAGAGGAGCAAAGGAGGAGAACTGCATTGTGAGGGTACTCCAAGCAAATCGAGCAAATTGCATCTTCCCACTCTTTCTTCTCTGATGCACTAGTTTGCTTCTTTTTCTTGTGGACATCTTTCAACCCCTTCGAACAGCAAGACCCCAATGGATATGGGGTGACCCTGTGACGTAGGGAATCAGATTTTCGCCCTCCCTTGTTAACTTTTGCCATTAATAAATAGCACCTGATACACATTAAATAATAAAAGCAAGGACAATAAGGGAAGACAATTCATATAGACACAGATCAGAAAACTCAAACACAAACACAAACGCAGCTGTCAAGTATAAGTAAACAGACAAAAGTGGGTTATATATGTCCAAAATGTGAAATTTCCAAAATGTCAATAACAGTCTTATATTTTGGAACAGCGGATGCTATTTTTTGTTTTCAACAATAACAGAATGTAGATATTGTATTAGTAGACTTCATAATACTGAATAAAAAAGAACAGGAAATTAAAAGATTATTACAACCTATCAACTTAAAATAAATAATGAAATTTCTTTCAGCAAGAAAAACACATGTAGGAGTAAGAGATTGTATGTTTAGATATCGTTTCAGATAATTTTAAATGGAATGGCGTCACATTAAACCCTCTCAAATTCTCAATCTATCCCCACATGTATAGCTCATGAATTTTATAGTTATCAAAACTCACCAATTCTCTTTTGTGAGTTTTCAACTAATTATCTCAGTTCATCAACTTGAGCCAACAGTACTAACATGTCTCTAATAACAATTGTGCACATAAATTGTATTGAATGTCATTTTTATCAAACAGAGAGAGACAAAGAGATAACCAACAATAATAAAAATTACAAACTTCCAAACATATGTAGTACCTCCTTAAGGATCATAAATTGTGCACATCAAACAAATGAAAAAGTAGCTTCAAGCTTAAGGCTATTTATTTAACAAGAGTTTCATAAGCGTTAGCTTCTTTACCTAATGTCAAAATTAATAGAATAAAAATATATTTAAAAAAAACAACTTTAAAAATGAAATTGCATCATATAACATGTCCATATATTCTTCAATGAAAACGAGATAAACATTTTCTTCCAAAATTATGCAACCACAGAGGAACAAATTTTTATTAAAAAATCTAAACTTGAATCATGCAAATCCCTCGCACGTTCGTGATCATTCAATTTCACAATTCAAAAACCATAAATAATAGTATTATAAAGGAGATAGAATCAAAACCCTGGAAAAGTAAAAGCATATCGGAATCAAATGTACCTGGAACTGTTGCGATTGATGAGAGAAAAAAGAAAATTTTAATAAGGTTGATCGATTGAATGTAGATATTATATACAGAGAGAGGGTGGTATCGAAGGGTACCGAGAAGAAAGGAGATGAATGGCGATGTTTTCGGTCTCCCCACGTTGTTGGGTTGGGCGAAGGTTGCGTAGCGTCTACGAGTAGGCGGCTGCACTGTTTTCAAAATTTTTCCATTTTGGCCCACTTTAATGGATTGGTGACAGGCCTAGTCCAAAATTGACTACATTTTAAATTCAATACTAACCCCGCCGGTTGATAACACTGATTCAACTTTAATCCGGAGGTATTCAATTCGACTCTCATTTAAAATAATATTAGGATCCCGGTAAGTTTGTTTCGAAAGCCTTGTTCGGAATGAAAGAGATGTAGTTTGATGTAAGTTGAGATACTTCTCGTTATAAAAAAAAAACTAAAATCTTAAAATCGATTTTCCTATTAAATTAAAATATTTTAAATTAAATTAAATTAGAATACTAATATTTGTAATTTCTCCGAAGATTAGTGCAAATTATTTCGATACGATACGTTGGAATGTGAAAATTGTTTAGTCACTTGAAGTATAGATTATTTTAATTGAAAAAAATTAAGGGGAATAAATCAAATTTTTGACTTAAACTATAAGTAAGTGTGTAAATGAATCGAGTCGAGCCAAGTATTGAGTTACTCAGATTTGGTTCACAAAATTTATCGACTATAAAATAAAGTTTGATTAAAGTTTCGTTTATTTATCGAAGTCGAAGACGATCTAAAAATCGTTTGAAGTAGTTTGACTTTTTCGAACAAATATGATCCGAATATCAATAGAAAATTATAATTTGAGTAGTTTCGAGTAATTTATCAAACTTTAAAATTTGTCCATATTTAAATTATTTATATTTTGAGTCGAGCTCGAATCGAACTTTTAGTCGAACGAATACGAATCAAACTCGAACTCGAACTGTTTGCTCATTTAAGAACATTAACTATAAGTGTAATTTATGTCCGTCTAAAAAATATCTGACATCCCTTAAAGGAATTTTTATATGCTGCCAAAGTAAATATTTACATTATTATTTAGCAAAAAATAAATAAATTTTTACGTTATTTGATTAAATTAAATTACCCAACCCATTAAATCGTGTGTTAGATTGATGGCTTGGTGTGTCGTCTTCAATTTTGCCACATCTAAATTTGGGTTATAAATGGTAACCAAAAAAATTTGTATTCGTCTATGACGCCCTCAAAATAGGTCCATTCCATCCAATTCATTCTGAGTTGTCAATACATGGTACAGAAACAACTACAACTTTATTATTACAACAGTAAAACTATGAGTTTGAATACAAATATTATCTTCAGATAATATCTAAACTCCAATAAATCCTCATCACATTTATTGATACATTATTTTACAAAATGGTGAGGACTACTAAACAACTCTTTCTAAAACCTTCATTCCATACCCCCACTGCGTACTCGCTATATTCTCCTCTCTCCAAGAAGAAAAATGGAACAAAAAGGAGGAAAAGGTGAAACTCAACTAGCCAAGAAGAATATTATGACTAAGATAATATACAACAAATTATCGTTAGTCTTCAACAGAAAAATCTAATAGTAATACAATAGACAACAAATTTTAAATCAATATTCGCAATGAAATAATAATTCATTAGAAGAGTTAAGTAGAGAATGCAAACTACTATCTTCTATGTATGAATTTAAAAGTTCATCGCTCATCTTTTATCCCCGTAACATCAATCAATATATATCCGGAATCAAATATTCATCTTGACCATACAGCCAAAGATATTCATCATTAGTCATGTTCATCTAAACACTGCTCATCTTTGCACTACGGGCCAAAGATATTCTTCAGAAATCATTCATCTTTGCACTACAGCCAAAGATATTCAATAATATCATCATTTAAGACCGAGGATGATGAAAATATTTTTAAATAAACGAATCCGGTGAAACAAAATGACAAGGATTAAGGATTAAGGATTAAGGATTAAGGATTCAGTACTTTGTTTTATCCATGTTCAAAAATACCTCAAAAATAATCCTAGTGGTGTAAAATTCAAGAATGATCAAAACATGGATACAATCAAAGTTAAAAGATCCGGAATAGATATTTTGGAAGAAAAGAAAATTTTTCATTTTTTCGATGAATAGTCAGATTCGTGAATAAGATCAGATACACGTGAATAGTGCAGATACGTGAATAAGTAACTCTACAACACCAAAAGTTCCAAATTTGATAAAAACTTCAGATCAATATTTCAACATAATGATATTCAAGAAATAATATTATTATTTAAAAAATAATATCCCTTACCTCGAAAGATCAAGACTCTTAAATTTAAACACCTGATATAAAGGCTATGACTTGGACTTTGCAATCAGATAAAGCAATACTCAAAGTATACTCAAAATACTAACAAGAATACGCCGATAATATAGAGAGAAAACTTCAGCTTTTCGGCATGATTTTCAATTCTAACCCAAGACCCTATTTATAGGAAATTCTTGAAACACCAAAAGTTAGTAAAATTTAATAAATTAATAATATAATTATATAAATTTTCTCACGCATGCCTAGAATCTGATTTCATCCATCAAACACATGCCACATTCTAGAAAAAGTAAGAAAAAACGTTTTTCTAATTTAAAATAATTTAAACTTCCAAAAATCAATTATTTCGGAACTTCGGAACTTCAATAATTCACAATAAATATCCCTTTTATTAGAAAATTCAAATCTCGCGAGTTTTTATAGAAAATTCAATTCTCTACAACTTTGCAGAAGAAAGGTTTTCCAAATTCCAAACAGAAATTGACCGAAATCCACAAATGGGCGATTTTACAGGCTATAATCAAATTTCAGTCAATAAATGGGGTCCACCGACATGTTTAACATGTTTTAAACATTTATTGCAACAAAAATACTCTTCCTCCTCGTATACTCATATATCCCACATTCGTTGTAAAAATATCACCATTATTATATTATTAAAATATAATAATATATTTAAATGAATTATTTTATCAGAAAAAGATAAAATTTCAATTTTCAACAATTGTCACATTAAAATTTTTCTCCATCTATATCCACATAAAATCAATATTTTCCTCATCATATGAATCAATAATTAATTATTCACAAATAATATTACGTAATCACAATATCGACAACCGTGCAGCCTTGTGAAAGAAGGGCTTTTCAATAAGAATTTCTTCATCGACGCCGCAATTAGGTGACCAAACCTCTCTCTTGAGCGTAACTTTCTAGACATTGCCAATAATGTTATCTAATAATATTATTCGGATAATATGAATTATTGCTTCGATAATGAAAAATACTTGTGTAATGACAATTATCAAACAACAAAGAATATAAAATATCAACGCAACAATTATTAACTCAATAAAATATTGAACATTAATTATCGTAGCCATTATTGAGTAAGTGCCTTTCACGTAAGAATCAATAATTGGTGCAATCTGGTATCTTCTTGTGTTTAAATCCAAAGTATTTTAACAAGATACTTGTGAATAACTACTGTTGTTATTTTTAAACAACTTATATTTGTCGTTTTCTTCATCCAATCGCTTCAGTTATGGGGCCCACACACGGTCGCTACCGTCGCATAAATATTCCCCGACAAGATTTGAATATTCCACGACCAAACGAATATTCCCGACAACAATGAATATTTTATAACCACTTGCTTATTTTCAAGTATTTCATGTATTTTACCCTTAACTATCCACATTAATCAAATCAACCCTTACTATTTCAAAATAATAAATAGAGAAAATTAAATTTCATTAATAATAAGTTGGGGTCTTACAACCTCCCTCCTTATGAAATTTCGTCCCGAAATCGACGTGGCGACATACTGTGTGTTTCAAAAGGTGAGGATACCTCGCTTTCATTTCCGCTTCCAATTCCCGTGTCATTTCCTCTATATAGCATGATTCCTCCACAAAACTTTAACTTGTGGTATGACCTTTTCAAGTAGGACATGTTCCTTCCTATCTAAGATCTTGACAGGTACCTCCTCATACGTTAAGTCTTCGGCTATCTCGTCCGGTTCTAACTCAATAACGTGGTTTGGGTCTTTCACATATTTACAAAGTACAGATATGTGAAACATATTATGAACACGAGACATACTCGGAGGTAACGCGAGTCTATAGGCTACATTTCCTACTCGGTCAAGAATTTGAAATGGACCAATAAATCGTGGATCGAGCTTTTCTCTCTTCCCAAATCTTGTAACTCCTTCCATGGAGCAACTCGTAATAATACATGATCCCTACACTAAATTCCACGTCCTTTCGATGAAGATCCGCATAACTCTTTTGTCGATCTTGTGCCGCTTTGTATACGTTGTCGAATCATTTGGATCTTTTCCGTAGTCATACGTATTCAACTCAGTCCTAACAATGTTGCTTCACCCACCTCGTCCAACATACTTGGAGAAGCGACACTTTCGTCCATATAATGCTTTAAATGGAGCCACACCTATACTTGCTCGATAAGCTGTTGTTGTAGGAGAATTCCACCAATGGTAAATACTTATCCCAACCGCCCTTGAAGTCTCAGGACACGAGTCTTAATAAATCTTCAAGAGTTTGAATAGTCCTTTTCGATTGTCCGTCCGCTTTGAGGATGGTATGCCGAATCAGAATCGTAAATCCGCGCCCATAGCTTTTTTGCAAGCTAACCCAAAATCTTGAAGTGAATCTTGGGTCACGATCCAAACTATGGATATGTGCATGCCATGCAACCTCACAATCTCATTCACGTATATACTAGCAAGACGTTCAGTGAATAAGTCTCCGTGTCGGCAAGAAATGAGCAGACTTGGTTAATCTATCAACAATAACCCAAATAGCATTGATGCTCGAGAAACCGTAGGAAGACCCCAGAACGAAATCCATGGTAATGTGTTCCACTTCCATTTTCGGAATCTCAAGTGGTTGCAACGGACTCTTAGGTACTAGATGCTCCGCCTTTACACGTTGACAAGTTAAACACATCGAGATAAACTTTGCAATCTCTCTTCATATTGTTCCACCAAAATGTATGTCAAGATCATGATACATTTTAGTACTTCCAGGATGGATTGCAAATGGTGTATGATGTGCCTCCATCATAATCTTGTACTTCAAATCGAGTCGTTAGAACACAAAGTCTAGAGTGGACTCAAGTATTCCTTCTTCATCAATTCTCGCCCTAGGAATAGCTCCTTCTTGTACTTTCTTCTTCATACACATCATTTCCCGGGGTGGCTCGAAAGCAACCTTAACTTTTTCTATTAAAGTTGGCTCTGTATGCGATACTTGACATCATCGCACTCGTCCTCGCATATGATCTTTCTACTCAACGCGGCGCCTACCACGCTCGCTTTTCCAGGATGGTATGAATAGTGTGGTCGTAGTCTTTCAATAGCTCGAGCCAACGTCATTTGCCAGCATGTTGAGTTCTTTTGAGTGAAGAAATATTTAAGGCTTTTATGGTCCGAATATATCTCCACTTTCTCCCCATATAGATAGTGCCTCCATATCTTTAGCGCTGAACGATCACGCTAACTCTAGATCATGAGTAGGATAATTCCTCTCATACTCTTTAAGTTGTCGCGAGGCATAGGCTATGACTTTCCCACGTTGCATGAGAACACATCCTAACCCTTTGCTCGAAGCATCGTAGATAACAAATCCATCCGAACCGGATGGTATTGTTAAACAGTCCAAATAAGTCTCCTCTTAAGCTCTTGAAACTTTTCTCGCATTCTCTCTCCAAACGAATTTTGTATCCTTCCGAAAGAGTTAGTGAGTTAATGGAGTAGCGATTCGAGAAAACCCTTCCACTAATCTCCGATAATAACCAACTAAGCCCAAAAAAAACGTACTTGATTTCGCACACCGACTTCGGTTGCTCCCAACTTTGTATTGCTTCAATCTTCGACGGGTCCACGGATACTCCATGTTTCGACACCACGTGCCCAAGGAATGCTACTTCCTCAAGCCAGAACTCGCATTTCTTCAATTTGGCATATAGTTTGTTTTCACAAAGCCTTTGGAGTACCAGCTTCAAATGGTGCTCATGATCTTCACGACTTTTGGAATATATGAGGATGTCATCAATAAAAACAACAACGAACTGATCCAAATATTCTTTGAATACTCGGTTCATCATATCCATGAAGCCGCAGGAGCATTAGTCAATCCGAAAGACATGACTAAGAATTCATAATGCCCATACCGAAGTTCTCAAGGCGCTTTGGAATATCCTCGATTCTAATCTTCAAATTGATGATATCCGTAATGAAGATCGATTTTGAAAAGAATTGTGCCCCCTTGAATCTGGTCAAACAAGTCATCAATACGAGGTAGAGGATACCTATTCTTGATGGTGACATGGTTCAATTCGATAGTCAATACAAAGTCGCATACTCCTCGCTTTCTTCTTTACGAATAAAACAGAGCACCCCAAGGAAATGTACTAGGACGAATGAAACCGATGTCCAACAATTCCTCAGTAGTTGGACCTTTAACTCCACGAAGTTCAATAGGAGCCATTTGATATGGGGTTTTAGAAATGGGCTTTGTATCGTGTTCAAGATCAATAAAGAATTCAACTTCACGTTCGGGGTAGACCGGAAGTTCTTCAGGAAATACGTCAGGAAAGTCAATAACAACAGAATATTATTCAAATTTGACGTGTCTTTATTCAAATCCATAACATGGGCTAAGAAAGCTTGACATCCGTTTTTCAATAAACGAATAGCTTTATGATTAGATATGACAGTGATTGATTTTAATGGTTTAGTTGCTTGAATTCGTACAACAAGTTGGTTAGGAATATGAAAACTAACAACCTTACGAAAACAATCAATTTTGGCATGATGAGTAGTTAACCAATCAATCCCTAAAATCACATCAAAAGCAAGTATCTTTAAAGAGATAAGGTCAACAGGTAAGGTGATGGTGCCAACTTGAATCAAACAAGATTTATAAACAGTGGATGTGATGAAAGTTTCTCCTAACGGAGTTTCCACAGATAGGTCAAAGTCTAATTTCTCCGGAGTCAAGTTTAAACGTTGAGCACATGCAGGAGAGATAAATGAATGGGTAGCACCGGTATCAAGTAAGGTATAAACTTCGCAAGAATTTATAAATAGCTTACCCGTGATCACCTCGTTTGGGTTCCTCGCATTATGACCATTCACAACAAACGCTCTTCCCGGAATCGTTGACTTTGACTTTTCTGGGACAGTCTTTTGAGTCACCATCCCCGCTGAACTAGGTTTCGCTACCGTACAATCTCGAGCGATATGTCCTTCCTTTCCACAATTATAGCATACCTTGAACTGTTGTGGGCGGTTTGATCGATATGTCCCTCTTTTCCGCATTTGTAGATACGACCGGTGGTCGTTTCTCCTCCCTTAGAACCGATTCTTCGCCGCAAGATCGTCGTCTTCACATGGTCGTTGTTAAATCTCCTCTTTTTAAAATCTCCTCCTAACTCGCTTTTCTATTTTCATGGCCATGATTACCACCAGAGTGGTTACTATTTTTTGTCCGTCTGCTTTTCTCCATTTGGTTATCATTATTTACATTGATCGCTATCTCAGTACGATCCTCGGTTATGGTCCTTCATTGGACCGTACTCGTTATCTCGCTTTAATAATTGAGCCCTATTTACAACATCCTAATAGAGAGAAAATTTATGAGAAATGAGATATTGTCGTATCTTGGGGTTTCAAACCTCTCAAAACATCCGCGGCCATACGTTCCTCATTCTCCACCAAATGAGGTGCAAACTCGATAACTCGCAAACTTTGCCTCGATCGAGACACCGCCATGTTGTTCGCTCCATCTAATAAACTCCACTTCCTTCATATGACGAACACTTTCGGAAAGTATTTGTCATTAAATAATTTCAAACGTCTCCCAAGACACGCCGAGTGCGGTGGATGGATACGCGCTCACGACTCCTCCCCACAGAGTTCCGCTTTCGCCACGAACATAAAGGTGGCGAATGGAACCTTCATTTCTCCGTGCATCCCAAGACATCGAATATCTTGGTAATTTGCTTGACCCATGTTTCATACCATGATTGGATCCGGCTTTCCCTTAAATTCGGTGGTCCCAACTCTTTGAATCGTGGTTGTGACAACCCGTACGGAATTGCTATCATTTCCTCCTCAGTATTTTGAACACGAGTTTCTCTAAATTCGATTTTGCATGAATCGCAAAAGCTTCTAAACATCCCCTAATTCATCATCATCTCGTCGGTGGTGTTGTTTCATTGGGAGGAACATCGACACTTTGTTGCACGTTCTCCTCGTTGGTGAGTACAAAGCGTCTCCACTCGGCCTCATTTCCATTGTTAATATTCTCACGACATTCTCAAACATCGCCATAAAACAAGGGTTAATTAAGGAAATCAATATATCACATAATATCCTTATATATCGAACCAACTAAAAAAATAAGCTTAGGTAGGACACACTAGCGGAAGGATTTACTCATCTCTCCTCCTAGTTCTATTCCCCGATCTCCGGAGATCATATCCCTAAGCTCGATACTAACCGTGACGCCCCAAAATAGGTATACATCACCTATTTCGAGTACAATATACAATGCGTACGTAAACAACTACAACTTTATTATTACAATAAAGAAATCGTGAGTTTGAATACAAATATTATCTTCTAGACAATATCTATACTCAAATAAATCCTCATCACATTTATTGATACATTATTTTACAAAATGGTGAGGACTACTAAACAATCCTTTCTAAAACCTTCATTCCATACCCCGACTTGCACTCTCGCTATATTCTCGCCCCGAGAAGAAAAATGGAACAAAAATGAAAAGGGTGAGCTCAACTAGCCCAATAAATAATATTATGACTAAGATAATATACAACAAATTACCGTTAGTCTTCAACAGAAAAATCTAATAGAATACAATAGACAACAAATTTTAAATCAATATTCGCATTGAAATAATAATTCATTAGAAGAGTTAAGTAGAGAATGCAAACTACTATCTTCTATGTATGAATTTAAAAGTTCATCGTCTATCTTTTATCCCCGTAACATCAATCAATATACATCGGAATCAAATATTCATCTTTGCACTACAAGTGCCAAAGATATTCATCGATTGGTCATGTGTTCATCTAAACACTGCTCATCTTTGCACTACTACCAAAGATATTCTTCAGAAATCATTCATCTTTGCACTACAGGCCAAAGATATTCAATAATATCATCATTTAAGACTGAGGATGATGAAAAATATTTTTAAAGAAAACGAATCCAGTGAAACAAAATGACAAGGATTAAGGATTAAGGATTAAGGATTCGTATTTTTGTTTTATCCATGTTCAAAAATACCTCAAAAATAATCCTAGTGGTGTAAAATTCAAGAATGATCAAAACATGGATACAATCAAAGCTAGTATCCGTAATAGATATTTTGACTTAAAAGAAAATTTTTCATTTTTGATGAATAGTGTCGCACAGATTCGTGAATAGATCAGATATCGTGAATACAGATAATGAGTATCGTGAATAAGTAAATTCGACACCAAAAGTTCCAAATTTGATAAAAACTTCGGATCAATATTTCAACATAATGATATTGAAGAAATAATATTATTACGAAAAAATAATATCCCTTACCTCGAAAGATCAAGATCTTCTAAATTAAAAATTTGATATAAAGTTATGACTTGGACTTGCATCGTATAGCAATACTCAAAGTATACTCAAAATACTAACAAGAATACGCCGATAATATAGAGAGAAAACTTGAGTTTCGGTGTGATTTTCAATTCTAAACCAAAGACCCTATTTATAGAAATTGCTAGAACATCAAAGCGTAAAATTTAATAAATTAATAATATAATTATATAAATTTCACGCATGCCTAGAATCTGATTTCATCCATCAAACACATGCCACATTCTAGAAAAAGTAAGAAAAACGTTTTTCTAATTTAAAATAATTTAAACTTCCAAAAATCAATTATTTCTGAGCTTCGTAACTTCAATAATTCACAATAAATATCCCTTTTATTAGAAAATTCGAATCTCGCGAGTTTTTATAGAAAATTCAATTCTCTACAACTTTGCAGAAGAAAGGTTTTCCAAATTCCAACTAAAAATTGACCGAAATCCACAAACCAAGCGATTTTTTAAAGTTATAATCAAATTTCGATCTAATAAATGGGGTCCACCGACATGTTTAACATGTTTTAAACATTTATTGCAACAAAAATACTCTTCCTCCTCGTATACTCATATATCCCACATTCGTTGTAAAAATATCACCATTATTATATTATTAAAATATAATAATATATTTAAATGAATTATTTTATCGTAAAAAGATAAAATTTCAATTTTCAACAATTGTCACATTAAAATTTTTCTCCATCTATATCCACATAAAATCAATATTTTCCTCATCATATGAATCAATAATTAATTATTCACAAATAATATTATTGTAATCATAATATCGACAACCGTGCAGATTCGAAAAGAAAGAGGGCTTTCAATAAGAATTTCTTTATCGCATACGCAATTAGGTGACCAAACCTCTCCTTGATGTAACTTTCTAGACATTGCCAATAATGTTATCTAATAATATTATTCAGATAATATGAATTATTGCTTCGATAATGAAAAATAACGTGTAATGACAATTATCAAACAACAAGAATATAAAATATCAACGCAACAATTATTAACTCAATAAAATTTTGAGCAAAGAATTATCATGAATCAGTAAGACCTCAAATTTTTTAAATAAAAAGTAATTTCCTTTATTTATTATTTTGAAATAGTAAGGTTGATTTGATTAATGTGGATAGTTAAGGGTTAAATACGCAAATATTTCAAAATAAGCTAAAGTGGTTATAAAATATTCATTTTTGCTTTGGAATATTCGTTTGGTCGTAGAATATTCATACCGCTTCGGGGAATATTCGCATTGCACGACCGGCCAATGCCCAATGTGGGCCCCATAACGAAAGCTTATTGGATGAGGAAAACGACAAAGTTTGGGTGGTTATAAATAATCACAGTAGTTATACTGCAAGTTAAGATCGTTGAATACCCGGTGGTTAAAATACGAAGAATACGCGTGGTCAGCGAAAGAAAGCATTACCGGATTGCACAAGATTGTTGAATTATTGATCCTTACGTAAGATGGCACTACTCAATAATTTTCACAGTAGTTATCGCTCAATATTTTATTTTATCGATTCAATAATTGTTTGCGTTGATATTTTATATTATTGTTGTTCAATAATTGTCATCGCACAAGATTTCCCATTATCGATCAATAATTCATATTATTTGAATAATATTATTAGATAAGCATTATTGGCAATGTCTAGAAAGTTCGCTCTAAGGAGAGGTTTGGTCACCTAATCAAGGCTACTTAAAGAAGGAGAGATCCTTATCGGAAAGCCCCCTTTCCCGGGAACTACCTGGTCATTATAATTGTGATTCTCGTAATATTATTTGTGAATAATTAATTATTGATTCATATGATAAGGAAATATTTATTTTATATGAATATAAATGATGGATTTATTTATGTGGTTATTAATGAAGGAATTAATGTTGAGATGTTTTATTTGTATTTTGTTTGATTCGAGGTATTAAAAGATCAAATCGGTGTTATTATAACTTTATTGTGTGAGTTATAATATTTAATCCGACCGTTGGATCGTTGTAATTTTTGGATATGTTATACATATATAAGTTGAGTATATGTCCACAAATTTTGAACCGTTAAAATGAACTAATGATTTATTATAAATTTTAAGAGGTGTTTGATCTAGGAAAGTAGGGTTATAATTGATTTTGGTGGAAAATTCTAGAATTGAGTGGGCCCCACTTGTGGTTGGTGAAGAAATGTGCTGAATTTTATTTCAAATGTGGTGGGTGGCAATAGTAGTAGTAAAGCCATCGTGCAGCAGTGTCAAGTCTGCTTTCTGCGTGTTAACATTTTCCTATAAATAGAGGGCTAAGTTAGAATTGAAAATCACACCGTAAACAAAGTTTTCTCTTTCTCTCTATATTATTGAGCGTATTTTGTGAGTATTTAGATACTTTGAGAGTTGTTGTTTCAAAGATAAGTTTCATTCAAAGATCACTCCTAACCTTTCCTTCCGGCATCGATTCTTTGAGGTAAGGGATGTTATTTTCTTCTCAAATGATATTAATTCTTCAATATCATTACGTCAAATATTGGTTGGTACTTTTATCAAATTTGGAACTTTTTCATGTCGAGGTTATTATTCATGAGTTACTATTCACGAAGTTACTATTCATGAGTTACTATTCACGAAAGTTACTATTCACGAGTACTATTCATGAAGCGTGAAGATGTTTTTTTGTGGAATTTCTATCTTTTGGTGTCTGAGTTACTATTCACGATGATTCACGATACTCAGACTATTCACTTAATCACTAAGACTATTCACCGAAAAATGAAAATTTTTCTTTTCGCCTAAAATATCTATTTCGGATACTAGCTTGATCAGATCCATGTTTTGATCATTCTTGAATTTTACACCACTATGATTATTTTTGAGGTATTGTTGGACATGGATAAAATAAAGTACTTAATCCTTAATCCTTAATCCTTGTCATTTTGTTTCAATCGATTCGCTCTTTAAAAATATTTTTCATCATCCTCGCCTTAAATGATGATATTATTGAATATCTTTGGCCTGTAGTGCAAAGATGAATGATTTTCAAGAATATCTTTGGCTCAGTAGCAAAAGATGAGCAGTGTGTTAAATGAACACGACCGATCGATGAATATCTTTGGCCTCAGAAGGCAAAAGATGAACAGTGTTTAAATGAACATGACCGATCGATGAATATCTTTGGCCTTTAGTGCAAAGATGAACAGTGTTGAGATGAATACGACCGATTGATGAATATCTTTGGCTCAGTAGTGCAAAGATGAATATTTGATTTGAGATGAATATTGATTGATGTTACAGGATAAAATATTGATGATGGACCGTTAAATTCATAGATTATAGTAGATTTCATTCTCTACGTAAACTCTTCTATGAATTATTATTTCATTCATGTAATATTGATCCGAAACTTGTTGTCTATTGTATTCTATCGATTTTTCCTCGTTGAGACTAACGATAATTTGTCAGATATTATCTTAGTCATAATATTCTTTATATGGGCTAGTTGAGCTCACCCTTTTCCTTTTTGTTCCATTTTTCTCGTGAGGCTAGAATATAATGAGTACGAAGCCTGGGGGTATGGAATGAGGTTTTAGAAAGGATTGTTTAGTAGTCCTCACCATTATTGTAAAATAATGTATCAATAAATGTGATGAGGATTTATTTGAGTATAAATATTGCCTGTAAGATAATATTTGTATTTAAACTCACGCTTTATTGTTGTGATAATAAAGTTGTAGTTATTATTCGCATCATATATTTGGCGACTCGAATGGGTTGGATGGAATGGACCTATTTTGGGGTCGCCACAGCTGGTATCGTAGCTTAGGATACGATCTCCATGAGATCTGGGGAATGAATCCAGAGGGGAGAGACGAGTAAATCCTTCGCTAAAGGTGTCCTACCTAAGCTTATTTGTTAGTGGGTCAAGATATGTGGATATTATGTGATATATTGATTTCTTAATTAACCCTTATTTTATGACAAAGATTTGAGAATGTCGATCGAGAATATTAATAGTGGAGTAAATGAGACCGTGGAGATGCTCTGACTCACCAACGAGGAGAACGCAACAGTCGGGCAATGTTCCTCCCGTGAACAACACCACGGAAAGCGAGATGAGGAACGAGGATGTTTAGAAGTTTTTTGCAGCTTTATGCAAAATCGCACGAGGAGACTCGTGTTCAAAATACGGAGGAGGAAATGATAAGAATTCACGTGGTGGTCATGCAAGCAGCTTCAAAGAGTTGGGACCACTGAATTTAAGGGAAAGCGATCCGATCATGGCGGAAACATGGGTCAAGCAAATTACCAAGATATTCGATGTCTTGGGATGCACGGAGGAACAGAAGGTTCCATTCGCCACCTTTATGTTCCGGTATGGCGAGGCAGACATCGGTGGAAATTTGTGAAGCGCACTCCATCCAAATTTGACTCAAAGATGTCATGGGAGACGCTTTAAAAATTCAATGACAAGTACTTTCGAAAGTATTCGGCTATACGGAAGGAAGTGGACTTTATTAGACTAGAGCGTAATAACACGACTTGTCCCAAAGACGAGGTGAAGTTCATGAGTTATCCGTGTTTCAGACCTCATTTGGTGGAGAATGAGGAACGATGACGCTGGATGTTTTTAGAGGTTTGAAACCCAAGATACGCCAAGATCTCATTTCTCATAAATTTTTCTCTATTCGAGATGTTGTCACAACAGGCTCATTGTATTGTTAGAAAGCGAGATAACGAGTACGCTCAACCGAGGGACCATAACCAGATCATATCAAGATAAGCGTATCATCGTAATAACGATAACCAAAGCGGAGAAAGAAGAATACGGACAAAGGCAGAACCACTCGTGGTAATCGTGGCCATGAAAATAGAAGAAGCGAAGTCGGGAGGGGATTTTAAAAAGAGGAGATTCAACAACCACCATTGAAGACGCCGCCAAAGAAGAACTAGTTTTAAGTGGAGGAGAACGACCACCGGTCAGATGTTACAAATGCGGAAAGAGGGATATATCACCAAACTGTACACAACAGCTTTAAGGTATGCTATAATTGTGGAAAAGAAGGACATATCGCCGAGATCAGACGATATCGAAACCTAGTGCAATGGGCAAGTGACTCAAAAGGATATCCCGTAAAAGTCAAAGTCAACGATTCTTCGAAGAGTTTTGTCGCGACTTCATTAAAATGCGAGGAACCCGAACGGTTAGCAGACAAGTTAGTTAATTATAAATTCTTGCAAGTTTATACCTTACTAGATATTGGGAGCTTCTACCCATTCTTTTATCTCTTTGCTTGGCCAACGCTTGAACTGACTACACGAGAAATTAGACTTTTGATTTATTTATGGAGACTCCGCTAGAGAAACTTTCATTACATCCGTTGTTTAAAAAATCTTGTTTGATTCAAGTTGGCACCATTACCTTACCGTTGACCTTATCTCTTTAAAGATACTTGCTTTTGGGGATTGATTGGTTAACTACTCATCACGCCAAAATTGATTGCTTTTGTAAGGTCATAGTTTTCATATTCCTAAGCAACTCGTTATTCAACTCAAGCAATCAAACCATCAGAGTCAAACATTTTCATATCAAGCCATGAAGTCATTCGCTTATTACGGATGTCAAGTTTTCTTAGTCCATGTTATGGATTTGAATAAAGACACGCCGATTTGAATAATATTCCTGTTGTTATTGATTTTTCCCGACGTATTTCAAGAATTTTCGCTTACTCCCAAAGCTCTCGATATTAAATTTTGTATCGACTTTGAACCCAGACAAAACTCATTTCTAAAATCTCATATCGAATGGCTCCTATTGAACTTCGTGGAGTTAAAAATTCAATTATAGAATTTGGTATTGAGCCTTTATCTTGTGACTTCCTTTCAGGAATTCACCAAGCTTTAACTCTCGTAGGGACGCCATATTCGTGCGATAGTAAATCGATAGGTGTCATTGTGACGCATATCCAAGGTTGGGATATGAGTCACAGTTGAGAGCAACCTAAGTCAAGAATCTAAATACGTAGCTTTTAAGCTTAGTTGGTTATTATCGGAGATTCGTTCAAGGATATTCTCGAATCGCTATTCCATTAACGAATGACTCTATAGAGATACAAAATTCAAATGGAGCAAGGAATGTGGGAAGAGCTTCAAGAACTCAAGAGAGAGACTCATTTCAAAGACATGTTCACCACGCCATCCTCGAAAAGTTTAACGTGGTAGCCGACGTGTTGAAAGTAGAAGATCGATATAAGTACGAAAGTACGATATCACAAAGACTAATTTCAGATAATTTACAAATAATAGAGATGGAGATGAAAACTCTAGGTACCCACGTGATGATATACGAAGCACGTGATGATATACGAGTATAATCGATTTTAATCGATAAAGTTAAAGTCGCTCAAGCTACACAATCGAATGATGAATTTGAAGAAGGAGGTGCAAAAGTGTTATTTTAAAAGCGAGAATCTGTGAGGTGAGGAGAGCTCAAACCTTCGATTTATTAATCCATTTGAAATTCTCGATCGAATAGGAACCGCGGGCCTATAGACTCGCTTTTACCACCAAGTACGACGCGTTGTTCATAACGCTTTTCACGATCGATGTTACGTAAATATGTGGACGACCCAAAACACGCTATCGAAGTTAGGAACAGGACGAGATACCAAGACTTAACGCACGAGGAGGTACCACAAGATTTTGTAGAGGAAAGAATACGACCCATGTACCGAGGTTATACCATAAGTTAAAGTTTTGTGGAGAAACCATGCTATAGAGGAAATGACCGGGAATTGGAAACGGAAATGAAAGCGAGGTATCTTTACCTTTTCGAAACACTGTGCACGTGACGTCAATTTCGAGGATGAAATTTCATAAGGAGGGAGGTCAGAAGACCTCAAATTTTTAAATAAAAAGAATTTCCTTTATTTATTATTTTGAAATAGTAAGGGTTGATTTGATTAATGTGGATAGTTAGGGTTAAATACGCAAATATTTCAAAATAAGCAAGTGGTTATAAAATATTCATTTTTGCTGGGAATATTCGTTTGGTCGTGGAATATTCATACCGTCGGGAATATTCGCACGACTGGGCTTAAAACCATGTGTGGGCCCCATAACCGAAAAAGCGATTGGATGAGGAAACGACAAAGTTTGGGTGGTTATAAATAACTACAGTAGTTGTTACCGTTAAGATCGTTGGAATACCTTATGGTTAAAATACAAGAATACGCGTGGTCGCACAAAGAAGAATACCAGTGATTGCACAAGATTGTTGAATTATTGATCCTTACGTAAGATGGCACTACTCAATAATTTTCACAAAGAGTTATCGCTCAATATTTTATTTAATTGATTCAATAATTGTTGCGTTGATATTTTATATTATTGTTGTTCAATAATTGTCACCGCACAAGATTTCCCATTATCGATCAATAATTCATATTATTTGAATAATATTATTAGATAGCATTATTGGCAATGTCTAGAAAGTTCGCTCTAAGGAGAGGTTTGGTCACCTAATTGCGCGCCAAGAAGAGAGAGATCCTTATGGAAAGCCCCTCTTCCGGGAACTACCGGGTCATTATAATTGTGATTCTCGTAATATTATTTGTGAATAATTAATTATTGATTCATATGATAAGGAAATATTTATTTTATATGAATATAAATGATGGATTTATTTATGTGGTTATTAATGAAGGAATTAATGTTGAGATGTTTTATTTGTATTTTGCCTGATTCGAGGTATTAAAAGATCAAATCGGTGTTATTATAACTTTATTGTGTGAGTTATAATATTTAATCCGACCGTTGGATCGTTGTAGTAATTTTTGGATATGTTATACATATATAAGTTGAGTATATGTCCACAAATTTTGAACCGTTAAAAATGAATCTAATGATTTATTATAAATTTTAAGAGGTGTTTGATTTAAAGTAGGGTTATAATTGATTTTGGTGGAAAATTCTAGAATTGAGTGGGCCCCACTTGTGGTTGGTGAAGAAATGTGCTGAATTTTATTTCAAATGTGGTGGGTGGCAATAAGAAGTAGGTAAAGCCATCGTGTAAAGAGTCAAGTCTACTTTGCTGCTAACATTTTCCTATAAATAGAGGGCTAAGTTAGAATTGAAAATCACACCGTAAAACAAAAGTTTTCTTCTCTCTATATTATCGAAAGTATTTTGTGAGTATTTAGATACTTTGAGAGTTCATTCGTTCAAAGACAAGTTTCATTCAAAGATCACTTCCGACCTTTCCTTCCCAAGCACCGATTCTTCGAGGTAAGTGGATGTTATTTTCTTCTCAAATGATATTAATTCTTCAATATCATTACGTCAAATATCGGGTTGGTACTTTTTATCAAATTTGGAACTTTTTCATGTTGGGGATTACTATTCACTTAGTTACTATTCTATTCAGTTACTATTCACGAGTACTATTCATGAAGCGTGAAGATGTTTTTTGTGGAATTTCTATCTTTTGGTGTTGAGTTACTATTCACGATACTCAAGACTATTCACGATACTCTGCACTATTCATTATCATTTCAAGACTATTCAATTTAAAAATGAAAATTTTTCTTTTCGCCTAAAATATCTATTCGGATACTAGCTTTGATCAGTATCCATGTTTTGATCATTCTGAATTTTACACCACTATGATTATTTTTGAGGTATTGTTGGACATGGATAAAACAAAGTACTAATCCTTAATCCTTAATCCTTGTCATTTTGTTTCACCGGATTCGATTCTTTAAAAATATTTTTCATCATCCTCGCCTTAAATGATGATATTATTGAATATCTTTCATTCAGTAGTGCAAAAGATGAATGATTTCAAGAATATCTTTGGCCCGTAGTGCAAAGATGAAGCAGTGTTTAAATGAACACGACCGATCGATGAATATCTTTGCCTCAGAAGCAAAGATGAATGTGTGTTTAAATGAATACGACCGATCGATGAATATCTTTGGCCTTTAGTGCAAAGATGAACAGTGTTGAGATGAACACGACCGATTGATGAATATCTTTGGCTCAGAAAGGCAAAGATGAATATTTGATTCGAGATGAATATTGATTGATGTTACGTGGATAAAATATTGATGATGGACCGTTAAATTCATAGATTATAGTAGATTTCATTCTCTACGTAAACTCTTCTATGAATTATTATTTCTGCTGCGAATATTGATCTCAAACTTGTTGTCTATCAGATTCTATCGATTTTTCCTCATTGGAGACTAACGATAATTTGTCAGATATTATCTTAGTCATAATATTCTTTATCGGGCTAGTTGAGCTCACCCTTTTCCTTTTTGTTCCATTTTCTCGTGAGCGCTAGAATATAAATAAAGTATTTAGCCTGGGGTATGGAATGAGGTTTTAGAAAGGATTGTTTAGTAGTCCTCACCATTATTGTAAAATAATGTATCAATAAATGTGATGAGGATTTATTTGAGTATAAATATTATCTGTAAGATAATATTTGTATTTAAACTCACGCTTTTATTGTTGTGATAATAAAGTCAGTAGTTATTTCGCATCATGTATTTTGGCGAATTTTAATGGGTTGGATGGAATGGACCTATTTTGGGGTCGCCACAAGAACCATTATCGAGTAAAGGCCTTTCACGTAAGAATCAATAATTGGTGCAATACCGTGTCTTACCGTGTTTTAACCACCGAGTATTTTAACAAGATTAATTCAGAATAATTCTACTGTTATTTTTAAACAACTTATATTTGTCGCTTTCTTCATCCAATCGCTTTCCGTTATGGGCCCATACACATGGTCGCTACTTGGCCGCATTTAATATTCCCCGACAAAGATTTAATATTCCACGACCAAACTAATATTCCCCACAACAATGAATATTTTATAACCACTTGCTTATTTTGAAGTATTTCAAGATTTTACCCTTAACTATCCACATTAATCAAATCAACCCTTACTATTTCAAAATAATAAATAGAGAAAATTAAATTTCATTAATAATAAGTTGGGGTCTTACATCGTCCGTATTCGTATTCGAAAAAAATCAGATATTATTCGTATTTGAAAAAAAATGAGTATATCCTTATTCGGTTTAAAGGTATCCGCAAATAAATGAATACGGATACGAATATAGGCCTATTCATATTCGTTTAACATTCAACCGTAAATATATCCGACGAATAACAGATATCCGAAATCCGATATTCGAATTCATATCTCGTATCCAAATTCGAATAACTATATATATATATATATATATATATATATATATATATATATATATATAGTTTTTTCAACGAATCGAAGGGAGTTTAACTAAGAATCTAACCAAATTTATACGACGATTTTTCCGCCGCTAAAACATAGAAGTCGGTTTTTATGCTATAGCAACGTAAAAAAACGTCGTTATACTTCTTGTCTTTGGGTTCGCTTTCACTTCATTTATTGGAGAGAGTCTGCCATGTATATATATATGTGTGTATATTAATAACTTACATTTATTAATTAATAAATTACACACACACACACACATATATATATATAGGGAGCGGATCAGGTCCGGACTTCCGCATTTTATTAAAATACGGACCTTTTTTTTTTTGCTTTTTTTTTTAAAACAACTAAAAAAAAATTTAATATTTTATGGAACTGAATTTTTTTCATAATTCATTGTTTTTGGTGTGATTTGATACATATAACAAAACATGTCTCAGATGATCGTATATACATATTTTGTTATATGTATCCAAATCACATCCAAAATAATCAGATTATGGAAAATTTCCATTTATAAAATATTAAACATTTTTAGTTGTTTAAAAAAAAAAAAAAAAAAAGAGTCCGCATTTTATCAGGTCCGAGAGTCCGAACCTGATCCTTATTTTGTCTGTGTGTGTGTGTGTATATATATATATATATATATATATATATATATATATATGTGTGTGTGTGTGTGTGTGTGTGTGTGTGTGTGTGTACGTTATTAATTAATGAATGTAAGTTATTAATATATATTTTTATAAGTTAATATATATAATATATAACTTATATACAAACACATACATACATATATATATATATATATATATATATGTGATAAATCTAAAGTACATCTCTTAAATAACATATATTTATTAAAATTTTAAAATAACGTTATTTTGAAGATTATTTTAGAAAACAAGTGGGGTCACAGTAGGTGACATTTTTGTAAATTAAAGAAAAGCAAGTAAGACTACTATTTTTAATATTATTTTGTTTTTTAAAGAATTTCCAAAATGGCATATGTAGTTTTAATAAATGTATGTTATTTAAGAAATCAGAGTGTATGTAATAATAATAATAATAATAATAATAGTGTTTTATTAAATTAATGGTTAGAGTTAGATTAGTGACTTTTAAATGAAGTCACTAGAGTTAAGTTAATAACTTTTAAATGAAATATTTATAGTTAAGTTAATAGCGTTTAAATGAGATGATAATTTCTAAACCTTAGATCTAATAATTTTAATTCTGAACCTTTAAATGAAAACTCAACTTTCCTCCCTCTTAAAATAAAGAGGAACCTGTATAAGCCCGCCAACGGGTATAATAGGTCAAAAGTTAAATTTTTTATCCAATTTTTTAAATATTTTTTTTAAAAATAAATATAAAATAATCTATTTAATATTAAGATTAGTAATCATGAGATTATAATTTATGATTTATGAGAATGTAATTATAAGTTTATAATACTAGCAAACATCCATGTGAAATAAGTAGGAAGGCAAGAAGTCAAATAAAAAAAAAATCTCAACCAACCATTGAAACAAAAACTAGAACTTCCCTAAATGCAAACAAAATCTACCAGACTAGTAGACTTCTCCGAAAATGTAGATATTTACAATGTCTAATTGACCATCTTTACAACCATTGCTAAATCACAAATCTCATCCCCACCTTTCGAACTTGTAGAAAAAGGCCAACGAAAAAAAAATTGGGAACACATAATTTAAATATTTCCCAAAGAGAAATAATTTTAATAATATAACTTCTACAAATATTTTTGATATTTTTACATGTCCTCCTCACATTAAGGTCATAGGGTGAGACCTACCACACCCTCATGTGAGAAAGCACCGTGTAGAAATATCAAAAACATGTGTAAAAATAGTATTCCCCTAATTTAACCAGTCCATCATCGTCGTAGAAAACTCTGAACAAGGCCCAGCATCAAGGTTATGGTAGTTTCTATGGAAGCGAAGTTACATTTTCAGTTATTTCTTGTACTAGGGTCGAAACTGCATTTCCTGGAAATAACTACCCAACTTTGGATCTAGCAAGAATAAACAATCCTGATGGCAGTTGCCTTAAAAAAAAAAAAAAAAAAAAACTGTCAATGAGAGAATGATCCAATCAAATATATAATGTAGTTGGAGAGAGTGCACAGATATAGGATATTAGAAGAACCATTCTAAGCTAAAAAGGACTTTTGCCAAGTTTCTTTCATACATTTAGCATAAGAAATCTCTTTTTACACAACTCAGAGATTAATGGCAATTTGAAATTCTTACACGTAGCATTACTTAAACATGTCAAACAGGTATTACCGAGGTCCATTGAGTACACATTGCACCTGTAGAATCATTTCAAGTCTCTTCAAGTTGTGGAGCATCACGTGATTACAATTAGAACAATTGTCTGTAACACTAAGTTGTTCCATAGGGCATATTATGATTCTAGAGTGAAAATCAGAATTTACCTCATAATCATTTGCTCTTCAAAATTGATGCGATCTTTACAAGTGCCTGCGAGGATTTTGAGGAGACGCTGATACTAATGGTCTCTTAACAAAGGGATTATCTAATAGCTGAGCAGCTGTGGGACGAGAACTTGGGTTAACTTGTAGGCACTGAAGTATGAAATCTCGCGCATCTTTGGAGAGGGAATCAGGAACAGGTGGTGGAATACAATTTCCAATCCTATATACAGCCTGCATCTGTTGACATAGAAATATGATATTGTTAAACTCCCAACCAATGAGCAAGTGGTGCTAAAATTGCATGATAACTAGGGTAATATGATCAATCAAATTACTAATTACTGATCTTGTGAAGAAAAAACAAATTACAAGAAATTATTGGCATGCCTACAATGTAGATAAGTTATTCTACAACATTGCTTTTAGTTTCTCAATTGAGGACCGAGCTTTTATGGGTCACCATCCATTCTTGTGTTTCTTGACATTAAAATGATTTCTATCTATTATAATTAGTTTGCGATTAATAGGAAAGGTGATGGTGCAGTGACAAGGCCTCTTCTTTTATTGTGCATGGTCATAAGTTCGACTCTATCCCCATCAGAAGTCGGCACATGACCTTCATAACAAAGGTAAGTTTTCCCTAGGTTCCTCCCAAAGTTCTCCCTAGGTTCCTCCCTAGTTTTCCTCCCGATGTTCCCCCTAGACACCTAGGATAGTATAGGTTCCTCGAATAAAACTTTATGTTATAAAATATAAAAGAAAACGTGGAATTCTTTGATTTCTCCTATAATCTGAAATCTCTTCCATCTATACAGTTTTTGCCACCTCAGAGGCACCTAAACTGGATTTATCTATTTACCTTAATCTCTTATAAAAGTCGCAATAATTTATCAGGTCAACTGGGAACAGTTAATAAATAAAGGGACAGTATCGGGAACTTGCAGCAGACCAATAGTAAAACTGATGCAAGTTTAAATGGTATTACTAATGCTAATTGCATGTAAAACCAATGAAACCCAAGAATTTTATCAAATATAGTGGCTAACAAAGCAGCCCAAGGCTATACATGACTACAATTTGATGCAACTGGTGATAAAAAAAAAAAGTGTTTTTATCAAGTATGACGTAGCAACCCAAGGCTATACATGACTACAATTTGATGCAACTGGTGATTAAAAAACAATAGTGTTTTATCAAGTATGACAGAACATTATCCGAGATGTATGTTTATGAAATGGTACCAAGTGTCAGTAGACACAAGCAGGGTAAAGTTAAATTCTAAAAGCTTAAAAACATTACCTTGATGAAGCTAATCAGCTATACAACAATATTTGCTTCTAAGAGGCAAAGTGGAGAAGGTAGCAGCAGGCAGGAGGGGTGGGAAGAAGAATATACACTTATTACTGTAGCCCCACAATTAAGCAAGAAATGAGCCCTATCTCTCAATAAGTGGAATTGAAAAATTAATTTAAAATATCTTGGCATTCTGTAGTGTCTATGTTAAAGAAACAAGAAAAAGCCATATTATCTAAATGTTCTTTTTTTTAATAGATAAATATAAGAATATTTTATTGCAATTGAAAGTGGAAACTGGAAAGTTACAAGACGCGGTGAGCAAAGCCTCCTCCAATCTCTATGCAAATCACGTAAATGGAGGCCATGTAAAAACCCCAAGTGCAGATGCTCCAAGTGAAGCAAAGAATTAAACTATATCTAAAGCTTTGGAAACTCATCAACTAAACACTAACAATCATCGCATTTCTCTATGTCCCTAGACCCCATGTAATGGCAAAACATGAACATCAAACCTTCCCATCCTTCAACAAAATCCCCATATCTACTCCTGAAACTGCAAACAATAAACACCAACTGCAGTTCTGAACCATGTTGAAAAGACAAATATACCTTCTCTTCACCGGTCTTTATTATGATTTGTGTTTCTCTTTCTCTCTTTCTCTCTAAACTCTTTGTTTCTCTTTCAAACTCTTTGTTTCTCTCTCCATCTCTTTCCCATATTTCTTTGAACTCTCAATTTCTCTCACTAATAACATGTTGGCAATTGCATTTCTGCGTCAACCTCTTATTTTGATTTCTCGAACCGAGAAGCTCTGTCCTATATGGCTATATCTATCTCAGTGGTAGATTCTCCGGGTTGTTAATTTTGATGGCCTGATGGGATAATTGAATATCTATTTCTCTCTCTTTACCGCTATGTATAAGTAAATATATTTTCTCTCCACTCTGCGTCAATATCTCTTCGTTTATGTACTCCCACAGGACCCACACTAATCATCAAATTTTTGCAGGATTTATCAGCGAATAGGGGTCAAAGAGCACCATAAAAGCAGGAGAAAATAAGAGAGAAAAGATTAACTTTAACAGATGTTACATACACATTCCAAAGGGAAATATGGAAGTTGACCGGTCAACATCTCCAGAACAGTGCACCCAAGACTCCATATATCTGCTGCAAGCCCATACCCCTGACTCCTCTGAACAACCTGCATACAGAAGCTTGATACTCAGAAAATAAAACTCATTTGGCATTAGAACACAACATACTACACATTAACACACATAAGAAACACACATTTATTTAGGGGGGTAATATTTATATATACACATATACATCCATATAAATACATGTACATGTATATATAAGTTCATATTGTTTAAACTGCCCCTGCCTTCCACCTCCCAAAGAGAGGGGAGATGGCAACCACAAACCCAAGACATTAATTAAATCTACCAAAATTAATAGTGTTTCATATATAAGATACAAAATTTGTTTGAACGATCCCACTACAGAGACCTGAACCATTCCCTGTTGA
This sequence comes from Panax quinquefolius, assembly GCA_020205615.1. Taxonomy (NCBI): domain Eukaryota; kingdom Viridiplantae; phylum Streptophyta; class Magnoliopsida; order Apiales; family Araliaceae; genus Panax; species Panax quinquefolius. The sequence continues at coordinate 37,558,834 of CM035172.1, read as the reverse complement.
ACCAACAACCAAAGCAAGGAAGACTCATTCATGTCGTTAACTTTGCTTCTTCAGAAGAGGTCAATTAGACATCATCTTTTTTTATTTTATTTTTAACAAGAATACCAATAGACGTCTTACATTGCGATTGTCAACACTTGATGAATGTTTTCCAATGTTTATGGTTTGATAGGAACTAGACCTTCAGGCATATGCTTGGTAGTGGAAGAAAAAGATAAAAGCACATGTGGGCCCTATTGTGGAACTATGGCCTTCAAAGGTGTCAAATTATGAGAACCTCTGGAATCCTGGATGGGTTTGTTATAGTAGTACTTATAACCTATGTGATACTTGTTCTAGAAAATGCGGGTCCACTTAATCCCCGCTTAGGCGCTAGGCAGGCCCTCTGGCCACTAGGTCTCACTCTCACAGATTATTATATTAAAAAAATCCTATTTAAGTGCATTTGCATAGCAGCTGATGCACATTACTTAAGTTGTTGACTAAAACCGTTTTTCTGACGTGTCATATGTGCTCTTTAGATGTGTACAATACAATTAGAACCACCTGCCTTAAATATATACAAAATTATAACCAGTAATTCACTTTAAGGATATTAGGGTTGAGACGTACCTCAGGTGCCATCCAAAAAGCAGTCCCCTTGCATGATTGTACATCATTCAACTTTGTGGCCTGTACAATGGATCAGACAGCATATTAGGGAGGAAAAAATATAAAGTAAAAATAAATTTGAGGTGTAATAGAAAAAGAAATCAAACATCCAAAAAAATAAGAAGAGCAGGAGTTGAACCTTTGCCAAACCAAAGTCTGCAAGTTTCACTGTTCCATTAGTATCAACCAATATATTTGCACATTTGATATCCCTGAAAGCCATGCAAGGCAAGGTGAGACTTTATAAACATCCCTCAACTAATGTTTATTAAATTACTAATAAGCTCAAACTAAGAACTGCTTTCACTAAAACTGAATAAGATTCACTTCACCAAAGAGAGAGAAAAACTAAAGGCCAACCTAAACTATTAACCAAGTTAGTGCCAACTGGCAACTGCCAACAAAGTTGTTCAGTAGGGAAAACAACAAAAATCAATATCTATCCTAAAACAGTACATACTTCTCCATATTCTTCTCTGGAGACTCCAAGTCCATGCCGTGTTTAGCATTTCAAAAATATCTAATCAAATCAATCAATATTTTGTGTTGTTGTCTTCTTTTCATTTATTTTTTCTTGTAAAAGTTTAAGGAAAGCTGTTTTGAAGTTAAAATAATTTGAGAAGGCCTAAAATATGAACACCAAGCCAAGAATATAAAAAAACGGGTTACTATCTAAAATTTTCTAAATTGCCACTTGAATTATTATTAACCACCAGAATAGTTGATCACTTCCTCTCATCCACTGGTTGCCAACTTCCATTGCAAATTGTTGGCGTGGTCCAGTTCCTCTTACATGAGTTTCCTTATATTTGAAAAGATTTTATACACTTCTACAAAGATTATCCGATCAATGGAAAGATAAAAATATCTCAATCTTCATATTCGACAGATCAAAATATCCCATTCTTCTCAATGGACGATCTGACCAATGGAAAGATCAAAATATTTCAATATTCACAATCCTCACATTCACCTCCCACACCATCCACCACCTTTTCGGCCCTAACGCCATGCAACATACCAGTTGCTACAAGAAACATTATGAGAAAATAGAGACCTGTCATAGGTCTAATGAAGACCAATGCCATTAAAAATGTTTACACAACCTCGAACCATTACAACCACCACATGTAGGCACAGACGCCCACATTAGCCCACTCTATGAAGACTCTTTTACTTCTTGCTTCACTTCATTACCTAGAGGTACCCTTTCCATAGGTCACCCCTTCTGCAGCTCAGATAAGAAGGGTGATGATGGCTTTTATACCAATTGTAACCTACCCGACTAGAACTCATCGTCAAAAGCTAGCTCATAGGGTGAGGGTGCCCCAATCCCTATATAAACCACATCAAGTATCCCATACTAAATGACATGGGACTATGCCCATACACAACCTGGAACCATTACAGTGATCAAAATTGTGGTTGTAAGAATTCATGTATATATGTATACATGTATAATTTAATAAAATGACTGGCGCATGACAAATTTGGGTGTGAGTTGACGTCTCATGTGCAAATGGTGGGATGACAGTTGTTTAAGGTCTTCATTTTGTCCAATCACAAGCTGCAACACAATTGTTTGTCAAAATTATTATGATAAACTATATGTAACAACTAGCAAGGTAGTTGAAGTGGATAAGCTTTTACAGTTCCATGTATTTTAGCCTTTAGATATTTAAAAAATATTCAAATATGCCTGGAACTATAAAATCGGTTCATAGTTTCTATTATTAGTAGATTTTCAATGATGTTTTTGTCATTAGTTCACTTGTTTCAAGATACTTTTTAGAAAACATTATTGAGCAAACATAATGAATAATAAAGAAAACGCTTTCTTATTTTCTATTTTAAATACTTTCGGATGTAAAATGATTTTCATATAAAAACATTTACATCAATGGCACAATGCATAGTTGTTAAGTCGTCGACTAGTCGTCCAGTCGCTCCATAAGGGCCAAGTCGAGGGCATGACTTCGTTAATGTCTCTAAAGTCGCTCGACTTGGAAGGAAAGTCGCCGCCTTCGTCGACTAGTTGATGACTTGGCCGACTTCCTCCATGTTGCTCGATTTAGAGACCACATACCTCCTTTCAAGTCGTGCGCCAAAAGAGAGGAATTGAAATGGAGGAGGAAGATGTTAGGTACAGAGCACATTTGCCCGACACGACTTTTACGAGCTCTCTTCTTCTCCTCTTCTCCTTGCATCTGTTTTCTCCTTTCTCGTCTCCTTGATGCAACGGCAGTTAGATTAAAACCCTAATCCCATCTTGCTCTTTCTGTTATGACCACTATTGGCCTACCATCTTTATTTTGCAGAGTTGTAGTTGGGCTTTATTTGAACAAACAACATTATAAGCTTATGACCAACTTAGATTTTCCCAATATATTCTTGCTTAAATTTAGTTTATATATGAAAAGTTTTTACCAACAGATTTCAATTGTCTAAAAATATTCTAAATATTTTATATGCTAATTATTGCACAGATGTCTCACAAATTAAGTGATAGTTAATTTGTTTCCTTTAGTATAGTAAATAAAATCCATTTAATTTTATTTTTTTGTAAATCTGATGGATTAAAATTTGTTGAGTTTCCATTTTTGTTTTGGAAAAAAAATTAAATATAATAAATAATATTATAAAAAGTATACTATGTGTTTTAGTATTATTGTTATTTTGTCATGATGAGTGAAGTAACCTATATGTGTCATGATGTGCTTGGCTACTTGTTGTCAAATGTTTTAATATTTAGTTGAGAAATGATATCTAATAATATAGAATAATGTTTTATGTATTTAATATAATTTTAAATTGTAAAATTATATATATATTAATATATAAAATACATTATAAACAATTTATCGCTTTATGGACGACTAGTTGGGCTACTAGTCGACTAGTCACTTAAGTGGTTGGCCATCACTCGAGTTAACAACTTGACAACTATAACACGATGCAATAGATAATATATGCACTTCCTCCAACCCCGCAGGTCTGTCTACAGAATTTTGAAGCATAGATCATTTGCAAGTTCATATGACAGCACCAATAAAAATAGAGATCTAATGATTAGTTAATAACATCAAATACCACAACCAAGGTTATGCTTGCGAAAATAATTATCAGCAGTTTTGCATGAATTATACCCTGGACAGAGTGAACCTATAATAGAGGTACTCAAGTAACATCCCCTTGGAGTTGAGACAAGGATAACCCAGTTGAAGTTACGAAGCATGTTACATGAAAATATTTAGAGAATCTCTCTTACAAATGAGTGTCTGAGTAATAAGCTCATCGTTTTAAACTTTCCAGCCCACAACTTAATCAGATATAAATTGTTATAGAAAATGGTAGGCTGGGAGGAATAATGAAGATGATGCAGATAAAATCAAGACAATCAAATTAAAGAAAACCTAAAGATCACATACAGGTACATATGTAGCAAACAATCACATAATATTTAATTACATAAAAAGTAAACAATCACATATTGATTTGTTAATAACCACCTGTGTATCACATTTCGGTCATGCAGATACTTCAAACCTTGCAAAATCTGCCGCGTGTATACAGAGGCTTGGGAATCTCGAAGATTATACTGCTGATAGAGACTCAAAAGAGAACCTTTGCTTGCCAATTCGAGAAAGATATAGAGAGTTGATTCATTCTGCGAAGACCATGGGAAAGAAACTATAACTTAGAAATTCACAATCCAATTGTTGAGAGGAAATACAAAAGACCATACTTTTTTGGAATCTTCAAGATAAATACTCATAAACAAAGATTTACTAAAAAATGTTAACATCTAGAAAGTAACACTGGCACTGTAACTGATAAAAATTTGATTACAAAAGGATTTCACCGTAGCAACAGCCAGGATAAACATCAAGCAATGGACACTGCTAGGTTTCACTGAACTTCCTTACTCCTTGTGACGATAACTATGTGGCAAACCTAATAACTATACTGAACACAATCAATCCCCCTGGTCAAGAGACAGGGACACAGACAAGATGTCTTGTGTGAGAATACCATACAGAAGAAGATAATATAAATGAAAATGATTGTTCAACTGCATGTATCAGTCTACTTCACACTAAAAATAACAAATATCCATCCCCAAAACCTATAACCTTTTTCTATCTCATTAAAAATAACCCTAAAACCTTTCCTCAAGCGCAAGCCACTACACCAAAAAATAAAAAGGAAAAAAATTGTAGCCAAATATATAAAGCTTTCTCTATATAAAGTGTTCGCTAAATCCACTCTACATCATCTCCTATTCGCTCTTTTTCTTCTTTCTTCTTTGGGTGAAAATAATTCATTCCAATGATAATCCTATTACAAGAGAATTTAAGAAAGCATCAATCAACGGCCAACATGAAAAGCAAGAAACAGTACCTTTTTTGTGTCATAATATTGAACTATGTTCTCATGCTCAAACTTACTGAGAAGAGAGATCTCCTGCACATAAATAAAATTTTAAGAAATTAATAAAAAGGATGACAAAGGGAGCCTCAGCAGGAGACAGAAGTAAAAATGACTTATTAGAGAATCACAAGTACACATATAAATATCACATTCCGAACAAGACTTGGGCTACTTACCTGTTCGAGTTGGTAAATACTTTGCCTTCCCTGGTCCCCTTGATCAAGCAAAGAAACTTCCTTCACAGCGAAAAAGAAGCCATCACTGCAACAGAGCCAAAAAATAAAAAATAAAAATACAAACAACCACAAGACTGTCAAACATCAGTTTCATCTATTTTCTTTTTTCTTTTTTCTTTTTTCTTTTTTTTTTTTGGGGGGGGGAGAGGGGGATATATACACACATGAAATAAATACTTAAACAAAGATTGCTAGAAATCGTGAAAAAGATCCTTATTTTTAATAAGGATTTAAAGTAAAAGCATAGGATAATTCAAAAGAACATATAAGTAGTCAATTTTCTTGGCAAGGTAATGGCCTCCAAATTCAGAACTTCTTAATGGGTGGTGAGTGCGTCATTTCCCTCAAGCTTCTAATATTTAATAGCCAAATGTTCCCTCAGGAAAAAATATGTATTATTAAATAAATGAGTAAATCTAATACAGGCGCCAAAAGGGGGCTGACCCAAGTACACCCGCATTACATAAAGCATGTTTGGGGGGAGGCACACCTAAGAACCAAGACCAAGAGAAACAAAACCCGTCCATATACAAGTGAGCCTCCAAAAAAAGTGTTACCTACACTGTTACTAAATTACTAATAGTAGACTCCTAAAACAAACTCTCAAATAAGTCCACAAAATGCACAATCGAACTTGGAAATGTCTAATGAAGGCAAAAGAAAGAAGGCTCAGACCGAGGGTTTCTCCGAGCCTTCAAAATATTTTTTGTTCTCTCTTTCCAAAGAGTGCACCAAAGACTGTGGCAACCCCCCCCCAAGGCCCCAGCCCCCCATCACAGCATCTCACAGACTTTCCTTGGCATCAACTAAGAAATAGCACATAAAGAAAAGGCAGGGAAACAATATTCCACAAGGTCCTTGCCGCCTCAAAATGCAGAACCAATTGTTCAAATGTCTCTTTCTTGTAACAGCAAAAGACACCCCTACTCACAACTGAAGCACTCTCTGGAAGGATAGGCTGTGTGAGGATCTCATCCAAAGCCATTGAATTGGTATCAATACTTGAATTGTTGAATTCAATAAAGGTTTCCACTCCCCCTGATAAACAAGTTTGGACCCTAGACTCCTCTCGAAGCAGGACAACAAATTGAAAGATAAAAAATAATGAAAAATATAAATTTTGCCTATCCCTTTGCTTTGAGGTCACTCCACAGAGATCACTTGCGTCCACGGACAAAAGAGAGATAACATTACTCACTCAAATTTCAATAATTCACTAGTCTATAGTCTAGAGTCAATGGAATTACATCGCTGTTTAAAGAGAATAATATCTTAATTTTACTTGGGGAATAAGAGAAGTACTCAATGACCAAAATACCCTAATCAATTAATTAAATTCCTAATCAATGTAAATATCCTAAATCCCTACTATTAAATAACAAATATAATAATAATTTGATAACAAAATAATTTATTTCCAAATATAAATAAAATTAATTCATATTATATGGAAAGAAGTAAAATTGTTACAAGAAAATAGAATCATAATGAATTCAGACAGCAGGAAACTATCAAAATAACAGGCAAGCAAGAGGATAGTTATCATCACAACTGTTAGCATATAATATACATTTATTTTATTTATTATATATCTCTATACTCCTTATTTATAATATATCCATATACTTACTCTCACATGGGCAAATTACTACAATTTTTTTCAATGATTTATAGTCCTTATATGAGATGATAATACATTTAGCAAAATAATATTTAATGTTACATATATAGGGTATTCATTAGAAAAGAAACAAGTTGCCCCTATCCTATTGTTCATCAGCTTATGCGAATGTTGTAGAATTTTGTCAATCCTAAAAGGCCTTTAAATCTCCTCAATCACTTAAAATCTCAAACGGAAAGAACTTTTTCTTCTTCTAGATTAAATATATTGGGTGAATTCCCTTTGTTATCACAAATAATGCAATTTTAGCTAGTTCCAATATCTAAAATATTCTTTTAAAATTAGATGCAACCAAAATAAAGGTGTGAGTTCCTTTGCAGCTATTCTTATCCAACTCCAACTTTTTGGGATATGATAACTATTCTGTGCAAGTGTCTTCATTGTACAATATAGAAGAACATCTAGAGATAGAAATTAATAAAATAGAAAACAGGGTGTAAGACTATTAAAGCAGTATAAACCAAGAATAATATGATTAGTAGCTTACTTGGTGATTCCTTCATATACTGATCCAAATGAGCCACGTCCCAGAAGCTTGCCCTTCTCCCAATTATCCCAAGAAGAGATAAAGCGTCTGAATCTTCCTTGTGGCGAAATATTGGACGGAGGCTCAGTGGTAGTACTAGAAGAATCATCATCATTTGAAGTGGTAAATGAACAAGACTCTGAAAGAACAGCACTCTCTCTCTCACCACTCTCTCCATTAAATCCTTCATCATTGTCAGAACTAAAACCTCCTTCATATACAAAACGGGAGCCTATATCGCCATCTGGAGCAAATGATCTCAAAATATCCCAAGTTGAGCGATCATTATCAATAATTGGCATTGAAATAACGGGCGGAGGCGTTAGAACGGGTGGCCGAACACCTTTAATTCCTCTTCCACCACCACCAGCAGTTGTCAAAGGAATAATTAACATAACAGGCTCAACTTTCTCTTCACCTGCATCACTAACCCTAACAGTTTCACTAAACTTATCAGCCAATTCACCAGCCCAAGTATTATAATCCAACTTATTTAACCTAGATCTCGGAAGAATATCCGAAGTGGACCGCATTTTCCTGGCCTCCCACGCCGCCACCGGAATCCCAAAATCATCCGGCCCCGAAAGCCCTAATCTCTCGCAAATCACATAGATTTCGCCTTCAGTTCCCTCAACTCGAAAGCTCGTCCGATCGCTGAAAGGCGGGATATCAAGCGATCGAGTTCGAAGACCATACTCATCAGAATTCGACGAGGAAGGAGTTGTCGCTTCGTAATCTATATTCTTCTGTGCATTTCGACGCTCGAGCTTCGGTTTTCTTCCCTTTTTGTGCTTCGAGTCCATCAATTTTTGCTTCCCGCTATGATTGAAGAATCGAGGTATGTGATGCATTATGAGCTCGACCCATCAAAGTTCCAAAACCCAGCAAAATCAAATTAAAACTGCGAATTTTTTACTCCGGGAGTTCGAAGTTGGTGGATTTTTCTCAAGGGATTCTTTCTCTCTCTACAGAAATATAAAGAGGATCTTATCAGGAAAATGAGGTGAGAGATAATGCGATTTGGAACAGGAGGGAGAGGGTAGACTTGTAGAAGAGGGGTAAACGCCGACGAAAGGAACAGGAAAAAGAAAACGCGGTGCCAAAGTAACGCGGGACCTACATGTCGTACTCACATCTCACTCGCCGGTAAAAAGCTGTCGTCACCGAGTCTATGCAGAAATGCCGAAATTACGTCACATATCACTAAAAAAACACTTGCTTACTTAGTACTGCCTTCAATCCATAACAATTGTTTTAAGGTTTTAAAATATTAGTAGTTTCACAACTAAATAAAAATATTAATTTTATATAATTCTCATGAGAGAAAAAATTATGTTTGATAATATTATATTTAAAATATTTGAATGATAGAATTTTATTATTTTACTCGAAAGATTAGAAAAATTTAAAGTTGAATATAAATTTATAAAATATAAAATAATATTTCTTTTTAATTTTTAATTTTTTTATTTTATTCAATTGTTTATTCAATTCATTAGAAATTAAAAAATTTGACTTAAACTTTTCGAATTTAAGCTCAATCATCCGACTATCAATCGAAAACTACAATTTGATTTTTTTTCAAAGTAATTTATCGAAATTTTAAAATTTGTTCATATTTAACTCATTTATATTTCAACAATCGAACTTTTAAGTGATGTTCATCACTAATGTGAGAGGAACTTCTTGGAATTAACATTTTTATATATAAAATATCAATTCCTTAGTTTTATCTTCATACACACATGAATTAAGAAAATTATTTAATCTATCATTTAATAATTAAAATTTATATGAAATTTTATCACTACTCTCTTTTATAGAAAATTAAAATTATTAATATAAAAGATAAATTTTTTGAGACAAATATAAAAGTTAGAAGTAATATAAAAATTAAATAATTTATTCTTTTAAAAATTATAAACGATAAATAAAATAAATTTTTTCCCTAAAGTCAATTACTACTATTACTAGTATTATATCCTGGTGCAGCCATTTCAATTTTCAAAGAATGGTGAGGTTCCGATATTTAGGGGTCGTTTCTTTTTCTTCTCCCTATTACCTATATATAATGGGATAAGTTAAAATAAACTTCTATTATTATAAATAAAGCAAAATGCATTTACAATTAATTTTTTATTAATGTTATCTAGACTCGTAGTCATGCATGTGTAACTGGTGCTTTAAATTAAGAATAATTCTAGGGGGATTTTTTTTGCTAACATTATAGCGACATTCTAATATATATAAGAAACAGAGTTGTACAGACTGTATAAATTTTATTTTTTATATGTATCTAAATTACACCTAAAATACTATTTTTTACAAAAAATTTAGTTGGAATAAATACTATACATTTTTTGAGAGGTACTACAAAAAAAAAATCAAAAAAAATAAAATAAAAAAATAATGTCGCTAGAATGTCAACAAAAAAATAGGGTCCTTTACACTAATATACAACATTTAGAAAGTAATTACAAAAATAAAACACGCACAACATAATTACAAAAATAAAACAACACAATATAAAGTTGCTAAAATCATGTATACGTCAGTTACGGACTCTCCTATATGCAACTAACCACTCCTAAAATCAAGCTTAATCGAACAAAACACGCAACTTTGACACGGAGAAATCCAAATCTTCACCATCGCGACACACACCATCGAGATCGGAGAAGACGAAGCTTTTCGTCATGACACACCACCGCAAAGAATCTTCAAGATCTCTAAGAAGAAAAGCGTTGTCATGATTTAATCAGTAAGATTGAAAATAAGATACAAAATCAACACCGCCTTTAAGATCAAGAACCAAAAACATTGTTTGCGTTGATTGTTGAATACAAAATCAACATCACTTCGATTCAAATATCGTGGTATGTAAGTTTAAAACTTATAAGCATATAGATACTTATAGTTACTACTTAATTACTAAATTGATTATCTTTCTTAAGTTTTTCGAACTTAAATTGTCACAAAGTTTGAATATCTGAATGTCAGGCTTGCAAAATGTATTTGAAAACATGTTTTATATTATGGTTACTAAGGTTATATAAATTGGTTCTTTGTCTAATGTTGGTTTAGTTACTAATTATTTTGTATTAGTTCTTGTGTAACATTATACCGCCTAATGATGTCTTAGTTCTTGATTAATGCTATTTTGGTTCTCGCATAATATTACTAATTAATCGACTTGAGTTCGAATTAATGCCGATTTGGTTACTATGTAATATTATATCAAGTTCTTGATAAATCTTGATTTTGTTTCGTTGTGTAACATTATAATGGTTATTGACTAATTCTGAATTGGTTACTGTATAAAATTATTATAATGCTGACTTGGTTACTGTGTAAAAATATTATTTAGTGACTCATGCTGACTTGATTACTGAATAATGCAAACTTAATTACTCGCAGTTGATTAATCGTTATCAGATTATTGGTTCTTTCAAGCATATTAATGTACACTTCTACTTATATTTTTTATATTAATGGTTACTTGTTAGCCAAATTGGTTACATTCTTACAAAAGTCGCGCTTTTTAGTTGGTAATAAATAAATTATTTGGTTGTTTTTTATTGTAAAATGCAAGAAACCCCTATTTTCACCGGGTTGTTTTAGTTCTTGATTAATCTTTGATTCTGTTCATCGTGTAACATTATATGGTTCTTGAATATTCTTTGAGTTGGTTCTTTGTGTAAAATTATAATGGTTCTTGACTAATATCGACACGGATCTTTGTTTTTACATTATATTGGTTATCTTTCTAATGATGATCGTTACTATGTAAAATTATAATGGTTACTCAATAGTCTTGACATTGTTCTTGTGTAAAATTATAATGTTATATTCTTTTGTAATTGTTTCATTTATATTGGATGTTACTTATCGACTACATCAGTATTGTTTACATGGACTAATAGTAACCAATACACCAAATTTGATGTTTGGACTAATAGTAACCAATACACCTTTTAAGTACATATTGATATTTTTATATTATTTGTTTTTTCTTTGTAAAATCTTTGTCAAATATGTTTTATGTTATGGATACTAAATAAATATATGTTGTTTATCGCCTAACTGGATTTGGTTAGTTTATAATGTCGACTTGTTTATTGAGTAATATTACCATGGTTACTACATAATATTCATCGTGTTTTATCTTGATTTTTTATATTGATGGTTCTTGATTAACTACATTGGTTACCTTTATACACCTGTTAGTCTTTAATTTGTAACAAAGTCATTCTTGATTATTTTGGTTGTAAAATGAATGTAAAAATATTTTTATAATCTTGGCTACTAATTACATATATCTTCGTTCTTGTATAATATGTATTTAGATCTTTGAAAGGTGTTTATTTGGTTACTCTATAATATTATTGAGTTTTATTATTGTTTATTTTATATTGGTAGTTACTTATTGACTACATTGGTTACCTTCATACAATTGTTAAATATTGGTTGTTGTATACTTATTTAATTCGTTACTGATGATAATGTTTATTTGGTTGCGTTGACAATTTGGCAATTTTCATCAAGTTTGGAGTGTCGGATTTTGGCGTTTTGAGCCTAATTTCATCGAAAAACGGTCAACGATTAAAAGTCACAAGCGTTCTTTGGTGAATCGCATGGTTTTTTGGTCAATTCCATCATTTAGGACTTCAAAATTGCATGTAAAAATTTGGTTTATTTTCTCGTTACTAATATTATGTAATTTGGTTCTTCGTCTAATATTGATTTGGTTACTTTATAATGTTTATTCAGGTTGTTAAACAATGGAGACCGACAAAGAATCTAATACAACAAATCTAATTGTTTGAGGAATATATAATTGTTTCATCGTTAGTAACCATTAACCACATGGTTAGTAACATTTTTGATGGTGTACAGTAACCAAAATTGATGTTAATTAATATTTTTATTTTTGATTCCATCATGAGTTATCAATATAAAGTAAACATATACAAGCTTTATAACAGTCTTGATACAAGCTTATAAACAGTCTTGATACAATCTTATAATTATCTGGTTACTAACAAGCTAGTAACTATCTATGATAATTATCGGTTACTAACAAGCTTGTAGATAAATAGACACTCACACATGTACATTTAACAATTAATGTTTGTCCCGATACAAGATTAGAACTATCCGGGTTACTAATAACAAAGAACTATAATGTAACATAATAAAACAAGAACTATATAATTATATGATAAGAACGTAACATGTTTTAATGGTAGCCAAAATAGAAACATCATGTAATGAAACTCGGTTTAAGCAATCCATGTATACTATAACCATAATGTAACATAATAAAACAAGAACTATATAATTATATGATAAGTAACTATAATATGATTTTAATGGTAACCAAAAATGTAAACATCATGTAATGAAACCCAGTTTTAGCAATCCATGTATACTAAAAAATTACATATTAACCGTAATAAAAAAAATAAAAGTATATCGAAATCCCACATTGAGGACACAATAATAATAGCCAAACCATAAGGTAACAGTAACCAAAACATAATAAAGAAGTAACCAAATAGTTATATGAAAGTAACCAGAACATGTAAAATGTGTTTGTGGAAATGGAAGTAGAAATAGAATAGCATAAACCTTGTTGAATATATTTGAAGGAATTTACAAAATAATACATCAATGTATACTAAGCAAATACATGGTTTAATATGACTTGGGTTTATTATTTACAAAATAATACATCCACAAACTAATGATGACTTAAACTTCTTCAACTGCTTGGGTTCAATTTCTTGGTAATAATGTAGGGACTACCATGTCACACCAATATATAACTTTTCCAATGAATTTTCTATTCAGATTCCTATAAGAAAGATTCCATAACTGCGCAAATAAAAAATCGATTTTACATAATATTAAGTAAATCAGATATAAACAATATTTATATCATAAATATTTACCAAACAAATACATTCAGAACCAAAACAACATATAATAGTAACCAAAATCTCAATTGAGAGAAAAAGAATGGTATCCAAATCATAAGCTAACAGTAACAAAAAATATACTAATGAAGTAACCAAACAGTTATATGTTAGTAATCAAAACATATATTAATGGTAACCAATACATAAACAACATATAGATCAAACAAAGTTTAGTCAACCCATATATTAAGCAAATATATTGTAACCGTAACAACAAAAAACGAAGAAGAAAAATTCCAACTCAAGGAAACAAAAATGGAATCCAAATCGAAACTAACAAAGTAACAAAAAACATACTAAATAAGTAACCAAATATTTATATTGTAAGACCAGAAATTTTTTAAATAAAAAGGAATTTCCTTTATTTATTATCTTGAAATAGTAAGGGTTGATTTGATTAATGTGGATAGTTAAGGGTTAAATACGCAAATATTTCAAAATAAGCAAGTGGTTATAAAATATTCATTTCGCCGTGGAGAATATTCGTTTGGTCGTGGAATATTTAAATGCTTGTCGGGAATATTTAAATGCGGCTAAATGACCATGTGTGGGCCCCATAACTGAAAGCGATTGGATGAGGAAAACACAAAGTTTGGGTGGTTATAAATACTGGCGTAGTTATTCACAATTAAGATCATTGGAATACCCGTCGTTGGTTAAAATACTGATGTCTGGCGTGGTTTGCAGCGATTAGCGGTATTGCATGATTTGTTGAATTATTGATCCTTACGTGAAAGGCACTACTCAATAATTATTACGGTGAATTCTTGTTCAATAGTTTATTTTATTGATTCAATAATTCTTTGCGTTGGTATTTTATATTATTCACATTCAATAATTGTCACCGCACGAGATTTCCCATTATCGGATCAATAATTCATATTATTTGAATAATATTATTAGATAACATTATTGGCAATGTCAGAAAGTTACATACAGGAGAGGTTTGGTCACCTAATTGCGCGCCAAAGAAGGAGAGATCCTTATTGGAAAGCCCCTCTTTCTGAGGAACTACTGGTTATGTCATAATTGTGATTCTGTAATATTATTTGTGAATAATTAATTATTGATTCATATGATAAGGAAATATTTATTTTATATAAATATAAATGATGGATTTATTTATGTGGTTATTAATGAAGGAATTAATGCTGAGATGTTTTATTTTGTCCGGATTGGAGGTATTAAAAGATCAAATCGGTGTTATTATAGCTTTATTGTGTGAGTTATAATATTTAATCCAAATAGTTGGATCGTTGTAATTTTTGGATATGTTATACATATATAAGTTGAGTATATGTCTACAAATTTTGAACCGTTAAAAATGAACGAATGATTTGTTATAAATTTTAAGAGGTGTTTGATTCGGAAAGTAGGGTTATAATTGATTTTGGTGGAAAATTCTAGAATTGAGTGGGCCCCACTTGTGGCGACCCCAAAATAGGTCCATTCCATCCAACCCATTCTCGAGTCGCCAAATACATATATACGAAACAACTACAACTTTATTATCATAACAATAAAAGCTGTGAGTTTAAATACAAATATTATCTTACAGACAATATTTATACTCAAATAAATCCTCATCACATTTATTGATACATTATTTTACAATAATGGTGAAGACTACTAAACAACTCTCTCTAGAACCTTCATTCCATACCCGACTAAGTACTCGCTACATTCTCGCCTCCCGAGAAGAAAAATGGAACAACAAGGAAAAGGGTGAGCTCAACTAGCCCAAAGTAAAGAATGTTATGACTAAGATAATATACAACAAATTATCGTTAGTCTCCAACAGGAAAAATCGATAGAATACAATAGACAACAAGTTTCGGATCAATATTCGCGTAAATGAAATAATAATTCATGTAAGAGTTACGTAGAGAATGAAATCTACTATAATCTATGAATTTAACGATCCATCATCAATATTTTATCCTCTGTAACATCAATCAATATTCATCTCAAATCAAATATTCATCTTTGCACTACTGGCCAAATATATTCTTCAGAAATCATTCATCTGCACTACGAGCCAAAGATATTCAATAATATCATCATTTAAGACCGAGGATGATGAAAATATTTTTAAAGAACGAATCCGGTGAAACAAAATGACAAGGATTAAGGATTAAGGATTCGTACTTTGTTTTATCCATGTCCAACAATACCTCAAAATAATCATAGTGGTGTAAAATTCAAGAATGATCAAAAACATGGATACAATCAAAGCTAGTATCCGAATAGATATTTTGAGACGAAAAGAAAATTTTCATTTTTCGATTGAATAATCAAATGATTCGTGAATAGATCAGATATCGTGAATAGTCTTAGTATCGTGAATAAGTAACTCAGAACACCAAAAGATAGAAATTCCAAAAAAAACATCTTCACGCTTACATGAATAGTACTCGTGAATAGTAACTCGTGAATAGTAACTTATGAATAGTAACTTCGTGAATAAGTAACTCATGAATAGTAACCCCAGACATGAAAAAGTTCCAAATTTGATAAAAAGTTCCAACCAATATTTCAAAGATAATGATATTGAAGAAATAATATCATCCGAGAAGAAAATAACATCCCTTACCTCAAAGAATCAAGATTTCGGAAGGAAAGGTCAAGAAGTGATCTTTGAATGAAACTTCAGATCTTGAATAGCAACTCTCAAAGTATCTAAATACTCACAAAATACTAATAATATATAGAGAGAAAGAGAAAACTTTGTTTACGGTGTGATTTTCAATTAACTTAGCCCTCATTTATAGGAAAATGTTAGCCGTAAAGCAAGACACGACTTGACTGCCACGATGGCTTTTACACCGCTACTATTGCCACCCACCACATTTGAAATAAAATTCAGCACATTTTTTCACCAACCACAAGTGGGGCCCACTCAATTCTAGAATTTTCCACCAAAATCAATTATAAACCCTAATTTAGAATCCGACACCTCTTAAAATTCACAACAAATCATTCGTGCATTTTAACGGTTCAAAATTTGTGGACATATACTCAACTTATGTATGTATAACATATCCAAAAATTACAACGATCCAACGGTCGGATTAAAAATTATAACTCACATAATACATCGTAAAAATAATTGATTTGATTTTTAATACCTCAATCCGGCAAAATAAAACATCTCAAAGATTAATTCCTTCATTAATAACCACATAAATAAATCCATCATTTATATTCATATAAAATAAATATTTCTTATCATATGAATCAATAATTAATTATTCACAAATAATATTACGTAATCACAATTATGACAAACCGGTAGTTCAGGAAAGAGGGGCTTTCAATAAGGATCTCTCTCTTCTTTGGCGCCATGATTAGGTGACCAAACCTCTCCTTAGATGAGAACTTTCTAGACATTGCCAATAATGTTATCTAATAATATTATTCAAATAATATGAATTATTGATCCGATAATGGGAAATCTTTGTGCGGTGACAATTATTGAAACAATGATAATATAAAATACCAACGCATGACAATTATTGAATCAATAAAATAAACTATTGAGCAATAACTTCTCGTAATAATTATTGAGTAGTGCCTTCTTACGTAAGGATCAATAATTCAACAATCTTGCATGCAATACTGGTGTGCTCTGCAATGCAAACCACGCAGTATTCTTGTATTTTAACCACCGGGTATTCCATTCAGCGTCTTACCCGGTAATAACTACGCAGTTATTTATAACCACCCAAACTTTTGTCGTTTTCCTCATCCAATCGCTTTCCGTTATGGGGGCCACACATGGTCGCTGCTTGTCGTCATGCGAATATTCCGACAAAGATCTGAATATTCCACGACCAAACGAATATTCCCGACAACAATGAATATTTTATCACCACTTGCTTATTTAAAATATTTGCATGATTTTACCCATAACTAACCACATTAATCAAATCCACCCTTACTATTTCAAAATAATAAATAAAGGAAATTCCTTTTTATTTAAAAAATTTCGGTCTTCTTTGACCTCCCTCCTTATGAAATTTCGTCCTCGAAATTGACGACGATACACAGTGTTTGAAAAGGTAAAGATACTCGCTTTCATTTTTCGTTTCCAACTCCCAGTCATTTCCTCAATAGCATGGTTTCTCCACAAAACTTTAACTTATGGTATAACCTCGGTATATAGGTCATATTCTTTCCTCTACAAAATCTTGTGCAGTACCTCCTCAGACGTTAAGTCTTTATTTATCTAAATGGGGTTCTAACTTCAAGCGTGTTTGGGTCGTCCACATATTTACGTAACATCGACACGTGAAAAGCGTTATGAACACGCGTCATACTTGGTGGTAAACGCAAGTCTATAGGCCACAGTTCCTATTCGATCGAGAATTTCAAATGGATTAATAAATCGAAGGTTTGAGCTTTCCTCACCTCACCGATTCTCGCTTTTAAAATAACAACTTCTTGCACCTCCTTCTTCAAATTCATCGACTCCGTGTGTAGCTTGAACAACTTTAACTTTATCGATTAAAGTCGATTATACTCAGATATCATCACGTCTTTCGATATCATCACGTGGGTACCTAGAGTTTTCATCTCCATCTCTATTATTTGTATATTATACGAAATTAGTCTATGATGATATCGTGACTCGTGCTTGATATACGATCTTCTACTCAACACGTCGTCAATTAATGACCCGTTCGCTTTTCGAGGATGGCAATGGTCGAACATGTCTTTGAAATGAGTCTCCTCTTGAGTTCTTGAAGCTCTTCCCACATTCCTTGCTTCCATTCGAATTTTGTATCTCTACGAGTTAGCTACGTTAATGGAATAGCGATTCGAGAATACCCTTCAACGTATCTCCGATAATAACCAACTAAGCCTGAAAACTACGCATTTCGATTCTCGACTTAGGTTGTTCTCAATCGTGACTCATATCCCAACCTTGGATAAGACGTCACAATGACACCTATCGATTTCTTATCGCACGAATATGACGTCCCTTACAGAGAGTAAAGCAGGTGAATTCCACAAAGGAAGTCACAAGATAAAGGCTCGGTACCAAATTTATAGTTGAATTTTAACTCCACGAAGTTCAATAGAGCCATTCGATATGAGATTTTAGAAATGAGTTTTGTCTTAGGGTTCAAATTCGATACAAAATTTAATATCAGAGCTTTGGGAGTAAACCAAGAAATTCTTCGTAGAAAATACATCGGGAAAAATCAATAACAACAGAATATTATTCAAATCGGCGTGTCTTTATTCAAATCCATAATATGGACTAAGAAAACTTGACATCCGTAATAAGCGAATGACTTCATGGCTTGATATAAAAATGTTTGATTACAATGGTTTGATTGCTTGAATTGAATAACGGGTTGCTTTGGAATATGAAAAACTAACAACCTTACAAAAGCAATCAATTTGGCATGATGAGTAGTTAACCTTAAAATCACATCAAAAGCAAATATCTCTATAGAAATAAGGTTAACGAGGTAATGTGATAGTGCCAACTGAATCAAACAAGATTTCTAAACAACAGATGTAATGAAAGTTTCTCTAACGGATTCTCCATAAATAGGTCAAAGTCTAATTTCTCCGTAGTCAAGTTCAAACGTTGAGCGCAAAGCAAAGAGATAAAAGAATGGGTAGAGCAGGTATCTAGTAAGGTATAAACTTCGCAAGAATTTATAATTAACTAACCTGCTAACTTCGTTCGGGTTCTCGCATTTTGATGGGGTCACGACAAACGCTCTTCCGGGGAATCGTTGACTTTGACTTTTAGGACATCCTTTTGAGTCACCATTCCATTGGACTGGGTTTCGATATCGTCTAATCTCGGCGATATGTCCTTCTTTTCCACAATTATAACATACCTTAAGCTTTGTTGGGCGGTTGGGGTGATATATCATCCTCTTTCGCATTTAAAACATACGACCGATGGTCTTTCTCCTCCCTTGGAACCGATTGCCCACCGGGCGCCGACGCGTCTTCACGGTCGTTGTTGAATCTCCTCTTTTAAAATCTCCTCCCAACTCGCTTCTTCTATTTTCATGGCCACGATTACCACGGAGTGGTTACCGCCTTTTTGTCAAGTATTCTTCTTTCTCCATTTGGTTATCGTTATTCGATGATCGCTATCTTTGGTATGATCCACGGTTATGGTCCTCGGTTGACGTACTTTCGTTATCTCATTTCTAACAATTGAGCCCCGCTGACAACATCTGAATAGAGAGAAAATTTATGAGAAATGAGATACCGACGTACGCCAAGTTTCAAAATCTGAGGAGGAAATGATAGCGATTCACGAGTGGTCACAAATGCCAAGCGATTCAAAGAGTTGGGACCACCAGAATTTAAGGGAAAGCGATCCGATCATGGCGGAAACATGGGTCAAGCAAATTACCAAGATATTCGATGTCTTGGGATGCACGGAGGAACAGAAAGTTCCATTCGCCACCTTTATGTTCCGTGGCGAAATGATTCTTGGTGGGAATCATGAAGCGTACCCATCCAAATTGCACTTCAAGATGTCGTGGGAGACGTTTGAAGCAGATTCAATGACAAGTACTTCTGAAAGTATTCGCTATATGAAGGAAGTGGAGTTTATTAGACTAGAGCGAGAATAACATGGCGGTGTCCCAAAGACGAGGCGAAGTTCGCATGAGTTATCGAGTTTGCACCTCATTTGGTGGAGAATGAGAGCGATTACGCGGATGTTTCGAGAGGTTTGAAACCCGACATACGTCAAGATCTCATTTCTCATAAATTTTCTCTATTATTCGAGATGTTGTCAATGAGGCTCGATTGTTAGAAGCGAGATAACGAAAGACGTTCAACCGAGGGACCATAACCGAGGATCATACCGAAGATAGCGATCATCAAAATAACGATAACCGGCGGAGAAAGAAGAATACTGAACAAAGCGGTAACCACTCTGGTGGTAATCGTGGCCATGAAAATAGAAGAAGCGAGTCTGGGAGGAGATTTTAAAAGAGGAGATTCAACAACGACCATGTGAAGACGTCGGCCAAGAGTAGCAAGCGGTTCCTGGGAGGAGAAAGACCATCATTATATGCTATAAATGCGGAAAGAGGGACATATATCATTCAAACCGCCTACAACAGGTTTAAGGTATGCTATAATTGTGGAAAAGAAGGACATATCGCCGAGATTATACGATATCGAAACCCGATCCAATGGGAATGGTGACTCGAAAGGATGTCCCGGAAAAGTCAAAGTCAACGATTCTCGGAAGAAGCGTTTGTCGTGACCAGAATTAAAATACGAGGAACCCGAACGGTTAGTTTGCAGGTTAGTTAATTATAAATTTCTGCGAAGTTTATACCTTACTAGACAATTCTGGTTTCTACCCATTCTTTCATCTCTTGCTTTGCGCTCAACGTTTGAACTTGACTACGGAGAAATTAGACTTTGACCTATTTATGGAGAATCCAGTTAGAGAAACTTTCATTATATCCGTTGTTTAGAAATCTTGTTTGATTCAGTCAGCACTATCACATTTACCGTTAACCTTATTTCTATAGAGATATTTGCTTTTGATGTGATTTTAAGGTTAACTACTCATCACGCCAAATTGATTGCTTTTGAAAGGTTGTTAGTTTTCATATTCCTAAGCAACTCGTTATTCAATTCAAGCAATCAAACCATTGTAATCAAACATTTTCATATCAAGCCATGAAGTCATTCGTTTATTACGGATGTCAAGTTTTCTTAATCCATGTTATGGATTTGAATAAAGACACGTCGATTTGAATAATATTCTGTTGTTATTGATTTTTCCCGATGTATTTCTCAAGAATTTTTGGTTTACTCCCAAAGACCGATATTAAATTTTGTATCGACTTTGAACCCAGACAAAACTCATTTCTAAAATCTCATATCGAATGGCTCTATTGAACTTCGTGAGTTAAAAATTTAACTATAATTTGGTACTGAGCCTTTATCTTGTGACTTCCTTTGTGGAATTCACCTGCGCCGACTCTCCGTAGGGACGTCATATTCGATGCGATAGTAAATCGATAGGTGTCATTGTGACGTCTTATCCAAGATTGGGATATGAGTCGCGATTGAGAGCAACCTAAGTCAAGAATCGAAATACGTAGCTTTCAAGCTTAGTTGGTTATTATCGGAGATTCGTTGAAAGATATTCTCGAATCGCTATTCCATTAACGGTGACTCGTAGAGATACAAAATTCGAATGGAGCAAGGAATGTGGGAAGAGCTTCAAGAACTCAAGAGAGACTCATTTCAAGACACGTGTTACGACCGTGCCATCCTGGAAAAGCGAACGTGGTGGCGGCGTGTTAAGAAGAAGATTGTATACAGAAATACGAGTACGATATTGTCAAAGACTAATTTCAGATAATTTACAAATAATAGAGATGGAGATGAAAACTCTAGGTACCCACGTGATGATATACGAGTATAATCGACTTTAATCGATAAAGTTAAAAGTATTCAAGCTACACACCGGGTGATGAATTTGAAGAAGGAGGTAAGAAGTTGTTATTTTAAAAGCGAGAATCGGTGAGGTGAGAAAGCTCAAACCTTCGATTTATTAATCCATTTGAAATTCTCGATTGAATAGAAGCTGTGGCCTATAGACTCGTTTACCACCAAGTGTATGACGTGTTCATAACGTTTTTCACGATCGATGTTACGTAAATATGTGGGGCGACCAAACACGTCATTGAAGTTAGAACCAGGACGAGATAGCCAAGACTTAACGTTTGAGGAGGTACCTGTCAAGATTTTGTAGAGGAAAGAACATGACCTACATGTATCGAGGTTATACCATAAGTTAAAGTTTTGTGGAGAAAACATCTTTATTGAGGAAATGACCGGGAGTTGGAAACGAGAATGAAAGCGAGGTATCTTTACCTTTTCAAACACAGTATCGCACGTCAATTTCGAGGACTAAATTTCATAAGGAGGGAGGTTGTAAGACCCGAAATTTTTTAAATAAAAAGGAATTTCCTTTATTTATTATCTTGAAATAGTAAGGGTTGATTTGATTAATGTGGATAGTTAAGGGTTAAATACGCAAATATTTCAAAATAAGTTAAAGTGGTTATAAAATATTCATTTTCGTCGGGGAATATTCGTTTGGTCGTGGAATATTAATCTTTGTCGGGAATATTATTAAATGCCAAGTAGTGGCCATGTAATGGAGCCCATAATGAAAGCGATTGGATGAGAAAACGACAAAGTTTGGGTGGTTATAAATAACGACGTAGTTATTACAATTAAGATCATTGGAATACCCGGTGGTTAAAATACGATGAATACGCGTGGTTGAATAAAGAAGACACCAGATTGCACAAAGATTGTTGAATTATTGATCCTTACGTAGAAGAAGGCCTTTACTCAATAATTATTACGATGAAGTCTTTGTTCAATAGTTTATTTTATTGATTCAATAATTCTTTGCGTTGGTATTTTATATTATTGTTGTTTCAATAATTGTCACCGCATGTATTTCCCATTATCGGATCAATAATTCATATTATTTGAATAATATTATTAGATAACATTATTGGCAATGTCTAGAAAGTTACATCTAAGGAGAGGTTTGGTCACCTAATTGCGCGCCAAAGATGAGAGAGATCCTTATTCGAAAGCCCCTCTTTCCAGGGAACTACTGGTCATTATAATTGTGATTCTCGTAATATTATTTGTGAATAATTAATTATTGATTCATATGATAAGGAAATATTTATTTTATATGAATATAAATGATGGATTTATTTATGTGGTTATTAATGAAGGAATTAATGCTGAGATGTTTTATTTTGTCGGATTGGAGGTATTAAAAGATCAAATCGGTGTTATTATAGCTTTATTGTGTGAGTTATAATATTTAATCAAATAGTTGGATCGTTGTAATTTTTGGATATGTTATACATATATAAGTTGAGTATATGTCTACAAATTTTGAACCGTTAAAAATGAACGAATGATTTGTTATAAATTTTAAGAGGTGTTTGATTCGGAAAGTAGGGTTATAATTGATTTTGGTGGAAAATTCTAGAATTGAGTGGGCCCCACTTGTGGTTGGTGAAAAAATGTGCTGAATTTTATTTCAAATGTGGTGGGTGGCAATAGTAGCAGGTAAAGCCATCAGTAAAGAAAAGTCAAGTCTCGCTTTACGGCTAACATTTTCCTATAAATAGAGGGCTAAGTTAGAATTGAAAATCACACCGAAACAAAGTTTTCTCTTTCTCTCTCTATATTATTGAGTGTATTTTGTGAGTATTTAGATACTTTGAGAGTTCTTTATTCAAGACAAGTTTCATTCAAAGATCACTTGAGCCTTTCCTTCCAAGAAATCGATTCTTTGAGGTAAGGGATGTTATTTTCTTCTCAAATGATATTAATTCTTCAATATCATTATCTTTGAAATATTGGTTGGTACTTTTTATCAAATTTGGAACTTTTTCATGTGGGGTTATTATTCATGAGTTACTATTCATGAGTTACTATTCATGAGTTCTTATTCACGAGTTACTATTCACGAGTACTATTCATGAAGCGTGAAGATGTTTTTTGTGGAATTTCTATCTTTTGGTGTCAGAGTTACTATTCACGAATACTCAAGACTATTCACGTATAAGACTATTCACTTAATACGACACTATTCAATTTAAAAATGAAAATTTTTCTTTTCGTCTAAAATATCTATTACGGATACTAGCTTTGATTGTATCCATGTTTTGATCATTCTTGAATTTTACACCACTATGATTATTTTTGAGGTATTATTGGACATGGATAAAACAAAGTACGAATCCTTAATCCTTAATCCTTGTCATTTTATTTCCTTTGGATTCGTTCTTTAAAAAATATTTTCATCATCCTCGGTCTTAAATGATGATATTATTGAATATCTTTGGCACAGAAGTGCAAAGATGAATGATTTTGAAGAATATCTTTGGCACTGTAGTGCAAAGATGAATGATTTCGATGAATATCTTTGGCACAGTAGTGCAAAGATGAAGCGGTGTTTAAATGAACATGATGGTCGATGAATATCTTTGGCCTTTAGTGCAAAGATGAGCAGTGTTGAGATGAACATGATCGATTGATGAATATCTTTGGCTGTAGTGCAAAGATGAATATTTGATTTGAGATGAATATTGATTGATGTTCTGAGGATAAAATATTGATGATGAATTGTTAAATTCATAGATTATAGTAGATTTCATTCTCTACGTAACTCTTCTATGAATTATTATTTCCGCCACTGAATATTGATCTCAAACTTGTCATCTATTGTATTCTATCGATTTTTCCTGTTGGAGACTAACGATAATTTGTTGTATATTATCTTAGTCATAATATTCTTTCTTCGAGAGCTAGTTGAGCTCACCCTTTTCCTTGTTGTTCCATTTTTCTTCTCGTGGAGGCGAGAATGTAGCGAGTACTAGTCGGGAGGTATGGAATGAAGGTTCTAGAGAGAGTTGTTTAGTAGTCCTCACCATTATTGTAAAATAATGTATCAATAAATGTGATGAGGATTTATTTGAGTATAAATATTATCAGAAGATAATATTTGTATTTAAACTCACGATTTTATTGTTGTGATAATAAAGTTGTAGTTGTTTGTTTACCATGTATTTGGCGACTTCGTAATGGGTTGGATGGAATGGACCTATTTTGGGGTAAATCACATATATGATAAGTAACAAAACATGTTTTAATGGTAACCAATACATAAACAACATATACACCAAAATCAGTTTAGTCAACCATGTATACTAAGCAAATAAATGGTAACCATAACAACATAAAAAAGTAACCAAAATACCAAATCAAGGTAACAAACATGGTATCCGAATCTCAAGCTATCAGTAACCAAAACATAATGCAAAAGTAACCAAACGGTTATATGATAAGATCTATTTTTATTGCTCAGCGTAGCTACAACGTAAGCATTACATCAAGCCCCCATAAATTAGTCTAGTATACTAAACAACATGTAGTCCAAACTCAGTTTAGTCAATCAATGTATACTAAGCAAATACATTGTAACCAAAACAACATATAAAAGTAACCAAACCATGTTTTAATGGTAACCAACACATAAACAACATGTAGACCAAACCCAGTTTAGTCAACCAATGTATACTAAGCAAATACATTGTAACCAAACCAACATATAAAAGTAACCAAAATCCTAATTGAGAGAAAAGAATGGTATCCAAATCATAAGGTAACAAAGAATAAAAAATATACTAATGAAAAACCAAACAGGTTATATGTTAGTAACAAAACATATATTAATGGTAACCAATACATAAACAACATGTACACAAAAAACCGGTTTAATCAACCATATATATACTAAGCAAATACATGGTAACCATAACAACATAAAAAAGTAACCAAAATACCAAATCAAGGTAACAAAAATGATATCCGAATCACAAATTAACAGTAACCAAAACATAATGCAGAAGTAACTAAACAGTTATATGATAGTAACACTAACAAAATTTAAATTAACACACCTTTAAAAATTATATGATAATAGAACAACATGTATGCTTTTTGATCCAAAACCTTCTTTTCACTAAAATGAACAACCTGTGAATCAACAAGTGCAACAAAAGTAAATTAAAAAATAATTAAAAAATAATTTACGCCACCAAAAAAAGAAGACTAATCAGTAGAAAAAAAAAATGAAATATTAGTAGAAATATCAATCTGAAAAAAAAAAAAAAAATAATTACTAATTAATAGAAAAAAGAAGACTAATTAATTAATGATGAAGATGAAGAAAAGAAGAAATACCAAAGTAGAAATACCAATACAAAAAGAAGAAGAAATATCAGTAGATGAAGAAATATTAGATGAAAAAATATCAGTAGATGAAGAAATACCAGTAGATGAAGAAGAGGACGACGACGAGTTGAGAGACTGGTGTGTTAATGGCCATGATGACATGCCAAAGAAGAGACGACTGACAGACAGTGGATTTGAGATGAAAGAGAGAAGTAGTAAGGGAGAGAGAGAAGTAGTAAGGGAGAAGAGAGAGAAATATTAATGGAGAATAGCGAGATTGAAGGAAGATGGAAACTAATTTGCCATGTCAGCCAAATAATATTAACTCCTTAAATTAAGGACTCTAATATAATTAGTATTGTAAATATATATGGTAAATTGTCATATTTTTGTAATTATTTTATAACTGTATGATTTTTGTAATTACTTTTATAAATGTACTATAATATGTAAATGTCCCAAAAAAATATTCTCCTAAAAGGACTCTTAAATTAATGAACCTATAGATAATTGGCTTAAGTGGAGTATATCATGGGTTCAATATTTAATAAACAGATGATTCCACCTCATAGAGACAAAAATAAACTTGAGTACTTCAAAACTCAATTTGAGATCAACTCAAAAAAAAAATTCAAGTGATACTCGGATTAAATATTTAAATTAGTCAAATTCGAATCTATTTTAATACTCAGATATTTATGTGACGAATACTATTCATTCGTTTAAAGTATCAAATTTTTTATACATCATTTATTCTTACTCGATTCAAATTCGTTGATATTTACTCGTATATAGTATCGAGTATGCTTGATTTATTTAATACTACGTACTTTGAGAAGTGAAAAGAATTTTTATATTTTTTGTACATATCTGTCAATTAATTCAAGAGTGGTGATATAATCTCATTAATTTTTTACAATATTCAAGATCTGGTTTCAAAAGTTTAAATTTAAATTATTTAAAATAGTTGACTAAGTTAATTTTATCTGCATTAGCATAATATACATGATTCAATTCTGATTTGTGTATGTTTTAAATGAACGCGATAGCTCGACTAAAAAATGAGTCGAGTCGAACTCAAGTACTATAAAACGAATTGAGTTTGAATATATGAGCAAAGATTGCAAAATTGTATTCAAATTCGAGTACAAATCCGACCACCTTTAAAAAGTTTCAAATATAATTTGAGAAGATATTGTTTGACTCGACTTGACTCAATATGGAAGGATAAATTTGAAAGTAGTATGTGTCAATCACATTTGATGGGATAAGTATTTACTTTGTAATCTTATTCATTTATTAATAAAAGATAATTATTCAATTAAAGGCACTTTTTGTTCATATTTAATTAGTTAAATCAGTTATCGAATCGAAAAAGGTACCGGGTGGATGAGTTATTGGTCTAACTAGTGATCGATCCGTTATTGACGCAGTGACGTCATTAATATATAAAAATATATATTATTAGTAATTAATAAAATTTTAAATAAAGTTGAGTTACAATATTACTAAAAGTGATTAATTTTAATTTTAATACTTTTTTGGTACAATTAACCGATTTTATCGGTTGGACTACCGGTTGGACTGGTGGTCAACTAATTTTTGATTAAATCAATAAAATCGAGTTGAACTGAATCGAAGAGTCGACCGATTCTAATTTTTACTAGTTGAACCGATAGACTAATCTAAGTTTAATAACACTGTATTTAGCTACACACAATATTTTTATGGATCTGGTTAGCATGAAGTTACTTTTTTGGTAAGTTGTTCTATTAACCAATATAATACTGACACACATACAACTTCGTCTGCGTGTCAGTATTCTATTGGTCAATTGACCAACTTACATCAAAATAAACTTCATACTAACCACTTCCATATTTTATGCTTCAAGGAAGTACTACCATGTAATCTCCCTTGTTACACCACCATGCAATCTCCTTAGTTTATTGGACTTGGATTGTAATGACTCTTTTTTAATTAGTTAAACATAAAAAATCACCAAGGTATCAAGCATATCAGTTGTTTATCTTATTTGGGTAAATAAAGAAGTGAGAAAACAATGTGAAAAGACAAGAATAGAGATGCACAAGTGAATAAGAACGGCAGCGGATCAATTGTTAACAAACCCAAATCAGTGGATATATAATTAGACCAGACAAAAAAGGGAAAGGGAAAGAGAAGGTACATGTTCATGAAACAAGGAGATAGCCCCAAGAATCAGGAGAGTTGTAACGCCCCGGAAAAAAATCGAACATTTTGTAATTTCTTTTAATAATAAATAAAATAATATTATTTATTATTATTGTGTATTGAGAAGATGAATGTTGTTCTATAACCTAGAAAGCGTTTAACGTCAGTAGTATTTTAACTACGTGGATGAATTAAAGTGTTTGAATTTTCAAGACGAAAATAAATGTTTTTCGAGAAAGTTTACGAAAATCACTATTCATCGTTTATCGCTCGGTAATTATTTTTGAACTTTCGAGAAATACGTAACGTTAGAATATCGAGGCGAGATGGATTATGTAATAATAAATCTAAGTATGGAAAACGCAATAAATCGCATGCGGACTTAATTTGGGATTATAGGTATTAAAACCTAATGGAAGAATTGAGGTAATTTGTATAAGGTGTAAACTTATGTGGGAATAATTATCAAGCTCAAGTAATTGGTTAATAAAGCCCAACTTAATTAATGCAAGCCCAACAAGGACATA
This sequence comes from Panax quinquefolius, assembly GCA_020205615.1. NCBI lineage: Eukaryota > Viridiplantae > Streptophyta > Magnoliopsida > Apiales > Araliaceae > Panax > Panax quinquefolius. The sequence goes on along the minus strand of CM035172.1, from coordinate 37,529,816 downwards.
AGTTATTATTATTAGCAAGCCCAAGGGATAAGTTAATTGAATTAGTATTGAGCCCAAACTATGATCCATTAGCTAATAATGATCCATGGGTAGACTTGATGGGCAAGGATTCTGTGTGATGCCCAAGAACTTTATGTAGTTAGCAAGAAGACTTGAAGGTTAAGTAAAGAATAGTAAGGAGGTGGAAATGAGGAGGTGGGAGGTTTAATGTCTAAAATGCCCTCACTTTTGCGAGCTATAAATACCAAGCTCATTTCTTGTGTTGGTTGATCATTTTCATCCAACTTTTCTCTCAAACATAAAGCTACTTATTGGTTAGGGAGAATAAGTCACTTAAGCACTTATAAGACACTTGACCATTGATAGTTTTCCAAAGCAAAAGAAGTCTTCAAGGGTAAGACTCTCTCTCTTATATCTTCATCTCTACATAATAGGATTGATAGAGAAGGGGAGGGTTGGATGATAGCATGTAATTTGTTACTAAAGAATGAACTTAAGCCGAATAAGTTGAAAGAAAAAGCAACTTGAACGTTAATAAGTTGCTAGAACCATGAAGAACCTATCTTATGATGTTTAGTATGTGTAATATAGCATGAGAATTTTGATTGAAGGACTTAAGTTAATAATAAGTCATGAACATGAAGATTTCTAACTCTTAAGCTAAATAAGTTAATAACTTATGAGAATAAGTCAAGACCTACTTTGATTATAAGTTGGAGTAGTAAATAACTTGTAATGATCTTATGTTGATTAAAATCCATTAAGAACGCTTAATAATGAAGAGTTCTTGAAATTTGCGACGATCGACGCGATTCAAATCGAATTCGTGAAATTCTGGGAATGGAACTCGTATTTTGTATTCGAAGTCGGAAATGTTGGTTTTCAATGGAAACAAGTCATTTTAGTCATTATAGAGTTGCAGACTCGAAAATGACCGGATTCTGACTTAAAACGAAGAAACGAGCGTTGAACGTTCACGAACGTTTATCGTTTTCGTTAAAAATGAACCAATAGGTGAATTTTTAGCAAACGAAGTCAAATAGATAAAATTCTTGAATAATCATGTAGATTACGTAATTTGTGAACCGTAGGCTTTTGAACGAGCCAATTCGGACTTATAACGAAGAAGTTATGCGTCCGGGAAGTTCACAAAATTTCAAAACTGAAATTGTTTTTTACGGTGCGAGTTGCCATGGGCATACCAACCCTAAGTAAAATGACCCATATTTGTGGCGCCCCCAAAATTAGGTATACATCACCCATCTTGGGTCGCCACTTACATGGTATGTAATTTAAATACAACTTATTAACATAAGCGTGGTATACAATACGACATAAATCTGTGAGTTTAAATACAAATATCGTCTACTAGATATTAAACAAACTCAAAAAAAAAAGTCCTCATTACAATTATTATCACACTATTTCACGTATAGTGTGAGGACTACTAATGCTATCTTCAGGACCATCACTCGTTTCCGACAGTCCTCGTCCATTTATATTCTCATTTCACCGAAGAGAAACGGTGAAAGAAAGGGTGAGCTCAACTAGCCCAAAGAAGAAATATTATGACTAAGATAATGCAGAATAAATTATCAATAGTCTTCAACAATGTTAAAGCGATAAAATACAATAGACAACCGGTTTAAGCTGCGGTGGAATAAGCAATCCATTAAAAGAGTCAAGTAGAAAATAAAGTCTACTATCTTTTAGGTTTTTAAAGGTTTTTTCATCATTTGTTATATTTGAGACTCGAAACTTTAATAAATATTCCACATCATCGAATCACCCCCACACTACGGCCGAGGATATTCTTTAGTATCACGACCACAATTATTCATGCATTACGGGCCAAGAATATTTGTGTATTCATTAATGGTCATGATCATGCCAACAATCATCCACCAATGCATACTACTATTAATCGAGAATTTTTATCACATCATTTGTAACATTACTGATTGGCCATGATTACAAGAATAGTCTCTCGGTCATAATCATACCAAGTCCATCTATGCACTACGGAGCCATGAGATGACTTTCAACATAATATAAACATGAGGATGATGACAATGATATAAGAATTCAATAAAACAAGTTCAAGAATTATTTTATCCAGAATTATTAATGTCCAAATTATCAACATGATCTTTGTTTTGTAGAGTAAAATTCAAGAATGATCAGAAGAATATTTCCATGAAAAGATACTGGATGAAACGCAAATATCAAGGATATTCCACTAATTTCATGGAGTATAGAAGTCAAAGTTTTAACCAATTGGGTATAATAAAGAATAGAATAACAAAAGAAATCACCATGCATGCGATAGACCGCACAGGCAGGTTATTCCAATAGAATAATAAATAACGGAACCACGTCCGGCGTAAAACGCACAGATAGGATGTTCCAACAAAATAATAAAGAATGGAACCAGGTCCGGCGTAAAACACAGACAGGATGTTCCAACAGAATAATAATAAAAAAGCGGAACTAGGTAGTGTGTAAAAAACATGCATGACAGGATGTTCCAATGAATAATAATAAAGACAGAACCGGTCCAGGTGTAAAACACACGCATGAGGATGTTCCAACAGTAATAATAATAAAAGGCGGAACCAGTCCGGTGTAAAACACACGTAGGCAGGATGTTCCAATGAGAATAATAGAAGAATGTCACCAAGTATAGGTAAACAGCGTATACGGAGTTATTCCAATGAGAATAATAAGCAATGGAATAACAACGATTCTCTTCATGAATAAGAAAGAATAACACCCCTTACATTTGGTAGGAGATTGAATCTTACTGGCGGTGTAGTAACAAAATACTCTTCTTCTTTCTCTCTTATTCTCTCTACACTTTCTCTCTATAGCTTGAATGAATTCGTGAAAAATAATGAAGCCCTCAGGCCTCTATTTATAGAAGATTTTAGCTGAAGCACTGCCTTGCCGTGTGAAAAGGCAAGTGGCTTGACGACTAATGATGTGAAAAGAAAAGTGGTTTGGACTTTTGTAATGTGAAACGACAAGTGGTTCGGCCTTTGTAATGTGAAACGACAAGTGGTTCGACGTCTGGTAAAGGTAATTACTATTAACGAAGGTAAATACTATTGACGAAGGTAAATACTATTCACAAGGGTAATTACTTATTGGACGAAGGTTGTAAGACCCGAAATTTTTTTAAATAAAAAGGAATTTCCTTTATTTATTATCTTGAAATAGTAAGGGTTGATTTGATTAATGTGGATAGTTAAGGGTTAAATACGCAAATATTTCAAAATAAGCAAAAGTGGTTATAAAATATTCATTTCGTTTGGGGAATATTATATTATTTGCCAGTAGCGATGTATGTATGGGCCCAGCCCAAACGGAAAGCGATTGGATGAAGAAAGCGACAAATATAAGTTGGTTAAAAATAGCTGGCGTAGTTATTTACGAATAAAGGCATTGGAATACGGTGGTTAAAATCTGATGTCTGGCGTGGTTGCCTGATGCTACGGTATTACACAATATTGTTGAATTATTGATCCTTACGTAAGATGGCACTACTCAATAATTTTCACATTAATTCTTTATTCAATATTTTATTTTATTGATTCGATAATTCTTTGTGTTGGTATTTTATATTATTCTTTGCTTTGATAATTGTCTTTGAACAGTATTTCCATTATCGGATCAATAATTCATATTATTTGAATAATATTATTAGATAACATTATTGGCAATGTCTAGAAAGTTACATCTAAGGAGAGGTTTGGTCACCTAATTGCGCGCGCCGAAGGAAAGATCCTTATTGGAAAGCCCCTCTTTCACAGGAGCGACTGGTTGTCATAAATGTGATTCTATAATATTATTTGTGAATAATTAATTATTGATTCATATGATAAGGAAATATTTATTTTATATGAATATAAATGATGGATTTATTTATGTGGTTATTAATGAAGGAATTAATGTTGAGGTGTTTTATCAAGATTTTATCGGATTGGAGGTATTAAAAATCAAATCGGGGGTTTTGAGATATATTTGATGGGTTATAATTTTAATCCGACCGTTGGATTGTGGTAATTTTTGGGTATGTTATACATACATAAGTTGAGTATATGTCCACAAATTTTGAGCCGATTAAAATGAGCGAATGATTTGTTATGAATTTTAAGAGGTGGTGATTAGGAAATTAGGTTTATAATTGATTTTGGTGGAAAATTCTAGAATTGAGTGGGCCCCACTTGTGGTTGGTGAAAAAATGTGCTGAATTTTATTTCAAATGTGGTGGGTGGCAATAGTAGCGGTAAAGCCATCGGTGCTTGAGTCAAGTGCTGCTTGGTAGGGCTAACATTTTCCTATAAATAGAGGGCTAAGTTAGAATTGAAAATCACACGAAACAAAGTTTCTCTCTTCTCTCTCTATATTATTGGCGTATTTTGTGAGTATTTAGATACTTTGAGAGTTCTTTGTTGGTACAAGTTTCATTCGACATCACTTGAGCCTTTCCTTAGAAATCTTGATTCTTTGAGGTAAGGGATGTTATTTTCTTCTCAAATGATATTAATTCTTGATATCATTATCTTTGAAATATTGGTTGGTACTTTTTATCAAATTTGGAACTTTTTCATATCGGGGTTCGGGTTTATTCATGAGTTCTTATTCATGAGTTACTTATTCACGAGTAACTATTCACGAGTCTTATTCAGTGAAGCGTGAAGATGTTTTTTTGTGGAATTTCTATCTTTTGGTGTAAGATTGGAGATTCTTATTCACTTTATTATCTCTGACACTATTCACGAATCTGGCCTTATTCAATAGAAAAATGAAAATTTTTCTTTTTTCGTCTAAAATATCTATTACGGATACTAGTTTTGATTGTATCCATGTTTTGATCATTCTTGAATTTTACTTCCTTATGATTATTTATGAAGTATTTTTGAACTCGGATTGTTTAAAAGTACGAATCCATAATATTTGTCATTTTTTTTTTTGGATTCGTTTCTTTAAAAGTATTTTTCATCATCCTCGGTCTTAAATGATGATATTATTGAATATCTTTGGCTGTAGTGCAAAAGATGAATGATTCTGAAGAATATCTTTGGCTGTAGTCAAAAGATGAATGATTCTGAAGAATATCTTTGATGCGTAGTCAAAGATGAATGATTTCGAAGAATATCTTTGGCACAGTAGTGCAAAGATGAGCGGTGTTTAAATGAACATGGCCGATCGATGAATATCTTTGGCCTTTAGTGCAAAGATGAGCAGTGTTGAGATGAACATGGCCAGATTGATGAATATCTTTGGCTGTAGTGCAAAGATGAATATTTGATTTGAGATGAATATTGATTGATGTTACGAGGATAAAAAATATTGATGATGAATTTGTTAAATTCATAGATTATAGTAGATTTCATTCTCTACGTAACTCTTCTATGAATTATTATTTCCGCTGCGAATATTGATCCGAAACTTGTTTGTCTATTGTATTCTATCAGATTTTTCCTGTTGAAGACTAACGATAATTTGTTGTATATTATCTTAGTCATAATATTCTTCTTGGGCTAGTTGAGCTCACCCTTTTCCTTGTTGTTCCATTTTTCTTCTCGGGGAGGCGAGAATGTAGCGAGTCTTAGTGGGGGTATGGAATGAAGGTTTAGAGAGAGTTGTTTAGTAGTCCTCACCATTATTGTGTAAAATAATGTATCAATAAATGTGATGAGGATTTATTTGAGTTTAAATATTATCAGAAGATAATATTTGTATTTAAACTCTGAGTTTATTGTTGTGATAATAAAGTTGTAGTTGTTTACGTACCATGTATTTGGCGACTCGAGAATGGGTTGGATGGAATGGACCTATTTTGGGGGGTCGTGCGGTTAATATCGAGCTTAGGGATATGATCTCTGGCGGAGATCGGGGAATAGAACTAGAGGGAGAGGCGAGTAAATCCTTCGCTAGTGTGTCCTACCTAAGCTTATTTGTTAGTTGGTCGATATATAGGGATATTATGTGATATATTGATTTCCTTAATTAACCCTTGTTTTATGATGATTTGAGAATGTCATCGAGAATATTAACGAATGGAGTAAATGAGACCGTGGAGATCATGTACTTAACAACGAGGAGAGCGATGCAACAGTGGCAATGTACCTCCTGTGAATAACACCACCTGGCGGATGATGAGCGAGGGGATGTTTAAAAGCTTTTTGCAGTTCATGCAAAATCGACGAGGAGACTCGTGTTCAAAAATGAGGAGGAGATGATAGCAATTCACGGGTGGTGGTCACAGCCAAGCGATTCAAAGAGTTGGGACCACGAGAATTGCAGGGAAAGCGAGATCCGATCATGGCGGAAACATGGGTCAAGCAAACTACCAAGATATTCGATGTCTTGGGATGCACGAAGAACGAAAGTTCCATTCGCTACTTTTATGTTTCGTGGCGAGGTGATTCTTTTGGTGGGAGTGCGTGAAGCGTACCCATCCAAATGCTTTTCGGCGTCATGTAGAGCGTTTGAAGCAGTTCAATGACAAGTACTTCCACGAAAGTATTCGTCGTATGAAGGAAGTGGAGTTTATTAGACTAGAAGCGAGAATAACGTGGCGGTGTCGATGAGGCGAAGTTCGCGGAGTTATCGAGTTGCACCTCATTTGGTGGAGAATGAGAGCGTATGACGCGGATGTTTCGAGAGGTTTGAAACCCTAAGATACGTCGGTATCTCATTTCTCATAAATTTTCTCTCTATTCGGATGTTGTCAATGTGGCTCGATTGTTAGAAGCGAGATAACGAAATACGTTCAATGAGGGACCATAACGAGGATCATACCAAAGATAGCAGTCATCGAATAACGATAACCGGTGGAGAAAGAAGAATACGGACAAAGGCGGTAACTACTCGGGTGGTAATCGTGGCCATGAAAATAGAAGAAGCGAGTTGGGAGGAGATTTTAAAAGAGGAGATTCAACAACGACCGTGTGAAGCGTCGGTACTTGATGTGGCGGCAACGGGTTCCGAGGAGGAGAAAGACCATCGGTTGTATATTCTACAAATGCGGGAAGAGGGACATATTAGTCCAAAGCGCCTATGATTCAAGGTATGCTATAATTGTGGAAAAGAAGGACATATCGCTCGAGATTATGCGATATCGAAACCGATCCAGCGGGAATGGTGACTCGAAAGGATGTCCCGAAAAAGTCAAAGTCAGCGATTCTGGAAGAAGCGTTTGTCGTGGCCGGTCAAAATCTGAGGAACGACGCGAAGTTAGCAGGTTAGTTAATTATAAATTCTTGCGAAGTTTATACCTTATTAGAATCTGGGTTCTACCCATTTTTTTTATCTCTCTTGCTTTGCGCTCAAGCGTTTGAACTTGACTACGGAGAAATTAGACTTTGACCTATTTATGGAGACTCAGATTAGGAGAAACTTTCATTACATCCGTTGTTTAAAAATCTTGTTTGATTCAAGTTGGCACCATTACCTTACTGTTGACCTTTATCTCTTTAAAGATACTTGCTTTTGGGGATTGATTGGTTAACTACTCATCATGCCAAAATTGATTGCTTTTGTAAGGTTGTTAGTTTTCATATTCCTAAGCAACTTTGTTATTCGAATTCAAGCGATCAAACCATTGTAATCAAACATTTTCATATCAAGCCATGAAGTCGTTCGTTTATTACGGATGTCAAGTTTTCTTAGTCCATGTTATGGATTTGAATAAAGACACGTCGATTTGAATAATATTCTGTTGTTATTGATTTTTCTGGCGTATTTCTGAAGAATTTCTTGGATTACTCCCAAAAACGATATTAAATTTTGTATCGACTTTGAACGGTACAAAACTCATTTCTAAAATCTCATATCAAATGGCTCTATTGAACTTGAGGAGTTAAAAATTCAACTATAAATTTGGTACTTGAGCCTTTATCTTATGACTTCCTTTGTGGAATTCACTAAGCGGAGACTCTATAGGGGGCGTCATATTAAATGCGATAGTAAAGCGATAGGTGTCGTTGTGACGTCTTTATCAAGGTTGGGATATGAGTCGCGATTGAGAACAACCTAAGTCGATAATCGAAATCGTAGCTTTTTAGGTTTAGTTGGTTATTATCGGAGATTCGTTGAAGGATATTCTCGAATCGCTATTCCATTAACGTGGTGACTCGTAGAGATACAAAATTCAAATGGAGCGAGGAATGTGGTAAGAGCTTGAAGAACTCGAGAGGAGACTCATTTCGGCGATATGTTCTTACCGTGCCATCTGGAAAAGCGAGCGTGGTAGGTGGCGTGTTGAGTAGAAGATCATTATACAAATCTGAGTACAATATTGTCAAAGACTCATTTAAGTATAATATACAAATAATAGAGATGGAGATGAAAACTCTAGGTACCCACGTGATGATATCTGATGCGTGATGATATCTGAGTATAATCGACTTTAATCGATAAAGTTAAAAGGCATTCAAGCTACACACCGGAGGTGATGAATTTGAAGAAGGAGGTCTGAAGTTGTTATTTTAAAAGCGAGAATCGGTGAGGTGAGAAAGCTCAAACCTTCGATTTATTAATCCATTTGAAATTCTCGATCGAATAGGAAGCGTGGCTATAGACTCGTTTTTTACCACCAAGTATGGCGTGTTCATAACGCGTTTTCACGTATCGATGTTACGTAAATATGTGGACTGACCGAAACACGTCATTGAGTTAGAAACCCGGACGAGATATAGAAGACTTAACGTCTGAGGAGGTACTGTCAAGATTTTGTAGAAAAAGAACATGACCTATGTCTCAGGGGTTATACCATAAGTTAAAGTTTTGTGGAGAAACCATCTTTATTGAGGAAATGACACGGGAGTTGGAAGCGAAAATAAAAGCGAGGTATCTTTACCTTTTGAAACACACCAGAATCGTCACGTCAATTTCGAGGACGAAATTTCATAAGGAGGGAGGTTGTAAGACCCCGAAATTTTTTAAATAAAAAGGAATTTCCTTTATTTATTATCTTGAAATAGTAAGGGTTGATTTGATTAATGTGGATAGTTAAGGGTTAAATCATAAACTATTTCAAAATAAGCAAGTGGTTATAAAATATTCATTTTGTCGGGGGAATATTAGTTTGGTCGTGGCCGGGAATATTAAATGCGGAATGGTGACAATAATGACAATAATAGCCCATGTGGAAGCGATTGGATGGAAGAAAGCGACAAATATAAGTTGGTTAAAAATAGCGGCGTAGTTATTCTGAATTAAGGCATTGGAATACCCGGTGGTTAAAATACGATGTCTGGCGTGGTTCTTGCGATGATAGCGCGGTATTACGCTGATATTGTTGAATTATTGATCCTTACGTAAGATGGCACTACTCGATAATTTTTCACAGTAATTCTTATTTGATATTTTATTTTATTGATTGATAATTCTTTGCGTTGGTATTTTATATTATTCTTTGTTTGATAATTGTCTTTGAGCGATATTTCCATTATCGGATCAATAATTCATATTATTTGAATAATATTATTAGATAACATTATTGGCGATGTCTAGAAGTTACATCTAAGGAGAGGTTTGGTCACCTAATTGCTTGGCGCCCGATGAAAGATCCTTATTGGAAAGCCCCTCTTTCACAGGAGGAGCACTGGTTGTCATAAATGTGATTCTATAATATTATTTGTGAATAATTAATTATTGATTCATATGATAAGGAAATATTTATTTTATATGAATATAAATGATGGATTTATTTATGTGGTTATTAATGAAGGAATTAATGTTGAGGTGTTTTATCGGTATTTTATCGGATTGGAGGTATTAAAAATCAAATCGGGGTTTTGAGATATATTCTTGGGTTATAATTTTTAATCAAATAGTTGGATTGTGGTAATTTTTGGGTATGTTATACATACATAAGTTGAGTATATGTCCACAAATTTTGAGCCGTTAAAAATGAGCGAATGATTTGTTATGAATTTTAAGAGGTGGTGATTGAAATTAGGTTTATAATTGATTTTGGTGGAAAATTCTAGAATTGAGTGGGCCCCACTTGTGGTTGGTGAAAAAATGTCTTTGAATTTTATTTCAAATGTGGTGGGTGGCAATAGTAGCGAGTAAAGCCATCGGTGCTTGAGTCGAAGTCTGCTGGCGGGCTAACATTTTCTATAAATAGAGGCTAAGTTAGAATTGAAAATCACACGAAACAAAGTTTTCTCTCTTTTCTCTCTATATTATTGGCGTATTTTGTGAGTATTTAGATACTTTGAGAGTTCTTTATTCGGGTACAAGTTTCATTCGACATCACTTCCAGGCCTTTCCTTAGGAAATCTTGATTCTTTGAGGTAAGGGATGTTATTTTCTTCTCGAATGATATTAATTCTTGATATCATTATCTTTGAAATATTGGTTGGTACTTTTTATCAAATTTGGAACTTTTTTCATGTGGGGTTCTTATTCATGAGTTCTTATTCATGAGTTCTTATTCATGAGTTTCTATTCACGAGTACTATTCACGAAGTACTATTAAAGAAGCGTGAAGATGTTTTTTGTGGAATTTCTATCTTTTGGTGTAAGATTCTTATTCACGTATCTGGCCTTTATTCACGAATCTGACCTTTATTCATAGAAAAATGAAAAAAAATTTTTCTTTTAAATCTAAAATATCTATTACGGATACTAGTTTTGATTGTATCCGTGTTTTGATCATTCTTGAATTTTACTTCTTTATGATTATTTATGAAGTATTTTTGAACTGGATTGTTTAAAGTGCGAATCCATAATATTTGTCATTTTGTTTCCTTTGGATTCGTTTCTTTAAAAGTATTTTTCATCATCTTGGTCTTAAATGATGATATTATTGAATATCTTTGGCTGTAGTGCGAAGATGAATGATTTCTGAAGAATATCTTTGGCACTGTAGTGCAAAAGATGAATGATTTCTGAAGAATATCTTTGATGCATAGTCAAAGATGAATGATTTCGAAGAATATCTTTGGCTGTAGTAGTGCAAAGATGAGCGGTGTTTAAATGAACATAGCCGGTGATGAATATCTTTGGCCTTTAGTGCAAAGATGAGCAGTGTTGAGATGAACATATGGAGATTGATGAATATCTTTGGCACTGTAGTGCAAAGATGAATATTTGATTTGAGATGAATATTGATTGATGTTACGGGGATAAAATATTGATGATGAATTTATTAAATTCATAGATTATAGTAGATTTCATTCTCTACGTAACTCTTACATGAATTATTATTTCATTGCGAATATTGATCGAAACTTGTTGTCTATTGTATTCTATCGATTTTTTCCTGTTGAAGACTAACGATAATTTGTTGTATATTATCTTAGTCATAATATTCTTCTTTTGGGCTAGTTGAGCTCACCCTTTTCCTTGTTGTTCCATTTTTCTTCTCGGGAGGCGAGAATGTAGCGAGTCTTAGTCGAGGGGTATGGAATGAAGGTTACAGAGAGAGTTGTTTAGTAGTCCTCACCATTATTGTAAAATAATGTATCAATAAATGTGATGAGGATTTATTTGAGTATAAATATTGTCTAGAAGATAATATTTGTATTTAAACTCACGATTTTATTGTTGTGATAATAAAGTTGTAGTTGTTTACGTACCATGTATTTGGCGACTCGAGAATGGGTTGGATGGAATGGACTATTTGGGGTCGTCGCGGTTAATATCGAGCTTAGGGATATGATCTCTGGCGGAGATCGGGGAATAGAACTAGGAGGGGAGGCGAGTAAATCCTTTGCTAGTGTGTCTACTAAGCTTATTTGTTGGTTTGGTCGGTATATAGGGATATTATGTGATATATTGATTTCCTTAATTAACCCTTGTTTTATATGATTTGAGAATGTCATTTGAGAATATTGCGATTGGAGTAAATGAGGCCGTGGAGATGCGTGTACTTAACAGCGAGGAGAGCGTGCAACAGTGGCAATGTACCTCCTGTGAATAACACCCTTGAAGCGAGATGATGAGCGAGGGGATGTTTAAAAGCTTTTTTGCGATTCATGCAAAATCGAGACGAGGAGACTCGTGTTCAAAATCTGAGGAGAGATGATAGCAATTCACGGGTGGTCGCGGCCATGGCGATTGAAGTTGGGACCACGAGTGCAGGGAAAGCGGATCCGATCATGGCGGAAACATGGGTGAAGCAAACTACCAAGATATTCGATGTCTTGGGATGCGGAAGAACGAAAGTTCCATTCGCTACTTTTATGTTCGTGGCGAGGCGGATTCTTGGTGGGAATACGTGAGCGTACCCATCCGGTATTTTCGGCGATATCGTGGGAGAGCGTTTGAAGCAGTTCAATGACAAGTACTTCCACGAAAGTATTAAATGTATATGAAGGAAGTGGAGTTTATTAGACTAAGCGAGAATAACATGGCGGTGTCCCGATGCGGCGAAGTTCGCGGAGTTATCGAGTTGCACCTCATTTGGTGGAGAATGAGGAGCGTATGCGCGGATGTTTACGAGAGGTTTGAAACGGCGTACGTCGTCGGTATCTCATTCTCATAAATTTTCTCTATTCGAGATGTTGTCAGCGAGGGCTCGGTTGTTAGGCGAGATAGCGAAATACGTTCAACAGAGGGACCATAACCGAGGATCGTACCAAAGATAGCGATCATCGAATAACGATAACGGTGGAGAAAGAAGAATACTGACAAAGGCGGTAACCACTCTGGTGGTAATCGTGGCCGTGAAAATAGAAGAAGCGAGTTGGGAGGAGATTTTAAAGAGGAGATTCAACAGCGACCATGTGAAAGCGTCGGCGCCCGAGTGCATTGGTTCCGAGGAGGAGAAAAGACCATCGGTTGTATATTACAAATGCGGAAAGAGGGACATATTAGTCCAAAGCCTTCACAGTTCAAGGTATGCTATAATTGTGGAAAAGAAGGACATATCGCTCGAGATTATGCGATATCGAAAACCGATCCAGTGGGAATGGTGACTCGAAAGGATGTCGAGAAAAGTCAAAGTCAGCGATTCTTGGAAGAAGCGTTTTGTCGTGGCCGGTCAAAATCGAGGAACGACGACGAAGTTAGCAGGTTAGTTAATTATAAATTCTTGCGAAGTTTATACCTTATTGAATCTGGGTTCTACCCATTCTTTTATCTCTCTTGCTTGCGCTCAGCGTTTGAACTTGACTACGGAGAAATTAGACTTTGACCTATTTATGGAGACTCAGTTAGGAGAAACTTTCATTATATCCGTTGTTTAAAAATCTTGTTTGATTGAGTTGGCACCATTACCTTTATTGTTGACCTTATCTCTTTAAAGATACTTTGCTTTTTGAGGGATTGATTGGTTAACTACTCATCATACCAAAATTGATTGCTTTTGTAAGGTTGTTAGTTTTCATATTCTAAGCAACTTTGTTATTCGAACTCAAGCGATCGAACCATTGTAATCAAACATTTTCATATCAAGCCATGAAGTCATTCGTTTATTACGGATGTCGAGTTTTCTTAGTCCGTGTTATGGATTTGAATAAAGACACGTCGATTTGAATAATATTCTTGTTGTTATTGATTTTTCTGACGTATTTCTGAAGAATTTCTTGGATTACTCCCAAAGCGATATTAAATTTTGTATCGACTTTGAACCCGTTACAAAACTCATTTCTAAAATCTCATATCGAATGGCTCTATTGAACTTGAGGAGTTAAAAATTCAACTATAAATTTGGTACTTGAGCCTTTATCTTATGACTTCCTTTGTGGAATTCACCTAAGCGGACTCTCTATGGGGGCGTCATATTAAATGCGATAGTAAAGCGATAGGTGTCATTGTGACGTCTTATCAAGGTTGGGATATAGAGTCGATTGAGAACAACCTAAGTCGATAATCGAAATCGTAGCTTTTTAGGTTTAGTTGGTTATTATCGGAGATTCGTTGAAGGATATTCTCGAATCGCTATTCCATTAACGTGGTGACTCGTAGAGATACAAAATTCAAATGGAGCGAGGAATGTGGGAAGAGCTTGAAGAACTCGAGGAGACTCATTTCAACGTATGTTCGACCGTGCCATCTGGAAAAGCGAGCGTGGTAGGCGGCGTGTTGAGTAGAAGATCGTATATCTGAAATACAGTCTGATATTGTCAAAGACTCATTTAAGTATAATATACAAATAATAGAGATGGAGATGAAAACTCTAGGTACCCGCGTGATGATATCTGATGCGTGATGATATCTGAGTATAATCGACTTTAATCGATAAAGTTAAAATTATTCAAAGCTACTACCGGGTGATGAATTTGAAGAAGGAGGTGCAAGAAGTTGTTATTTTAAAAGCGAGAATCGGTGAGGTGAGAAAGCTCAAACCTTGATTTATTAATCCATTTGAAATTCTCGATCGAATAGGGCTGTGGCTATAGAGACTCGTTTACCACCAAGTATGGCGGCGTGTTCATGCGTTTTTCACGTATCGATGTTACGTAAATATGTGGACGACCGAAACACGTCATTGAGTTAAGCAGGACGAGATAGCCAGAAGACTTAACGTCGAGGAGGTACTGTCAGAGATTTGTAGAAAGAACATGACTATATGTCATGGGGTTATACCGTAAGTTAAAGTTTTGTGGAGAAACCATCTTTATTGAGGAAATGACACAGGAGTTGGAAAGCGAAAATAAAAGCGAGGTATCTTTACCTTTTGAAAACACCAGTCGTCGTCGATTTCGAGGACGAAATTTCATAAGGAGGGAGGTTGTAAGACCCAGAAATTTTTTAAATAAAAGGAATTTCCTTTATTTATTATCTTGAAATAGTAAGGGTTGATTTGATTAATGTGGATAGTTAAGGGTTAAATCATAAATATTTCAAAATAAGCAAGTGGTTATAAAATATTCATTTTTAATCGGGAATATTAAATGCGGGAATATTAAATGCGATGGTAGTGACCGTGTGTGGGCCCCATGTAAAAGCGATTGGATGAAGAAAGCGACAAATATAAGTTGGTTAAAAATAACTTGGCGTAGTTATTCTGAGATTAAAGGTGTTGGAATACCCGGTGGTTAAAATACGATGTCTGGCGTGGTTGTTGCGATAGCTGCGGTATTACCTGATATTGTTGAATTATTGATCCTTACGTGAGATGGCCTTTACTCGATAATTTTCACGGTGATTCTTATTCGATATTTTATTTTATTGATTGATAATTCTTTGCGTTGGTATTTTATATTATTGTTGTTTGATAATTGTCCTTTGCGATATTTCCATTATCGGATCAATAATTCATATTATTTGAATAATATTATTAGATAACATTATTGGCAATGTCTAGAAAGTTACATCTAAGGAGAGGTTTGGTCACTAATTGCGCGCATGAAGGAAGATCCTTATTGGAAAGCCCCTCTCTCTGAGGAGCGACTGGTTGTCGTAAATGTGATTACTATAATATTATTTGTGAATAATTAATTATTGATTCATATGATAAGGAAATATTTATTTTATATGAATATAAATGATGGATTTATTTATGTGGTTATTAATGAAGGAATTAATGTTGAGGTGTTTTATCGGTATTTTATCGGATTGGAGGTATTAAAAATCAAATCGGGGTTTTGAGATATATTGCGGGGTTATAATTTTTAATCAAATAGTTGGATTGTTGTAATTTTTGGGTATGTTATACATACATAAGTTGAGTATATGTCCACAAATTTTTGAGCAGATTAAAATGAGCGAATGATTTGTTATGAATTTTAAGAGGTGGTGATTAGGAAATTAGGTTTATAATTGATTTTGGTGGAAAATTCTAGAATTGAGTGGGCCCCACTTGTGGTTGGTGAAAAAATGTGCTGAATTTTATTTCAAATGTGGTGGGTGGCAATAGTAGCGAGTAAAAGCCATCGGTTGTGGTCGAAAATGCCTTGGCGGGCTAACATTTTTCTATAAATAGAAATTTAAGTTAGAATTGAAAATCACACGAAACAAAGTTTTCTCTCTTTCTCTCTCTATATTATTGGCGTATTTTGTGAGTATTTAGATACTTTGAGAGTTCTTTTATTGGTACAAGTTTCATTCGACATCACTTGAGCCTTTCCTTAGGAAATCTTGATTCTTTGAGGTAAGGGATGTTATTTTTTCTTCTCGAATGATATTAATTCTTGATATCATTATCTTTGAAATATTGGTTGGTACTTTTTATCAAATTTGGAACTTTTTCATGTCGGGAGTTCTTATTCATGAGATTCTTATTCACGAGTTCTTATTCATGAGTTTCTTATTCACGATTCTTATTCACGAGTCTTATTAAATGAAGCGTGAAGATGTTTTTTGTGGAATTTCTATCTTTTGGTGTCGAGATTTACTATTCACGCATATCTCGGCACTATTTCGTATCGAATCTTATTCACGAATCTGGCACTATTCATAGAAAAATGAAAATTTTTCTTTTCGTCTAAAATATCTATTACGGATACTAGCTTTGATTGTATCCGTGTTTTGATCATTCTTGAATTTTACTTCTTATGATTATTTTTGAAGTATTTTTGAACTGGGATTGTTTAAAATACGAATCCATAATATTTGTCATTTTGTTTCCTTTGGATTCGTTTCTTTAAAAATATTTTTCATCATCCTCGGTCTTAAATGATGATATTATTGAATATCTTTGGCACGTAGTGAAGATGAATGATTTCTGAAGAATATCTTTGGCTTTGTAGTGCGAAGATGAATGATTTCTGAAGAATATCTTTGGTGTAGTGCAAAATGGCGGTGTTTAAATGAACATGATGGGTGATGAATATCTTTGGCCTTTAGTGCAAAGATGAGCAGTGTTGAGATGAACATGTGGAGATTGATGAATATCTTTGGCTGTAGTGCAAAGATGAATATTTGATTTGAGATGAATATTGATTGATGTTCTGAGGATAAAATATTGATGATGGGTATTAAATTCATAGATTATAGTAGATTTCATTCTCTACGTAACTCTTCTATGAATTATTATTTCAGCATGCGAATATTGATGCGAAACTTGTTATCTATTGTATTCTATCGATTTTTCCTGTTGAAGACTAACGATAATTTGTTGTATATTATCTTAGTCGTAATATTCTTCTTTGGGCTAGTTGAGCTCACCCTTTTCCTTGTTGTTCCATTTTTCTTCTCGGGAGGCGAGAATGTAGCGAGTCTTAGTCGGGGGTATGGAATGAAGGTTAGAGAGAGTTGTTTAGTAGTCCTCACCATTATTGTAAAATAATGTATCGATAAATGTGATGAGGATTTATTTGAGTATAAATATTATCTAGAAGATAATATTTGTATTTAAACTCACGATTTTATTGTTGTGATAATAAAGTTGTAGTTGTTTACGTACCATGTATTTGGCGACTCGAGAATGGGTTGGATGGAATGGACCTATTTTGGGGTCGTCGCGGTTAATATCGAGCTTAGGGATATGATCTCTGGCGGAGATCGGGGAATAGAACTAGGAGGGGAGGCGAGGTAAATCCTTCGCTGTGTGTGTCTAAGCTTATTTGTTGGTTGGTCGGTATATAGGGATATTATGTGATATATTGATTTCCTTAATTAACCCTTGTTTTATGATAGTGATTTGAGAATGTCATTTGAGAATATTAATGATGGAGTAAATGAGGCCAGTGGAGATGCATGTCTTAATGAGCGAGGAGAGCGTCTGACAGAGTGGCAATGTACCTCCTGTGAATAACACCATTTGGCGAGATGATGAGCGAGGGGATGTTTAAAAGCTTTTTGCGATTCATGCAAAATCGAGACGAGGAGACTCGTGTTCAAAATCTGAGGAGGAGATGATAGCGATTCACGGGTGGTCACGTGAAGAGTTCAAAGAGTTGGGACCACGAGTGCAGGGAAAGCGAGATCGATCATGGCGGAAACATGGGTCGAAAGCAAATTACCGAGATATTCGATGTCTTGGGATGCGAAGAGCGAAAGTTCCATTCGCTACTTTTATGTTTAAGTGGCGAGGGCGGATTCTTTGGTGGGGAATCGTGAAGCGTACCCATCAAGCGGCCTTTCGGATGTCGTGGGAGGCGTTTGAAGCAGATTCGATGACAAGTACTTCCACGAAAGTATTCGTCGTATGAAGGAAGTGGAGTTTATTAGAGCTGGAAGCGAGAATAACATGGCGGTGTCCCGATGCGGCGAAGTTAGCGGAGTTATCGAGTTTGCACCTCATTTGGTGGAGAATGAGGAGCGTATGGCGGATGTTTACGAGAGGTTTGAAACCGGCGTACGTCGATATCTCATTTCTCATAAATTTTCTCTCTGATAGGATGTTGTCAGCGAGGGCTCGATTGTTAGGCGAGATACTTGAAATACGTTCAAGCGAGGGGACCATAACGAGGATCATACCAAAGATAGCGATCATCGAATAACGATAACGGTGGAGAAAGAAGAATACGGACAAAGGCGGTAACCACTACGGTGGTAATCGTGGCCATGAAAATAGAAGAAGCGAGTTGGGAGGAGATTTTAAAAAGGAGATTCAACAACGACCATGTGAAGGCGTCGGCTTGTATGTGAAATTGGTTTCGAGGAGGAGAAAGACCATCGGTTGTATATTTACAAATCACGGGAAAGAGGGACATATTAGTCAAAGCGCCACAGCAGTTTAAGGTATGCTATAATTGTGGAAAAGAAGGACATATATCGCTCGAGATTATGCGATATCGAAAACCAGTCAATGAGGAATGGTGACTCGAAAGGATGTCCCGAAAAGTCAAAGTCAGCGATTCTTGGAAGGCGTTTGTCGTGGCCGGTCAAAAATCGAGGAACGACGAAGTTTAGCGGGTTAGTTAATTATAAATTCTTGCGAAGTTTATACCTTATTGAATACCCGGTTCTACCCATTCTTTTATCTCTCTTGCTTGCGCTCAGCGTTTGAACTTGACTACGGAGAAATTAGACTTTGACCTATTTATGGAGACTCAGTTGGGAGAAACTTTCATTACATCAGTTGTTTAAAAATCTTGTTTGATTTGAGTTGGCACCATTACCTTACACATTGACCTTATCTCTTTAAAGATACTTTTGCTTTTGATGGGATTGATTGGTTAACTACTCATCATACCAAAATTGATTGCTTTTGTAAGGTTGTTAGTTTTCATATTCTAAGCAACACATTATTGAATTCAAGCGATCAAACCATTGTAATCAAACATTTTCATATCAAGCCATGAAGTCATTCGTTTATTACGGATGTCGAGTTTTCTTAGTCCATGTTATGGATTTGAATAAAGACACGTCGATTTGAATAATATTCTTGTTGTTATTGATTTTTCACGGCGTATTTCTGAAGAATTTCTTGGATTACTCCCAAAGGCGATATTAAATTTTGTATCGACTTTGAACCGGTACAAAACTCATTTCTAAAATCTCATATCGAATGGCTCTATTGAACTTGAGAGTTAAAAATTCAACTATAAATTTGGTACTTGAGCCTTTATCTTATGACTTCCTTTGTGGAATTCACTAAGCGAGACTCTCTGTAGGGGCGTCGTATTAGATGCGATAGTAAAGCGATAGGTGTCATTGTGACGTCTTTATCAAGGTTGGGATATGAGTCGCGATTGAGAACAACCTAAGTCGATGTCGAAATCGTAGCTTTTTAGGTTTAGTTGGTTATTATCGGAGATTCGTTGAAGGATATTCTCGAATCGCTATTCCATTAACGTAGGTGACTCGTAGAGATACAAAATTGAATGGAGCGAGGAATGTGGGAAGAGCTTGAAGAACTCGAGAGGAGACTCATTTGGCGTATGTTACGACCGTGCCATCTGGAAAAGCGAGCGTGGTAGGCGGCGTGTTGAGTAGAAGATCGTATCTGAAATGCGAGTACGATATTGTCAAAGACTCATTTAAGTATAATATACAAATAATAGAGATGGAGATGAAAACTCTAGGTACCCGCGTGATGATATCTGATGCGTGATGATATACGAGTATAATCGACTTTAATCGATAAAGTTAAAATTACATTCAAGCTACACGGGTGATGAATTTGAAGAAGGAGGTCTGAAGTTGTTATTTTAAAAGCGAGAATCGGTGAGGTGAGGAAAGCTCGAACCTTGATTTATTAATCCATTTGAAATTCTCGATCGAATAGGGGCGTGGCCTATAAACTCGTTTTACCACCAAGTATAATGGCGTGTTCATAGCGTTTTTCACGTATCGATGTTACGTAAATATGTGGACGACGAAACACGTCATTGAGTTAGAAGCCAGGACGAGATAGCAGAAGACTTAACGTCACGAGGAGGTACTGTCAAGATTTTGTAGAGGAAAGAACATGACCTATGTCTGGGGTTATACCGTAAGTTAAAGTTTTGTGGAGAAACCATCTTTATTGAGGAAATGACACGGGAGTTGGAAGCGAAAATGAAAGCGAGGTATTTTTACCTTTTGAAACACCAGTGCGTCGTCGATTTCGAGGGACGAAATTTCATAAGGAGGGAGGTTGTAAGACCGAAATTTTTTAAATAAAAGGAATTTCCTTTATTTATTATCTTGAAATAGTAAGGGTTGATTTGATTAATGTGGATAGTTAAGGGTTAAATCATAAATATTTCAAAATAAGCAGTGGTTATAAAATATTCATTTTTATTGGGGAATATTCGTTTGGTGGAATCTTTGTCGGAATATTAAATGCTGACGGTGGAATATTAAATGCTTGTCGGAATATTAAATGCGACCGTATGACCGTGTGTGGGCCCATGTGAGCGATTGGATGAAGAAAGCGACAAATATAAGTTGGTTAAAAATAACGGCGTAGTTATTTCTGAATTAAAGGCCATTGGAATACCGGTGGTTAAAATCTGATGTCTGGCGTGGTTGCCGCGATAGCATGCGGTATTATTGCAGTATTGTTGAATTATTGATCCTTACGTAAAGAAGGCACTACTCGATAATTTTCCACGATAATTCTTATTGATATTTTATTTTATTGATTGATAATTCTTTGCGTTGGTATTTTATATTATTCTTTGTTTGATAATTGTCCTTTGCGATATTTCCCATTATCGGATCGATAATTCATATTATTTGAATAATATTATTAGATAACATTATTGGCGATGTCTAGAAAGTTACATCTAAGGAGAGGTTTGGTCACACTAATTGCGGCGATGAGGAAAGATCCTTATTGGAAAGCCCCTCTTTCTGAGGAGCGACTGGTTGTCATAAATGTGATTATAATATTATTTGTGAATAATTAATTATTGATTCATATGATAAGGAAATATTTATTTTATATGAATATAAATGATGGATTTATTTATGTGGTTATTAATGAAGGAATTAATGTTGAGGTGTTTTATCGGTATTTTATCGGATTGGAGGTATTAAAAATCAAATCGGGGTTTTGAGATATATTGCGGGGTTATAATTTTTAATCAAATAGTTGGATTGTTAGTAATTTTGGGTATGTTATACATACATAAGTTGAGTATATGTCCACAAATTTTGAGCGATTAAAAATGAGCGAATGATTTGTTATGAATTTTAAGAGGTGGTGATTAGGAAATTAGGTTTATAATTGATTTTGGTGGAAAATTCTAGAATTGAGTGGGCCCCACTTGTGGTTGGTGAAAAAATGTGCTGAATTTTATTTCAAATGTGGTGGGTGGCAATAGTAGCGAGTAAAGCCATCGGTGCTTGAGTCGAAATGCTGCTTGGTGGGCTAACATTTTCTATAAATAGAGGCTAAGTTAGAATTGAAAATCACACGAAACAAAGTTTTCTCTCTTTCTCTCTATATTATTGGCGTATTTTGTGAGTATTTAGATACTTTGAGAGTTCTTTATTGGTCTACAAGTTTCATTCGACATCACTTGAGCCTTTCCTTAGAAATCTTGATTCTTTGAGGTAAGGGATGTTATTTTTTTCTCGAATGATATTAATTCTTGATATCATTATCTTTGAAATATTGGTTGGTACTTTTTATCAAATTTGGAACTTTTTCATGTCGGGGTTACTATTCATCGGGAGTTCTTATTCACGAGTTCTTATTCATGAGTTCTTATTCACGATTCTTATTCACGAGTACTTATTCATGAAGCGTGAAGATGTTTTTTTGTGGAATTTCTATCTTTTGGTGTCGAGATTCTTATTCACGTATACTTTATTCGTATATCTGACCTTATTCACGAATCACGACACTATTCATAGAAAAATGAAAATTTTTTTTTAGTCTAAAATATCTATTACGGATACTAGCTTTGATTGTATCCATGTTTTGATCATTCTTGAATTTTACTTCACTTATGATTATTTTTGAAGTATTTTTGAACATGGATTAAAAAAATCTGAATCCTTAATCCATAATCCTTGTCATTTTGTTTCCTTTGGATTCGTTCTTTAAAAATATTTTTCATCATCCTCGGTCTTAAATGATGATATTATTGAATATCTTTGGCTTTGTAGTGCAAAGATGAATGATTTGAAGAATATCTTTGGCTGTAGTGCAAAGATGAATGATTCTGAAGAAATACGTAGTGCAAAGATGAATGATTTCTGAAGAATATCTTTGGCACATAGTGCAAAGATGAGCGGTGTTTAAATGAACATGGCCAGAAGGTGATGAATATCTTTGGCCTTTAGTGCAAAGATGAGCAGTGTTGAGATGAACATAATGGATTGATGAATATCTTTGGCACTGTAGTGCAAAGATGAATATTTGATTTGAGATGAATATTGATTGATGTTCTGAGGGATAAAATATTGATGATGAATTTATTAAATTCATAGATTATAGTAGATTTCATTCTCTACGTAACTCTTACATGAATTATTATTTCAGCTGCGAATATTGATGCGAAACTTGTTGTCTATTGTATTATATCATTTTTCCTGTTGAAGACTAACGATAATTTGTTGTATATTATCTTAGTCGTAATATTCTTCTTGGGCTAGTTGAGCTCACCCTTTTCCTTGTTGTTCCATTTTTTTCTTCTCGGGAGGCGAGAATGTAGCGAGTCTTAGTCGGGGGTATGGAATGAAGGTTCTAGAGAGAGTTGTTTAGTAGTCCTCACCATTATTGTAAAATAATGTATCAATAAATGTGATGAGGATTTATTTGAGTATAAATATTATACAGAAGATAATATTTGTATTTAAACTCACGATTTTATTGTTGTGATAATAAAGTTGTAGTTGTTTACGTACCGTGTATTTGGCGACTCGAGAATGGGTTGGATGGAATGGACCTATTTTGGGGTCGTCACAAAGGTAATTACTATTGACTTTTGAAGGTAAATACTATTCACAAGGGTAATTACTTATTGACGAAGGTAATTACTATTATGTGAAGGTAAATACTATTGATGTGAAGAGACTCTTAGATGATGACATATGAGCCCCCATAAAATAATCAAACTTACCACAAATCATTTTTTTTTCATCAACACATATTTAATCTTTCAACAATTATTAATCATTTATAACTTGTCGTCTCAATTATTGATTTAATACGATTATTGATTTATCTTTTATAACATATTATCTGAGATGATCTTTGTGACAATAATTGAATCAATAATATAAGAGATATGATCGCGCCAATTCTTGTAGCGATAATTGAGCATAGGTGAGTGACTTCTGCGTAAGCATCGATAATCAATCTGAGTGTCTTCTTATCTGACCCGCAGCGTATTCTTGTACTTTTACCACCGGGTAGTTCAGCGGTTTTAACGGTAACACCTCGTAGTTATTTTATAAAATATTTTTGTCGTTTTCTCGATCAAACAATAATTACATTAATGGGGTCCACTGATGATTGAGCCGTTATCTACGAATATTCCCTAACAAAAAGAATATTCCCAGGCCAAACGAATATTTTATAACAACTTGCATACTTTGCAAAATTTATAAATATTACCCTAACTATAACATTATATCAAATTTATTCCATAATATTCAAAAATAATATTT
Source organism: Panax quinquefolius (assembly GCA_020205615.1). Taxonomy (NCBI): domain Eukaryota; kingdom Viridiplantae; phylum Streptophyta; class Magnoliopsida; order Apiales; family Araliaceae; genus Panax; species Panax quinquefolius. The sequence continues at coordinate 37,505,912 of CM035172.1, read as the reverse complement.
ATAGAAAAATTCATCTTTATTTATAAAAGTTGGGGTCTTACTGACCTCCCTTAACATAATTTCGCCCTCGAAATTAGGGTGCATTACACGGTATGTCGAAGAGGTAAGGATACCTTGATTTCATTTGATTCTAACTCCCAAGTCATTTCCTCGACATCGTGGTTCCTCCACAAAACTTTGACTTGAGGTATAACCTTGGGGCGTAGAATATGTTCCTTCTTATCAAAATTTGAGCAGGGAACCTCTTCATACATCAAATCTTCCATTATTTAAATCAGGTTCTAACTTCAATAATATGGTTCGGGTCTTTCACATATTTACGTAACATAGATATGTGAAAAGCGTTATGAAACGAGACATATTTTTGGCAGTAAAAGCGAGTCTATAGGCTACGATTCCTACTCGATCGAGGATTAAAAATGGGCCAGATGAATCGAGGATTAAGTTTTCCTCTCTTTCCAAATCTTGTAACTCCTTTCCATGGAGCGACTCTTAACAACACATGATCTCCTATATCGAATTCCACGTCCTTTCGATGAAGATCGGCATAACTCTTTTATCGATTTTGTGAGGTTTTTTTATCGTTGTCGGATCGTTTGAATCTTTTAAAAGTAGTCATACGTACAACTCTCGGTCCCAACAACGTTGCTTCACCCACCTCATCCCAAAGTATCTTTGAGAAGCGACACTTTCTTCCATCTGATGCTTGAATGGAGCCATGCCGATACTTGCTTGATAAGCATTGTTGTTATAGGAAAACTCCACCGATGGTAAGAACTTGTCCCGACTCCCTTGAAATCAAGGACACGAGTCTTAATAGATCTTGAGAGTTTGAATAGTCCTCTCCATTGTCCGTCCGATGCGAGGATGATATCTAGAGAAGCTAAATCGTAAGTCTGTGCCCATAGCTTTTTGCAAACTAACCCAAAATCGTGAAGTGAATCTTGGGTCTCGATCGAAACTATGGATCTTGGCATACCATGCGATCTTACAATCTCGTTTATGTACATCTGACGAAAGGCGTTCAAGTGTATAAGTTTCTCGTATCGGTAAGAAATGAAGCGGACTTGGTTAATCTATCAACAATGACCCATATCGCATCGATGCCTTGAGAAACCTTAGGAAGGCCGTAATGAAATCCATGGTAATGTGCTCCCACTTCCATTACGGAATTTCAAGTGGTTCTGATGGACCTTTTGGTACTTGATGCTCGCTTTAACTTCGTTGACAAGTTAGACACCTTGAGATAAGCAGTAGCTATCTCTCTCTTCGTATTGCTCCACCAAAATGTATGGCCGAATATCATGATACATTTGGTACTCCGAGATGGATTTGCAAATGGTGTGTTATGCGCCTCAATCATGATATTATACTTTAAATCGTGGTCGTTAGGAACCACAAAAGTGCGGAGTTGACTCGAAGTATTCCTTCTTCATCGATTCTTGCTTGCGTAGCACGCTTCTTGCGCACTTTCTTCCTCATACGCATCGACTCCAGTGTCAGTAGCTTGGCGACTTTAACTTTATCGATTAAAGTCGGTTCTCTTCGTATATCTTCGCTATCATCACATCGTCCTGAGTCTTTAACTCTATCTCCATCCTTTGCAAGTCACACAAAATGGGCCTTTGCGTTGACAATATCGCTTTTCGTGCTTGCATATGATTTTCTACTCGATAATCGTCACTACCACGTTCGCTTTTCGAGGATGGTATTGGATGGTATGATCATAATCTTTCAACAATTCAAGACAGCGTCGTTGTCGCATGTTGAGTTCCTTTTTGTGTGAAGAAATATTTGAGGCTTTTATGATCAGTAAAGATCTCCACTTTCTCCCCATACAAGTAATGCCTCCAAATTTTAAGTGCAAAGACAACATTTGCTTGACTCTAGATCATGAGTAGGATAATTCCTTTCATATTCTTTGAGTTGTCATGAGGCATAGGCTATAACTTTTCCATGTTGCATAAGAACACATCCCGACCCTTTTAGAAGCATCTTTGTAGATGACAAATCCCTCGAGGCGGATGGTATTGTCGAGCAGTCTTTGAAATAAGTCTCCTCTTGAGTTCTTGAAAACTCTTCTCACATTCTTCACTCCAATGAACTTTGTATCTCTTTCCAAAGTCAATTTGAGTCGATGGAATAGCGATTCGAGAAAATCCTTCCACGAATCTCCGATAATAACCAATTAAGCAAGAAAGCTACGTACTTGGTCATTTGATTTAGGTTATGCCCGACTTTGAATAGCTTGATCTTTCTTTGGGTCAATGAGATATTCCATGACTTGATACCACGTGCCCAAGGAATGCTACTTCTTGACGAACTCACATTTTTCAACTTGGCATAAAGCTTATATTCACGAAGCTTTTGGAGTGTCGACCTCAAGTGTTGCTCATGATCTTCACGGCTTTTGGAATAAATAAGGATGTCATCAATAAAAGGCGACCACAAAGTGATCTAAATATTTCTTGAATACTCGGTTCATCATATCCATGAAGGCGGCGGGGGCATTAGTCGATCGAAAGGACATGACTAGGAATTTATAATGCCCGTCTAGGAGTTACGGCCGTCTTTGGAATGTCGTGGTTCTAATCTTCAATTGGTGATATCCGGAGCGAAGATCGATCTTTGAAAAGAATTTGGCTCCTTGCATTTGGTCAAACGAGGTCATCAATACGTGGCGATGGATACCTATTTTTGATGGTGACATGATTGACTCCAGATAATCAATCTGAAATCGCATACTCCCATCTCTTCTTCTTCACGAATAGAGCAGAGGAGCACCCGAGGAGAAGTACTAGGGGCGAATAAAGCCGATGTCTAACAATTCCTGCGATTGGGTCTTTAACTCACGAAGTTCGATAGGAGCCATTCGATATGGGGCTTTGGAAATAGGTTTTGTCTAGGGTTGAGTCGATACAAAATTGATTTCACGCTCTCTGGGGTAGGCGGGAAGTTCTTGAGAATCGTCGGGGAAATTTATTAACAATAGAAATATCGTTCAAAAGCGGCGTATTTTGTTTAAATCGTGACATGAGCTAAGAAAGCTTGACATCCGTTTTCAATAAGCGAATAGCTTTATGGCTTGAGATGACCGTGATTGATTTTAATGGTTTGGTCGTTTGAATTAGCATAATAGATTGATTAGGAATATGAAAGCTAATGACCTTACGAAAACAATCAATTTTTGCATGATAAGTAGTTAACCAATCGATCCACAGAATCACGTCAAATGCAAGTATTTTTAATGAAATAAGATCGACGAGGTAATGTGAGGGTGCCGATTTGAACCAAACAAGACTTATAAGCGAGTGGATGTAATGAAGGTTTCTCAATGGAGTTTCCACGAGATAAGTCAAAGTCTAATTTCTCGAGTCAAATTTAATCGATGAGCGCAAGTAGGAGAAATAAAAGAATGGGTAGAACCAGGTATCAAATAAAGTATAGACTTCATTAGAGTTTATGATAAGCTTACGTGATGACCTCATTCGGAGTTCCTTGCTCTTTGGGAGGTCACAACAAACGCTCTCCCTTGCACTTCTGGGTTTTGAATTTTTGGGATGGCCTTTGGTGCCTCCATCCTAATTTGAATTTGTCTTGATGGCGAAAAATCGAGTTAAGTGACCTTCTCTTCCACAATTATAACATGCTTTTGAATGGCATGTGATTTGGGTGATGTGTCTCTCTCCTCGCATTTGAAGCATATGATAGGTGGTCTTTCTCCTTCCTTAACAATGGGTCTTTGGTCTTTGACGTCTTTCCATCATTGTTGAATCTCCGTTTCTTGAAATGTCCATTCTTATTGTTTTGCCCTGATTACCACCGAAATGGTTACCATATCCGGCACTGTTGATTTCCTCACGCTTGTTGTCACCGCCGATGACTACTACCATTGGTATTATAATTTTCTTGAATTTGCTCTCTTTTAGTTGTGTTGACTCATTATCGCGTTCCACTAAGCGAGCCCTATTTACAACATCGAATATACAAACACGGTTTATGAGAAATAAGATGTTGGCGTATCTCGACTTGAACCTCTTAAAAACATTCGCTTATTCTCTCTTCATTATCCACCAAAGTGGGACCTGGCCAAGTGATAACTCGCAAATTTTGCCTCGTATTGCGACACGGTCGTATTATTTTGTTTCAACTTGATAAACTCCACCTCTCCTTCATTATGGCGAATACTTTCGGGGAAAGTATTTGTCGTTGAACGACTCTGGAACTTCTCCCAAGATATCTTGATCTGACGAGGTTGAGTCGTTTCTACCGATTCCACCGATAATCGCCTCTCAAATGCAACATAAAGCGACAAAGGAACCTTTTGCTCCTCGGAGCATCCAAGACATCAAATATCTTGGTAATCTGCTTTATCCGTGCTTAGCTTGAAGTGGTTTTGGCTCTCCCTTAAACTCGGTGGTCCCGGCTCCTTGAATTGTTTAGCGGTGACCGCAGAGTTTTTCGTGTTTCCACCTACGTTTTGGGCGAGGAGTCGCTCTGCTTCTTTGTTGCATAAATTGCGCATAAAGCCTCGAACATTTGATCATTCATCATTTTGGTCGGTGTTGTTGTTTTTGTATGAGGATTATCGCCTTCACGATGCACATTATCACGATTATTGATATGTGGTGAATCGGCGATCGCTGCGCTCCATTCTTATTCTCAACATTCTCGGATGTCATTTTGAGATCTTGCCACAAAACAAAAGGTTAATTGACGTATAACAAATTATCCCTATCTTACGACCAACCGATAAAATAGCACATAAACTTAGGTAGGTCATACTAGCAGAAGGTATTCCCGTGTCTCCCCTCTAGTACTATTCTCACATCTTAGCCAAGGATCGTATCCTAAGCTTTGATACCAATTGTGGCGCCCCCAAAATTAGGTATACATCACCCATCTTGGGTCGCCACTTACATGGTACATAATTTAAATACAACTTATTAACATAAGCGTAGGTATACAATCTGACATAAAGCTGTGAGTTTAAATACAAATATAAATCTACTAGATATTATACAAACTCAAAAAAAAGTCCTCATTACAATTATTATCACACTTTATTTCACGAGAATAGTGAGGATTACTAATCTTATCTTGAGGACCATCACTTCGTTTTTCAGGCTCGTCCACTATATTCTCATTTCACGAAGAAAACGGTGAAAGAAAGGTGAGCTCAACTAGCCTTAAGAAGAAATATTATGACTAAGATAATGCGAGAATAAATTATCAATAGTCTTCAACAATGTTAAGCGATAAAACAATACAATGACCCGGTTTAAGCTGCGGTGGAATAAACAATCCATTAAAAAGTCGAGTAGAAAATAAAGTCTACTATCTTTTAGGTTTTAAAGGTTTTCATCCTTTGTTATAATTTGAGACTCGACTTTAATAAATATTCCACATCATTGAATCACTTACGCACTTCTGACCCGAGGATATTCTTTAGTATCGCGACCACAATTATTCATACCTATGGGCGAGAATATTTGTGTATTCATTAATGGTCATGATCGTACCAACATTTGTCCACCGATACACTACTGACCATTGAGGATTTTTATCACATCATTTGTAACATTACGGTCGTGATTACACGAATAGTCTCGGTCATAATCATACCAAGTCCATCTATGCACTCTGAATACACAAATGACTTTCAACATAATATAAACATGAGGATGATGACAATGATATAAGAATTGATAAAAGCAAGTTCAAGAATTATTTTATCCGAGGAATTATTAACGTCAAATTATCAACATGATCTTTGTTTTGTAGAGTAAAATTCAAGAATGATCGGAAGAATATTTCCATGAAAAATCTTTGGATGAAAAGCGCAAATATCGAGGATATTCCACTAATTTCATGGAGTATAGAAGTCGAAAGTTTTAACTTGGTGGGTATAATAAAGAATAGAATAACAAAAGAAATCACCGTAAATGCGATAGGCGCCGCTGGCGGAGTTATTCAAGCGAATAATAAATAACGGAACCGGTCGGTGAAAAGCATGCATGACGGGATGTTCAACAAAATAATAAAGAATGGAACCGGTCCGCGTAAAAAAACACTGACGAGGATGTTCAGCAGAATAATAATAAAGATGGAACCGGTCAGATGTAAAACACATGACAGGATGTTCCAAGCAGAATAATAATAAAAAGCGGAACCGGTCAAGGTGTAAAACACATGAGCAGGATGTTCAACGAGAATAATAATAAAAAGCGGAACCCGGTTAAGATGTAAAACACATGAGCGAGGATGTTCCAACAGAATAGTAGAAGAATGTCACCAAGTATAGGGTAAACCCGCGTATCTGAGTTATTCCAGCAGAATAATAAGCGATGGAATAACAACAGTTCTCTTCATGAATAAGAAAGAATAACACCCTTACATTTGGTAGGAGATTGAATCTTCTGCGGCGGTGTAGTAACAAAATACTCTTCTTCTTCTCTCTTATTTCTCTATACTTTCTCTCTATAGCTTGAATGAATTAAGTGAAAATAATGAAGCCCTAGGCCTCTATTTATAGAAGATTTCTAGCTTAACACTGCTCTTGTGTGAAAGGCAGAGTGGCTTGACGACTAATGATGTGAAAAGAAAAGTGGTTTAACTTTGTAATGTGAAGCGACAAGTGGTTCGGCGCTTTGTAATGTGAAGCGACAAGTGGTTCGACGTCTGGTAAAGGTAATTAATTATTAACGAAGGTAAATACTATTGTGAAGGTAAATACTATTCACAAAGGTAATTCTTATTGTGAAGGTAATTACTTATTGGCGAAGGTAAATACTATTTCATGAGGTAATTACTATTGTGAAGGTAATTACTTATTGATGAAGGTAAATACTATTGTGAAGAGACTCTTAGATGATGACATATAGGCCCCCCATAAAATAATCAAACTTACCACAAATCATTTTTTTTTTCATCAACACATATTTAATCTTTCAACAATTATTAATCATTTATAACTTGTCGTCTCAATTATTGATTTAATACTATAACATATTATCTGAGATGATCTTGTGACAATAATTGAATCAATAATATAAGAGATATGATCGACAATTCATGTAGCAATAATTGAGCATAATTGATGTGACTTCTCACGTAAGCATCGATAATCAATCTGAGTGTCTACTTATTATCTGACAGACAGCGTATTCTTGTACTTTTACCATAGGGTAGTTCAACAGTTTTAGCGGTAACACCTCGTAGTTATTTTTATAAAATATATTTTGTCGTTTTCTCGATCAAACAATAATTACATTATGGGGTCCACTGATGATTGAGTAGTTATGCGAATATTCCCTAACAAAAAGAATATTCCACAGACCAAACGAATATTTTATAACAACTTGCATACTTTGCAAAATTTATAAATATTACCCACAACTATAACATTATATCAAATTTATTCCATAATATTCAAAAATAATATTTATAGAAAAATTCATCTTTATTTATAAAATTTGAGGGTCTTACTACGGCACTGGCGGCGGAATAATGTAATCGAGCAGCACACTCGCAAGAGTTCGCCGCAAAGACGACCCGATAATACGAGACTCATGCCGTGACGCCGAGTCCGGATTTTGAGAGAGTGGCGGGCCATGTGGCAGCACCAAGTCTGATAATGGCCGTGACTCTGACTGACCTCAAACCAAGACAATAGTAAAGATTTATATATAGAACATGGTTAGTAATTAATAACCAATTGGACAAGGATTATAATGAAACATTGTTAAGACATATTAAGCCTTAAGTATGAACACTTAGGGTTTAGTTAACTCAATTGCAAATGAATGAAAGAATGATCTTATGGAAAGTTCTAGGAAGCGATAATAACAAATCTAATATGTAATTAGGCGAGAAGTAGGGTAAGATTCTTTAGGAACCATGTATGATCATTCATGACCTAATGTTCTATGTTATGCTATCATTTAATGTAGAGACCTTAAAGGCGTCTGATTGCGTGTTATAATTTGTAGCAGACGTGCTAAAGGCAAGTACTCTAAACCTTGTTCGATTCGATGCAGGCAAGTCTTTGTGATTCATGTATTCTTCACATGAGTTAGTATTTGAGGAATGTCAAAGCCAATCCTTTTGGCTGACATATGATATGTTATTCTATCAAGCGTTGATAAGGATTTACCGAACTAATATTGTTGTGGTTTTCAAAGGTAGGGTGTATGCTCAAATTATTTGTCGTCAAACGGCGAACGCGTGAGGTTATGACAACTTAAGCGTATATCGTTTAATGAATGTAGTGTTGATCAACATAGAGTACTATGAAGGTGATCACTCGAAGTGCTTTCGTAAGCTATAGCGATTTTTACGGACTTAGTCTTGGGTTGTCCTTTTCAAAAGAACTTATGAATGCTCATATACTTGAGTCATAGTTATTATTCCCTTAAGTATGGTTGTGTAAAAGCGTTTTGAAGAAAAAAGAAGTGCTATTTTGATTTATCGATAAGTATACGTAACTATTGTTCGATTATTAAAGATATATGAGTTCTATGTTTCAAGCATGTTGTTTATTAGAATTGTAGTACTTGCTGAGCTAGTCATGCTCATTCTTGCTTGAAAAATATGAACACAACTAAGATCGAGCGCACAGAAGTCTCAGGCAAGGATAAAGGCAAGGCGAAGATGAACCCGTAGCATAACTATGTAATAGTATGGGAAGACTGTTTTTAATATATTGATATTATGACAAAGACAATGTATTGATTGTAAAGAAGGGTATGTAAATATTCTCTTGATATATATATATAAGACATATCCGTTCTTGTGGCGCCCCAAAAATTAGGTATACATCACCCATCTTAGGTCACCAGATACATGGTAAAGAATTCAAATACAACTTACTAATACAACTGTCGTGTACAATACGACAAAACATAAACTATGAGTTTGAATACAAATATTATTTTATTTCTCCTACTTTGCATTTCATCGATTAAATTTGACTCAGGAGAAATTAGACTTTGACTTTATCTGTGGAAACTCCGTTGGGAGAAACCTTCATTACATCCATTGTTTATAAGTCTTGTTTGGTTCAAATCGGTACCCTCACATTACCTATCGATCTTATTTCATTAAAAATACTTGCATTTGGCGTGATTAAGGGATTGATTGGTTAACTACTTATCATGCAAAATTGATTGTTTTCGTAAGGTTGTTAGCTTTCATATTCTAATCAACCTATTATGCGAATTCAAACGACCAAACCATTAAAATCAATCACGGTTATCTCAAGCCATAAAGCTATTCGTTTATTGAGAAAGCGGATGTCAAGCTTTCTTAGCTTCATGTCATGATTTAAACAAAAATCGTTAGTTTTGAACGATATTTCTATTGTTAATAAATTTCTGGACGTATTCCCAGAAGAACTTCGGCCTACCCAGGCGTGAAATTGAATTTTGTATCGACCTTGAACCCGGACAAAACCTATTTCCAAAGCCCCATATCGAATGGCTCTATTGAACTTCAGGAGTTAAAGACCCATTGCAGGAATTGTTAGACATTGGCTTTATTCGTCCCAAGTACTTCTCCTTGGGGTGCTCTGCATTATTCGTGAAGAAGAAAAAAATGGGAGTATCGCGACTTTGTATTGATTATCGGGAGTTGAATCATGTCACCATCAAAAATAGGTATCCATTGCCACGTATTGATGACTGTTTGACGGTTGCGAGGAGCCAAATTCTTTTCAAAGATTGATCTTCGTTAGGATATCAATGATTGAAGATTAGAGCCGTGACATTCCAAAAGCGGCTTTCGGAACTCGATGCGGGCATTATGAATTCTAGTCTTGTCCTTTGGATTGACTAATGCTCCTGCCGCCTTCATGGATATGATGAACCAAGTATTCAAGGAATATTTAGATCACTTTGTGGTCGTCTTTATTGATGACATCCTTATTTATTCCAAAAGCCGTGAAGATCATGAAAGAACACTTGAGGTCGACACTCCAAAAGCTTCGTGAATATAAGCTTTATGCCAAGTTGAAGAAATGCGAGTCTGGCTTGAAGAAGTAGCATTCCTTGGGCACGTGGTATCAAGTCATGGAATATCATTGACCCAAAGAATTGAAGCTATTCAAATCTGGGAACAACCTAAATCGATGATAGAAGCACGTAGCTTTCTCGATTTAAATTTGGTTATTATCGGAGATTCGTGGAAGGATTTTTGAATCGCTACTCCATTGACTCGGTGACTCGAAAAAAGATACAAAGTTCTGATTGGAGCGAAGAATGTGAGAAGAGTTTTCAAGAACTTCGAGAGGAGACTTATTTCAAAGACCTATTACACAATACCATACCATCGGCTCGGAGGATTTGTCATCTACGGTGATGCTTGAGCAAAGGGTTGGGATGTGTTCTCATGCTGACATGAAAAAGTTATAGCTTTATGCCTCGCGACAACTCAAAGAATATGAGAGGAATTATCCTACTCATGATCTAGAGTTAGCATTTGTTATCTTGCACTTAAAATTTGGAGGCATTACTTGTATGGGGAGAAAGTGGAGATCTTTACGGATCATAAAAAGCCTCAAATATTTCTTCACTCAAAAGGAACTCGACACGCGACAACGACGTTGGCTTGAAGCTGTTGAAAGATTATGATCATACCATCAATACCATCTGGAAAAAGCGAAGCGTGGTAGTTGACGCATTGAGTAGAAGATCATATGCAGCAATCACGAGTGCGTTATTGTCATATGAGCCCATTTTGTGTGACTTGCAAAGGATGGAGATAGAGTTAAAGACTCGGGGACGCATGTGATGATAAGCGAGTATCTGAGTAGAACCGACTTTAATCGATAAAGTTAAAGCTGCTTAAGCTACGGACACTGGAGGCGATGCGTATGAGGAAGAAAGTGCAAGAAGGTGCTATCTTAGGAAGCAAGAATCGATGAAGAAGGAATACTTGAGTCAACTCCAGACTTTGTGTTCTAACGACCACGATTTAAAGTATAATATCATGATAGAGGCGCAACACACCATTTGCAATCCATCACGAGAGTACCAAAATGTATCATGATATTCGTCATACATTTTGGTGGAGCAATATGAAGAGAGAGATAGACTTTGTTTATCTCAAGGTGTCTAACTTGTCAGCGAGTTAAAGTGGAGCATCAAGTACCAAAAGGTCCATTGCAACCACTTGAAATTCGGAATGGAAGTGGGGAGCATTACCATGGATTTAGATTCTGGGTCTTCCTAAGGTTTCTCAAGGCATTGATGCGATTTGGGTCATTGTTGATAGATTGACCAAGTGCGCTCATTTCTTATCGATCGAGAAACTTATACACTTGAACGTCTTGCTCGTGTGTACATAAACGAGATTGTAAGACTGCATGGTATGTCGGTATCCATAGTTTACGATCGAGTCCCAAGATTCACTTCACGATTTTGGGTTAGTTTGCAAAAAGCTATGGGCAAAGACTTACGATTTAGCTTCGGATATCATCCTCGAAGCCAGACGGACGGTCGGAGAGGACTATTCAAACTCTTGAAGATCTATTAAGACTACGTGTCCTTGATTTGAGGGAGTTGGGACAAGTTCTTACCATTGGTGGAGTTTTCCTACAACAACAATGAGTTATCAAACAAGTATTGACATGGCTCCATTCGAGCGTTGTATGGAAGAAAGTGTCGTTCTCGATTATCTTTGGGATGAGGTGGGTGAAGCAACGTTGTTGGAAGCAGGAGTTAGTACGTATGACTACGAAAAAGATTCAAACGATCCGACAACGTATAAAACCTCACAAAATCGACAAAAGAGTTATGTTGATCTTCATCGAAAGGGCGTGGAATTGATATAGGAGATCATGTGTTGTTAAGAGTTGCTCCATGGAAAGGAGTTACAAGATTTGGAAGAGAGAAAACTTAATCCTCGATTCATCGGTCCATTTTAATCCTCGATCGAGTAGGAAGCGTGGCTATAGACTGACTTTCTACTGCTTGAAATATGTCTCGTGTTCATAACGTTTTCACATATCCATGTTACGTAAATATGTGAAAGACCGAACCATATTATTGAGTTAGAAGCCAGGGACGAAATAGCGGAAGATTTGGCGTATGAAGAGGTTCTGTTCAAATTTTGGATAAGAAGGAACATATTCTACGCTCGAGGTTATACCTCAAGTCAAAGTTTTGTGGAGGAACCACGATGTTGAGGAAATGACTTGGGAGTTAGAATCTAAAATGAAATCAAGGTATCCTTACCTCTTGACATACCAGTCGTACCCTAATTTCGAGGGAGAAATTTCATAAGAAGGGAGGTTGTAAGACCCTGACTTTTATAAATAAAGATGAATTTTCTATAAATATTATTTTGAATATTATGGAATAAATTTGATATAATGTTATAGTTGTGGGTAATATTTATAAATTTTGCAAAGTAAGCAAGTTGTTATAAAATATTCGTTTTGTGGAATATTATTCTTTTTGTGGGGAATATTAAATGACGATGACTCAATCATTAGTGGACCCATTAGCGGAAGTATTGTCGTAGTTAGAAAGCGACAAAATTATCTTTCTATAAAAATAACGGCGGAGGTGTTACCGTTAAAAGCTGTTGAACTACCGGTGGTAAAAATACGATGTCTGGCGTGGTTGCGTAGTAGCATACGGTATTGATTATTGATCTTTACGTGTGAAGTCACTTTATACTCGATTATTCTTACGATAATTCTTTGCATCATATCTCTTATATTATTGATTCAATTATTGTCACGGTATCATACGTATAATATGTTATATTATTAATTGAGACGACAAGTTATAAATGATTAATAATTGTTGAAAGATTAAAAATGTGTTGATTAAAATAAAATGATTTGTGGTAATATTTATTGATCCTTGATGTATATAAAAAGTCTGTTATTATGAGGCGTTTGTGGTAAGTTTGATTATTTTATGGGGGCCCATATGTCATCATCTAAGAGTCTCTTCGTCGATAGTAATTACCTTTGTAAATAGTAATTACCTTTGTGAATGAATAGTAATTACCTTTGTGAATAGTAATTACCTTCGTCGATAGTATTTACCTTAAATCGATAGTAATTACCTTCTTTGATAGTATTTACCTTCGTGATAGTATTTACCTTCGTCGATAATAATTACCTTCTTGATAGTAATTACCTTCGTCGATAGTAATTACCCTTCTGCAAATAGTAGTTGTCCTTTAATATTACCAAGAGTTAAGCGCCTCTTTGGTGTTCCAAAGGTTAATTACCCCTTATGAATAGTAGTTGTCTCTTTGATATTACCAAGAGTCATTTTGACCCTTCGTTAAGACCAAGAGCCACCCTCGGTTTTTCTATAAATAGAAAGCTCGTTTCCTTCATTATTTCTTACGAATTCATTGAAACTACAGAGAGAAACTATAGAGAGAGAAAGAAGAAAAGTATTACCGCTACTTCACTTTTCAATATTCAGTTCTTCTAAGGTAGGGAATATTATTTGTTGTGCCGTAAAGGGTGTTATTCTTTCTTATTCATGAAGAGAAGCATTGTTATTCCATTGCTTATTATTACATTGGAATAACTTTTGTATCGTGGTTTACCCTATACTTGGTGACATTCTTCTATTATTACATTGGAACATCACACGCATGTGTGTTTTTACTGGACACAGTTAAAATCTTTATTATTATTCTATTGGAACATCCACATGCATGTGTTTTACTTGGACTGGTTCCATCTTTATTATTATTACATTTGGAACATCACATGCCATGTGTTTTACATCGGACTGGTTTCATTCTTTATTATTACATTTGGAATATCACATGCATGCGTTTCTGTGGGACTGGTTCCGTTATTTATTATTACTGTTGGAATAACTTTGTCTGTCTTGATCTATCGCATGCATGGTGATTTCTTTTGTTATTCCATTCTTTATTATACCCGGTTGGTTAAAACTTTGACTTCTATACTCCATGAAATTAGTGGAATATCCTTGATATTTGCGCTTCATCGATATCCTTTCATGGAAATATTCTTCTCGATATTCTTGAATTTTTTTACTCTACAAAGCGATATCATGTTGTGATTTGGATGTTATTGGTTCCTAGATAAATTAATTCTTGAACTTGTTTTATTGAATTCTTATATCATTGTCATCATCCTCATGTTTATATTATGTTGAAAGTCATACGTGGCTGTAGTGCATAGATGGACTTGGTATGATTATGACCAGAGACTATTGATTGTAATCATGGTAGTAATGTTACAAATGATGTGGTAAAATCCTTATTAGCGTAGTAGTGCATTGATGGATGATTGTTGGCATGATCATGACCATTAATGGATATACACAACTATTCTTGGCGTAGTGCATGAATAATTGTGGTCGTGATCTTAAAGAATATCCTTGGTAGTAGTGCGGGGTGATTCGATGATGTGGAATATTTATTAAAGGCGAGTCTCACTATAATGATGATGAAAAACCTTTTAAATCATAAAAGATAGTAGATTTTATTTTCTACTTGACTCTTTTAATGGATTCTTTGGTTCATTGTAGTTAAACTTGATGTTCATTATATTTTATCGGGTTTAACTTTATTTGAAGGCTAATGATAATTTATTACGCATTATCTTAGTCATAATATTTCTTCTTAGCTAGTTGAGCTCACCCTTTCTTTCTTTGTTCTCTTGTGGAAATGAGAATATATATTTGGGACGAGTGGGGAGCGGAGTAATGGTCAGGAGGATAGCATTAGTAGTCCTCACTATTACGTGAAATAGTGTGATAATAATTGTAATGAGGACTCCTTTTGAGTTTGTATAATATCTAGTAGACAATATTTGTATTCAAACTCACGATTTATATAATTATTATACTGCAGCAGTTATATTAGTAAGTTGTATTTAAATTACGTACCATGTATGTCGACTACCCAAGATGGGTGATGTATACCTAATTTTGGGGGCGTCACAGATATCATCAATAAAGATGACCACAAAGTGATCCAAATATTCCTTGAATACTCGGTTCATCATATCCATGAAGGCGTGAGGAGCATTAGTGATCAAAGGACATGACTAGGAATTCATAATGCCGTCTGGAAGTTACGAAAAGCCAGTCTTTGGAATGTCATCGGTTCTAATCTTCAATTGGTGATATCCGGAACGAAGATCAATCTTTGAAAAGAATTTGGCTCCTTGCAACTAGTCAAACAGGTCATCAATACGTGGCAATGGGTACCTATTTTTGATGGTGACATGATTCAACTCCAGATAATCAATCAAAGTCGCATACTCCCATCTTTTTTCTTCACGAATAAAACAGGAGCACCCGAGGAGAAGTACTGGGACGAATAAAGCCAATGTTTAACAATTCTGCGGTTGAATTTTTAACTCACGAAGTTCAATAGGAGCCATTCGATATGGGGATTTAGAAATGGGTTTTGTCTGCAGGGTTCAAGGTCGATACAAAATTCAATTTCACGCTTCTGGGGTGAGCTGGGAAGTTCTTCGAGGGAATACGTCGGAAATTCATTAACAATAGAAATATTATTCAAAAGCGGCGTATTTTTGTTTAGATCGTGACATGAGCTAAGAAAGCGACATCCGTTTTTCAATAAGCGAATAAATTTTGGCTTGAGATGAGCGGTGATTGATTTTAATGGTTTGGTTGCTTGAATTAGCATAATAGGTCGATTAGGAATATGAAAGCTAACAACCTTACGAAAAAAATCAATTTTTGCATGATGAGTAGTTAACCAATCAATCCTAGAATTACATCAAATGCAAGTATTTTTAATGCAATAAGATCGACGAGGTAATGTGTGGGTACCAACTTGAACCAAACAAGACTTATAATAGTGGATGTAATGAAGGTTTCTCCCAGCGGAGTTTCCACAGATAAGTCAAAGTCTAATTTCTCTCGAGTCAAATTTTATCGTTGGCGCAAGTAGGAGAAATAAAAGAATGGGTAGAACCCAGGTATCAAATAAAGTGTAGACTTATTTAGAGTTTATGATAAGCTTACCCGTGATGACCTCATTTGGGTTCTATGCTTTCGGGAGGTCACAACAACGCTCTCCTCAGACTTTCTGGCTTTGACTTTTACAGGATAGCCTTTGGTGCCTCCATCCTAGCTGAATTTGTCTTTGGTGAAGCGACAAAATCGAAATTTAAGTGACCTTCTCTTCCACAATTATAACATGCTTTTGAATGACATCGCACAATTTGGATTGATGTGTCCCTCCCTCCGCATTTGTAGCATATGATGGGTGGTCTTTCTCCTTCCTTAACTGTGGTCTTTGGTGATGGCGTCTTTCCATCATTCTTGAATCTCCTCTTCTTGAAATGTCCATTCTTATTGTTTTTGTACGATTACCACCAAAGTGGTTACCATTTCGGCTGTTGATTCCCTCCACGCTTGTTGTCATAGCTTAGATGGATGACTCGCTCTCTCCCAGTATTATCATTTTCTTGATCGCTTCTCTTTTGGTTGCGTTGACTCGTTATCGCGCTCCACCAACTGAGCCCTATTTACAACATGTCGAATACAAATACGGTTTATGAAATAAGATGTTGGCGTATCTCCGACATCAAACCTCTTAAAACATTCGCGCCATTCTCTCTTCATTATCCACCAAATGGGACGAAACAGGGATAACTCATAAATTTTGCCTCGTATTTCGACACGGTCATATTTTTTCTCCAATTTGATAAACTCCACTCCTTCATGTGGCGAATACTTCGGAAAGTATTTGTCGTTGAACAACTCTTGGAACTTCTCCCAAGACATCTTTGATCTGGCAGGTTGAGTACATTTTACCGATTCCCACCAAGATGTCGCCTCTCCGCTTGACATAAAAAGCGTGAAAGGAACATTTGCTCCTCGGAGCATCCCGAGACATCAAATATCTTGGTGATCGCTTTATCTATGCTTCCGCCATAAGTGGTTTTGCTATCCCTTAAACGCCGGTGGTCCCAGCTCCTTGAACTGCATTTATTTGTGGTGTGGCTTGAGAGTTTCCAGTGTTTCCACTTACGTTTTGGACAGGAGCCGCTCTCGCCTGCTGTTGCATGAATTGCATAAAGCCTCTGAACAATCCATCATTCATCATTTGGTCAGTGTTGTTGTTTGCATGAGGATTGTCGCCTTCCTGATGCACATTCTCACGATTATTGATATGTGGAGACTCAGCGGTCTCTTGTGCTCCATTGTTATTCTCAACATTTTCGGATGTCATTTTGAATCTCGCCACAAAACAAAGGTTAATTGACATGTAACATAATATCTCTAAACTCGACCAACCAATTTAAATACAAAATAAATTTAAGTAGGTCATACTAGCGAATTAATTCCGTCTCTCCCTCCTAGTTCTAGTCTCACATCTTAGCGGAGATCATATCCACAAGCTTTGATACCAATTGTGACACCCCAAAATTAGGTATACATCACCCATCTTGGGTCGCCGGATACGTGGTGTAATTCAAATACAACTTACTAATCTGTATGCCGTGTACAATACGACAAAACATAAAGCGTGAGTTTGAATACAAATATTATCTACTAGAGATTATACAAACTCAAAAGGAGTCCTCATTACAATTATTATCACACTATTTCGCAGAATAGTGAGGACTACTAATGCTATCCTCGGACCATCACTCCGTTCCCCGACTCGTCCCAACTATATTCTCATTTCGAAAGAGAATAAAGAAAAGAAAGGGTGAGCTCAACTAGCCCGAAGAAATATTATGACTAAGATAATTGAATAAATTATCATTAGTCTCCAACAATGTTAAACCGATAAAATATAATAGACATCAAGTTTAAGCTGCGGTGAACAAGCAATCCATTAAAAGTGTCAGTAGAAAATAAAATCTACTATCTTTTATGATTAAAAGGTTTTTCATCATTTGTTATCGCAGAGACTCAATTTTAATAAATATTCCACATCATCGAATCACCCCGCACTACTGCCGAGGATATTCTTTAGTATCACGACCACAATTATCCATGCACTACGGCCAAGAAATATTTGTGTATTCATTAATGGTCGTGATCGTGCCAACAACAATCCGTCCATCAATGCACTACGGGCCAATGATGACTTTTACCACATCAATTGTAACATTACGGTCATGATTACAAAGAATAATCCACAGTCATAATCATACCAAGTCCATCTACGCACTACTGGACCACAGATGACTTTTCAAAATATAAACATGAGGATCTGATGATATAAGAATTCAATAAAACAAGTTCAAGAATTAATTTATCTAGGAACTAATAACGTCCAAATTGTCAACATGATCTTTGCTTTGTAGAGTAAAATTCAAGAATGCTCGGAAGAATATTTCCATGAAAAGATCTTTGGATGAAGCCGCAAATATCGAGGATATTCCACTAATTTCATGGAGTATAGAAGTCAAAACTTTAACCAATGAGTATAATAAAGAATGGAATAACAAAAAAGAAATCACCATGCATGCGGTACTTGGCGTAGGCGAGTTATTCCAATGAATACTAAATAACGGAACGGTCAAAGTGAAATTTGCACCCAAGTGAGGATGTTCAATGAGAATAATAAAGAATGGAATAACAACAGAAATCACCGTGCATGCGGTACTTGGCGATGCGATGGTTATTCAATGAGAATACTAATAAGGATGGAATCGGTCCCACGTAAAAGCGCATGTGACGGATATTCCAACGAGAATAATAATAAAAACGGAACCAGGTCCGCGTAAAAAGCCTGCATGACAGATATTCAATGAGAATAATAAAGGCGGAATCGGTAAAGTAAAACGCATGTGACAGGATATTCCAATGTAATAGTAAAGACGGAATAATAGAAGAATGTCACCAAGTATATAGGGTAGGCAGCGTATCTGAGTTATTCCAAGCGAGAATAATAAGCAATCGAATAACAGCTTCTCTTCATGAATAAGAAAGAATAACACCCCTTACTAGTAAAAAAAGCTGAATATAAAAGTAGTTAAGTAGCGAGAATAGTTTTCTTTTATCTCTCTTTCTCTCTCTCTAGAGTTCAATTGAATTCGTAAGAAAATAATGAAGGAATGAGCTTTATTTATAGGAAAATGGAATGCATAGTAACTAATCCATAAGCGGTCCAGATTGATTTACTTTTAATCGACGGTCCATATTTAAAGCAAAATCTTTTAAATAAAATATAATATATTCTATTTATAATCTAATAAAAGCGAATAACTTTATAAAAGATTTTACTATCTGCAAAACACTATCGCAGCCTTTATCTGAAAAACACTATGCATAATAAAATATAATATATTCTAATTATTATCTAATAAAACAGTATAGCTTTATAAAAGTATTACATTTTATATAAAAAAATTACTATGCAAAAATACTATGCGAGATAATTATGCAACACTACGCATAATAGAATATAATATATTCTATTTATAGAATAACTTTATAAAAATATTATGTTTTATATAAAAGATTTTACGTATTATTACATTAATAATACCAACAAAAGCTGAGTGACTTATCACGTAAGCATCAATAATCAATACGGTGCTACTTGCAACCAAGCGTATTCTTGTACTTTTAACACCGGGTGTTTCAACAGATTAACAGTAAAACTTCCACCGTTATTTTCATAAATTATTTTTTGTCGTTTTCTCAATCAAACAATAATTTCGTTAGGGTCCACCAATGATTGTCTAATGTAGTTGTACTAATATTCCCTGTTAAAATGAATATTCCCCGACCAATCGAATATTATATAACAACTTGTGTACTTTGCAAAATTTATAAATATTACCCACAACTATTATATCAATTTCACTCAATAATATTCAAAATTAATAGAAAATTTATCTTTATTAAAAAAATTGGGGTTTTACAGTTCTTTTGAGGCTTTTCAATTGAATGTTTATGTGAACTGTAGTACCGTGTAGTACCATCTGTCGGGTTGGAAGATACCCGAATTTGGGGGCGTCACAAGAGTCACCCAGGAGAGTCCAGTTGGGGCCATATCAGTTTTGTGGAATTGATTGGGAAAATGAGGAGCAGATTAATCAGAAACTAGAAGGGAAAGGATAGCAGAGCGCCAGAGCCACAGAGACTAAGATTTGAAAGACGTGAGGCGGTAGCGGGGTCCTGCAGTATGCAGGGTACACTAGGAGGAGTCGCCCGAATACTAGGGTCAAGTGCCCCCGGTTCCGCCTCTGAAAATATGTGGAGATAACAATTCTCAAAATTTATTTAAAGATAATCTCATTCATCATAAATAAATAATTTTATTTAAAAAATTTATAAATTTTAAGGATATATTTATTTTTAAACCCTTTAAAAGAATTTAATTTAGTACTGAAATCATGACTATTGACGAGAGATTGTGAAGTTTTATATTACACTTGGCAAAAGCTGTGAGCCAATCCAATCAATTCATAATAAAATTCGGGGGGTTTGACCCAGCCTAATTTGGCCTGGTCCAAATCATTATGGCGCATGGGTTGCCTGGTCCGTCACTTAATAACATTCAAATTATTGGTTACTCAATTAATTCAATCCACTCAAAAATTCAAAATTCAAACTTAATTCTTTTAAAAATTTAGTGTAGTAAATATAGAACAAAAACGTGTGTATTCAATTATCAAGCTCGCTTAATTAATTTACTGGCATATTAAATTTTAAAATTAATGACTCATAAAAGTTTATAATAAATAAATTTTGTGATTAATATTTTTTTTATTATATACTTTATAATTTAATAATTGTATCATCTAAAATTAAATATATTATTCAATTTAACTTAAAAAAACAAATTATATTATTTTAATTTTAGAACAGAGAGAATATTTGTAAGATCAAACCTTATTCAAAAAATGCACTCGCTTGTATGCTTTTCTAATGCAATAAGTTGTTTGGTTAAAGCATGTTTGTCATGAAACTCACGACTTGAGTTTAAAAATGAAAATATTAGTCTCATATTAACTAGAAACTTAATATATTTTTAAGACACTGCAAAAAGGAATTTTTTTTGACCTGTTTAAATTATTTGGTTATGGATTTTTTATGACTTATAAATATATGTGTTAGGATTTTAGAGAAGATATATGAATACACTAAAAATTCTTATAATTCTCTCTCTTTATTTTGTACTCTTCAAATATGTATTTAGTGGATTTCTTCGGTCTTCTCTGTGGTTTTTTTTCGATTTGAGTTTTTCACGTAAAATCTTGTGTTATTGTCTTTATCTTTCTGCGTTAATTTAGGTAATTGTTAAATTCACAACACTTTTTGTTATTTCTACTTTAAAATGTTGTGTAGAAATATATTTGACGGTGAAAATTTCTTCTATAAGATCTATAGATTTTTTTTATTGGGTTGAAAATAACAATTTCTATTGTGGATTTAACAATTCCCTTGATTTATTGTGTTTGGTATAGTTTGTCATAATATTTAGGCTTAAATATAAATTATTATCATAAACTTTTGACCTTTTTTTACTTTGATAATTGACCTTTCAATTTTTTCGATCAGATTATTAAACTATCAATTTTTTTAGTTTGGTTCAATTGACGTAACTTGAACGCGTGGTATGTAAAAGTTGATGGGTACTCAAATTGTTATTAATTTAAGACTTAAATATAAATTACTACATCAAACTATTGATTTATTTTTACTTCGATGATTGACCTTTTAATTTAATGAACTGATTAAAAAAATTGATAGTTTAATGAACTGATTGAAAAAATTGAAATGTCAAAATCACCGAAATAGAAAGAGATCAATAATTTGGGGTAATAATAATATATATTTAAGCCTTATATTTAATGTTATACAATTATTTCCTAAATATTTGTGCACAATTTTAAAACGACTTATATTAAGAGATGAATAGAGTAATATTGAGGAAAAAACAGAGATATAGAATAATAATGAGATGAATTTTAATACTATCGATTAAAGTAGAGAAATTTCTTGTGCAAGAGTTAGAATTTGCGTGATAGGATTTTTCTACCACCATAACTTAACAAGTGCATGATCTTTTATTTTATTTCTTTGAAACAAAGAGGAACCAATTATATTAAATCGGAAACGAGAACATCGAAGATAAACGGAGGAGACGATAACCCCCTCCTCCTCGGGACGAAACTGTGAACCAAAGAGCTTTAGCTAACAAATGTTACCGCTTAGTTAGCTGATCGTTTAGCAAAATAAATACTACTATTATTCAAAGCCGAAAGAGCATAAGAACAATACAATCTCGAGTAATCAAACCAAACAAAGAGAAATCCGTAGTTGAATGGGCTACAGCTTGTTGAAAAACCTGACAATCAGTTTTCATCACAACTTTGGAAAAATGACGAGCCTTAAGAGCAAGAGCTGGATCTTGAGTACGATTTAATAAACCATTCTTAGCTGCAACAAATAACCCAAACTCATCCTTAATAATCCAACCAAAACCCACCTTATTCTGACTAGGGAAAAGAGCCGCATCAAAATTACACTTAACAAATCCAGACGAAGGCTTGCACCAATTAAGATTACGAACCTAATTAGAATTCACTCGATGAAGTGTAGCAGCTGAAAAGCGAGCTTGTCATTGGGTGTGGACTGTCGCAGCAACAAGCAAAACAGACTGGGCAGATCCTTGTTTTTGATTCCGGACCACATCATTTCAAGCTTGCCAAAGAGACCAAAACACCATTGCAGCTGTCGAAAGATAAGGTCTGTAGTAGATAATTAAACCAGAAAATGAAGTTTGCCAAAGTGCATGATCATTTATTTAAAAAGTGAAAAAGGGTTTACAGTTATTCAGATACTTGAGTTCTTTATATTGGTTGTATTGATATACAATTATCGGGTCGGATTGGGTCGGGTCAGAAAGAAGGAATTTTTTACATTTTAATCCTTTAATACCATTATTTTTGCTTATTTGTTGGTTGTTAATATCTCCCTCCACAAAAGAATGACTTAAATATATTTTTTATACAAATTAAAAAAGTAAGATTAAGAAAAGAGAGTAAAAAAAATTCCAAATTAAACCTTAGTTGCTCTACAAAATTACATAAAGTAATTTATTTTTTATATAAATAGATCCCACTAAATGACATATTTATTCCTTACTTTTTGTACTTTAGGCCATTCTTTTGAGTACAAAGAAAATTGTACTTAAATCATCCCTTTGAAGACCTAAGTATATTTTGGGGAGCGTTATTTCCATGAGTTTTTGATATTTTCACATAGTTTATTCTCACATGAAAATAAGACTCACTTTTATTCTGATGTGAGAGAGGACTATGTAAAGATATAAAAAACACATGCAAAAATATCAATTTTCCATATTTTTCATATTTACAAATTAAGAAAAGAATGACCTATGAATACTTTTCTTACTTACAAATTAAGAAAAGTAAGTAAAAAAAGGTAACTGATATTTTCACATAAAATTGATATTTCGACATAATCCCTTTCAAATGAATAGTGAGTGAGTCCTACTTCCATGTGAAAGAGACTCATGTAGAAATATCATTTTAACATGTGAAAATCAGTTTCCTAAAAAAAATTTCAAATTTAACTTTAGTAGTCCTACAAAATTACATAAACTAGTAATGTATCCTTACTTAGTTGTAAAAAGTCTTATTACATAATTTAGTTAAATTACAATTTCCTTTAATAATCAAAATTTTGAGATTTATTATTCCCGAAGATTAAATATTTTACTTTTTTATTATTTAATAATTTATTAAGTTGGAAAAAGAATATTTTAAATTGAAAATCAAAATCAATTATTATCTTTTATTGAAAATAATTAATGAATTATAAAAATCATTTTACTTCTTAATATACGTTATCCCTTATTTTTATTTTTTTTGAGTAGTATTTAGTATTTTTTACTAATGAATTCTACTAAAAGACATATTTATTTTTTGAGGACAATGAGAACAAAAATTTATACATTGAGTCGTCCTTTTGAGGGAAGATGGATATATACTTCAAGGTTAAAAACATAAATAATACAAATATTATAAACCTTTTATTATATTTAAACAAAAAAAGTGGAAATTAAAAAGGTATCCCTTAGTTTTTGTCACCTCAATAATTTTCCCAACTTTGCCAAGTGAGTATCCAAGTTTCCAAATAAGCCAAGTCCCACTATAACATACAAAAAGGGTAAAAATATAAAGATTTCAAGAGACAAGTTGGTTACATATAGGAATTTATTTGGCAACCAAGAAAATAAAAGGAAACAGAATTCAAATACTTATATACTAAAATATTACTTAATTAAATATTTAAATAGAAACTAGAAAATTCATCTCCTTAACAAAGAGCCCTGGTTCTTCATACGTTATTGTTTCTCACTCCAAAACCTAACAGAAAAAATTTATACCCATTTCTCTTCTGTCTTCTGCCCTAATTTCACCCTCCATTGATTTATCTATACCTCTTTCGCCGTCAAAACCTTTGCTTTATCTCAGTATTAAACGCATCGTTCTCCATTGGATAAATATATATCATATATACATGCATATCTTCGTGCATACAAAATATGTGTCTTGGCGGTTATACGGACGGTTAGGGTTTTTTTGATCCTTACGTGTTCTGGGTATTCATCAATTACAGGAGGGAGGTAGAGTTAGTTCTCTTTTTCTGGAATTTCATATGTTTCGAGTGATACATATTTTGTTCTGTTTCGAACCCTAGGCTGTGAAACTTGTAATCTAGGGTTTTCATTGTTCAACATTGTCATGGTTATCTGCTTCTGATTCTGTTTTTTCCGTTAGATTTTTGTTTTTGTTTTTTTTTTTGATAGAGCAAATTGTGTTTTTCCCATCCTTAGTGTTGGGATACGTTTTTATTTATTATTATTTTTGTTTTCCATTTAGATCAGTTTTTGGTAGAGCTGAGGGTTATTTTAGTATGTGAGTTTATTTGTATTCCCATCTTTTACCCAAAGATGGAGGTATATTGAAGCTTCCTCTTCAGTGTCTTGATAATTCAGTAATGCCTATTGTTTACACAAGACTCACAGTTTTAACTTTTAAGTGTTAATGAGCATTTTGGACGCATACAATATTTGGTTTAAGAGGTGTTATTAGTTTCAATTGAAGGGGAGAAGTGAAGATGGATCGACTCTTTGGGTGAAAAAAATTAGCATAGGTGTGGGGTTGGTAATTTTTAGTAGTTAGGATAACAAATTTTGCTGGGAAGTGGTGGGGGAGAAAGGCAAGGTCAGTTGAGATTATATCTGATAACCTGATCATGTTCGGTACTTATGGAAAGAAGTGAACCCGCATTAGTTCCAGAATGGTTGAGATGTTCGGGAAGTGTTACTGGTGGTGGCTCTTCAGCCCACCATATTGCATTATCTTCAGGTAATATTTTTTTCCTTCAAAGTTTTCAGCTGTGGATCATACACCATTGATTATATGTATATTGTTTTTTCCTAATTAGTAATTAAATGGTTGTAGATGTTCCTTCCTCCACGCTCTCCGTGAGGAATAGAGCATTTATGAGTATTAATGATAAGGATAGCCCGCATTCTTCTTTTCTGGATCGAAGCAGTTCTTCTAATTCCAGACGTAGTTCAAGCAGTAATGGATCTACTAAGCATCCGTACAGTAGTTTCACTCGAAGTCATCGTGATAAAAACCGTGACAAAGAGAAAGAGAGATCAGCTATTAGGAACCTTTGGGATCATGACAATTCTGATCCATTGACAAGTATTTTAAGTAACAGGGTTGAGAATACATTGAGGCGTTCTCAATCAATGGTGTCCAGGAAACCTGGTGAGACATTATCTCGAAGGGCAGGAGAACCAAAGGATAGTGGCAGCTTAAGCAAAAGTTGTAACAATGGAGTGGTTTCTAGTGGCAGTGCTGTAAGAGGCATGCAGAAAGTTTCCTTTGATAAGGATTTCCCATCCCTCGGAATTGAAGAGAAGCAAGGGGTGTCTGATATCGGGAGAGTGTCATCTCCTGGCTTGAGTACAGCTGCTCAAAGCTTGCCTATTGGCAACTCAGGGTTGATGGGTGGTGAGGGTTGGACCTCCGCTCTGGCTGAGGTGCCCGCAACACTTGGCAGCAGTATCACGGGGACCACATCTATTCAACAGACTGCTGTTGCCAGTCTTTCATCTGGGGTTTCAAGTTCTATGGTTGGTCTTAATATGGCTGAGGCCTTGTCACAGGCTCCATCACGTGTGCGTACGACTCCTCGGGTAACTAACATTCACCTTTTGCTACTCATATTTTTACTAAATGGGATGTCTAATGAGTTGATGTTTCTTTCTTATTTGCAGCTGCCTGACAAGACCCAAAGGCTTGAGGAATTGGCTGTAAAGCAATCTAGGCAATTGATACCTATGACACCTTCAACGCCTAAACCCTTGGTAAGATTATATGTGTTCTTTTGAGCTTTATTTGATATAATATTTGTAGCATGTTTATTACGATCAGTATTTTTTTAATTGAGATAAGTGGATTTATCATCAATAATTGGAAACTCTTATCACAGAGCTTAGGCTACTGATATGTGTTTCCTGCATGATTTTTTATGTGTCTCTTTTAATTTGAGATGAGGTGTCATGAATTTAGAAATTATTATATTGACCCTCATTGAAGAGTGTTTCAGAAAAGTGGTTATGTTTTCCTATTATTCTGTATGATTTAGACTACTATGATTTTTTGTATGGTTGTCTGTGCTGTTATTTCTACGATTCAAGTCTATGTTTTGCCTGGAACTTGTTTGGCTTGTTTTGGGAACTAAATGCTAGTTGCAGTTATGAATGTAATAAATGATAACATTTGACCTGAGTTGTAAATCAATTTTTTCCTCATTAGTTGGTCCAGTCTAAGATCTTAGTCATTTAACACCACCTAATTTCTTCCGTTAGAGAATATTTTTTTAATATATGTTTGTTTTTGCGACTTTCTAAACCAATGTAATATTGCCATATTGGGAGTTCTCTCTCTCTCCTGCCTTTGTTGTGTGCGAACATGTGCGCACACTTGTATGTGTGCTTTGGGAATTATGGTATGGGTATCCAAATTCGTACCCATTCTTTCTTTTTGTCCTGGTTTATTGCTGGGCCTTTCAGTCATCTACGTTTCCCCTTTAATCCACTCCTTATACTGTTATTTTTCCACCATGAAAGGGAGATCTATTAGATTGAAGGAATTCGTTGAACTAAAGCTCCACACATTTTTATCTACTGGATTAAGAAGCACAGTATTCCTGAAGTGCTGATAAGTGTGGAATATGAAATCGTGCATGTTAGAAGTCTTATAAGAAATATGGTGGATATGTGGTGTTCTAAAAATCACTAGACAATAGAAGTGGTGCCTAGGCTGCCCACCCAGGCGTTTTAAAGGATATATATGTATAAAAATTGAGTTCATTGTTTTCAACTAGGCATTGGCTGATTTGTATATAATTTATTAATTGAATTCACAGAGTTATTAAGACGGCAACTTTTGTGTTGATTGTTTACTGGAATTTACTTGATAAATATAATAGCCTGAGTAATATAGGATTAACCCATCTGTTTTTTAAGACAGCGACTTTTGTGTTGATTGTTTACTGGAACTTGCTTGATAAATATAATAGCCTGAGTAATATAGGATTAACCCTTCTGTTTTTTATTACTCCCTCACAGATGTGATCCAATGCTCTTGACTTTTTTTTTCTGTATTTGTATTATGTTAGTCAGTTAATACATCATATTTTTGTGTCTAGCTGATGTAATATATCATTAGCTGTAAAGAAAAGTTGGGGGATGAAAATGAAACTTTTATCTTTTCAATTCAGGTTCTCAATTCTTCTGACAAATTGAAGCAGTTGAAAACAACAGTTAGGGCCAGTGATACGATTGTGGCTGCAAAGAGTGCTCAGCAGCAGCCCTATTCATCACAATCTACTAGTCAATCTCTTCGTGGTGGGCAAGTCAGATCTGATGCTCCAAAGACATCACATAGTGGGAAGTTTCTCGTACTCAAACCGGTATGGGAGAATGGTGTCTCCTCTACTGCAAAGGATGTTTCCAGTACAACTAATAATTCCATCCCTAGAGTAGCAAATAGCCAAGTAACAGTTGCTCCATTGGCTCCTTTGTCGAGCCCAAAATACCCAAATCATTCCACTGTCGAACGCAACCCAGCTGTGTTGGCATTGAATCCCAGATCCATTGCAGAGAAGAGAGCTTCCTTGTCACAAGCTCAGAGCAGGAGTGATTTCTTCAATCTCATGAGGAAAAAAACCTCAGTGAACTCCTCTGCTGTTGTTTCAGATTCTAGTCCTGCTGTTTTATCTCCCACCATGAAGAATTCTTTTGGAATGATCAAAGAGGAGGTTGGTAATGCTCCTGTAAGTCCTTGTGTTACCGAAAATGGTTGCAAGATAACTAGCAACGGTGATAATCATGAGGAGGCCCACAGATTTTCTAACAACATTGAGAAGAATTTGTGCCTTAACGGAGCAGTTTATCCAGACGAAGAAGAGGCTGCATTTCTTCGTTCTCTTGGTTGGGAAGAAAATGCTGGAGAGGATGAAGGCCTTACAGAAGAGGAGATCAATGCTTTTTATCAGGAGGTAATTACACTCTAGCATTGCTTTAGTTTAGGTTTTAGGGGTAATTGCACATAACCTTCCTTGTTTTGGTTGCTGGCACTAAACCGCCTTCTGGTAATTTTTGAGACAGTTTTTTGATTTCTCTTTTTCCTTTGGTTTTTTTGCAGTATATGAAATTGAGGCCATCCTTGAAAGTTTGTCGAGGTGCACAGCCAAAATTTTCGAAGCTGTCTGAATCTTATGGTTCAAACTAGAGGAGAGGTTTATCTGAATTGAGCTCGTCTCAAGTCTGATTCGAAGCTTAATATCTTCTCACACAAAGGATCTGGGAAGTTCAATTTTGTTGGCTCATGGTTCATTTCCTTTTTCTCTCGTCTTTCATTTTTCGAGGAAAGTTGATGCGCGTTGCATGAAAGAAGAGGATGGTATAGTTGAATGTCTGCAGTTTGGAAATAGAATAAATTTATGGTACTTCAGTTCTGCTGGCCCAAATCAGTTTTTGGGTTTCAAGGTTTGCTGGAAGACAATGGTCTGCAGTGGACGATGCTTTAAATGTTGCTTCTTTTGGTATATTTTGTCCTTTTTCCTCTTTTCTTTCAAGAGGTCATTTTAAAGGGTAAAAAAGAGAAACTTCTGATATTTTGGTTAATTTTTGGGAAAAATGAAATCTGAAAGTTCTTTTTAGTTTTTACATATTTATATTTTAGCTTTTTTTTTTTGTTTTTTTGGTTTGTATTCGACTGAAATTTAACATTGCCTTTAGCTTTATTTCGTGTCGATATCTTTCCTTTCTATTTATTTGATGTTTATGGTGCATTGTTTTTGGATTGATCATCGCACTAATCTCACATGAATTAGAAAGGTAATAGGACGTATGCAGTTAAAGTTAATCTTTCTTTGAGGCTGTGTATAATCAAATCAATCTTTAAAGAGAGAAATGAGCTAATATTCATGACTTTAAATCTCTGTTACTCTTGATCCTATACTAGCAAAGTAGACAGAATATAATCTCCCTAATAAGTCTTTACTTGTTTGGGAAGTGCAAGTGTATGTACTACAAGTAGAAATAGCCAATATTTTTGTTTCAAGGATTCTCAATAATGAAATTTGGTGTACACTTTCGAGTGCACTTTTAATAAGTTTTTAAAACAATATCAAAAAATTAATTCTATTTTCACAAATTATACTTAAAAAGTTGTACAGAAAAGGCATAATTTAATAAGATTGATAAAGGGAAACACCCAAGAAACATAATTCCTGTGACACGTGCAGAAATTGACTTGGTTTGATTTGATTTTTAAAATTGTATTGGTATCGAAAAACTATATGACTTGCTATGGCCCTAACCAAATTTTAGGGTACACATTTACTACCATAAGTGGTACAAAAGGTTGGATTTGTGTGTAATTGGTTGCATGATAATATGTTGTGTTGTAGGTTCTTTAAATGGTGTGATCCTTCATTTACAGAGAGATCAAGGGAAGTGATATTGTTGCTAAAGGCAAAAGATAGAAAGAAGCAATGAAAAAATTGAAGGTTTGATGGAAGTAATAAAGAAGATGGGAACTGGGAACACATTGATGAGCAAATGTGAGATAACAATGATGAAAGAAATGAAAAAGAAGAGATTTTGGTGCTGCAAAAATAAGGGCAGCAGTTGAGGAAGAAAATTGACAAACAGTTCGATGGAGAAGAAATTATGAATTAGTTTAGTAGTTTCTTAGATTTTGTTTTTCATTGTATTGAAACCAAATGTGTAGATATGTATATTTGGATGTAGTAAATGTTTAAATATGTGTTGAATGTTGATTTGGCTTAAAATGTGAATGTATGCTTAGTATTGAATTGAATGCTTATTTGGCAAAACTGAAGTAGAGCATTGAATTGATGTTTGATTTATTATGACTATGTTTAATGTGGCAACAAGAAATGAATGCAACAGACTCATAATGAATTTGACACCAACCTATGCACTTAACAAGTTATTAAGTCAACTAGGAAAATATAGAAATAGAGTAAAAACCATAAACACCCCTGATTACAAAGCAGTTCATATATATTACAGAGCATTTACAAAACCAAAATGCATTAACCAAATTAGTAACATATGTTCACAAGTACCTTGTCAATTGTCATGAACCATAACAACTCATTACAAAGCATTACATATTCCAAACATTCAATCTATGTAAGAATACATAGTAACCAACACATGTACCAAAATGCATTGTCTAGCATTATAGAACCAAAATGTATTCACCAACTGTAAAAATACAAAGTAAAACACAGAACCATAATTTAATCATCCAAAAAATATATTCCATATTAATAATCATTCGGTTCAAACATTCCATATAATAATCTAATCATCCACTTCAAAATATACCCTGCACAACACAAACTTAGTTAGTAAAACATATGCAATTAGTAAAACAGAGACATTTAGTAAAACAGAGGAATTTATATTAAATATATATCTTTTGTTGGTCACTGATTATAGTAAATTCATAACCTTCACCAAGGTTAAGGTTATCAGCCAACAACTCCAAGAACCATCTCTAACTGTCTCCATTTTCAGTTTCTACAACAGTCATAGCTACAAGAAACATATGATTGTTCCCATCCCTTCTCACTGCAGATAATAATTGACCACCACATACAATTTTTAAGAAACAACCATCTAATCCAAGAATTGGCCTACAACCCTCTTTCCAAGCTTTCTTCAAGTTGTCATAGTAAACATAATATCTCTTGAGCCTGACCTCATATTCAGGATTAAGCCTATTGGGTTTGATGTTGACTATATTCATTTTGTTACTTCTCTTACTCTCAACCCTAAAATCCCAGACTCTTGAATAATGTTTCTTCATAACTGTATGTATACTTGCCAAAGCTAAATTCCTCACCCTCATACACTTCACAAGTGTTACATCCAATTTCAACTTGATTTTAATTTCTTCTTGCATGTTTTTCAACCTCCAGTTTGGATTTTTCCTTATCCCATTTTCATAAAACTCTGCCAAAAACTTGGTGTTTGCCAACTTATTTTTAAAACTGTAGACACAATTATGTGTGTCCACTATTGACTTTATTTGCACATTCAGTCCCTTGAATATAACTGACCAATAGTTTTCAAGGTCAGCCTTTATCACACCTAACCTGCACTTTTTCCTTGTCATTTACCTTGGACCACAACTTCCTGCCATTAACAGTTGAATAGCCTCTAATGGCAGTCTTGAATTCATTGAAATTAATAAAAATTTGATAGTATGCAAACTTTATGTGCTTTCTCTTTATTTTTGGGTTAAAAACATCACAATGTACATGTTTTTATCATTTTTTACAGGGGACCCACAAAACCAAGGTTCTCATCTTCACTGCTCTCTGATGGGGACCTTAATACATCACTATCCTCATACTCATTGTGCCAATCACTATCATCATCAGAGTCACTAGCATTATCTCCCTCACTATTTATATCAACCTCTTCAGTAACCTCATTCACTAACCTATCACCATCTGCTGCACCTTTATCACTCTCAGCCTCAACAACTTCTGCCCCTTCATCATCTCCTTCATTCCCAATTTCATCAGCCTCTTCACCCTGACCTGCCCCCTTAACATCACCCTCAGCTACATCACCTTCAACAGTACCCTCAACTATATCACCTTCAACACCCTCAGTATTACCATCATCTGCTTCCCCATTAACAAAGTTAGTTTCATCACCTACCTCAATTTTAACTCTAGCCATCTCTACTTTGTACTCCCAACACCTCCTCCTAGCATCTAATAATTCTTCATCATTACTTAATATTTCATTATCACTTTATGCATCACTACTTTCTGAGTCCCCAATCAAAATTGGTGTATCATCATTCTTTTTATTTGATTTTTGATTCATTTTAATTCTATTACTCTTTCTCCTCTGATTATTCATAGTCTATTTCTTCCTACTCCTCTTAGTATTTTTACTATCCTTCTGATTCCTCTTAGTATTAGCATTTGCACTAGTACTCCCCTTGTTATTATCTTTTGTATTGGGGGTTTAGTAATAGTAGTTGCAACTTGTTCATTCACATCAGGTGGTTCAATCACAACTCCTTCTTCATTCACAAGTACATGATCAATAACAAATTCAATCACACCAAAAGGGAGACACACTTTTACTATGTCTCTAATACTGACATCATCGTGCACCAATCTATAACCATTTTCACTAGTTTGACCATTATTCTTAAAATAAACCTTAGCATTGCTATTATAATTTAAAGCTTCAACAAATGAATTAATTGCAGTCATGCAGATGAAATCAACATCAACACGGGGATAAATTTCAACCTTACCTCCCTTGTACTCCTTTTTAGGTTGATGAACAAATTTTCCCCCATAGTGAACATGCAACTGACAAATCCCACTCATTTTGGAAAAACGAAAAAATACAAAAACAATTAAAAATTATTATTTACGGTACACGTGGGGACCGAAGAAGACAACAATGACAAAAATAAAACCCCATGGACCACATGTCGAATATATAAAGTCAAGAAAGATGGAGAAAATATAAAGACAAACAACATGGCTACAACAGATTAAAAACCCCTAATTTAATCGTACTCATTCCTAACCAGCCCATGTTGTGACGCCCCCAAAATAGGTATACATCACCCATTCTGAGTCGTTAAATACATGGTACAGAATTCAAATACAACTTAATTATACAACTGTCGTGTAAAGTACGACAAAATATAAGCTGAGAGTTTCAACACGAATATTGTCTTCTAGACAATATCCAAACTCAAATTCAATAGTATTACATTTATTTTCACACTATTTCACAAAATAGTGAGGACTACTAATGCAAACATCTGGATCGTCACTCCGTTCCCCGACTAGTCTCGGTTATGTTCTCATTTCCTAAAGAGAACAATGAAAGAAAGGGTGAGCTCAACTAGCCTAGTAAAAAATATTATGACTAAGATAATGCAGAATAAATTATCTTTAGCCTTCAATGACCTAACAACCCGATAGAATATAATGAACAACAAGTTTTAGATCAACAAGCGCAAAGAAAATAAGCAATCCATTAGAAGAGTCAAGTAGAGCATAATATCTACCATCTTCTATGATTTAAAAAGTTTATCATCAATTTTATCATTTGAGACTAAACAATAAATAATCCACATCATCGAATCACCCTACACTACTACCGATGATATTCATTAGTATCACTACCACAAATTATCCATGCACTACGACCAATGATATTCGTGTTTTCATCAATGGTCATGATCATGCCATAAAATAATTCATCTTTGCACCCTTGGCCGAAGAGAACCCATGGTCATGATCATACCAAAAACTGTCCATCAATGCACTACGGGCCAATGAGGACTTTTACCACATCATTTGTAACATTACGATCATGATTATACCGAATAATCCCTGGTCATAATCATACCAAGTCCATCTATGCACTACGGGCCAAAGATGACTTTCATAACAATATAAGCATGAGGATGATGACAATGATATAATAATTCAATCAAACGAGATCAATGATAAATTTTAAAGACTTTAACAATTTAATTTATCCAGGATTCAATAATATCCAAATTGTCAACATGATACTATTTTGTGGAGTAAAATTCAAGAATAATATTGTAAGACCCCAACTTTTTGAATAAAGATTAAATTTTCTCGAAATATATTTTTGAATATTATGGTGTGGATTTGATATAATGTTATAGTAGTGGGTAATATTTATAAATTTTGCAAAAGTCATGCAAGTTGTTATATAATATTCGATTAATTCTGGGAATATTCGTTTTAACGAGAGAATATTCGCATAACCAAGACAATCATTGGTGGACCCCATAACGGAATTATTGTCGGATTAAGATAACGACAAAAATACTTTTATGAAAATAACGGAAGAAGTTTTACCGTTAACTATTGAAACACCCGGTGTTAAAAAGTACGAGAATCTGGCGTGGTTGCATAAGAAGACACGGTATTGATTATTGATGCTTACGTGAGAAGTCACTCAATTATACTCAATTATTGATCACGAGAATTCTTGCATCATATCTCTCATATTATTGATTCAATTATTGTCACAAAGATTATCGTTTTGCATAATATTTTATATTATTAAATCAATAATTGAGACGACAAAGTTATTCATATTATTATTTGCAATATCGACAATGATCTGTAAGTTACATCGAGGAGAAGTTGGGTCACCTAATCATGGCCCAATAAGGAGAAATTCTTATCGAAAGCCCCTCTTTCCAGAAGCGACACGGTTGTTAAATATTGTGAGTTATAATATTAATGATGAATAAGTTGTGTTGATTAAAATGAATTTTGATAGTTTCATTGTGTTGGGATTATTAGTGTTAGTGGAAATCGACATCTATTAGGTGATAATTGATGTCTAGGGTTATATTGATAAATCGGGTAATTTATCGGATAAATGAGCAATTAATTGCTACTAATTCACATACTTATATAACTATTTGTTCACATGTGTGTACTATTGAATCACATTATTTACTATTAGGGGAGTTAGTGCAAGATTGATAATACTTGCATGACTAAGTTAAAAATAGAGGTATAGATGGAGGTACTATATCATTGTAATTCGTATTTTCACATGATTATACTATTGATTCACATGATTGAACTATGGATTCACATTATTTACTATTAGGGAGGTAGTGCAAGTTTGATAATACTTGCAGGACTAAATTAAAAATGAAAGAAAAGTTGGAGGTATTGTCTGTGTAATTTTTTGAGCCCCAAAGCGTGCAATTATCGAAACTATATTTTCCTATAAATAGAAGCTCATTCTTCCTTCATTTCTCACCAATTCACAAAAGCTTTAGAGCGATTATTATAGAGAGAAATTATAGAGAGAAAAGAAGAAAGTCTGTCTACCTCACTATTATTCTAGTATCAGATTTTTCCAAGGTAGGGAGTATTATTTATTTCTTATCTATGAAGAGAACTTACATTATTCCATTCTTTATTATTCTATTGGAATAACTTTGTATCTGTGAGCTACCCTATACTTGGTGAAATTCTTCTATTATTCCATTATTTATCATTCTCATTGGAACATCACATGCGTATGCGTTACGCCTGGGACTCGGGTTCCATTATTTATCATTCTGTTGGAACATCACATGCATGCGTTTCTACGGGACTGGTTTCGTCTTTATTATTACATTGGAATATCACATGCATGCGTTTTACTTGGGACTGATTCCGTCTTTATTATTACATTGGAATATCATATGCATGCGTTTATTTGGGACGATTCCGTTATTTATTATTCTTTTGGAATAACACGCACTGTCTGCGATCTATCGCATGCTTGGTGATTTCTTTTGTTATTCCATTCCTTGTTATACTCGGTTGGTTAAAGTTTTGACTTCTATACTCCATGAAATTAGTGGAATATCCTTGATATTTGCGCTTCATCCGAGATCTTTTCATTGAAATATTCTTCCGAGCATTCTTGAATTTTACTCCACAAAGCGGTATCATGTTGACAATTTGGACGTTATTGATTCTGGATAAAATAATTCTTGAACTTGTTTTATTGAATTCTTATATCATTGTCATCATCCTCATGTTTATATTTTGTTGAAAGTCATACATGGTGGGCACGTAGTGCATAGATGGACTTGGTATGATTATGACCGAGAGATTATTGGTGTAATCATAACCGTAATGTTACAAATGATGTGGTAAAAGTCCTCATTGGCCCGTAGTGCATTGATGGACAGTTGTTGGCATGATCATGACCATTAATGAATACACAAATATTATTGGCCCGTAGTGCATGGATAATTGTGGTCGTGATACTAAAGAATATCCTTGGCCGTATATATTACAGGGGTGATTCGGTGATGTGGATTATTTATTAAGCTGAGTCCCAGCGATAAAAGTGTTGAAAAACCTTTTAAATCATAAAAGATAGTAGATTTTATTCTCTACTTGACTCTTTTAATGGATTGCTTGTTCATTGCAGATTAAACTTGATGGTTGTTATATTATATCGGTTTAACATTTGTTGAAGGCTAACGATAATATATTCTGCATTATCTTAGTCATAATATTTTCTACTGGGCTAGTTGAGCTCACCCTTTTACTTTCATTGTTCTCTTCAGGAAATGAGAACGTAGCAAGGACTAGTCGGGGAACGGAGTGACGGACCAGATGATAGCATTAGTAGTCCTCACTATTCCGTGAAATAGTGGGAAAATAAATGTAATAATATTGAATTTGAGTTTGTATATTGTCTGCAGAGCGATAATATTTGTATTAAAACTCACGACTTATGTTTTGTTGTACTTTTTTTGACAGGTTGTATAATTAAGTTGTATTTGTATTACATACCATGTATTTGACGATTTCGAGAATAGGTGATGTATATACTGTTTTGGGGCGTCACAAATATTATATCAAAAATAATTGGACCAGAAAAGAAATCAATTTTTGTCATGAATAGTACCGGGTGAATAAGAAGCAAGTGAATAGTACTCAAGTGAATAATAACTTCGGGAATAATAACCCAAGTGAATAGTACCCCGCCATGAAAAAGTTAAAACTTATCAAGAATGCTCAGAATAATATTTCTATGAAAAGATACTGGATGAAGTGCAAATATCAAGGATATTCTACTAATTTCATGGAGTATAGAAGCCAAAACTTTAACAAAATGAGTATAGAATTCAAAATCTGAAACGAAATAATATTACTTACATACTACAGAGTATGGAAGAAAATATTATTTCATACGAATATTGAACAAAAATAACATCCCTTATGAATAATGAACGAATATAATATTTCTTACGAATATTAAATGAAAATAATATTTCTTGCGAATATTGAACGAAATAATATTCATACGAATACGAAAAATAATATCTCTTCAGAATATGAAATAAATAATACCCTTACCTTAAAAAGAAGAGTATTCTAACTGGTATAGCGGAGATATTCTTGAAGAAAACTTTCACTATTTTCTACGCTCAAAGCTTTTTAAAACTCGAAAGAAATACGCTCAATATTATAAAAGAATAATTCTCTGATTCTGGTATGATTTTCAATTATAACTAAACATCCTATTTATAGGAGAATCGAAGGGATACTATTTGAATGCTGATGAGAGGAGTCACTCAGTAAATTCACGGTGAAAATTTTAATTTTTACTCGAGTTTCTTATGCAAATACTGTCTGAGACACTATACAAACACTATGCATAATAAAATATAATATATTCTATTTTTCATAAAAAACAAAACTTATTATAATATATATATAATACAAAATATACTCCCCCCGTGAACAAAATCCTTCCCTCCTTCCTAGGCAATATTTTTTCTTCCGTGGGCCCCACATGTGGCCCCATCTTTATTATATTAAATAATTTTCACCGATTATTTTAAAAATGGGTAAATGGAGGTCCATAAAATAAGCAACATTTACAACAAAAACTTCATAAAAATTCCATCAATATTTTTAACAACATTTATTCATTATTATTACAACATATGATATTAACAACCGGATCGTTTCGGGAAAGAGGGGCTTTCGATATGAGATTTTCTCCCTATTGGCGCGCAATTAGGTGACCAAACCTCTCATTGATAGAACTTTTTAGACATCGTCAATATTGCAAATAATAATATGAATAAATGTATCGTCTCAATTATTAATTTAATAATATATAAAAATATTGACAATAATTGAATCAAATAGCGCGAGATACTATGCATCAATTACTGTAGCAATAATTGAACAAAATTGAGTGACTTCTCACGTAAGCATCAATAATCAATACCGTGTGCTACTATGCATCAATTACTGTAGCAACCACGCGTATTACTGTACTTTTACCACTGGGTATTTCAACAGTTTAACAGTAAAACTTCCGTCGTTATTTTTATAAAAAGATATTTCTGTCGTTTTCTCATTCCGACAATAATTCCGTTGTGGGGTCCACCAATGATTGTATCGTCGTACGAATATTCCATGTTAAAACGAATATTCCTCGACCAATCGAATATTTTATGACAACTTGCATACTTTGCAAAATTTATAAATACTACCCACAACTATAACATTATATCAAATCCACACCATAATACTTAAAAAATATTTTGAGAAAATTAATCTTTATTCTCAAAATTCAGGGTCTTACACATGTCCACAAACGCAAAAATAAAGAAATCTAGCATACCACACAGAAGATTCGCACTAGTAGATTCATATCCAAGAGCAAGATTCACATCAAAGAACAAGATTCGCTAGCAAAATGACAAGTTCGCACCTCAATCTCTCTCTCTCTCCTCTCCTCTCATTCACGCGCTTTTTCGTTCTGTCTTTGTCTGGCCTTTAGTCAACCAAATTAGTTTTAACCACTGAGTTTTTACCGTGGCCATGACTAGGACTAACCCACATGCCCACGTGAAGTAAATGATGTGTAATTAGATGTGGAGTAGGTCATATATGATGTCACATGTTTATGTTAAAAGTCAACTCATTTAACGAAATTTGTAACAATTTGATAAATATTTGTAGTTCACTGACTCGATTGTAAAAAAATTTCAATTCAATAATTTATTTATAAACTGAAGTCGAATAGAGTAGAAAAAATATATTTAACCCTAAAAAAATTTTATTAGTTCAAGTAGAGTAATTTGTACTATTCTAATTAACATGAAGCATATTTATTCATACGAAGTTAGAATAGTTTGTATTAGCATATATATATATATATATATATATATATATATATTCGTTTGGATTGAAGTGGTGAAATTGAAAAATGAATAGAATAGAAAAGAATGAAACGGTGAGTAGAATAATTAATTTTATTTTTGACAAAAATAAGTCGGTCCATACCCTTCCCTAAAAAATAAAATTTACAAATTTGACAAGAATAAAAATAAGTTCCATTTTAATAGAACAATCAAACATAAGTTCCCAACTTTATTCCTCTCATCCAAACATAGAGGCATTTGCTATTTAATAGCATGTGATGAATATATATTAAAGATTGTTTTCACAATAATAGATGTTCACAAAGGCTTATTTGTAAACAATTTAAACAACCTCGATCCTGGTATTATATCTGAACATTTGAGCCCACGCCAACAAATAAAATAAAAAAAAACTCAAAATTACTGCATTAAAATTTATTTATGCTTTCCCTCTTCATATGTTAAAAGCTGCAGACTGAGAAATCTCACCAAATGTAGTATTAGAAATCAATGCATTTTAATTCAATCCTTACATACTCAAACG
Organism: Panax quinquefolius; assembly: GCA_020205615.1. Lineage (NCBI taxonomy): Eukaryota > Viridiplantae > Streptophyta > Magnoliopsida > Apiales > Araliaceae > Panax > Panax quinquefolius. Next base: position 37,466,040 of record CM035172.1, on the reverse strand, counting down.
AAGATGGGGTGAGGCTCCCCAAAAACAGGAGACAATGGCGAAGGATTTCCATCTTAATATCTCGAGTCTCATTTACTTGGAACTAATGTAAATGCTCAAATGTTTGCATTTAAAGAAGACATTTACAAGGCACTACTATTTTGCATCCCATTGGTTTAACCGAGTAAAATTGATGCAAGCACAAAAGACTTTCTCAAGTAGAGAATTTTCAGCTCCTCCAATGGATTGAAATCTTGATTCGTTATCAACTTACTCTGAATGAGAAGTCCAATAAAACAGCCCACTGCAGGAAACAAAATTTTAGTTAATGTAACATTATACAACGTGACGTGGGTACTTACTATGTGAAGAGAGCGGGTGGATTTGGGCGTGCATAGTGAGTGGTGTTTGTGCCTCTGTGTGCGCGCGTGCGTGCTTGAATGTGTGTACACGAGAGAGATATTGTGAGGGGAAGCATGACCCAAATATGCATAATGTGTGCGTCTGTGTTTCATGGAGGGACAAGGGAGGGCAAGAAAAAAGCGAGGTTGAACGAGGATGGAGGACAAAGTATGAATATGACGATTAACCAAAGGCAAAGATAAGTATGTATATTTCTGAAATGTTAAGGCAAACAGACATGACGATCTCTAACGATAAGAAAACCTACCTTATCAGCACAAACACACATTGGAAAACACCAGCAGTTCCTGTCCATGCTGATGGGCCTGATTCCACAAGTGCATCTTGTATCAATAGGCCCACAGAAGTCGCCAAAGAGATGAATGAAACAACATAAGCAAGGAAAAGCCAAAGTTTCAACCTACAATGCAGGAAGATGCATAACAATCCATGCACAACAATACAAAGCGTCATTTAAACTCGTAACTCATATGACTTGGGCGACTAAATTATTTCAAACATATGGAGCATTTCAATACATGACAAGCAAAGGAATAGCATATGCATGACCATACACATCTCTTCTAGTAACTGGATCCAGTACATGTCTCTGCATCTGTATACCACCAAAAAGAGCCCAAGTGAACATAAAGCACGCGGTACATTCTAAAACCTTTGCCAACAACAAATGGCATTAGTTTTCATTTTTGATGAAATGAAACACAAGGATACTTAGAGAGGGCTCATTGCTATGGAAGGATAGAGGAGGGAAGAAAAGGAAAAGGAAAATGAATGAGTGGCAGAAATCAAAGGTGGCTAGTAAAGGCAATTTTCTATAGCTTTTAGGGACGGATTTACAGTAAATCGGTGATGGTCTGACTGCTGAAATTACATAGAGATGGTCCTCGGATGACATGGTAGAAATGGTTGAGAGCATTCTTAATTTTCTCTAAGGGAATGATAGAGGGAGATAAATGCTTAACATAGATAGAAAGAAGATGAATGCCAACAATACACTCTCAGTCTTCTAAAAAATAAGCTCTTTCATCATTTGAAAAATGGAAGACACTACAAGCCTCCGGTTGAAGCTTGATGGATCGGTTTACTTACATAAGCTCATTAATTTAGTGTATGAGCCGAACCCAAGCCTCAACTTTCGATTATTCCTAGATGAGCAGAGCTGAAGCCTGAACAATTAGTTGGTTTGGCTAGTAGAACAGTGGGACAACACCATCAGCTAGTCAGAGCATGACACGTGGAAACATACGTGAGCATATAAGTAATTCCTCAATGTACGGAAAAAGGGTAAAAAACGCCACTAAGTGGATTCTCTGATAAAGCACTATAGACACGTTGCTAAAAGATGATGCAAGTGTAACATCCCAGTCCCACATCGAAACATGAGGGATAATTTGATATGTTTATAAATTTGAAACTACCACTAATAGTACTTTCAGTCATTACCTTTTGGGTAAGCCTGTGTTACGCTAACATGGCCCAAAAAACTATTTAGACAATAGATTTGGATCTTGGTAAGTTAAGATTTGATTCGGACTAGATATTTGACCCGGGTTGTTACATATAAATTCAGAGCCAACTCTCGAAAGCTCAAAACGGATCATCCGATTTGGTTGTCGGATGTGAGAATACGAAGATGGATGGTATTATACCACAATACATAGAGGACCGGAGATGAGGACACAAAGGCCGCTGATATTGTACCACAATGGCTAGGGAGGCAAAGACTATGGGCTATGTCTGACTATGTGTTCGAGCTTGACGTGGACATCAAAACTTTATGGTTCCAAACAACTATTAATAGTATATTTAATTATGACCTTTGAGGTGAGCCTACTAGCGTGACAATGCTTAAACAAACTGGTAAAGTAACTCTGTGTGAATCTTCAATTAAAAGTTTGACGCCATTGAATTGTGAATTCTACAATCAACTAAGTGTCTCATGGGTCAAAAGTTCCCAACATAAACACACACCATTAAGAATGAAACTTCAATTGAGAGTACGGCACCATTCAATTGTGAAGCCAGCCAACAACCAAGGTCCAAGTGTTATGCAGATCACAAAATAACATACAAAATCTAATACATTATGTGTTTCAGGTCTTAAAAATGGAAAAGAAAAAAACAATTATTGTGTGGATAAAACAAAAAACATGAAACCCGGGGACAAAGATGGCCAAGACCATGCAAAGTCACCAACATAAAAATTTCTGCAATAGTAGGACACAATCACTACAAGAACTGGACAGCATACAAATATATAAAAATATATTTGAGACCCCAATATGACATAAGAACAAATATTAGCTATTATATCTACACTTACAATTGAATCATTTAACAGATAAATCACAAAAAAAGCCAAGAGTTTCTACCAGTATTTCAATTTCAAGTATTCATCATTTTTATATACCAAATCAGGAACAATGTCAACTCTCCAACATATACAAAGAATAGACTCTCTCTCTCTCTCTCTCTCTCTCTCTCTCTATATGTATATATATCTATACTATGGTTTATAGTTCATGAGCACTGCATAAACCACGACCTCAGCATCTCTAGTAATCAGGACTCCAAAACAACACATAAACTAGAAGAACAATTAGAACAAAGTCCTCCAAGCAAAATTTAACAGCAAAAAAAAGAGGTAACAAATTGCAACTACAGTTGAATACCTTCCCCCATTTTGTTAATGATGAAATGAAGGACAGCGCCAATAGGCTACCAATATTTAAAAGTAAGAGATGAAAGGGAAAATTGTAAAAGAGAAAAAAGAAAAGAATAATAATAGGGGTCTTCACTCGGGCATTCAGTAAATTTCAAAACTATGGACTAACTCCGTCCCGAAGTGAGAGAGTTGCCAGACTTCTCAATATGAGAATCGAAACTAATGTACAAATCTCATCATTTTTGATCAAGTTGTTTTCTTTACCTTGGTTAAGTTAAAAGTCAATTATTTCTCAAAAACTGAGACTTTTGAAACAGACTGCTATTATGGGACAGAGGTAGTTATACAGACAAACACAAACTGCAAGTGTTGAGGAAGATCAAAACCCTTGATCGTATAAAGAACAATGTCAATTCAACATCCCAATTAAGCAATCAAAATGAAAACTTTTTAACTCAACATAAATAAACCCAGCTTCATCTATATAAGCACAAAAAACCATAATTCCAGAGCAAATTTTCCTCATCCAGCGAGAAGAAATATCAGTACAAACAGTACAATTGTGTGTTCAATATAATATTTGCTCTGGAAATATCAGCTATTCAGCTCCCTAAAATAGTGGAAATACAGACTGACCTCCACTCGCCTTCCTCATAGGGAGAATAGTCAATGTCCTCTCTTCTAACACAATTAAACATCAAAGCTGCTAAAGATGCAAATATACCTACACAAAACAAAAACATCACCAATCATCAATTCTAACCACTCCTTCCGTTTCAAAATTAGAAATATATTTTCTTTTTTGTCCATTCAAAAACTACAGATACATTTCTATTTTTATACTATATAAAGTTACATATAGTTACTAACATGCCAATTATATAGTATTTTTTAGGTAGATTTAGTACAATCATGCTATTACTAATGCAATTTTAGCAAATGTTAAAAATGTCTGAAAAAATAAATTCGAAAAAAAAATCATAACTCAATATCAGATCCAACCTTATATCGGAAGAGGAGAGAAGATGAAAGAGTGGTTTACTAGGAAGGTAATGGAGGAAGGAGACCTTAACGGAGCTGCAAACGACAGTCTCGACCCAAAACCACCAGCCAGAGCCGAACACGGCGCCGGCAACTCCAGGTCCGAAAATTGCCCACAAATTCATATAATTTCATATATGAATTCAATGAGATCAATGACTTAAATTCTTTACTGGCGAACGTATGAATCGGGTATAAGTATCTTGTGCTTTAATTAAGGGATCCTTCTCTATGTACTTATTAGTTGGGTAAATTTCACTTCACCACCTGAGGGTTTACCATTTTCACTTAACTTGTCTAACTACATAAACACATGAGGTTGTCTAGAAAAAGCATTTTCCTTCTAAACACTTTGGTTCTAAACGGTAAAATAAGGCTGGAATTTGTAAGGCTGAATTTGTCCAATATGCCCCCACCATATACATTGGCTATAAAACACCAACTTCCTTATATTTGTTCACACTTAGCAGCTCTTTTCTACCATTTAGAACATTTGTAGTTTCTCTTTAGCTTTGATCAAGGATATTAATTCATCATATTCACAAGGTATGTAGATAAACTAATTTCTTCTCTAGCTTTACTTTATTTCCATAAATTTATTGTTGTTATTCAATTTAAAAATTGTTCACAAGGTGTTTGTTAAAATGTTTCATCCCGTCTTTCTCCTATTTATGTGAATTAGGAGTTATGTCTTCATCAAGAAATAATGTAGGATGGAATAATGGTGACTTTCGCTACATACCTAGGCTATGTAGGTGTGGAAAGAAGGCATCTATAAAGGGCAACTTGTATTTTGTATGCGATAACTGTGACTTTTGGGCATGGTGCTTGCCTTCTAGAACAACCTCAAGTGGGAAAATGATTGACACTAATGAACACAATGAAGGAATGAACACAATGAGGGAAAATGGAAGGGACCCAAATTGTATTCCCCAATTTCTTCAACTAGAGCAGTTTTATTGCTTGGGACATCCTAAAATTAAATTGTTGCATCTCTGAAAATAGCTGGTTACTTTGGCGTATGGTTTGTGGCTAGAGAAAATTAAAGTTGAGTAATTGGAGTTGGGGTTGATTTTACAGTTTCTCTCGACATCTTTCTTTTCTTTTAAGTCATTGATCTGCCTTCACTATTAAGTCTACACCTGTCCATTCCTTTTATGCTTAATCTCGCCCTTAGACTCGTTACGTTGTTCAACTGAACTCATTGGCTCCACACTCTATTTGGTCGGAACCCGGTTCGACATTTCCTCATTTTATATGTATTTTTATTTTTTAACCTAAAATTAAGTAATCTTTCAGCAATCTTTGGCATAAAGTAACTAAAATATATGAATCACCCCGTATCAATCGTTACATAGATTTACAATTATTCATTAGAGCCAAACACGAAATACCTAAAAAGGTCAAAAAAACTTCGATTACATATGTAACTTGATTCGTAGTTAATGAGATTCGGACAAACACAAATATTTAAATGAATATCTTCCGTTCTTTGATTAAAGACCTATCTACCCCCCCCCCCCCCCCCCCCCCCTCCCCTCCCCTCCAACTCCAAATTCTCTGGGAACTTAATACTCTTTAATTGAATTTTGATTCAAAGGAAAGAAAGTGTGGAGCTGAAATAACTCACTCAGAACGCTTTTTAAGGATTACGTGGTCCGATTAGATCAAATAAGCCCTTCTAGAATAAATATTCAGCCGTTTGTGAACCTTCAGATATTGTTTTATTCAATATTTGTTAGTTGTTTGTGCCGAAGCCATATGGTGAAGGTTTTTCTACATAGAAAACTGAAATAATATTTTATTTGTAGTTGGTTGAGTTATTAAGAAACATATATTTTTTTCATTACCTGGAGTATGCCACTTGTAATTTTCTACACAAAAATTGTCTTATTTGTAATTGTTTGAGCTATTAAGCTATTGTATGAAGATAATTTTTTTTCCATTACCTGGGGTATGCCCCTTGTAAACATATAAATTGTGATTATAATGTTTATGAAATGAAATTCAATTATTGTGTTCATCAATTTAGAACAACCTAAAAGCTTCTCAAGCCTGACATACTTTCTGAAAGTTTAGTAATATTTAGTGTCTACTGTGGACATAATTACTAATATGTTCTTATATTAACTCTATTTCCCTAAATGATTTTTGTTAAAAATATTTATTTAAACATTGAAACTAAAATATTAGAGTATACAAATTTATAAAATAAAATAATAAGTGCTACAATAGTAGAGTAACTCTGCGATAGTAGAGTAGTTCTACGATAGTAGAGTAGCTCTGCTATAGTAAAGGCTGAAGTCACTCTACACTCTACAATCTAAGTAAAGAATCTACGATCGTTAAGTCATTACTCTATATTCGTTAAGTCATTACTATACAATCTAAGTCACGACTCTACGATCGTTAAGTCATTACTTTACGATCTAAGTCAATTTTGAGTCATTACATAGTCATATGATTTGTGTTAGCTTGTTTTGTGAAAAAGCTCTACAATGGAATCCTATTTTCTGTTATTCTATATCTTTCAATTTTCAACATGTGCACAAGTGAAAATGATTAAGAACTGACTTAGGCAAATAAACAACATCCAGTTTCTAAAAATAAAGAAGATATCATTGACAACGAAAACATGGAATTTCATTCAATTAACCAAAAGTTTGGTCACAATACTTTACGTTATCAAATGTTTGGTCAAAAATACCCAACTATAATAGAAGAAAGATTATATTTAAATATTTGGCCATATCAAACTGTACCCAAAATACTAAATTGATCATATAAAACTGTACCAAAACTATTTATCTGGCCATATCAAACTATACCAAAAAATAGCAACTATACCAAAAATATCAAATGTAATAGTAGTCAACATTTAGATAACACTAAACTATCAAAAGCCATAAATGACCCTAGGCAAAATCAAAGCCTTAATCCCCCTTCCTGTCTTTTTGAATGAAACTAATCTGCCCTTGGATATTAACTTCTTCGAGGCTTGTTTGTTCTTGATGTTAGTTTTGGTAGGCTGTAAGCTTGACATAGGCTGAAAACAAAAAGCTCCTCGTACCAACTACTCAGCTTTAAGAACCAATTTTTACCACGAACTCACTGGATCGAGTCTAAAACCCCAAGAGTCCCCTAAATCACCATGTAATTCACTCAAACTTGAAGAAGATTTGATGCAAACCCAAAATCGTCATGAAATCGCCTAATTTCTAGGGTCCCCTGAGCCTCATTTATGTCTTTTTCAATTTATATACAAAGGGAAAATGTCTTTAGCCATTTAAAGTCACGGCGTAAACTTCACCTCAAAACCTAAGGTGTTTAAGTGTACGTTTTTAAACAACAGGCGGTTAAGTGCGAAAATGTTAAACCCTAATGTGTGAAGTGAAATAGTGGAAAATACAGACTGACCTCCACTCGCCTTCCTCCTAGGGAGAATAGTCAATGTCCTCTCTTCTAACGCAATTAAACATCATAGCTGCTAAAGATGCAAATATACCTACACAAAACACCACCAATCATCAATTCTAATCACTCCTTCCGTTCCAAAATTGAAATACATTTTGCTTTTTAGTACATTCAAAAACTACAGATACATTTCTATTCTTATATTACTAACATGCCAATAGTATATTTTAGGAACATTTAGTACAATCATGCCACTACTACTGCAATTCTAGCAAATGCTAAAAATATGTCTGAATTTTTTTTAAAAAAAATCATAACTCAATATCAGATCCAACCTCATATCGGAAGAGGAGAGAAGATGAAAGAGGGGTTTACCAGGAAGGTAATGGAGGAAGGAGACCTTAACGGAGCTGCAAACGACGGCGTCGACCCAAAACCACCAGCCAGCACCGAACACGGCGCCGGCAACTCCAGGTCCAAAAATTGCCCACAATTCAGCTAATTCCATATCTGTTTATACTGAATTCAATGAGATCGTACTTCTTAAATTCTTTACTGGCGAACGTATGAATCGGGTATAAGTATCTTGTGCTTTAATCAAGGGATTATGGAATTGTGAGTTTGAGGAGAACTTAAGCTAATAAGTACTGCTGTTACGAGTTACTACTTAAATGCATAAGTATCCTTACGTTTATAATTTGTTTATAAATTCATCCCTGAAACTTTATTTTGGCAAACTTCTCTTTTCAAGATGTATAAGTTGTGGAAAAAAAAAGAACATGAGCTAATACTACCTCCGTTACAAAATTAAATATCAATTTATATTAAACTTCAAAATTGATATGACGGTAAATTAAATAATAAAATAAATTATGATTAATAAAGTTATATATTATAATAAAATAAATTTTATCAATTAATATAATAAAAATAAATTTGAAGAATAATAGTTTTTGTTATATATTATAAATTATAATTATTGTATCAATTTTAAAACTAGATAAAGTATTTCATCTAAAAATTTAACTAAAGTTTTTTTGAACAAAAATATGTAGCATGTGTCGTGATATAATATAATATTTAATTTTATATATATATATGAAATATATTTCGCGTTAAAATTTAACTAAATTGATTTTTTGATCAAAAATATGTAAAATTAGAGTGATATAATTAATATTTAATCATATCCTATATATATATATTTATATTTTTTACTCCTTTATGGCCAAAAAAAAGCGCGTGTTTTGATTGGCCACTAGTTTTTTCCGCGACCAATAAAAAAAAAAAAACCTTAATTTTATGATTATCCTAAATTATAAGGATAAAAGTAATTATCGTTATATCTTATCCTTATACTTATTAGCGGATCATATTACTTATTAATCAAGTAAAATAAATTAAAGATATGGTTAAATTGATGCTTATAATGATGATTGTTGATCTCAATTTATTCTCTTGTTTAAATTTTTTAATATTTTACTCCCTCTTTCTTCTTCTTGTTCTATTTTTGCTTTCGTTTTTTAAATATTTGTTCTTCTTTTTTTAAAAAATTTACTTTTATTTTATCATTCCATGGCCCGTTTCATTTGCTATCTTTTTCCTTTTCTTTTTATTTTTGCCCATCAATTTCAGTTTGGATATACCACCTGAAGTTGTTGCCATGGCATCTGGAGTTTGAGACTAAAAAATCGAATCAGTGGTGGCGATAATGTTTCTTTGACAACTAGGAATCAGCAATGGCAGGCAAAAATCAACACTAAGAAAAGAAGTGAAAGGAAAATGTGAAGGGGGTTTTGGCTGGGATATGTCTGGAGAATGCAATGCCTGACAAATCAATTGCCATTGCTCAAATTCAGTTCAATGTCATAAAACTAAACTCACAAGAAATCCTTTGTAGTCAAATCATGAAAAACATATTTAACTACCTCGTGAGATCCAATAAATGAACTGAGAACTGCAGAATTTCCATCAAACAGAGCACTATGGTTTTTGGAGATAACTTCAAATGTTGATGTGTTGAAGGCAACTGCAAAAAGCACACTAACAAAAAGGCTAAATGTTTAAATACACCAGCCACAACCATTCCACAAGCACAACCAAACAATTTAGCTTTGCTTCCATTTTTCTGAAAAATGAAATGTGCAGCAGATACTAGAGATTAGAGGCCATACCTACGGTACATCCATAAGAATACCAGGTTGTCCAGAAAAACAAGCTGCTGCAGTCCGTCAACAAGCACGTGATACCAGAAGCTCTTATTTTCCCAGCATGAGAAATAAAGGGCAAAAAAAAAAGATGGGGAGGGAGGGAGAGGCTGACATTAGTCTACCGAAAACCTTTGTTTACTTGCAAGACGATATCCTAAAAATAATAAAGCTTCAGCGCAAAAAAAAAAACACATCTCAGTAGAATAAAAGAAATACAAACAAAATAATTATAATCAAGCAAAATGTCGGAGCAAGCCTCTTAAAACTATATTTTTTGAAATAAAAAAAAAAAGTAAAAAGAGAGAATTCTGCAGACCAATTAAAGCAAGATGCCATCGAATAAAAATCCAACACAAAGAAAAGGAACACATTAATCATAACCAGAGGAAAAACAAAAATAATAATTAGAAGAACCTACCTCGTAGATTAAATAGCATCAGAAAACTGTAAAGAGCAATCAATTGACAAATAACTTAAAATGATCTTTTTATCAATCAGATGTGGGGCCAATTGCTTTGAATGTCGACACTGCAAGGATATATATACATCAACTTTACAGAGCCCGCACAGTAGGCAATACCTTCTAACTCTCGTATACAATTACAAGAAGCAGAGCTTCTGTTTTGCCTTTTCCCAAAAAGGGGAAAAGAAAATGAACCAAGAAAAGCAATTTGAGCCACCTGAGATACATGCAATGGGAACAAAGCCTAACCCAATGTACAGTTCGCTCTCACAGGGAATATACAACAACGATGCCAAAACTTCTTTCGAACATTGACCTCTAGTGAGAATGCAGAAGCTCAGACCTATCTAGGAATTAATGATGCCATTTCTTTTGTAATCAGTAAAATGTGGCAGTGCTTAGGCAGAAACATGTATCCAAAGTTGTCGGCCTCCAACAGGGTAATATAAATCTCAGAAGCATATGTAGTCTACCCATCACGTTTCAGTTGTTCCTGACAAAATGAATCAGGGACTGTTTCCTTCTCGTTCGAAAGGCAGCGTATAGGAACATAAACAAATCCTTTAGGTAATCGCTGGTTCCTCATAGATGCTTGATCTGACGTCATTACCAGCTCCTTTTCAAAGGTTTCAGTATGCTGTTATTTACAAGGATCGGTCAACTCTTAAATTAAAAGAAATGGATCTGAAAAGAATCAACTAAAAAAGAATGAACTAATCAATGATGTACAGAACTTATTTACCTTTCTATACTTTGACTGCTTTTCTCCATCACCTGAATAGCTCCATGATGCTACAGATGAAGGTCTATGCGGAATCTGCTTCCCAGAAAATGATGCCCTATCTGAAGGTTTTGTCGTGAAAAGTTGTTGGGATGTAGAGCTATCATCTGTCTTTTGGTCATTGTCCATTGGCACGGGAAACTTAATACGACGCTTACCAGCAACTGTGCTATCTACTGTTATGTCATCTGATCTTTGTATTGCTTCACAGCCTGACTTGTAACCATCTGTATAACCTTTCAGTGAGGTCGTAGCAGATTCAGAGCTAACTTCAGGTGGGAAGAAAGAACTACAGGCAACCGCTGACAAAGCAACAGCGTCTCTATTTGAAGCAAGTATGTCATGTGAGCAAAGAACCAATTCACGCTGCAACATCAAGAAACAAAGAATAATACAAGATCATATACTAGACAAATAATTTTCCTTTTCCTCGGCAGATACGAGCCCAATAAAATGGTAACAAATAGCACAAGAAGAATAGCATAACATAAATACATACAGAAAACCAAGACAGAAAAAAACAGGCAGCCCCACAAACACGAGTAGATAGTAAAAATACCACCATAATCTTTCCCTTCAAATGGGAAAGCTAATTATTCCAGCCAAAAAAGGATTCAAAAAAATTGTGAATAAAATGAAAAGCACAATGAAACTCCCAAAGTAGATCATACAAACCAAAAGGGATAATATTAACTAATCTGCATGCACATGCGTGATAATTTCACCAAATGATAAATATGTTTGAAATTTAAATTTCAAAAACTAATAAAAACATAAAATGAAGACAGAAAATAGGGATGGGGGATCTGTTTTTGGGTACTAAACATGGTAATTAACTTTTCTTAACTATAAGCAATTACAGAGCTTTCCCAGAAGATAACTGCTCCCCCTCTTCCTTTATAATATAGATGTGGATATAACACTTATGACAACCTCAGTCATGGAAACATACAGCCATTCCACATAAGAACTATGATGGCTGGGAATCATCACTTTATAGAGAAAGAATGAAAGGATACAATGTGTTGTAATTTTTAAAAAAAAATTAAATTAAATATAACAGAATAGTAAAGGGGAACTAAATTGTCCCAAAAAGATTCTATTTCTTTTCCAAAAACAACACTACATCATTTCCTAGGATAAAGCTAAAATGGTAATTCGGCAAACCTCAGTAACTTAATAATTTCTCTTAAGAAACAAGTTATGCTTTTATTGATAACTCATTTGACAAAAGTGCAACAAGACTGCTTTCTAATACTAAGTTAGAGATCACTTTGAAGAGAGAGAAAGCAATTTTAGATTAATTGTCAATAATATAAAAGATTCATCAACAACTACCAGAAAAGCTAAAAGCTTTAATCTCAAATCATTAATTCAATTCTATTAAAATAAAAGGTTCAAAGCTTTAATATCAAATCAATAACAATTCAATTCTATTAAACTTGTGAGATTAAAATACCTATATAGAAAACTTAAGACTGGGAGACCAAATAAACTTGAAAGGCCAAGTAAAACTACCTCCTACCATAATTCAAATATGATAATAAGGATACAAACCTAATGCTAAAACTAATAATATAATTAAACTACAGAAAGAAGAATAGAAAAGATGAAAACTGAACTCAGGAGTGCTAGATTATGAATACCACACACATAAGCGGCACAAGAATATAGCATGTAAAGTTTGACAGGGCATCTTAACTGTAACCAAACAGTTATGCACAAGAGTATATATGCATCACGAGAGTAAAAGCCTGAAACCTATTACAAAAACTAGAAAAAAGTAAATTGGTAACTTTCAAAAGAAGCCTCAGTTATAAAGCTAGTCCCGAAATTGCCTACTTCAAGATTAAATCAGTAAACATCATGCAAAGCTGACAACACAGCTAAAAACCAGTACCAAAAGTAACTACAAGTGACCATATCCAAACAAGCAAATGCCAGATAAAATCAACCCTTCTTCTACATACAAAGATAAATATATTTTATTTCAGCATAACCCTAAACCTCTGCCCCCCCCCCCCCCAAAAAAAAAAAAAAAACCTTAAAAAAATTTCCTCGTCTCCCAATAGTGGAGAGGAAAAAAAACACCTATATAAGACAAATTGGAAAATAGGGGGGATAAGAGAGTAGTCATAAGATAAGTGAACATTCCATCAAAGAGAAAACAAGACAAATAAAAAAGCATACCTTTAGTTTCTCTCGTTTGATAATTCTCTCACAAAGAAGTCGTAACTTCTCCAATTCAACCTGTGCAAGGAAAAGATAAAAAGGTTTATCATAAATTGAAACACAAAAAAGGCTGGGGAAAGAAACAAAACATAATTTAAAGCATCACATTTTTAATCAAGAATATCTGTGACCAGCATACAAAAAAATAAATGTAGATACAAGTTATAGTCATATGCAGAACACTAAAATTCCAGACGACAAAAACAGATAAGTTACAACTGCAACATGGCAAGACCTTCACAAGCACGCTTGTATAGACTACAGACTTGTTCCAAACATTCCAATATACAATACGGCACTTCTAAAGCTACCTGTTGGGATCTCTTAGAGGGTATTGTGCATTGGTTTCTTTTAAGCGATACCAATGAAGGAATGGAAGGATCACCCCCAACTGCTTGTAGCCCTATAAAGGAGGTTTAAGGAGGAAATTTTTGTGTAGAAAAATCATTCCCTTCAGGGTAAATGGTTGTGGGGATTCTCTTTGGGCCGAATCAGCTAAAAGTAGTGGCGAAGCCATAAATTCTTTCCAGTGGGGTCAAAATTATTACTGAGGTATAAATAATTTTGCGGGAATTTGGGGGCAATGCCCTCGAGCCAATTTTGTTAATACTTTTGTACTTTTGGGTCGCATATATATATACACACTATATATTACAATGACAATATAATAAGTAATAATATATGGTATATATACACTATATTGACTCATAATAGATTTTTTTAATCACAACTGTTCATAATAAATTAATTTATTAATTTTTTTTAAAATAATATAAATTAGATTTTTATTTAGTTTAAAATATTATAGAGAGATATACATATATTGAGAGGATACGAGTGGTTAAAATTTGATTGATAAAGTTATAAATTTTCAATTTGACCCCGTATAGTAGAAAATTTATAAAATTTTAGTGAGAACAATTTATGTATAATACTTAAAATTTTTAAAATTTACCCTACATTATAAAGCAATTATTTTTTTCCAGTGGGGTCAATTGACCCCACAATCTCATATGTAACTTCGCCAGTGGATAAAAGCAAATATGGGATGTGAATCCTACTCATAATGTTGTCATTTCAAGCTAGCCCTTGGATATTTATTTTTCAAAGGATTGAGTTTTTTCCTTCCTTTGATCTCCTTAAAGGTTTGGGATGGGGAATCACATACTTTTATGATAGCATTTGCTTTTACTCCAACTCTACCCTTCATCAAGACCTATAATCCTTCCATCAAAACCTACTGCCCAAACATTTTTGCTCATTCTATAGCCGCCCAAAATCAAATTAACCCTGCAAAATATTCAGTCAACCCCATTTCCATCACAAAACCAAGAGTACCCATCCCCAAAACCATCCCTAAACAAACCAAAATTCAGGGCTTTAAAGAAAAATGAATGACGAGGAACGGGGAAGAAAGCTCATGGAAATTGCAAGAGTTTAATTAAAATAAAAAGCTGCCGAATTGGCATATTTCTTGTGTGTACCGATTGAAGTATTTTGATATAATGATAGAAAAGAATATTCATGTCTCGGGGTAGCTCCTACCCGTAGCTCATGGATTGTCTTTAACCAAACAATAGCACCATTGGGATAGTTCGAATAAAATGGAGTACATTTAGGATACACCGGTGCTAAAACCTTTTTATATTATTATTTATAAAAAATCAGGTATTTAGGTGTAACTGAATTATATATTTTAGTCATAGTAGGTAGATTATTTTGTATCTAAGTTTCCTAAGTATAATAGTTTTCTATCTTAAATACAGCGGGGGTGGGGGTGGGGACTTTCCTTAGTATCTAATAATGAGGGAGTTATGTTCAATTAAACTGATGTAATCCCATCACTGAAATTCAGAGTTAATACCTTGATTTGAGATCAAGGCCTTGTGCCATTGCAGCATCCAGGCACCCTTTTTTTTCCCTATTGCCCCCTTCTTTCACTTCCTTTACTCTTCATGGACCCTTCTTTACAGTTCACTTTCTTTCATTAGTAAATAAAATTCATTATGAGCGCCAAAAAAAGGGGGGAACCCTTGTACACCCGAAAACCTTGCCATACATCACTTGTATTTGTAGAATCATTCAACCCCAAAAAGCTTAGGACCCAACTACTTAAGGAACATAAGTTAAACATTTTTAAACCAGACTGGTGAACCATGAACTCCACCATTCAGTTGCCGCTAAAGATTAACATTTATCGAACTGAATGACACAAGAATTGGATGTGTAAATATAGAAAAGGTTGACTAGGAACATTTAACTTGGTCTCATTATGCTAGAGAACCAAAATTGTATTGAACAATGACTGGAAGTCTGGAAACTAGAACAAAAATTATATCTACCATGCAACCCAAGCAACACACAAAAATCATTCTTACCCTAACCGGTTTAAGACTCTTCAGCTCTTCAATTCCATGCTTTTGTGTCTCAGCCTGCATAAATGCATCAAGGCAAGATGAGAAGTTATAAATAACAAAACAATAATCATTTGCCATACTGTACCAAAAGAGGAATTCACCTTTGCTCTCTCTACCCGGCTATGCTTTTCGCAATATGCCTTGTGCTGCAACTTGCCACCGCTAGTCTTCAAATTCATGTAATAACCAGAACTTCTAGCACAAGAGGGATGAAAAGAGCTCTGACAATGACCATAGTTGCACTGTCGATAATGAAATTGCATATCATTCGATTAATTCTTCCAAAACTAGAACAATAATCTAGACTCAAACCAGAGAATCGGAAAGCAAATGAAATAGTCACCTTTATACAGACACCTTGTTTGCGCCTGCAGATATGACACATGTCACTCCCCTTGGATACTGTCTCCTGGCATTGTTACACACGCAACGATAATAACAAAAATTAGATACTCTCAAAGCATATCTCTAAACCTAGCAAAACCAGCAAATACACGTCTCACCACGTATGTTACATTCTACTTCTCATGCAAACAGTAACAAATATCTATTAAAAAAATAGATATTCTCCACAAATATAAGTCAAGAATTCAAATTCATGCAAACAGTTGCAATTTAAATTATCTCTAGTAGGTTTAAATGAATTGAAGAAAGTTTACAACTATTTCCAGATCAACCATTTGGTAGATGGACATACCATTCCCTGAATAGAATTTGTTTGGCCCCTTTTGAATGTTGAGTCTAGAACCCACTGCGACAGGAAATAAAAGTTCAAAATTAAATTCATTTAAGTAGAAAATAAAAACCAATTATCCACGGGTTGGCCAATGGGAAGAGCTAATGAACAAAAAATATTACTTCAGCACAGAATGCATGAATCCATTGACCATCAGTCGACTTTCTAAAGGCACCCGCAGTACCACCACATAAAGCACATTCTGCTACAAAATAAGGCTTCTCCCAAGAATTAACAACTGGAGCTCCAAAGCATCTAGATGAAGACAAATCCTCACATAATTCACAGTACCACGGTCCAGTTGAATCTTTCACACTACGATAGCAATCCAAGTGAACTGCAACCTGGTAGCATAAACAAAGTTAAAACACAACTACGTATCTATATTATCAAATGTAATTGTCTCAAAGGTTATGAACCTTGCAACTCGAACAGACTAAGATTGGATTCAAAATTGTCTCAGACCGTCTGCAGATTTCACAAGTTCTTGGATGTTCTTTAGAATAATCCAAACTTGACTGGACAGCATCAGAATTCTTTTCTGATGAAACCATTGTTATAGCCAACCTTGAAAGCGTCTCCTTTGCTCGCGGCATCTGCTGAGAGTAAGGCGTAGCCCTTCCACTATAAGGATTCACTTTCAATGGGTTCTGCAAAGCAAGTAAAACAACAATAATGGCACAACAAAGATGCCGAAAATATAGGTTACAAGACTGAGTTTTTGCTAAATCCATCTTCATGAGTGAAAAATAATGTTTTCTGAATGAAGATAACTTACTATGTCCTGGTGTGCAGATTCATCCAGAGGATCTTTCCTAAATGAAGAAATCCTAGATGAAGCTGCAGCAGCAGCAGTTGCAGCAGCAAGTACAGCCTGAGCTTCCTTGTGGCGCCTTTCTTTTCTTCCCTGCTTTTTCACTTCTCTAACCTCACAAAGATACTTATTAACTATTACGGCATCCCATTTTTGTTTTCCTAAGGCATCAATCTCCTGTGGAAGACTCTTCAGAACCTTACAAATCAAATCATCTGCACAAAAAGTTTTGCGCGAATCCATGAGATAGATTACATCTAAAAAGAAAATTCTGCGCACTGCAAAATCTCAAGTACAATGTTTTCAAAGCAACTGACATTTAAAAATGAATGACCAGAAGAATGCCAAAAATGTCAAAAGGAAAAAGAAGAGACCACTAAACCGCTTTCTTGAAACTGCATTCTGGAGTAGCCGCTGCTGAAAAAAGATGAGTTCTCCTTCCACTTCATCTACAGGAGACTGTTCTAAAATGCCCATATTCCTAGCCTTGGCCAGTTGTTCCAGATTTACTCCAAATTTGGAAGTCAAGTCAGCAGAAGTTGGGTTTGGACTCTGATGATTACAACAAATGCTAGAACTGGAATATGACTCTGGTGCAGAAACTTCTTTGTCCCTCAAACCTGCAATGAGAACCAAGTAACTACATGACTCTAACGAGAGACTGAGAAAGACAAAAAAAAAAAGCGCCAGATGAGACTTTTACCATCATACTCGGAAATCATCAGCTTTGTAACCACCCCGCTCGGCATTTGTGCCAAAGTCTTCTGTATGGATGAGTGAATGTAAGAGCTAGAAAAAGCTTCCACTTTACTGCAATTCACAAATGTAGATATTGTAAAAATTCGGGCCAAATCCGCATAATTCCATTGATAAGAAGTAAAGAAAGATCCAGCGTAGATCAAATAGCCCCCTCTTTAGATAATACCGTGAACAAAATAATCTGTTTCTAATGCTTACATGAGGTCAGGGATGTGATTCATAGCAACAACAGAAATAGGATTTGCAATACTGAAATCCACAATAGCATTCTTGTCAGAGATAGTAGCCTCCTCTGCCTGACCATTGTCAAAAACAGTGCAATTTAAAGGCTTGGCTGGATCACCTGTACAAGATATGGTATAAATATGAAAAGAATCATATCAACGCAAATGCAATCTCAATAATTAAATTACAGTTAGACTAGTCCTTGTTACATTTTTTTATATCTCCAATAGTTGCAGTCTTGCAGACATATAGAAAAAGACTAGCATATTCATCCAACATGCCAATAACTGTTGAAAGGACCATAATTACTGCAAATAACAAAAAGTTAATTATGTCTTTTGCCTTAAGGAGCCCTATAAAAGCCTCATTTCGTCCTTTTACGATTTATTATAGGAACCGAATACAAGTTTAAATATAGTCATCAGAATTTGTATGAACATGTGTACATGGGTTTCACCATGCTTTCAAGCGCTTATATTGCATTGATCATTATCAGATAGCATATATATATTGCAAAAGGCTTCAACAACAAGGGCACAAGTTGGTAGAAACCATTAAACTACTATGTAAAGCAAACCTTCAATCTTAGAAGAATTTCTTGCCAAAATATCATGAGAGCCACCAGGCTCAAGCAAAATCTGCACACGCCAAAAAAATAGCTGATTATAATATAGTTTTTGAGTTGGTATAATCAAAAACCAACAAATAAGAAGAAAGACATGTTATTTAAGAAGTAAATTGTTGACGATAATGGTGCTAGCAGCGTTGGGCATCAAAAATGTTTGGCAGAGGCGGTATTAAGGGTTAAGATGAAGTTGTTAATACACAGTAAAACTGCAGTATAAGGTTCAACATTTTCTTCTGTTCAAGCCTGACAAAATGTAACAGAATATATTTCACACTAATCACACAATATGGTTCGAATAGCAGATGACAGAGTACACTGTAAAGAAAGCAGGCTATGAGCCCTGCTGAAGAATGTGAAAAATAAAAAGGCAGCAAAATTATCAACAGAATTTGGCATTCATGATATACAACATCCAAGTGACAGACATTCTTGGAGGCAGGGTGGAGAATGGAGTTTCCCAAAGATTAAAACATTCCAAGGAGTTCATCAGACTTCCTCTAACAGGTAGAAGATGACTGAAAGATATGAAGTATGGACGACAATGTGATGAGAGCTTGAGGTCATTAGTTATGCTCGCTTACTTTTGGAAACCAGGTAGTGGAGCTCATAGTGATTCAAGTACCCAAAGAAGTACAAAGAAACAAGTAAACTGAGAACAAAACACTAAAAATGTCGAAAGAAGCATACAACTACTGCTAGTATTCCGTATTATCTCCAGTAATTCTCTCTTCTGGAATTAACAAACCCTTAAACCAATTATTCAAATGTGTGTACCATGAAAGCAGAAAACAAATCACAAGAACATAATTTTTAAATTGGAGATATATTAACTGTACCCAGAAGCAAACCTACACAATCTTAAACGCCTGAGGTCCACAGGTATTACTAGCCGAGAGATCAGTTTACTAGTTTAGAGGAACTATATGTACCCTAGTCATATCCCACAAGAATCTCCTGCTAGCAAACAAAACTAGGATGATTATAAATTAACCCACATTTGCTTATCAATTTAACTGTTTCCTATTTCGCAATTAAATTGTGTAAAAGCTTATTTATTTATTGTTTATGACGTACGAAGACAGTTTATCATAAAGAAAGTTCAAGAAGAAAACAACTGTTGCTTTACTTGTTCAATAATGCATTCATAGGATCAAACAATGAACAATAAATTATGATTGGCTAGTAATCATGGAGTAAGGACAACCTTCTGGGTGGCGTCAGGAAGAGATTCTTTACTTTGACAAGCAGGCTCATCTCTGACAAGATGGCCACTTTTATCATCCATTGCTACCTCATCATCATTAGAACTTGCCCTAGACGAGCATACAACTTTGTTATCCTTCAGAATCTTAACGTTGCTTTTAGTTCGTCTTCGTGGTGGTATTGACGTAACAGGAACAACATCAGGAACATGAGATTCTGCTACTGTAACATTTGTATCATCAGCGACAAGTTTCTCAACCTTGGGCACATTTGTTGATTTAAATCTTACTTTCAGATTTCTCTGTAAAGTACCAATATAAGCATTGTTTTTAAGCCATTCAACTATTTTGCATTGCAATTCCGGAACCGAACGATCATCCTGCAGGCAGGAAAGGGTATTCACACACAGACAAAAAAAAGGAGAGGGATAGGCACCCAGCAGCTATATATGAGTATGTGTACATGTAGCAGCAACTATTCTGATCAGACACTATAGATAGGAAAAAATCATGGAATTAAGTATTCCTACAAGATTTGACACCAATGACTCAGGAGAAACACCGATCTCTGAGGCTACATCATTCACGTTGACTTTTCCTCCATCAATCAGCTATAATGAAGTATAAACACAAAATTGTTAAAGAAATTATTTTTTCGAAAACCAATACAGGAAAATTGCATTGAACTCTCATAAATATGAATATCTTATAGTACCTTCTTTAGGATCAAGGTAAAGCTCAAAGAGTCATTTGTGTTGATATCTTCACCACTTCTCTTATCTAATATATCTGCATTAACGGGTAGCTGAGTACCACCACAATCTGACTGACAAGTTGGATTCAGTATGGCATCCGACAACCCAATCTCATCAGATACACTACCATCCACCCTGTCCAAATCCATATCTGCTGTTTCAAGATGGAATGCCGTTTTATCTCCATTTCTTCTGCCAATTTTTATCTTATGTGGTTTGATCGCTGTAGATGACACTGGTTGATGTTCAATAATGTTGGAATCAGGACCAACTGGTCCAGACTGGTCTCCTACTTGTTGGGTAATACTATTATTCTGGACTTCTGAGTGCTTCAAGCAAAATGCGCGCAACTCAACCTACAAAGTTCGAAAAGAAAAAGAAAATTGATTTATCACTTTACTCAGCAAGCTTTTGTATTATATATAAGGGTAAAAAGGGTATAACAGAACAGCCGAAATTACACCAGCAAAATAGCACATACTACCAACAAAGAAATTCCAATATAGACAGTTAGACACCCGTAAAGAAGTACCCCACAGGAGAACCAGATAATTAAACAGATAAAACTTACATCATCACAGCCAAATTTGCCCCATATCTCCATTCTGTGTCTCGCCTCCCTTGCACATATAGGATGAAAAGAAGCTCTACAAGCTCCTAAACAGGCAACAATACAAAAAGATATGTCAATAATGCACAGTAGACCAGAGGAAGACAATAGAAACCCATATAATTAGAAGAGTAAATTGTCACAGAAAACATACTCTCTTCTACCACAGCAACACAGTTAAGATGTAACAGATCAGAAGATTCTACAGAAACAGATATAAGCATACTTTGACCATCAATTGGAGAAGATTACCAGGTTAGTAACCATCTAGGCAACAACAAAATCAGCACTGTATGTTTATGTTTAGCAGAAACAAAAAATTTAATCAAAAGCTAGACATGATTCTATTTTCACTATTCAAAATATGACCCACACATGGAGGAAATCAAAACAGACTATTGGAAAGTACCTAATCATTAAAATTTAGACCTACATTAGGAGAAATAAACGCTTCATCCATGAACATAGCTATTTACAAAAGAATAGGTAAATGCACTTTAAACGAACAAACAGAATATTCACAAAAGTTTTCGTTGTCAGAATTCTGAGAAACAGAAACAAAGTAAAAACAATACTATGTGATTACTTGCTTGTTTATCTTCCTCGGTCATTCTTTATATAAGTATTTTCCAAAGATATTTCAAATGTATTCTTACTTACTGGGCTAAACAGGCTTTCTGTTTCTTACTATTTTGCATAATATTAGAGTATTCATAATCACATAGGTAAGCTCCAAATAGGTTCACAAGACTTTAAAACATATTCAAACCTAAACAACTGAAAGTTTTCCAGCAGAAGTACAAAAGGATCAATAGGCTGTTGGATGCTTCGAACTACAAAATCTAGACATGCAAAACATGAATTACCAGAACACATTAAACAGACATCAATAGGATACACATTCACATACCAGGAGAACAAACAGTCGCATCAATATAAGTATAGTGAAAATTCAATACGAAAAATTTGCTTGAATATCAATTTTCATTTGTCAAAACTAGCACAAAAAGAATAGCAAAAAAGGAATCCATCAGAAATTGCAGGCACAATTTATTTAAAAAGAAAAGGGAATACAATGAAAGAGCAAACAAATGTACTTCTGGCACATGTTCCAAACTAACTAGTTGGTAAAAGATCAAACAAGTAAAATTTCCCATAGTATAAACACATATATAGATCATTAAGATACTTTCTGCTATCAGCTCATGTTCTATCAATGACAACATCTCAAAATCCAACAGCTAATTACACATTTACGGCTGATAGCAGTTAACTAGATCCTAGAAGCTGCTCTAAATAGATTTCCAGAACTCCCATTGCAGCTTCAAAGTTAAAGTAAGATACAATGTCAGGACCATAGTTGTCACGGTGCCAAGGTGGGTAGTTGACCGCCAAGACTAGAGTTACCAGATACTCTCATAAACCTAACCAGGGGCGGATCTAACCAGGGGTGCTGTTTTTATTTTTATTTTTATATATAGATACAAGGGTAGAGACAAATATGTAAATTAATAAACTCAATGGGACAGATTAATGGAAGAGTTAAACTTAGGAGGACAAAAAAAATTATATATACATAGAGGTACCAAGCTTCCTAAAAGGCATAGCGATAACTTATAATTATATTTTGTTGCACATTTATTTGTTTACATGGTTATAAATGTATATATATAGGTATAACGCTCTCATCTTTTATCGTTTTAATAATGTTTCTCATTTAATTAGGGAATTGATATTTGCACGAACAAGTAAAATTTTATATTTTCACAAGTTTCTTCTCAGATAAGAGGGGCACATTTACTATTCATGTGAGACAGAGATCTTGTGGAACTATAACTTTTACTTGTGAAATCGCTTCTTAATTTTTGTCAGTTTAATCTTTTGTCATATACTTTTCATTCAAATATTTTAAGTTAAATTTTGGTGTTTTTTTTTTCTTTGGCATACTGAATTTTACAAGACCAACCTTGCGGTGAAGAAAAATATGACAATGAAGAGGACTTAACATGACAAAGCTACAAAGTTTTTATAGCTTGTTTTTCTTACCTCTTTACTTGTATTAATGATTAAATATTTTAGGTACTATAACCTTTGGGCCACCTACATTTGTTTCGATTACAAGTTTTGTACGTTTTGTCACTTGATTATTACATATTTAGTTGTGGATTATACAATTGGTTACTTATACAATATAATGTTTTATTTGATGTTGATTACAAATTAATAAATATTTTTAATTTGCAGTGATTTGATTATTTAATAGCAGCATTGTCGAAGAAATTTCTTCTCGATAAATTAAAAAAAATCACAATATGTAATTAGTGAAGGAAATGTAACCTTTCTAAAGTAAATATTTTCTTCACAAATTGTTATTTATGAAAGAAACATTTTGACTAGTTATTTCAAAATGTTAATTGTGAGGAAATCATTTCCTCACCAAACAAAAATAATCTTTTACAATCAGTGTTCTAAAAATCCCCGCCTAGGTCTGCCTAGGCCGGCCTAGCACCTCACCTAAGCCCAAGGCGGCAAAAAAAATCCTCCAGAAAATTAGACGAGACCTAGGCGGAGAGTTTTTTTATTTTAATAACTACCCAACCCAGATCGTGATATATTTATTTTTCTAATGATTTACCATATTCATAATACAGGTTGTAATATATCAAATCACAATAAGAAGTGAACAATATCAAGTCAAAATGGATAATTTTATTATAGTTGTAATTTTTTGAACTTGTACCGACTTCAAATTATATAAATGATGATACATTTGTAATGTTTAGTTTAATTCAATATAATTCTTAAATTTATTTTTAGTTTCTTAAGTTTTAATATTGAATTAAATTATTGAAATTTTAAATTTTATTATTTAATAGCAATCTTATTTATGAATAAAACTAATACGTTAAAAATATGTTTGAACTTTGAACAATTGCATGTTTGTGTTTGACCTTTGACATTAGCAATATGGATATGTGTTTGAGCTTTAAGCAAAAACCTTTATTATCTTTATTATAGATTATTTTGCTTTATATTATTGTTTTGTTTGGATAAATGTAAGATAAAATATTAAAATTGGCTAAAAATAAAAAATCCCGCCTAGGCCCCCTAGGCGCTAGGCCCCCCTCGGCCGCCCGCCTCCCGCCTAGCGCCTTTTAGAACATTGTTTACAATATATAATTTGTGAAGAACATATTCTTCACAATATATCCATCACAAAAAATATTTAGTCACTAACTTAGAGAAAGATACTTTTAGCGAGAAGCTCGTGTGTGGAATTGTGCCAAGAAAAGTTTTCTTTACAATAAATCTCTTAATATACTATTTCACATTTGTCCTTCATTGTCAGCCCTTTTCCTTGTAGTGAAAATCCGCCCCTACTAGGAAATATTCCTGAACCTAATGAACCGCATATCGGTACTTGCGTACCCAAACAAGGCACTCTTACGTACCAATACTCTAAATTTAGAGTACTGAAAAATTGCTTTGTTGTTTAATTATAATTGCACAAATATCAATACTATAACTTAGTATTAGATGCTCAAACATTACATTAGTATTAAAATATTTATAAAACAATCAACTTGTTGATTCAACTAAAAATCTTCTATAAAATTTAAGTTTAAGAGAATTCCTAACAGTAAGAATTTATATAAAGATACCCTAAATGTATCGCGTTTTTTTAACTATATAGTGTAACGTGACACGTATTCAAGTATAAGCAGAAAGCTAAACGACGCTAAGCGATAAAGCATCCGTCATGGCGTCCGTATGACAATAAGCCGTTAACAATATGCAATTTATACATTATTTATTTACTTCAAAAAAGTATATTGCACAATAAAATTTTATATACATTAAAATCCAAAACCTAACAACTAACACGAGTCATAACTCATCAAAGCTCAAGCAAAGTCATTTCCATGTCCCTCATGAGCATTACTCTCATTCAAAGGAGTAGGGTCATAGATTGGGTAATGGGTAATGGGTAAAGTCCATGGGTTATGATGAGTCACGGTAAAAAATGACTTAATCACTTAACTTGGGCCAACTAACAATACATGAGCCTTAGCAGTTCGGCGTCCAAGCTATTGCCTTACCTTTCTTTAATGCCTAGACGCCATGGCGACGCCACGACAACTATGACAACTATGGCAAGGACTACTTGAAGAGATTGTGCGCCTTTGTTGGACAATCATCAAAAACTAACACTTCACCGACATGCTCAGCCATGTGCACACAACTTTTTGAATAGCAAAGTATACTAGAAAGACCAAAAAGAGGGGAAGGGGAGAATCCACATGTACAAATGAAAAGAGAAAGTCACATGTATCAAAAAGTTAACTCTAACCAAAAGTGCAGCATGTCAATAAGAGAACACATTTCTACATCCTCAAAATCTCTTCTATGTCCACTTCTTGACATATCTAAAACTTGGATTTTAAAATTTTAAATTTGCAAATGTGTTCTATACCTCTTGGAAAAAACATGATCAATAAACCTTGTACTTCAAGATAGAGATTTCTTTAATGTGCAGAAAATGTATATTTTTTTGATAAGTTGTACGTATATGCATTATTATATACCCATATACTTGGACCCTTTTTTACTGATAAGTAGTATTTTACTATATTTTAGGATAAGAAATGCATAAATATTTAAATATTATTATTGTTTACAGATTATGAGTGATTATAAACCTTTGGATTTTAAAGTTTCAATTTTTAATATTATGCATGCAATATATTAATTACATAATTTGTTTCTTCCAAAATTTCAAGATTTAAAAATACGAGAGATTTTAGTAGAGAGAGAATACATAGTCCACCAGAAAAATATTATCTTCTTCATTAACATGTCATTGTCATGTCATGATTTTCAATGTTGACTTGTCTATGTCGTAACCTTACATTCCTAGTGCAGTTACTATTCCCATGTTTTGTTGCAAGTAGACAAGAAATCTAACGTCTAAATTGAAATAAAACATTGAACTCAATTGAGTTTTGCCTTGTATAATACTTTTATTCCATTTAACATTTGAACCTTCAATTTTAACTGACCACGACTACTTCCACTGCCTTGAACTAAAACTTTTAAGTAGCTCAAGCTTTAAAATCATACCATGCCAAAAGACTATACAACTATACTTGTTGACACGATCCTGATTAGGGACAAATCAAATGATGAGACAAATCCTTTTCAAGAGGAGAGGAATGATGAGGGTATGCTTAGCTTGAACGTGGATGGGAATCAAGTAGATAAAATTTGGGTTGATCCAATTCAAGAGTCAGTTGGACCAATTACAAAGGCTAGAACTAAAAGGTTCAAGCAAGGCCTCAATGGATTGATCCAAGATGTTTGGGCTGAAGCTAACTCAAGGAGACCCAAGGAGGAGGCTAAGGAGTATAAGACACAAGTTTGGATCAGTTTGATACAAGCCCAATTCAGGAATTAGAGAAGATTTTGTTTCCTAAAATATTAGGCAGATTATATTGTATTTTGTTTCCTTCTATTTTAGGTAATTTAGCATGATTCTAGGAAGGGTTATGATTTATTTTGATTGCAATTCTAGACTTCTAGTAGGGTAAAACTAGGGTAACACTTTTAGGGTTTTTATTACCATAATTAAGTCCTTGTACTAGCATAAATAGGCCTCAAGACCAAGGATTTTGGTACCGATTGATTTAATAATACTTCTACTTTTTAGATTACTTGAGAGTATTCTATTTTGTTCTTTTCAAGAACACTTGATCTTATCGGTGTGTCCGTAGCCTGTAGCGATCAATCCAATTTATAAAGAATCGATCCATAGGTGTTTGTAGCGTCTCCTATCATACATCAACCGTTGATTGTACTAAGGTTCCTGCTTCAATATAAGTCATTGATGTTCCACCCATAATATTGCTAGAACAGTCTGGGCAACGACCACCTCGCGCAAGCATGTCGTGGAGTATCACTTGGTATCAAAGCCAAGTTTCTAGCCAGTTACTTATCCTTTTATTGTTCTTGTTGCATATTATTAAAAAAAAAATCCGCATATTATTGTTTTGTGCCAACACAAATTCACAACGTCAATCATTGTTTCAAATACGCAGCTATCAACCATCTTCACATCCGAATACATCATCATCAATTTCAAACAAGCAAAGCCATAAATCCCGCAAGCCTAACAAGCTTTCCCAAAATTTAAAGGCATACAAGAAGTAAGCCAGTCCAAAATCAACAATAAACTACTAAGCCCAACCGAAACAATTAATCTGAGAAAAGGTGTTCCAGACCGTGTGCATCAAGGTCGCCTAAATACTTTCAATTTAGATTGTTCTGGATAAACTCTGAATTGGTTGTAATAGATTACATTTATTAGTAATTAGTTTAAGAAAAGAACATAAAAAAGAATACTTGAGGGGGAAAAAGGCAAGAAAGGTGAGCTCAAAAGAGGGTAAAAGCCAACATTGGGTGTATACACGAGCATAATTGAGTGATTTATTGTTTGAGCAAAACACGCAAAGGAGTGTGAGGAATTATTATTTTTTAACCCTTGTTTTGCAACAAACATGTTTGGCTATAAGGAGTCGTTGAAATGAAATCAAGAGTTCGTATGGATTCTTTCATGGATGAACGGAAAAGAACATGGGAGGAGAAGTATGAGAGGCATCGTAATAGATTTTATCATGGACGTAGGGAGCATCCTCAAAAGCCTATGGAGCAAGTACAGCCTAAATAGGTAAAGGAGGACATCATGGAGGCGGCTCGTAAAGGGTTGGAGGCATGTTGGTTACAGCCACAAAACATTCCTAAGGAACATATGGACCGAGTTCAGCCGAGGGAGGTAATAGTTGAAGAACATCATACTACCCGTGAGAAGTTATTGGTGACGAGAAAAGCTACAAATGTGCAAGTTAAAGAGGAAGATACAATGCAGCAAAAGGACATCTTTTATAATAGGTTTCTAGTCCAAAACAAGATGTGTAGTGAAAAAATTAATTGTGATATTTGTACTAACATTGCTAGCATTACAATGGTGGAGAAGCTAGGTATGTCTACAGTTGCACATCCTCAAACTTACAAGTTGCAAGGGATCAATGATTGTGAAGAGGTAAATGTGAATAGACAAGTGTCAGTTTCTTTTAGCATTGGCATATATGAAGATGAAATACCATGCGATGTAATTCCAACGCATACTTGCCCTTTATTACTTGGGAGACCATGGCAGTTTGACAGGCGCGTGAAGCATGACAGCTTAACGAATCAGTACTCATTTGTTTGTGCATAATCAAAGATCAGTCACTCTTTGTCCTATGACACCCGAGCAATTCCATGAAGATCTAATGCACTTACAAAAAGATCGTGATCAAAAGCAAGAGTGAACAAAAGAAAGAGAATGATCAAAAAATTGAGAGTGAAAAAGAGAAAGCAAATAAAAGTGAGGTTTTAAACAAAAGAGAGATTGAAAAGAGTGAGGATGAAAAGAATAGAGAGATTGAGAAAAGTGGGATCGAAAATAAAAGAGAGAATGAAATAGTTGAGAGAAAAATTGAGTAAAAAGAAAAGAGGGAAATAGGTGATTATAAAAAAGAGTGGGAAGGAGTATTGTATTATAAACGGCCAATGATTGTACGTTCGAACAAAGAGGCGCTTTTGAATACCAACCCATTTAACTTTTTTTTTGTCTAGTTCTGTTATTTCTCTATTTCGGGTTGATAACATACCCAATGTTATTATTCCATATCAATTGGCCTATAACATTCTCGAGGAGAAGACAGAGTTACAAAGGCATGTTGGAGGGATGATGGAGAGGGGTATCGTGAAAGTAAACACGAGTTCGTGTGTCGTTCATGAGATCATAGTACCTAAGAAGTATAGGACGTCGAGCATGTTCGTTGAATTTCAATTGGTAAACAAGTATCGATATTCTTTTCTTTGCTTAAGATAATATGCTAGATGAATTGCATAGTACTTGTGTTTTGTCTAAATTTGATTTGATTAGTAGTCATCATCAAATTAGCATGAGAGAATGTGTTAGATGGAAAGTTGCATTAACATGTGATTTGTATAAGTGGTTAGCTATTTCAGTTAGATTAACTAATGTATATAGTATTTTTAAAGTTTATTAATACATGAAAACATGCTTCCAAAATTTGTTTTATGAAGGATGTTTGATACATGTTGAGTTAGTTTATGATCATATTGTTTATGCTCGTTTTCAATGTTCTTATTTTCATACTGTTCAATCAGTGCATAAATTGCCATTATTTGACAATAGTTGTGATCATGTCTTTCCATTAGAGTTTTCACCTTGTGAAGTTGAATGTGACCTTTTAATTCCATTATTTGAATGAAGTTGAAAGGGAAAGGTTGATTATGTTGTGCAAATTCAAGATAAATGAGAAAAGCATGGATCATTGTGCAAACCAATCAGAACAATGCATTGAAAGTCTAAAGGAAGTATCTTAATTTTTTATCTAGGAAATTATGCATTAAAACTTGTGTATTTTGATTTCATGGTGATTACACAAAAAATACATGTTGTTTGGTTTTGTTTTTTGTGTTTGCATGTGCGACATGAAAAGTTTCAAAGATTGATATTTGATCTAGGAAGATATGGAACTTTTCATATCCATACTTGCGTTACTGATAATGCATACATGTTAATGTTACCAGGTAAGAATTATGATTGCGTTGTTGCTAAAGTTGCTAACTTAGTTCGTTTCGATGAAGGGAAAGATTTGAGGACAAATCCTATTCAAGAGGAGGGGACTGAAACGATCCTGATTAGGGTCACATAGACAAATCTTTTTCAAGAAGAGAGGAATGATGCAGGCATGCTTAGCTCAGACGTGGATGGGAATCAAGGGCATAAAATTTTGGCTAATCCAATTCAAGTGTGAGTTGAACCAATTACAAATATTAGAACTAAAAAGTTCAAGCAAGGCCTTAATGGATTGATCCAAGAAGATGTTTGGGTTGAAGCTAACTCAAAGAGACCCAAGAAAGAGGCTAAGGAGCATGAGACACAAATTTGGATCAGTTTGATACATGCCCAATTCAAGAATTAAAGAAGATTTTATTTCTTAAAATATTAGATAGATTATATTGTACTTTGTTTCCTTTTGTTTTAGGTAGGAGGGGTTATGATTTATTATGATTGCAATTCTAGAGACTTCTACTAGGGTAAAATTAGGGTAACATTTTTAGGGCTTTTTTTACCATAATTAAGTCCTTGTACTAGTATAAATAGGCCTCAACGCCAAGGGTTTTGGTACCGATTGATTTAATAATACTTCTTCTTTTTAGATTACTTGAGAGTATTCTATCTTTGTTATTTTCAAGAACTCTTAATCTTATCGGTGTGTCCATAGTGATCAATCCGACTTGTCAGGCATTGATTGTAAGTGTTTGTGGCGTCTTCTACCATACATCAACCATTAATTGTACCAAAGTTACCGCTTCAATATAAGCGAGGGGTCAAGGTGTACCCATAACCATTGCTCCAGAAGATTCATTTGGTCAGTCCTTTCTTATGAAGCAATTCACTTATAAGCCAGTAGCACTAGCCAAACTATACCGAAAATTAAAATCCATATGTCACTCAATAAGGTTTCTAAAATCACAAACAACATTGTCCACCCCATACTGTTTCAACATGGACCAACAAGCATTTTATCTCTGTTTATCAATATTTTTGATAATTGGTAATTCTACATTTACATATCCCCCATCCCACTCCACCCATTGGTCCTCCAACCCAGATGATAAAGATTAAGATTCCCCTTCGATCTTAAAATCAGGGAACTAAAGTAAGTCTTCAATAGATTTGAGAACAAATTGAACTTGAATAAGACTGCAATCCAAATTTCATGTTCTCATTTAGCTGGAAGTACAAAAAAAATTACTTGGCACCTATTCAAATCTACTTTTACATAAATCGAAATCATCACAATATACTATTAACTAGCATATTATCAACGTCGCCACTTGGAAAATATTTGAATCTACCTTCCATATCAAACGAAAACTTCACAATATACTGTTAACTAGCATGGTATCAATGTCAAGTTGTCAACTACATTGAGTCAAAGATGGCACTTGAAATCCCTAATTTTAAAAGCAATCTCCAATAGCTCTCCACGACAACAATGAAACAACCAACTTCTCTTACTTGAAGACGGTGGGAAAAACACCTTCCTCTGCATCGACTACAACTCTGTCATGGTGACTAGACCAAGTATTAGCAGCGAAATTAATATTAAAGTTGTAGCTTGCAACAGTTTGGACTTCAAGGTATCTTGAAAATAGCTTCTTCATTCTTTCAAGTTTTTCTGGGCAGATTAATGACAAAAGCCAAGCACATTTTGTGTTTATTGCATCAATGTTAGCTCCCTGAACCTTCTAAATTTCACTTAATCAAGATGTTGAGCAAGTCCAATTATTCTTTAAATTATTTCATTTGTAATATTCTATACCAGATAACATGAAGTACATCAGAGATATTATCAAACAGACTGTATTAACAACAATCATCCTAAGAGATTGGAACATGGACCTTCATACAGCTCAAGCCAATGGCTGACAACATAGAACCATGTTCTAGAAACTAAGATCACACGGATGACAAGAGAAGGCTCTTAAGGTTAAAAGGCAGCAAAGCTGTAAAGAATACTCACAACACCAATATACCATTACACTAATGGAACCCCAGAACGATGGTTAAATAACGAAGGGCTTACGTAACGCATTTAGTCACTTCGGTGACTTAAATCTTTTATTAACGCAACTACTCTTGATCCAGCAGATTCCTTGAGGGGCAAGAGAACAGAAGCAATCTACATCTTAGCTTCAGCATGCAGTTAACAATATTGAGAACTTCTTCCAGTGATCTCATCTCGAGCATATTATACGACTTTACATATATAAATGTGAGAGAGAGCGAGATAGATATATAGATATACATATAAAGAGAGAGAGGGGCAGGGAAACTGTGAGTCTTAAAAACTATTTAACTGCTCTGCATTAGTTTTAGAGTGAAGTTGACCAACTTAAACAGAGGATCGAACTGGTTGCACAATATAGGAAAAGCTAAACTCCATATTATGTTTATTTTAAACTCCATTTGGTTGCAACCCAACATATTGTAGTTTTCTCTGAAAGTTATATTGGTAAGAACAATACCGAAACAAAGTGGTTTTAAAAAATGCCAAAGGAATTGGAATCCTGTAAGCAAATTAGAAATTAGAAATTAGAAATTAAAAGATATTATAAGCTGTCAACACACGAACAACTGATGCATGCTATGGACCAGTAATAAAATATTTTTTTTCACATGTGCTATACATTTATCCTTCCATCCAGTCTTCCCTGTCTCATCATATACAGCCAAATTTCCAACCAAAAGGACCTATCAAATTTTTAAAAGTTGCAGATTATGTCAGGAATGAGACAAGTTGATGATCTGAATCATTTAATTAACAAATAGATACACAGGAGATAAATAGGCCACAATTTATTTAAAAGAGAGAGCTAAAGAAAATTGAGAGATATTGAGAAAAGAGGGAGGTAGGAAACCGAAAACATCAAAACTGTTTATTTCATTTAGTCAGGTCATTTTGTAGTTACAAGTATGGTTCAACATAACAGGAGCCAAATTTTATCTAGAAGACAAGAATACACACAAGTAAACCGCATACCTAATCACCAATAAACTAGACCATCCAACAAAGAAGTACAGGGTGGTGTAAAAAGAAATAAAGCAACAAAACATACCATTGCTGCATCGTATACAAGCTCCACACCTCATCTTGCATAAATGACAAATTAACTTCAGCCGAGTTTCCCTAATTCCCTCAACATTCATGATCGGCTCCATTGTCCTAGTGTCCTCTATGTAGACCTCAGGCATCCACTGGCAACAAAACAAGTGTGCAAATTCTGCACATTCGCCATTATCACTTCCATGGCCTCTCTTCCGCACAAGTTTTAAAGCACCGCCCTGTTTTGGGCAGAGTAGACAAGATCTTTCTGATTTTTCAGTTTGATTCCTCTTCTTACACCAAGAACACAACCAAGACTCAGATACATCTTCCTGCACGCCATAACATCTTTGGTGAACTGCCACATTACACATACTACAGACAATCAATCGATTCAACTGGTTGCCAGTATCACCCAAACTACAATAATGGCACAATGAAGATGACCCTTCAACAGCAGAAGCAACAAAAAGTTTCTCCAGACCTGCATCCCCACCCAAAAGCTTCCGTTTCTTAGAAGGGCGTTCTGAAGTCAAATGCACCTTACTCCTAGAACCTAAAAGCCACTCTAAACCACTAACCTGCTTAGATAAAAAACAATCCTTCTCTACTAGAGGCAATTCAGTACCTCCCGCACTATCGACTTTCATGTACTGCTGCTCCTTTTCCTCCTTCACTTCTTCTTTAACAACAAACTCAACATTAAAATCACTCGCATTTCCATTAATATCACCATTACACAGCTTAACCTTTTCCGGACATGGTATTAAAAAACAATTTTGCCAACGCGAAAACCTTAAAGAAGATGCCTCATCCAACTTCTCAACATCCTCAACACTCAATCCCCTGAAATACTCTTCAGTTTCCACCCAAATGTTGGGCCCACGACTCTTCTCCAGCCTTGAAGACTTTGCTTCAGCACCCGAATGCAACTTCTTATGCCTCTTCCGCCCATCAGAATGCTTGGACAACAAATTAGCCAACTCCCTAGGGAGATTAACCGAATTACAATCCTGACCATCCTCTAAATCAAACGGAGACCGCTCGCTGAGTGCCTTCCGAGCCTGCGTATACAAATCAATATCTACATAAAGTGGCGCCTTTTTCCCAGTATCCAAATTTACACTCTTCTCCAGCAAAAACTCCGTCGGTGCCCTATAAATTAGGTTTTCTGCGCCGCAACCTCCTTCCTTGTTCCTCCACCGCTGACATCGGCCACCAGTCATTGCCCCAACCAACCACCACCCCCCCTCCAGCATTCCATCACAAAACCTAATCCTGATCCTACCCGTAACCCTAACCCTAATCTCAATCCTACGCGATGTATACACGTACGTATATGTATCTATGTCTAAACAGAAACTGAAATCCGGAGAAAGAAGGGAGTTCGAAAGTGGGATTTTCGCGGCTAGGGTTAGGGTTTTTTCTGTGGTGTTCTAGATCCGTTTTTTCTTTGTTTTTTTTCTTTTTTTTTTAATGGTGGGGCTTATTTTTTTGTCTGCTGTTGGATTTCGAGAAAAGGGAGAATAGACAATGGGGAGAGAAATTCGCGTTGTTTACGGGCAGAGGATTGATATTTTGTTCGGGCAGTGGGGAGGTTATAGTTTGTGTATGAGTGACCGGTGACGTAATACACAGATCTGAAAAATATTACTCCACTATTAAAACAACAAAACCGTTTTGACTTTTTGCGTTCGTGGCATGAATTTGTACACTAATTAATACCTTTACGTGTTGGTATATATTCCTTTTGTTTTTGTTTTATTTAAATATCCTTTATTAATTAATGATAAATAAAGTGTAATTAATTTTTTCCCACTCGCAAAATAAGAATAAAAAAGTAAAATAATTAATGTTACTTCTAGTTGATCTTTATTTCGATGGGATAAGTTGGTCAACTTAATTATAATTTTAAGAATAAAAAGTAGAATAATTAATGATACTTCTCCGACAATAGATATAGTTGATCTAAAATTGTGATCCCTTCAAAAATTACTTTGTTTATTATATTTAGATAATGAAATTATTTATTGTATTATTATATGAGATTATCTTTAATGATAAGTCTTGACATAATTTTTGTGAAACAATTGATACATAAACCTATCATAATGTTGGTCTCAATTCACGACTCGGTTTATCTGGCTGCTAAGACTCTGACGAAAGTTTAGTAAATTTGACTATTTATAATATGGAACTTAAACCATTTTGAGTCCGGGATAACGGAACCCGACCTATTATTAGTTTATAGGTTTAATAAAAAAAATAAGTCACAGTTGTTGATTGTGTTACTATCAAGTATCGCCTTCCAATCTTCCATATTTAGTCTAAGATAATAACGTCTGTTGCACGACTGAGGTTGACCTATGTTAACTCTTTTAACAAAGTTGTTTGCGTTCTTGATAAAAGCAACGCTTGGAAAACACTTTGACTACATGAACTAGAAGTAGAACCGTTTCTTATAAAGAGTTTTGGTCTATTATTTTGGGAGTTCATGAAACAGGGTATTGCACCAAATGATGAAAATACTCACTGTGATATGAGGATTTTGTGTGTGACAATTCCGATCATATCGTATAGGAGTACAAGTCTTATAGGCACCATCAATTGTGATGCTACTTTGAGCTGTTTGCGCTTGATAAATATTTAATTTTCGTGACACTTTATTTTATGCACATATGTCGTAAAGTTGTTTGACAAAAAGTTGTTTAAATGAAAAATAGTTTTTTCAAACAAACGAAAAATTGTTATAAATTACACCATATTTTATATTTTGTAGGCTTAATGATGTCAAATTTAAGGTTAATAAAACTCATTTATAGACATAGTTTAAGTAAATATAAATGTGTAATTTTATTTCCTAAATATGGTGAATAAAAGGGAACTTCATTTGATTTGTGTATATAGTGAGATATTTGGTAAGGTGCAAAATTGTTTAGAAAAATTTAAATTTTTTTAGTCTCATTTAATAGAAAAATATTAGTAGTTATAAGTATAAGGAGTATAGTCTATTTTATTTTGAAGAAAAGAATAAATATTGGGACTATTTAAATTACAATTATCCATTAACTTATTATATTACTATATGTAACTTATATATTTAATACTAATATGTGACGCCCCCAAAATAGGTATACAACATCCATTCTGAGTCGCCAAATATATGGTACAGAAACAACTATAATTTTATTAATACAACTGTCGAGCAAAATACGACAACACTTAAACTGTGAGTTTAAATACAAATATTGTCATCTGCAGACAATATCCACACTCAAATAAGTCCTCATTATAATTATTGATACACTATTTTACAAAATAGTGAGGACTACTAAAATAACTTCTAGAACCATCATTCCACACCCGACTAGTACTCGCTACATTATCGCCTCCTGAGAAGAAAAATGGAACAAAAAGGAAAAGAGTGAGCTCAACTAGCCCGAAAAAAGAACATTATGACTAAGATAACATAGTAACAAATTATCGTTAGTCCTCAACAAGGAAAAATATAATAGAATACAATAGACAACCAGCTTTTAAATCAATATTCGCAATGAAATAATAATTCATTAGAAGAGTTAAGTAGAGAATGAAATATACTATCTTCTATATATGAATTTAAAAGTTCATCGTCGATATTTTATCCTCGTAACATCAATCATATATATACGGAATCAAATATTCATCTTTGACTACAGCCAAAGATATTCATCGATTAGTCGTGTTCATCTAAACACCTATTCATCTTTGCACTACGTACCAAAGATATTTATCGAAATCTTTCATTTGCAGACTTTGAGCCAAAGATATTCATCAGTTGGTCATGTTCATCTAAACACCTATTCATCTTTGCATTACGGCCCAAATATATTCATCAGAAATCTTTCATCTTTGCACTACAGGCCAAAGATATTCAGTAATATCATCATTTAGGACTGAGGATGATGAAAAATAATTTAAAGAAAATGAATCTAGTGAAGCAAAAGAATAAATATTAGGGATTCGTATTACAGTTTTTGTGACGCCCCCAAAATAGGTCCATTCCATCCAACCCATTCTGAGTTGTCAATACATGGTACAGAAACAACTACAACTTTATTATTACAACAGTAAAACTATGAGTTTGAATACAAATATTATCTTCTAGACAATATCTAAACTCCAATAAATCCTCATCACATTTATTGATACATTATTTTACAAAAATGGTGAGGACTACTAAACAACTCTTTCTAAAACCTTCATTCCATACCCCGACTGCGTATTTCATTTATATTCTCGCCTCCCGAGAAGAAAAATGGAACAAAAAGGAAAAGGGTGAGCTCAACTAGCCCGAAGAAGAATATTATGACTAAGATAATATACAACAAATTATCGTTAGTCTTCAACGAGGAAAAATCTAATAAAAATAATGATAGATAAACAAATTTTAAATCAATATTCGCAATGAAATAATAATTCATTAGAAGAGTTAAGTAGAGAATGCAAACTACTATCTTCTATGTATGAATTTAAAAGTTCATCGCTCATCTTTTATCCCTGTAACATCAATCAATATATATCTGGAATCAAATATTCATCTTTGCACTATGGGCCAAAGATATTCTTCAGAAATCATTCATCTCTGCACTACAGGCCAAAGATATTCAATAATATCATCATTTAAGACTGAGGATGATGAAAAATATTTTTAAAGAAACGAATCTAGTGAAACAAAATGATAAGGATTAAGGATTAAGGATTAGTACTTTATTTTATCCATGTTCAAAAATACCTCAAAAATAATCCTAGTAGTGTAAAATTCAAGAATGATCAATACATGGATACAATCAAAGCTAGTATCTAGAATAGATATTTTGGACGAAAAGAAAATTTTTCATTTTTCGATGAATAGTGCCAGTATTAAGTGAATAAGTACAGTATATCGTGAATAGTCAGATATCGTGAATAAGTAACTCAGACACCAAAAGTTCCAAATTTGATAAAACTTCAGATCAATATTTCAACATAATGATATTGAAGAAATAATATCATTACTGAAAAATAATATCCCTTACCTCGAAAGATCGATCTTTCTAATTTAAACACAGGATATAAAGGTATGACTTGGACTTTGCACTCAGAGTATAGCAATACTCAAAGTATACTCAAAATACTCACAAGAATACGCTCGATAATATAGAGAGAAAACTTGATTTACGGTGTGATTTTCAATTCTAACCTAAGCACCCTATTTATAGGAAATTGCTTAGAACACCAAAGCAGAAAATTTAATAAATTAATAATATAATTATATAAATTTCCTACGCATGCCTAGAATCTGATTTCAGCCATCAAACACATGCCACATTCTAGAAAAAGTAAGAAAAAACGTTTTTCTAATTTAAAATAATTTAAACTTCCAAAAATCAATTATTTCGGAGCTTCGGAACTTCAATAATTCACAATAAATATCCCTTTTATTAGAAAATTCGAATCTCGAGAGTTTTTATAGAAAATTCAATTCTCTACAACTTTGCGAGAAGAAAGGTTTTCCAAATTCAAAAAGAAATTCGAAGAAATCCACAAAAGCAGGCGATTTTACGTGCTAT
This sequence comes from Panax quinquefolius, assembly GCA_020205615.1. Lineage (NCBI taxonomy): Eukaryota > Viridiplantae > Streptophyta > Magnoliopsida > Apiales > Araliaceae > Panax > Panax quinquefolius. The sequence goes on along the minus strand of CM035172.1, from coordinate 37,427,348 downwards.
AATCAAATTTCAATCAATAAATGGGGTCCCACCAGACATGTTTAACATGTTTTAAACATTTATTACAACAAAAATACTCTTCCTCCTCGTATACTCATATATCCCACATTCGTTGTAAAAATATCACCATTATTATATTATTAAAATATAATAATATATTTAAATGAATTATTTTATCGTAAAAAGATAAAATTTCAATTTTCAACAATTGTCACATTAAAATTTTTCTCCATCTATATCCACATAAAATCAATATTTTCCTCATCATATGAATCAATAATTAATTATTCACAAATAATATTACGAGAATCATGATATTAACAACCGAGAGGTTCTGTCAAAGAAAGGGGCTTTTCGATAAGAATTTCTTCTTCTTGGTGGCCATGCAATTAGGTGACCAAACCTCTCCTTAGACAAAACTTTCTAGACATTGCAATAATGTTATCTAATAATATTATTCAGATAATATGAATTATTAGCTTCGATAATGAAAAATCTTGTGTAATAACAATTATTGAAACAACAAACGATATAAAATATCAACGCAGCAATTATTAACTCAATAAAATATTGAAAGTAATTACCGTAACCATTATTGAGTGAAGTGCCTTTCACGTAAGAATCAATAATTGGTGCAATCTGGTGGTAATGTGTTTTAACCATTAGTATTTAGTATTTAACGATGAAACTGTAACAATTATTCTGTTATTTTAAACAACTTATATTTGTTGTTTTCTTCATCCAATCGCTTTCAGTTATGGGGCCCCACATGCATTGTTGTGGTAAATGCGAATATTTCCCGACGATCTGAATATTCCACGACCAAACGAATATTCCAACAACAATGAATATTTTATAACCACTGCTTATTTTGAAGTATTTCGTATTTTACCCTCAACTATCCACATTAATCAAATCAACCCTTACTATTTCAAAATAAATAGAGAAAATTAAATTTCATTAATAATAAGTTGGGGTCTTACAACCTCCCTCCTTATGAAATTTCGTCCTCGAAATTGGACGACATACATACCCAGTGTTTGAAAAGGTGAGGATACCTCGCTTTCATTTCCGCTTCCAATTCCCGTGTCATTTCCTCTATAGCATGATTCCTCCACAAAACTTTAACTTGTGGTATGACCTTTGCGCGTAGGACATGCTCCTTCCTATTTAAGATCTTGGCAGGTACCTCCTCATACGTTAAGTCTTCGGCTATCTCGTCCGCTTCTAACTCAATAACGTGGTTTGGGTCTTTCACATATTTACGAAGTACAGATGTAAGACCCCGAATTTTATGAAATAAAAGTATTAAATTTTTCTTATAATTACTATTCAGTAAATGGTTAAATTGATAAAAGTTAAAGTTAAGGGTGATATATGAATTTTTTTTCAAAATACACAAGTGGTTATAAAATATTCATTGTTGTCGGGAATATTCGTTTGGTCGTGGAATATTCTTTTCGCCGGGGAATATTAAATTACGGCAGCAGCTGACCATTTTGGGCCCCATAATGTAATAAAGCGCTCGGATGAAGAAAACGACAAAATTAAGTTTTTATAAATATTCAGCGTAATCGTTATCAATTAACACTTTGTTGGAATACCGGTGGTTAAAATACGTGATGTCGCGTGTTTTCGCACAAGAATAATACCGGTTTTATTACGATATTTTGAATTATTGATCCTTACATAAGAAGGCACTACTCAATAATTGTTAAAGTAATTATTATTCAATATTTTATTTTATTGATTCAATAATTGTTGCGTTGATATTTTATATTATTGTTGTTTCAATAATTATCACCGCATTAATATTTCTCATTATCGGATCAATAATTCATATTATTTGAATAATATTATTAGATAGCACTATTGGCAATGTCTAGAAAGTTCATCTAAGGAGAGGTTTGGTCACCTAATTGCGGCGCCAAGAAGAGAAATTCTTATCGAAAGCCCTCTTTCTGAGGAACCGCCTGGTTATTATTATTGTGATTCTCGTAATATTATTTGTGAATAATTAGTTATTGATTTATATGATAAGAAAATATTTATTTGATGTGGATATAAATGATGGATTTATTTATGTATTTATAAGTGAAGGAATTAATGATGAGGTGTTTTATCAAGATTTGTCGAAATGGAGAACAAAATATGGGATTTTCGGAAAAATTAGTTTATTACTTGATTTTGTAAAATCCATAACTTTTGTGTATAATGAGTTAAGAGATGAGCCATATATCAAAAGAAAGCCCTAGAAGTAAGCTAACTGTAGAAATTTGAATCACCCAAAATTTTTTTGTAGATATTTCGTGGTGAAATTTTGAATGAAAGCGGTCAGAAGGACTAATAGTCCGAAAAAATCGTTGTTCTTCAAACTATATTGCGTGAGTTATAAATTTTGATCCGACCGTTGGATCATTGTAATTTTTGGATATGTGATACATATATAAGTTGAGTATATGTCCACAAATTTTGAACCGTTAAAATGAACGTATGATTTGTTATGAATTTTAAGAGGTAATCGATTAGGAAATTAGGTTTTGGTGGAAAATTCTAGAATTGAGTGGGCCCCACTCTTGGTTGTTGGGGAAGATGGCTGATTTTTGGTGGGTGGAATAGTAAGTAGTAAAGCCATCAGTAGCAGTGTCAAGTCTTCTTCTGCTGCGTACTAACATTTTCCTATAAATAGAGGGCTAAGTTAGAATTGAAAATCACACCGTAAACATAAGCTTTTCTCTTTCTCTCTAGATTATTGAGTATAATTTGTGAGTATTTAGATACTTGGTGAGTTGATATTCATCAGTGCAAGTTTCCTTCAGTGTCATATCCGATATCCTGTCAGAAGTGTTGCTCTTTTGAGGTAAGGGATAGTAAGGGATATTTTTTTTTTCGTAATGATATTATTTCTTCAATATCATTATCTTTGAAATATTGGTTGGAACTTTTATCAAATTTGGAACTTTTTCATGTCGGGGGTTACTTATTCATGAGTTACTTATTCATGAGTTCTTATTCACGAGTTACTATTCACGAAGTACTATTAAATGAAGCGTTAAAATGTTTTTTTTGTGGAATTTCTATCTTTTTGAGTCTGGGTTACTTATTCACGATTATCTGACTATTCATGTATACGACATTATTCATGTATATAATACTATTTACGTATATGACATTATTTACGATACTACGATTATTATATATTGAATACGGAGTACTATTCACGAGTTACTATTCATGAGTTACTATTCACGAGTTACTATTCATAAGTTACTATTCACGAGTTACTATTCACGGGTACTATTCACAATAAAATTGGTTTCTTTTTCTAACTAAATTATCGTTGATTTATGAATCTTACTTTTGAAATTAAAACCATGTTTTGATTATATTGTTTTTATATAACATTCTTATAACCCTAATGATGATATTTCTCTTTGACTTGAGTGTAAAGATGGGTAGATTATTGGTATGATCGTGACCATAGGTCTCTTTGGCCAAGAAGGCAAAAGTTGAATTGTTGGTGGTATGATCATGACCATTGAATTTACAATTGAATATTTTTAGCTTAAGTGCAAAGGTGAATTGATCAACATGGTTATAATTATTGTTATATAACTTCCGAAATGATTATGTATTTCTTTGATATATGAATATCTTAGCTTTGAAAGGCAGCAAAGATGAATTATTGATGAATATCTTTTGCTCGTAATGCAAAGATGACTGTTGTTGAATATCTTAGCTTTGTGGCAAAGATGAATTATTGATGAATATCTTTTGCTCGTGAATGCAAAGATGACTGTTGTTGAATATCTTTAGCTTTTGTAGTGCAAAAGATGAATTATTGATGAATATCTTTGGCTTGTAATGCAAAGATGACACATGTTGAATATCTTTAGCTTTGTAGTGTAAAGATGAATCTGTTGATGAATATCTTTCGCCGTGGTGCGAAGATGAATTTATGATTATGAGCGAGAACTGTGATTTGGTATAACCATGATATTTGATGTTCGGTAAAGACAGTGATGAAAATTATCTTCGTCCGGATGAGAAGAGGAATTTAGAATTACAATTACGATTATGAGTTATACGTATGATTATGGATGAATTGTTGATTGATGTTACATGGATAAAACATTGTTGGTGGACTTTTAACATGAGAAGATAATAGATTTTGTGGTCTATTCGACTCTTCTAATGGATCGCTCGTTCACCGCAACTATGGTTGAAAAGTTTTATCATCTACCATATGTTCTAAATCTCGATTCATTATCGATGAAGACTATTGATAATTTATTTATCTTTAGTCATAATATTTCTTTATCGGGCTAGTTGTCTTCACCCTTTTGTTTCACAATTCCTTTCGTGTAATAAAAGTGTAGTTTGGGTTGGAATGGGATAACAAGGGAATGTAAGCGGTGGTCTATATTGTTGAGGTTCTCCCTAAAGAGTATGAAAATAATTTTATTGAGGGCTTTAGTGTGTTGTATTTTATACATCATTTAATAGTTATTTTTGGTGAATTAAATAGGGTGAGGTGAACCCAACTTTGGAAGGGTGTTTTGTCACTATCATACAAGATGTCTAATGACATACAAACTCGTGTTATCATAAGACGTGGTTGTCTTTCATCCACTTGCCGAGTATATTTACAAGCACTACCTATATAATCTTGGTGTTTGTTTGGAGTATAATACCCAATTAGAGAGCAGTGGAGATAATGATATGTCAAGAGAAGACTCACCATTGGGAAGAATACGATAGTAATCTTCTCGTTTTTCTTTGGGGTCTATGGGTCAACCAAGGATAATTTCGTGGCCATATGATATCTACCATAACCTAAAAGCATGGCCTCCCATATACGAAGGTTTTCTTGAGCACTTCCCAAAGATTCTAATTTCTAAAACAGTTTTTGACTATACCTTTATGTAAGGTGTCATTGTGACGTCTTCTGATTGATATATATTTGTATCCAAACTCACAAAGATATGTGTGTTGTTGTATTTTGCACGACAATTGTTGTAATAAAATTGTAGTTATTTTTCGCGTACCATGTATTTGGCGACTCGAGAATGGGTTGGATGGAATGGACCTATTTTGGGGTTGTTACATTTGGTATCGAGCTTAGGGATATGATCTCCGCGGAGATCGGGAAATATAACTAGGAGGGAGAGATGAGTAAATCCTTCGCTAGTGTGTCCTACCTAAGCTTATTTGTTGGTCATCATAATATCGGGATATTAGGTGATATGTTAATTTGTTAAATTAACCCCTTGTTTTTGAAGTTTCAGATTCTAGAATGATATCCGAAATACGGGAGTTGAAGCAATGGAGAAATCATGATGACGGGAAAGATGAAATCGAAATGAAAGCAAGGTATTCTCAACTCTTTGAAATACCAGTGCACGTAAATTTCGGGGACGAAATTTCATAAGGAGAGGAGATTGTAAGACCCTAATTTTATGAAATAAAAGTATTAAAATTTTCTTATAATTACTATTCAAGTAAATAGTTAAATTGATAAAAGTTAAAGTTAAGGGTGATATATGAATTTTTTTTCAAAATACACAAGTGGTTATAAAATATTCATTGTCATTGCCGGGGAATATTCGTTTGGTCGTGGAATATTCTTTACGTTGGGAATATTCGTAATATTTGCTACGCAGACCATTTTTGGGCCCCATAATGTAATAAGCGTCGGATGAAGAAAACGACAAAATTAAGTTTTTATAAATAACGGCAGTAATCGTTATCAAGTATTAACATCGTTGAATACCGGTGGTTAAAATACGATGAATACTGCGTGTTTGCACAAGAAGATTACCTGCGCTTTTTACGAGTATTTTTGAATTATTATCGATCCTTACATAAGAAGGCCTTTACTCAATAATTGTTAAAGTAATTATTGCTCAATATTTTATTTTATTGATTCAATAATTGTGCGTTGATATTTTATATTATTGTTGTTTCAATAATTATCACTTCACAATATTTCTCATTATCGATCAATAATTCATATTATTTGAATAATATTATTAGATAGACTATTGGCAATGTCTAGAAAGTTACATCTAGGAGAGGTTTGGTCACCTAATCAATTGTACCAAGAAGGAGAAATTCTTATTGGAAAGCCCCTCTTCCTGAGGAACCGCTTCGTGGTTGTATTATTGTGATTCTCGTAATATTATTTGTGAATAATTAGTTATTGATTTATATGATAAGAAAATATTTATTTGATGTGGATATAAATGATGGATTTATTTATGTATTTATAAGTGAAGGAATTAATGATGAGGTGTTTTATCAAGATTTGTCGAAATGGAGAACAAAATATGGGATTTTCGTAAAAATTAGTTTATTACTTGATTTTGTAAAATCCATAACTCTTTTGTGTATAATGAGTTAAGAGATGAGCCATATATCAAAAGAAAGCCCTAAGTAAGCTAACTGTAGAAATTTGAATCACCCAAAATTTTTTGTAGATATTTCGTGGGTGAACCAGAAAATCCAAGTGCACATAGCTTTTTGCAAGCTAACCCAAAATCTTGAAGTGAATCTTGGGTCACGATCCGAAACTATGGATATGGGCATGCCATGCAACCTCACAATCTCATTCACGCATATACTAAGAAGACGCTCAAGTGAGTAAGTCTCCGTGATCGACAAGAAATGAGCAGACTTGGTTAATCTATCAACAATAACCCAAATAGCATTGATGCCTCGAGAAACCGTAGGAAGACCCATAATTAAATCCATGGTAATGTGTTCCCACTTCCATTTCGAATCTCAAGTGGTTGCAACGGACCCTTAGGTACTAGATGCTCACTTTTACACGCCGACAAGTTAAACACATCGAGATAAACTTTGCAATTTCTCTCTTCATATTGTTCCACCAAAATGTATGTCGAAGATCACGATACATTTTAGTACTTCCGTGATGGATTGCAAATGGTGTATTGTGTGCCTCCATCATAATCTTGTACTTCAAATGAGAGTCGTTAGGAACACAAAGTCTAGAGTGGACTCAAGTATTCCTTCTTCATCAATTCTCGCCCTAATAGCTCCTTTCAGTACTTTCTTCTTCATAACGATCGCCCGGCGGTGGCTCGAAAGCAACCTTAACTTTTTCTATTAAAGTTGGCTCTGTCGTATACTTGACTTCATCGCACTCGCTCCTCGTGATATGATCTTCTACTCAACGCGCCACCTACCACGCTCGCTTTTCCGAGGATGGTATCAATAGTGTGGTCGTAGTCTTTCAATAGCTCGAGCCAACGTCGTCGCCGCACATGTCGAGTTCTTTTGAGTGAAGAAATATTTAAGGCTTTTATGGTCCGAATATATCTCCACTTTCTCCCCATATAGATAGTGCCTCCATATCTTTAGCATGAAAACGATCACGCTAACTCTAGATCATGAGTAGGATAATTCCTCTCATACTCTTTAAGTTGTCGCGAGGCATAAAGCTATGACTTTCCCACGTTGCATGAGAACACATCCTAACCCTTTGCTCAAGCATCGTCAGAGATAACAAATCCATCCGAACCAGATGGTATTGTTAGAACAGTCTTAGAAATAAGTCTCCTCTTAAGCTCTTGGAAACTTTTCTCGCATTCTTCGCTCCAAACGAATTTTGTATCCTTCCGAGTTAGTTAATGAAGTTAATGGAGTAGCGATTCGAGAAAACCCTTCCACGAATCTCCGATAATAACCAACCATTTAAGCCAAAAAGCTACGATTTTGGCCACCGACTTTCTTGCTTCCCAACTTCAGATTGCTTCAATCTTCGCCGGGTCCATGGATACTCCATGTTTCGACACCACGTGCCCAAGGAATGCTACTTCCTCAAGCCAGAACTCGCATTTCTTTAATTTGGCATATAGTTTGTTTTCACGAAGCCTTTGGAGTACCATCTTCAAATGGTGCTCATGATCTTCACGACTTTTGGAATTTATGAGGATGTCATCAATAAAAACAACAACGAACTGATCCAAATATTCCTTGAATACTCGGTTCATCATATCCATGAAAGCCGCAGGAGCATTAGTCAATCGAAAGACATGACTAAGAATTCATAATGCCCATACCGAAGTTCGAAGGCGTCTTTGAATATCCTCGCTTCTAATCTTCAATGATGATATCCAGAATGAAGATCGATTTTGAAAAGAATTGTGCCCCTCAGAATCTGGTCAAACAAGTCATCAATACGAGGTAGAGGATACCTATTCTTGATGGTGACATGGTTCAATTCCCGATAGTCAATAAAGTCGCATACTCCCGTCTTTTCTTCTTTACTTAATAAAACAGAGCACCCCAAGGAGATGTACTAGATCGAATGAAACCGATGTCCAACAATTCTCGTAGTTGGACCTTTAACTCCTCAAGTTCAATAGAGCCATTCGATATGGGGTTTTAGAAATGGGCTTTGTACAGTTCAAGATCAATAAAGAATTCAACTTCACGCTCGGGGTGTAGACCGGAAGTTCTTCGGAAATACGTCAGAAAGTCAATAACAACAGAATATTATTCAAATTTGACGTGTCTTTATTCAAATCCATAACATGGGCTAAGAAAGCTCGACATCCGTTTTTCAATAAACGAATAGCTTTATGATTAGATATGACGTTGATTGATTTTAATGGTTTAGTTGCTTGAATTGCATAACAAAGTTGGTTAGGAATATGAAAACTAACAACCTTACGAAAACAATCAATTTTGGCATGATGAGTAGTTAACCAATCAATCCCTAAAATCACATCAAAAGCAAGTATCTTTTTAAAGAGATAAGGTCAATGTGTAAGGTGATGGTGCCAACTTGAATCAAACAAGATTTATAAACAATGGATGTGATGAAAGTTTCTCCTAACTGGAGTTTCACATGAGATAAGTCAAAGTCTAATTTCTCCGAGTCAAGTTTAAACGTTGAGCACATGCAGGAGAGATAAATGAATGGGTAAAGACCCAGATCAAGTAAGGTATAAACATCGCAAGAATTTATAAATAGTTTACCCGTGATCACCTCGTTTGGGTTCCTCGCATTATGACGGAGTCACCACAACAAACGCTCTTTCCAGGAATCGTTGACTTTGACTTCCTTTTTCGGGACGATCTTTTGAGTCACCGTCCTCATTGAACTAGGTTTCGCTTCTAATAATTGAGCCCTATTTACAACATCCGAATAGAGAGAAAATTTATGAGAAATGAGATATTGTCACGTATCGTGTTTCAAACCTCTCAAAAACATCCGCGTCATCGCTCCTCATTCTCCACCAAATGAGGTGCTCGTAAAACCTCGGATAACTCGCAAACTTTGCCTCGCTTTGAGACACCGAGACATGCTACGTTGTTCTCGCTCCGGCCTAATAAACTCCACTTCCTTCATATACGATTTAACACTTTCGTGAAAGTATTTGTCATTAAATAGTTTCAAACGTCTCCCAAGACATGCTTGAAAGCGGTGGATGGGTACGCTTCACGAGACTCCCACCAAGTGGTCCGCCTCGCCACGGAACATAAAGGTGGCGAATGGAACCTCTCGTTCTCCGCATCCCAAGACATCGAATATCTTGGTAATTTACTTTGACCCATGTTTCCGCCATGATCGGATCTCGGCTTTCCCTTAAATTTCGTGGTCCCAACTTTTGAATCGTCTTGGTGTGACAACCCGTGAATTGCTATCATTTCTCCTCAGTATTTTGAACACGAGTTTCCTCGTCTCGATTTTGCATGAACTGCAAAAAACTTCTAAACATCCCCTCGCTCATCATCTCGCTTTCGGTGGTGTTGTTCACGGGAGAACATTGCCACTGTTGCATGTTCTCCTCGTTGGTGAGTACAAAGCGTCTCCACGGCCTCATTTCCATTGTTAATATTCTCACGACATTCTCAAATACCGCCATAAAACAAGGGTTAATTAAGGAAATCAATATATCACATAATATCCTTATATCTTGACCAACTAAAAAAAATAAGCTTAGGTAGACACACACTAGCGAAGGATTTACTCGTCTCTCCCCTCCTAGTTCTATTCCCCGATCTCCGCCAGAGATCATATCCCTAAGCTCTGATACCAACTGTGACGCCCCCAAAATAGGTCCATTCCATCCAACCCATTCTGAGTTGTCAATACATGGTACAGAAACAACTACAACTTTATTATTACAACAGTAAAACTATGAGTTTGAATACAAATATTATCTTCTAGACAATATCTAAACTCCAATAAATCCTCATCACATTTATTGATACATTATTTTACAAAAATGGTGAGGACTACTAAACAACTCTTTCTAAAACCTTCATTCCATACCCCGACTCGTACTCGCTATATTCTCGCCTCCTGAGAAGAAAAATGGAACAAAAAGGAAAAGGGTGAGCTCTAAATAGCCCAAAGAAGAATATTATGACTAAGATAATATACAACAAATTATCGTTAGTCTTCAACAGGAAAAATCTAATAGAATACAATAGACAACAAATTTTAAATCAATATTCGCAATGAAATAATAATTCATTAGAAGAGTTAAGTAGAGAATGCAAACTACTATCTTCTATGTATGAATTTAAAAGTTCATCGCTCATCTTTTATCCCCTCAGTAACATCAATCAATATATATCCGAATCAAATATTCATCTTTGCACTACTGTGCCAAAGATATTCATCGATGGGTCATGTTCATCTAAACACACTGCTCATCTTGCACTACTACAGCCAAAAGATATTCTTCAGAAATCATTCATCTTTTCGTGACCACGTGCCAAAGATATTCAATAATATCATCATTTAAGACCGAGGATGATGAAAATATATTTTAAAGAAACGAATCCAAATTGAAACAAAATGACAAGGATTAAGGATTAAGGATTAGACTTTGTTTTATCCATGTTCAAAAATACCTCAAAAATAATCCTAGTGGTGTAAAATTCAAGAATGATCAAAACATGGATGTGACGCCCCCAAAATAGGTATACATCACCCATTCCGAGTCACAATACACGGTACGTAAACAACTACAACTTTATTATTACAACAAGAAATCGTGAGTTTAAATACAAATATTATCTTCTGCATAATATTTATACTCAAATAAATCCTCATCACATTTATCGATACATTATTTTACAAAATGGTGAGGACTACTAAACAATCCTTTCTAAAACCTTCATTCCATACCCCCGACTGCACTCGCTATATTCTCGCCTCCCGAGAAGAATGGAACAAAAAGGAAAAGGGTGAGCTCAACTAGCTCAAGAAGAATATTACGACTAAGATAATATACAACAAATTATCGTTAGTCTTCAACAGGAAAAATTTAATGAATACAATGACAACAAGTTTCGATCAATATTCGCAATGAAATAATAATTCATGTAAGAGTTACGTAGAGAATGAAATCTACTATAATCTATGAATTTAATAAAATTCATCATCAATATTTTATCCTCAGAACATCAATCAATATTCATCTCAAATCAAACATTCATCTTTGCACTATGTGCCAAAGATATTCATCAATCCATCATGTTCATCTCAACACTGCTCATCTTTGCACTACAGCCAAAGATATTCATCACTTGGTCATGTTCATTTAAACACTGCTCATCTTTGCACTACATGTGCCAAAGATATTCTTCAGAAATCATTCATCTTTGACTACAGCCAAAGATATTCAATAATATCATCATTTAAGATCGAGGATGATGAAAATATTTTAAAGAAACGAATCCAAAGGAAACAAAATGACAAGGATTAAGGATTATGGATTCAGATTTTGTTTTATCCATGTCCAACAATACCTCAAAAATAATCATAGTGGTGTAAAATTCAAGAATGATCAAAACATGGATACAATCAAAGCTAGTATCCAAAATAGATATTTTGGACTTAAAAGAAGAAATTTTATTTTTCTATGAATAGTGTCAGATACGTGAATAAAGGTCAGATACGTGAATAGTGCCGATACGTGAATAAGAATCTCGACACCAAAAGATAGAAATTCCACAAAAAACATTTTCACGCTTCACTTAATAAGACTCGTGAATAAGAATCGTGAATAAGAACTCATGAATAAGAACTCGTGAATAAGAACTCATGAATAGTAACCCGACATGAAAAAGTTCCAAATTTGATAAAACTTCAGATCAACATTTCAAAGATAATGATATCAAGAAATAATATCATTACTAAAAAAAAATAATATCCCTTACCTCAAAGAATCAAGATTTCTAAGGAAAGGCTCAAGTGATGTCGAATGAAACTTCAGATTAATAAAGAACTCTCAAAGTATCTAAATACTCACAAAATACGCCAATAATATAGAGAGAAAGAGAGAAAACTTTGTTTTCGTGTGATTTTCAATTCTAACTAAGCCCTCTATTTATAGAAAATGTTAATTACCAAGCAGACTTGACTGAAGCACACCGATGGCTTTACTCGCTACTATTGCCACCCACCACATTTGAAATAAAATTCAGCACATTTCTTCACCAACCACAAGTGGGGCCCACTCAATTCTAGAATTTTCCACCAAAATCAATTATAAACCTAATTTCCTAATCGACACCTCTTAAAATTCATAACAAATCATTCGTGCATTTTTAATCGGCTCAAAATTTGTGGACATATACTCAACTTATGTATGTATAACATACCCAAAAATTACTATTAATCCAACTATTTGGATTAAAAATTATAACCCCGCAATATATCTCAAAACCCCCGATTTAATTTTTAATACTCCAATCCGATAAAATACCGATAAAACACCTCAACATTAATTTCTTCATTTATAACCACATAAATAAATCCATCATTTATATCCACATAAAATAAATATTTTTTTATCATATGAATCAATAATTAATTATTCACAAATAATATTACGTAATCACAATTATGACAACCAGCCGCTCCTCAGAAAGCAGGGGCTTCCGATAAGGATTTCTCCTCATCGGGCGCCGCAATTAGGTGACCAAACCTCTCCTCGATGTAACTTTCTAGACATCGCCAATAATGCTATCTAATAATATTATTCAAATAATATGAATTATCGATCCGATAATGGAGATAATGCAAGCAATGACAATTATCGAACAACAATAATATAAAATATCAACGCAAAGAATTATCGAATCAATAAAATAAAATATTGAACAAGAATTCATCGTGAAAATTATCGAGTAAAGGCTTTCACGTAAGGATCAATAATTCAAAATATGCGTCTGTAATACCGCTGCCATCGCGCAACCACGCCAGACATCAGATTTTAACCACCGTATTCCAACAGCCTTAACTCAGAATAACTACGCCGTTATTTTTTAACCAACTTATATTTGTCGCTTTCTTCATCCAATCGCTCACATGGGCCCACACATGGGTCATGCTGCCGCATTTAATATTCCCCGACAAAGCATTTAATATTCCACCACCAAACTAATATTCCCCGACAAAAATGAATATTTTATAACCACTGCTTATTTTGAAATATTTATGATTTAACCCTTAACTATCCACATTAATCAAATCAACCCTTACTATTTCAAAATAATAAATAAAGGAAATTCCTTTTTATTTAAAAAATTTTTGGTCTTACAACCTCCCTCCTTATGAAATTTCGTCCTCTAAATCGACGACGCACTGGTGTTTCAAAAGGTGAGGATACTCGCTTTCATTTCCGCTTCCAACCCTGTGTCATTTCCTCTATAAAGCATGATTCCTCCACAAAACTTTAACTTGTGGTATGACCTTTTCACAGTAGACATGCTCCTTCCTATCCAAGATCTTCGACAGTACCTCCTCACACGTTAAGTCTTCTGCTATCTCGTCCGGTTCTAACTCAATAACGTGGTTCGGGTCTTTCACATATTTATTTAAGTATGATATGTGAAACACATTATGAACACGAGACATACTTTGAGGTAACGCAAGTCTATAGCTACATTTCCTACTCTACTTGGCCAAGAATTTGAAATGGACCAATAAATCGTGGATCGAGCTTTCCTCTTCCCAAATCTTGTAACTCCTTCCACGGAGCAACTCGCAACAATACACGATCCCTACATTAAATTCCACGCCCTTTTCATGAAGATCCGCATAACTCTTTTGTCGATCTTGTGCCGCTTTGTATACGCTGTTTAATCATTTCGATCTTTTCAGATAGTCATACGTATTAACTCCTGGGTCCCAACAATGTTGTTTCACCCACCTCATCCCAACATATCGAGAACGACATTTTCGCCCATATAATGCTTCAATGGAGCCACACCTATACTTGCTCGATAATCGCTGTTGTAGGAGAATTCCACCAATGGTAAATACTTATCCCAACCGCCTTGAAGTTCAGGACACAGTAGTCTTAATAAATCTTCAAGAGTTTGAATAGTCCTCTCTCGATTGTTCGTCCGCTTGGGGATGGTATGTTAACTAAATCGCAAAACTGCGCTCATAGCTTTTTTGCAAGCTAACCCAAAATCTTGAAGTGAATCTTGGGTCACGATCCAAACTATGGATACAGTGCATGCCACGCAACCTCACAATCTCATTTACGCATATACCAAGCAAGACGCTCAAGTGAATAAGTCTCCCGACGGCAAGAAATGAGCGATTTGGTTAATCTATCAACAATAACCCAAATAAGATTGATGCTTGAGAAACCGTAGGAAGACCCAGAACTAAATCCATGGTAATGTGTTCCCACTTCCATTCCTAATCTCAAGTGGTTGCAACGGACCCTTAGGTACTAGATGCTCCGCCTTTACACGCTGGCAAGTTAAACACATCGAGATAAACTTTGCAATCTCTCTCTTCATATTATTCCACCAAAATGTATGTCAAGATCACGATACATTTTAGTACTTCCGTGATGGATCGCAAATGGTGTATATCAGGTGCCTCCATCATAATCTTCAGACTTCAAATCGTAGTCGTTAGAACACAAAGTCTCAGAGTGGACTCAAGTATTCCTTCTTCATCAATTCTCGCCCTAATAGCTCCTTCTTGTACTTTCTTCTTCATACGATCACCTCCGGCCCTGGCTCGAGCAACCTTAACTTTTTCTATTAAAGTCGGGCTCTACGCAGATACTTGACATCATCGCACTCGCTCCTCGTGATACGATCTTCTACTCAACGCGCCACTACCACGCTCGCTTTTACTGTGATGGTATCAATAGTGTGGTCGTAGTCTTCAATAGCTCGAGCCAACGTCGCCGCCAGATGTCGAAGTTCTTTTTGAGTGAAGAAATATTTAAGGCTTTTTATGATCCGAATATATCTCCACTTTCTCCCCATATAGATAAGGCTCCATATCTTTAGCGCTGAAACGATCGATCGGCCGCTAACTCTAGATCACGAAAGTAGGATAATTCCTCTCATACTTTTTAAGTTGTCATGAGGCATAGGCTATGATTTTCCCACGCTGCATGAGAACACATCCTAACCCTTTGCCTCAAGCATCGTCAGAGATAACAAATCCATCCGAACCAGATGGTATTGTTGTAACAAAAAGCCAAATAAGTCTCCTCTAAGCTCTTGGAAACTTTTCTCGCATTCTTCATTCCAAACGAATTTTCAGATCCTTCCGAAAGTTAGCCGAGTTAATGGAGTAGAGATTCGAGAAAACCCTTCCACTTTAATCTCCGATAATAACCAATTTAAGTTTCAAAAAGCTACGACTTCACCACCGACTTTTGCTGTTCTAACTTCAGATTGCTTCAATCTTCACGGATCAACAGATACTCCATGTTTCGACACCACATGCCCAAGAAATGCTACTTCCTCAAGCCGTAACTCGTGATTTCTTCAATTTGGCATATATTTGTTTTCACGAAGCCTTCGAGTACCAATTTCAAACGGTGCTCATGATCTTCACTACTTTTGAATATATAAGGATGTCATCAATAAAGACAACAACGAATCGATCCAAATATTCCTGAATACTTGGCTCATCATATCCATGAAAGTCCGCAGGAGCATTAGTTAATCCAAAGACACGACTAAGAATTCATAATGCCCATACCGAAGTTTCAAGGCGCCTTTGAATATCCTCGCGCCTAATCTTCACCGATGATATCCGTAATCTAAGATCGATTTTTGAAAAGAAATGTGCCCCTTGAATCGGGTCAAACAAGTCATCAATACGAGGTAGAGGATACCTATTCTCGATGGTGACATGGTTCAATTCCCCGATAGTCAATACAAAGTCGATACCCCGCTCTTTTCTTTTTTACAAATAAAACAGAGCACCCCAAGGAGATGTACTAGATTTAATGAAACCGATGTCCAACAATTCTCAGTAGTGGACCTTTAACTCCTCAAGTTCAATAGAGCCATTCGATATGGGGTTTTAGAAATGGGCTTTGTACAGTGTTCAAGATCAATAAAGAATTCAACTTCACGCTCGGGGTAGTAATCGAAGTTCTTCAGAAATACGCCAGAAAGTCAATAACAACAGAATATTATTCAAATTTGACGTGTCTTTATTCAAATCCATAACATGGGCTAAGAAGCTTCGACATCCGCTTTTTCAATAAACGAATAGCTTTTATGATTAGATATGATGATGTTGATTGATTTTAATGGTTTAGTTGTTGAATTGCATAAACAGTCAAGTTAGAATATGAAAACTAACAACCTTATTTAAAACAATCAATTTTGGTAATGATGAGTAGTTAACCAATCAATCCCTAAAATCACATCAAAAGCAAGTATCTTTAAAGAGATAAGGTCAATGTGTAAGGTAATGGTGCCAACTTCAATCAAACAAGATTTATAAACAAATGGATGTGATGAAAGTTTCTCCTAACGGAGTTTCCACAGATAGATCAAAGTCTAATTTCTCCTGAGTCAAGTTTAAACGCTGAGCACACGCAGGAGAGATAAATGAATGGGTAAGACCCAGAGATCAAGTAAGGTATAAACTTCGCAAGAATTTATAAATATTTTACCCGTGATCACCTCGCTTGGGTTTCTCGATTATGACCACCACAACAAACGCCTTCCCTAATCGCTGACTTTGATTTTTTCGGGATGTTTTTCGAGTCACCGCCCTCACCGAACTAGGTTTCGCTATCGCATAATCTCGAAAGCGATATGTCCTTCCTTTCCACAACTATAGCATACCTTGAACTGCTAGGCGCTTGATCGATATGTCCTCTTTTCCGTGATTTAGAAGATACGACCGGTGGTCGTTTCTCCTCCCTTAGAACCGCTTGTCACGCAAGACCGCTGCCTTCACATAGTCGTTGTTAAATCTCCTCTTTAAAATCTCTCCCGACTCGCTTCTTCGCTTTTCACGACCATGATTACCACCAGAGTGGTTACCATTTCGTCCGTCATTCTGCTTTTCTCCGCAGTTATCATTATTCGCTGATCGCTATCTCGTACGATCCTCGTTATGGTCCTCACCGACCGCATTTCGTTATCTCGCCTAATAATCGAGCCCTGCTTATAACATCTCAATAAAGAGAAAGTTTATGAGAAATGAGATATCGACGACGCCGGTTTCAAACCTCTAAGAAACATCCGCGCCATACGCTCCTCATTCTCCACCAAATGAGGTGCAAACTCGATAACTCGCAAACTTTGCCTCGCATCGAGACACCGCCACGTTGTTTTTGCTCTAATCGATGAACTCCACTTCCTTCATACGATTTAACACTTTCGTGAAAGTATTTGTCATTAAATAGTCTCTCAAACGCCTCCCAAGACATGCCGAAAAGGCCGGATGGGTACGCTTCATGCACTCTCACCAAAGAAGTCTCGCTTCGCCATTTTAACATAAAGGTGGCTAATGGAACCTTCGTTCTTCTCCGCATCCCAAGACATCGAATATCTTGTAATTTGTTTGACCCATGTTTCCGCCCATGATCGGATCCGCTTTCCTTAAATTCGTGGTCCCAACTTCGAATCGTCACGTCAGGACAACCCGTGAATCGCTATCATTTCTCCTCAGATTTTGAACACGAAGTCTCCTCGTTCGATTTTGCATGAATCGCAAAAAGCTTCTAAACATCCCCTCGCTCATCATCGCGCCATGGTGTTGTTTCATGTGAGGAACATTGCCACTGTCAGACGCTCCTCGCTGGTGTAAAGAGAGCATCTCCACGGCCTCATTTACTCCATCATAATATTCTCAACGACATTCTCAAAACATCGCCATAAAACAAGGGTTAATTAAGGAAATCAATATATCACATAATATCCCTATATATCGACTAACTAACAAATAAGTTTTAGTAGACACACTAGCAAGGATTTACTCTGCCTCTCCTCCTAGTTCTATTCCCCGATCTCCGCCAGAGATCATATCCCTAAGCTCGATACCAACCGCGACGCCCCAAAATAGTATACATCACCCATTTCGAAGTTGTCAATACATGGTATGTAAACAACTACAACTTTATTATTACAAAGAAACTGTGAGTTTAAATACAAATATTATCTTCTGTATAATATTTATACTCAAATAAATCCTCATCACATTTATCGATACATTATTTTACAAAATGGTGAGGACTACTAAACAATCCTTTCTAAAACCTTCATTCCATACCCCGACTGCATCGCTATATTCTCGCCTCCCGAGAAAGAATGGAACAAAAGGAAAAGGGTGAGCTCAACTAGCTCAAGAAGAATATTATGACTAAGATAATATACAACAAATTATCGTTAGTCTTCAACAGGAAAAATTTAATGTAATACAATAGATAACAAGTTTTCGATCAATATTCGCAATGAAATAATAATTCATGTAAGAGTTACGTAGAGAATGAAATCTACTATAATCTATGAATTTAACAAATCCATCATCAATATTTTATCCTCGTAACATCAATCAATATTCATCTCAAATCAAACATTCATCTTTGCACCACAGCCAAAGATATTCATCAATCGGCCATGTTCATCTCAACACTGCTCATCTTTGCACTACAGCCAAAGATATTCATCACTTGGTCATGTTCATTTAAACACTGCTCATCTTTGCACTACGTGCCAAAGATATTCTTCAGAAATCATTCATCTTTGACTACGTGCCAAAGATATTCAATAATATCATCATTTAAGACCGAGGATGATGAAAAATATTTTTAAAGAAACTAATCCAAAGGAAACAAAATGACAAGGATTAAGGATTATGGATTCAGATTTTGTTTTATCCATGTCCAAAAATACCTCAAAATAATCATAGTGGTGTAAAATTCAAGAATGATCAAAACATGGATACAATCAAAGCTAGTATCCAAAATAGATATTTTGGACTAAAAGAAGAAATTTTATTTTTCGATGAATAAAGTCAGAAGAATAAGGTCAGAACGTGAATAAGGTCGATACGTGAATAAGAACTCTACACCAAAAGATAGAAATTCCACAAAAAAACATTTTCACGCTTCACTTAATAAGACTCGTGAATAAGAACTCGTGAATAAGAACTAATGAATAGAACTCGTGAATAAGAACTCATGAATAGTAACCCGACATGAAAAAGTTCCAAATTTGATAAAACTTCAGATCAATATTTCAAAGATAATGATATCAAGAAATAATATCATTAAAAAAAAAAATAATATCCCTTACCTCAAAGAATCAAGATTTCTAAGGAAAGGCTCAAGTGATGTCGAATGAAACTCAGATCGAATAAAGAACTCCTCAAAGTATCTAAATACTCACAAAATACGCCAATAATATAGAGAGAAAGAGAGAAAACTTTGTTTCGTGTGATTTTCAATTCTAACTTAATTTCTATTTATAGAAAATGTTAAATTACCACCAAGCAGATTTCGACCGCCACCGATGGCTTTTACTCGCTACTATTGCCACCCACCACATTTGAAATAAAATTCAGCACATTTCTTCACCAACCACAAGTGGGGCCCACTCAATTCTAGAATTTTCCACCAAAATCAATTATAAACCTAATTTCCTAATCGACACCTCTTAAAATTCACAACAAATCATTCGTGCATTTTAAATCTGCTCAAAATTTGTGGACATATACTCAACTTATGTATGTATAACATACCCAAAAATTACCACAATCCAACTACGGATTAAAAATTATAAACCCCTTAATATATCTCAAAAACCCCGATTTAATTTTTAATACCTCCAATCCGATAAAATACCGATAAAACACCTCAACATTAATTTCTTCATTTATAACCACATAAATAAATCCATCATTTATATCCACATAAAATAAATATTTCTTTATCATATGAATCAATAATTAATTATTCACAAATAATATTACGTAATCACAATTATGACAACCAGCCGCTCCTGTGAAAGAGGGGCTTTCCGATAAGGATTTCTCCCTCATCGGGCGCCAAGCAATTAGGTGACCAAACCTCTCCTCGATGTAACTTTCTAGACATCGCCAATAATGCTATCTAATAATATTATTCAAATAATATGAATTATTGATCCGATAATGGAGATAATGCAAAGGACAATTATCGAACAACAATAATATAAAATATCAACGCAAAGAATTATCGAATCAATAAAATAAAATATCGAACAAGAATTCATCGTGGAAAATTATCGAGTAAAGGCCTTCACGTAAGGATCAATAATTCAACAACACTGCAATACCGCAGTGCTATCGCAAGTAACGCCAGACATCGATTTTAACCAACCGGTATTCCAACAGCCTTAATTCAGAATAACTACGCCGTTATTTTTAACCAACTTATATTTTTGTTTTTCTTCATCCAATCGCTCACATGGGGCCCACACGGTCGGTCGCTACCGTCCGCATTTAATATTCCCGACAAAGCATTTAATATTCCACCACCAAACTAATATTCCCCACAAAAATGAATATTTTATAACCACTGCTTATTTTGAAATATTTCACATGATTTAACCCTTAACTATCCACATTAATCAAATCAACCCTTACTATTTCAAAATAATAAATAAAGGAAATTCCTTTTATTTAAAAAAAAATGGATACAATCAAAGCTAAGATCCGTAATAGATATTTTGGACTAAAAGAAAATTTTTCATTTTTCGATGAATAAGGTCAGATTCGTGAATAAGATCAGATACGTGAATAAGGCCAGATAACGTGAATAAGAATCTGACATCAAAAGTTCCAAATTTGATAAAACTTCAGATCAATATTTCAACATAATGATATGAAGAAATAATATCATTACAAAAAATAATATCCCTTACCTCGAAGATCAAGATTAAATCGACCAAATAAGGATTCTCTCCATCAAGGCCAAGAATTAGGTGATCAAATGTGACGACCCCAAAATAGGCCTCCATTCCATCCAACCCATTCTCGAAGTCGCCAAATATATGGTATAAAACAAATACAACTTCAAGAATACAATTATCGTAAAATACGATAACACATATATTGTGAGTTTAAATACAACTATTGTCTAATGTGACATGATAAAACTCAAAAGGGGTCCTCATTACAATTATTGATACTCTATTTCATAGAATAAAGTGAGTACTACTAATGCAACCATCCGACCATTAATCCATTCCCCGACTAGTCCCAATTTATATTCTCATTTTCAAGAGAACAATTGAAAAGAAAGGGTGAGCTCAACTAGCCCAAGAAGAAAATATTATGACTAAGATAATATACAATAAATTATCATTTGTCTTCAACAGGAAAAATCGATAAAATATAATAGACAACAAGTTTTAGATCAACAATCTGCAATGGAATAAGCAATCCATTAGAAGAGTCAAGAGAAAGAATTCTACTATCTTCTAAGATTTAAAAGTTCATCATCAATATTTTATCCCTATAACAACAATCAATATACATCTTTAATCAAATATTCATCTTTGCACTATAGGCCAAAGATATTTTCACCAAGTTGGTCATGTTCATCTCAACACTGCTCATCTTTGCACTTCGGCCAAAGATATTCATTAGGTAATCATTCATCTTCGCACTACGTGCCAAAGATATTCATCGATTAATCATTCATCTTTGCACTACAGCCAAAGATATTCAAGAATATCATCATTTAGGACCGAGGATGATGAAAATATCTTAAAGAAAATGAATCCAAATGAGATAAAAGATCAAATAGTAAGGATTCGTATAATGTTTATCCAAGATCAATAATACTCCATAATAACCAATTTCAAGGTAATTCAAAATAAAGATCAAAACATGGATACAATCAAAGATAGTAACCATAATAGACACCTTGGATAAAAAGAAAAAAATTTCATTTTTCTATGAATAAGGTCAGATTCGTGAATAAGGTCGTATACGTGAATAAGAACTCGACACCAAAAGATAGAAATTCCACAAGAAAAATCATCATGCTTCAGTGAATAGTACTCGTGAATAAGAACTCGTGAATAGTAAATCATGAATAGTAACTCGTGAATATTAACTCATGAATAAGAACCCGATTACATGAAAAGTTCCAAATTTGATAAAAAGTTCGACCAATATTTCACATAATGATATCAAGAAATAATATCACTTACTTAAGAAAATAACATCCCTTACCTCAAAAAGATAATACTTCGGTCGAATATCGGATATAGTGGTCAAGGAACTGCAACAGATATAGCAACACTCAAAGTATTAAAATACTCACAAGAATACGCTTCGATAATATGTAGAGAAAGAGAGAAAACTTATGAATTCGGTGTGATTTTCAATTCTAACTAAACACCCTATTTATAGGAAAATGCTTAGAAACGCCATGTAAGACTAACTCGCTACCGATGACTTTTACTCGTTACTATTGCCACCCACCACATTTGAAATTCAATTGAGCACATTTCACCAACCAATTCTAGAATTTTCCAAAATGTTTTATCATTTAAACAATAATCAGAAACTTTAGTAATTCATAAAAAATAGCCCGTTTATCAGAAAAATAAGAATTTTATGTCCATTTCACACGAAATCGATTTCTCTACAACTTTGTAACTTTGAGTTTTTCCAAATTCCAAACCAAAAAATACCCGAAATCCACAAACGGATGATTTTAAATTCTTCCAATCCGACAAAATACTGATAAAACATCTCAGCATTAATTCCTTCATTAATAACCACATAAATAAATCCATCATTTATATCCACATAAAATAAATATTTCCTTATCATATGAATCAATAATTAATTATTCACAAATAATATTACGTAATCACATTTATGATAATCGTTGTTGTTCTGTGAAAGGGGCTTTCCGATAAGGATTTCTCCTCTCATCGCCGCAATTAGTCGACCAAACCTCTACTGATGTAACTTTCTAGACATTGCCAATAATGCTATCTAATAATATTATTCAAATAATATGAATTATCGATCCGATAATGGAGATATTGTGCGTGTGACGCCTCCAAAATAGTCCATTCCATCCAACCCATTTCGAGTTGTCAATACATGGTACGTAAATAACTACAACTTTATTATTACAACATATAAAAGCGTGAGTTTAAATACGATATTGCCATCTAGACAATATCCACACGCAAATAAATCCCCATCATAATTATTGATACATTATTTTACAAAAATGGTGAGGACTACTAAACAACTCTCTCTGTAACCTTCATTCCATACCCCCGACTAAGACTCGCATTACATTCTCGCCTCCCGAGAAGAAAAATGGAACAACAAGGAAAAGGGTGAGCTCAACTAGCCCAAGTAAAAATAATATTATGACTAAGATAATATACAACAAATTATCGTTAGTCTTCAACAGGAAAAATCTAATAGAATACAATAGACAACCGCTTTTAAATCAACAATCTGCAATGAAACAACAATTCATTAGAAGAGTTAAGTAGAGAATGCAAACTACTATCTTCTATATATGAATTTAAAAGTTCATCGTCGATATTTTATCCCCGTAACATCAATCAATATATATCCGAATCAAATATTCATCTTTGCACTACGTGCCAAAGATATTCATCACCGTCATGTTCATCTAAACACCGCTCATCTTTGCACTACTTAGCCAAAGATATTCATCAAGAAATCATTCATCTTTGCACTATAGGCCAAAGATATTCGGTTATATCATCATTTAGGACTAAGGATGATGAAAATATTTTAAAGAAAACGAATCCGGTGAAACAAAAGAATAAATATTAAGGATTCAGATTTCACTATTCTCGTGACGCCCCCAAAATAGTCCATTCCATCCAACCCATTCTCGAGTCGCCAAATACATGGTACGTAAATAACTACAACTTTATTATTACAACATATAAACCGTGAGTTTAAATACGAGATATTGCCATCTGACAATATCCACACGCAAATAAATCCCCATCATTATTATTGATACATTATTTTACAAAATGGTGAGGACTACTAAACAACTCTCTCTAGAACCTTCATTCCATACCCCGACTAAGTACTCGCTACATTCTCGCCTCCCCGAGAAGAAAAATGGAACAACAAGGAAAAGGGTGAGCTCAACTAGTCCAAGAAAAGAATATTATGACTAAGATAATATACAACAAATTATCGTTAGTCTTCAACAGGAAAAATCTAATAATACAATAAACAACAAGTTTTAAATCAATATTCGCAATGAAATAATAATTCATTAGAAGAGTTAAGTAGAGAATGCAGACTACTATCTTCTATGTATGAATTTAAAAGTTCATCGCTCTATCTTTTATCCTCGTAACATCAATCAATATATATCTCGAATCAAATATTCATCTTTGCACTCTGGTGCCAAAGATATTCATCATTGGTCATGTTCATCTAAACACTGCTCATCTTTGCACTACGGCCAAAGATTATAATCATCGGCCATGTTCATCTCAACACTGCTCATCTTGCTGACTACGGCCAAAGATATTCATCAATAAATCATTCATCTGTGACTACAGCCAAAGATATTCAAGAATATTATCATTTAGGAATCAAGATGATGAAAATATTTTTAAAGAAACGAATCCGGTGAAACAAAATGACAAGGATTAAGGATTAAGGATTCGTACTTTGTTTTATCCATGTCCAAAAATACCTCAAAATAATCACGGTGGTGTAAAATTCAAGAATGATCAAAACATGGATACAATCAAAGCTAGTATCCATAATAGATATTTTGGATAAAAAGACGAAATTTCATTTTCTATGAATAAGGTCGATTCGTGAATAGTTTCAGATATCGTGAATAAAGGCCGTGATACGTGAATAGTAACTCGACACCAAAAGATAGAAATTCCACAAAAAACATCTTCACGCTTCACTTAATAGTACTCGTGAATAAGAACTCGTGAATAGTAACTCATGAATAGTAATCCCGACATGAAAAAGTTCCAAATTTGATAAAAAGTTCCAACTAATATTTCAAAGATAATGATATTGAAGAAATAATATCATTTGAGAAGAAAATAACATCCCTTACCTCGAAAGACAAGATTTCTAGTTGAAACACCTGATATAAAGCTATGACTTGAACTTGCAATCAGATAGCAATACTCAAAGTATACTCAAAATACTCATAAGAATACGCTCGATAATATAGAGAGAGAAAACTTCAGTTTGGTGTGATTTTCAATTTAACCCAAGACCCTATTTATAGAAATTGCTTAGAACACCAAAGTTAGTAAAATTGAATATAATATTAATATAAATATACAAATTTTCCTTAGCCCACCTTTTGGTCAAAAACATCAGCCACACATGTTAAATGAGGTTCACAACTCACCAAAAACGTTTTTTTCTCAAAATAATTAATTAAAACTCCCAAAAATCAATTATTTTGAACTCCTAACTTCAATAATTCATAATAAATAGCCCTTTTATCAGAAAAATTGAATCTCGCGACTTTTTATAGAAAATTCAATTCTCTACAACTTTGCATGGAAGAAAGTTTTTCCAAATTCCAAAATGTAAATTGACCAAATCCACAAACCAGGCGATTTTACAAGCTATAATCAAATTTCGTTAAGAAATGGGGTCCATCGACACACAAAACATGTGTTAATCATTTAATGCAACAAAAATACTCTTCCTCCTCATATACTCATATATTCCACATTCATTGTAAAATATCACAAGTAATATATTATTAAAATAATATATTTAAATGAATTATTTTATCGTAAAAGGATAAAATATTAATTTTAACAATTGTCATTTTAAAATTTTTCTCCATCTATATCCACATAAAATCAATATTTTCCTAATCATATGAATCAATAATTAATTATTCACAAATAATATTACGTAATCACAATATCGACAACCGTGCGCTTCCTCAGAAAGAGGGGCTTTCCAATAAGGATCTCTCTACTCATTGCCGCCGCAATTAGGTGACCAAACCTCCTAGACATAACTTTCTAGACATTGCCAATAATGTTTTCTAATAATATTATTCAGATAATATGAATTATTGCTTCGATAATGGAAAATACCGTGTAATGACAATTTATCAAACAACAAAGAATATAAAATATCAACGCAAAGAATTATTGAATCAATAAAATAAAATATCGAATAAAGAATTATCGTAATAATTATCGAGTAGTGCCTTCTTACGTAAGAATTAATAATTGGTGCAATACCTGGTGCCATCTTTTCAACAACGCAGATTAGTGTGTTTTAACCACCCAGTATTCCAACAAGATAATCTGTGAATAACTACGCCGTTATTTAAACAACTTATACTTGTCATTTTCTTCATCCAATCGCTTTCCGTTATGGGGCCCCAAAAGATCGCTACTGGTCCGCATTTAATATTCCCACAAAGCATTTAATATTCCACGACCAAACTAATATTCCCCAAATAATAATGAATATTTTATAACCACTGCTTATTCAAATATTTCACAGATTTTACCCATAACTATCACATTAATCAAATCAACCCTTACTATTTCAAAATAATAAATAGAGGAAAATAAATTTCATTTATTAATAATTTGGGGTCTTATATATTCCATGTCCAAAAATACCTCATGAATAATCATAGTGAGTAAAATTCAAGAATGATCAAAACATGGATACAATCAAAGCTAGTATCCATAATAGATATTTTGGACAAAAAGAAGAAATTTCATTTTTCAAATTGAATAGTGTCGATTCGTGAATAAAGGTCAGATATCGTGAATAAGGTCGTATACGTGAATAAGAATCCGACACCAAAAGATAGAAATTTCACAAAAAACATCTTCACGCTTCGTGAATAGTACTCGTGAATCGTGAAAGTAACTCATGAATAAGAACTCATGAATAAGAACTCCCGACATGAAAAAGTTCCAAATTTGATAAAATTTCCAACCAATATTTCTAAGATAATGATATTGAAGAAATAATATCATTTGAGAAGAAAATAACATCCCTTACCTCGAAAAAGACAAGATTTTAAGTAAACACCGGATATAAAGCTATGACTTGAACTTGCACCGATATCAACACTCAAAGTATACTCACAAGAATACGCTCAATATATCGAGAGAAATAGAGAGAAAACTTCAGCTTTTGGTGTGATTTTCAATTCTAACCTAAAGACCCTATTTATAGAAATCGCTGTAACACCAAAGAGTAAAATTGAATATAATAATATTATTTATAAACAAAATTCCTTAGCCCACCTTTAAAATCTGATTTCAGCCATAGCACATGTTAAATGATGTTCACAAACTCACCAAAAATGTTTTTCTCAAAATAATTAATTAAAACTCCCAAAAATCAATTATTTCGGAATTCCGAAACTTCAATAATTCATAATAAATAGCCCTTTTATCAGAAAATTTGAATCTCGCAAGTTTTTATAGGAAATTCAATTCTCTACAACTTTGTAGAAGAAAGTTTTTCCAAATTCCAAACAGAAATTGACCGAAATCCACAAACGGACGATTTTACAGGCTATAATCAAATTTCAGTCAAGAAATGGGGTCCACCGACACACAAAACATGTGTTAATCATTTAATGCCACAAAAATACTCTTCCTCCTCATATACTCATATATCCCACATTCATTATAAAATATCACTGTTAATATATTATTAAAATAATATATTTAAATGAATTATTTTATCGAAAATGATAAAATATTAATTTTCAACAATTGTCATTTTAAAAATTTTTCCATCTATATCCACATAAAATTAATATTTTCCTCATCATATAAATCAATAATTAATTATTCACAAATAATATTACAGAATCACAAGATCGCAACTGTGCCGCTCCTGTGAGAAAGGGGCTTTCCAATAAGAATTTCTTCTTCATCACGCAAGCAATTAGGTGACCAAACCACTCCTTAGATAGAACTTTTTAGACATTGCCAATAATGTTATCTAATAATATTATTCAGATAATATGAATTATTGCTTCGATAATAAAAATATCGTAATGACAATTATCAAACAACAAAAGAATATAAAATATCAACGCAACAATTATTAAATCAATAAAATAAAATATCGAATAAGAATTATCGTAATAATTATCGAGTAAAGTGCCTTCACGTAAGAATCAATAATTGGTGCAATACCGCGTGCTATCGCTCAACAACGCCAGACAGTGTGTTTTAACCAATCGAGTATTTTAACAAAGATAATCTCAGAATAACCACGCCGTTATTTATAAACAACTTATATTTGTCGCTTTCTTCATCCAATCGCTTTCCGTTATGGGACCCATAAAAGATCGCTGGCGTCATTGCATAAATATTTCCGACGCATTTAATATTCCACCACCAAACGAATATTCCCTAATAATAATGAACATTTTATAACCACTGCTTATTCAAATATTTTGTGATTTTACCCATAACTATCCACATTAATCAAATCAACCCTTACTATTTCAAAATAATAAATAGAGGAAATTCCTTTTATTTAAAAAATTTGGGGTCTTACAACCTCCCTCCTTATGAAATTTCGTCCTCGAAATTGACGACGCATTCTGGTGTTTCAAAAGATGAGAATACCTCGCTTTCATTTCCGCTTTCTAACTCCCGTGTCATTTCCTCAATAAGCATGATTTCTCTACAAAACTTTAACTTGTGGTATAACCCCAAGACATAGGACATGTTCTTTCCTATCCAAGATCTTCGACAGTACTTCCTCAGACGTTAAGTCTTCTGGCTATCTCCTCCGGTTCTAACTCAACGACGTGGTTCGGTCGTCCACATATTTACGTAACATCGACACGTGAAAAACGTTATGAACACGCCGCCATACTTGGCGATAAAACGAGTCTATAGGCCACGCTCCTATTCGATCGAGAATTTCAAATGGATTAATAAATCAAGGTTTGAGCTTTCCTCACCTCACCGATTCTCGCTTTTGAAATAACAACTTCGCACCTCCTTCTTCAAATTCATCACCCGTGTGTAGCTCGAACAACTTTAACTTTATCGATTAAAGTCGATTATACTCAGATATCATCACGTGGGTAACTAGAGTTTTCATCTCCATCTCTATTATTTGTAAATTATACTGAAATGAGTCTTTGACAATATCGCACTCAGATTTCAGATATACGATCTTCTACTCAACACGCCACTACCACATTCGCTTTTCCAGGATGGCATGGTCGTAACACGTGTCTTTAAATGAGTCTCCTCTCGAGTTCTTCAAGCTCTTCCCACATTCTTTGCTTCCATTCGAATTTTGTATCTCTACGAGTCACCGTGTGTTAATGGAATAGCGATTCGAGAATATCCTTCAACGAATCTCCGATAATAACCAACTAAGCCTGTAAAGCTACGTATTTCGATTATCGACTTAGGTTGTTCTCAATCGTGACTTATATCCCAACCTTGGATAAGACGTCACAATGACACCTATCGCTTTACTATCGCATCTAATATGGACGCCCCTACGAGAGTCCGGCTTAGTGTGAATTTCACAAAGGAAGTCACAAGATAAAGGCTCAGTACCAAATTTATAGTTGAATTTTTAACTCCTCAAGTTCAATAGAGCCATTCGATATGAGATTTTAGAAATGAGTTTTGTACCGGGTTCAAAGTCGATACAAAATTTAATATCATCTTTGGGAGTAAGCCAAGAAATTCTTCAGAAATACATCAGAAAAATCAATAACAAACAGAATATTATTCAAATCGACGTGTCTTTATTCAAATCCATAACATGGACTAAGAAAACTCGACATCCGTAATAAACGAATGACTTCATGGCTTGATATGAAAATGTTTGACTACAATGGTTTGATTGCTTGAATTGAACAACAAAGTTGCTTAGGAATATGAAAACTAACAACCTTACGAAAAGAAATCAATTTTCAGATAATGAGTAGTTAACCTTAAAATCACATCAAAAGAAAATATCTCTATAGAAATAAGGTTAACTGTGTAATGTGATAGTGCCAACTGAATCAAGCAAGATTTCTAAACAACGGATGTAATGAAAGTTTCTCCTAACTGAGTCTCCATAAATAGGTCAAAGTCTAATTTCTCCGTAGTCAAGTTCAAATGTTGAGCGCAAGCAAGAGAGATAAAAGAATGGGTAGTAAACCCAGATTCAGTAAGGTATAAACTTCGCAAGAATTTATAATTAACTAACCTGTGCTAACTTCGCTCGTGTTCTCGATTTTGACCGGCCATGACAAACGCTTTTCCAGAACCGCTGACTTTGACCTTTTCTAGGACATCCTTTTCGAGTCACCATTTCCACCGGACTGGGTTTCGATACCGCATAATCTCGAGCGATATGTCCTTCTTTTCCACAATTATAGCATACCTTAAACTGTTGTAGGGGTTTTAATGATATGTCCCTCTTTCCCGCATTTGTAACATACGACCGGTGGTTTTTCTCTCCTTGGAACCGGTTACATCGGGCGCCGACGCCTTCACATGGTCGTTGTTGAATCTCCTCTTTTAAAATCTCCTCCCGACTCGCTTCTTCTATTTTCATGATTACGATTACCACAGTAGTGGTTACCGCTTTGTATTCGATGACGCTTCTTTCTCCACCTGGTTATCGTTATTCGATGATTCGTTATATCTTCTAGATGATCCTCGGTTATGGTCCCCTTTATGAACGTATTCGTTATCTCGCTTCTAACAACCGAGCCCCGCTGACAACATCCGAATAGAGAGAAAATTTACGAGAAATGAGATACTCGACGATGACACCGGGTTTCAAACCTCTCGTAAACATCCGCTTATACGCTCCTCATTCTCCACCAAATGAGGTGCAAACTCGATAACTCCGCGAACTTCACCTCGATCGACACCGCCATGTTATTATTCGCCCAGTTTAATAAACTCCACTTCCTTCATACGACGAATACTTTCGTGGAAGTACTTGTCATTGAACTGCTTTCAAATGTCTCCCATGATACGCCGAAAGGTAATGGATGGGTACGCTTCACGATTCCAACCAAGATCCGCCTCGCCTACATTTAACAACGCCCCCAAAATAGGTATACATCACCCATTCCGAGTTGTCAATAATGTACATGTAAACAACTACAACTTTATTATTACAACAAGAAAACTGTGAGTTTAAATACAAATATTATCTTCTAGATAATATTTATACTCAAATAAATCCTCATCACATTTATCGATACATTATTTTACAAAATGGTGAGGACTACTAAACAATCCTTTCTAAAACCTTCATTCCATACCCCGACTGCACTCGCTATATTCTCGCCTCCCCCGAAGAAGAATGGAACAAAAAGGAAAAGGGTGAGCTCAACTAGCTCAAGAAGAATATTACGACTAAGATAATATACAACAAATTATCGTTAGTCTTCAACAGGAAAAATTTAATGTAATACAATAGACAACAAGTTTCAGATCAATATTCGCAAATGAAATAATAATTCATGTAAGAGTTACGTAGAGAATGAAATCTACTATAATCTATGAATTTTAAATACCATCATCAATATTTTATCCTCAGAACATCAATCAATATTCATCTCAAATCAAATATTCATCTTTGCACTATGTGCCAAAGATATTCATCAATCTGGCCATGTTCATCTCAACACTGCTCATCTTTGCACTAAAGTGCCAAAGATATTCATCACTTGGTCATGTTCATTTAAACACTGCTCATCTTTGCACCATGTGCCAAAGATATTCTTCGAAATCATTCATCTTTGCACTATGTGCCAAAGATATTCAATAATATCATCATTTAAGACCGAGGATGATGAAAAAAATATTTTTAAAGAACTAATCCAAAGGAAACAAAATGACAAGGATTAAGGATTAATGATTCGACTTTGTTTTATCCATGTCCAACAATACCTCAAAAAATAATCATAGTGGTGTAAAATTCAAGAATGATCAAAACATGGATACAATCAAAGCTAGATCCGTAATAGATATTTTGGACTTAAAAGAAGAAATTTTATTTTTCTATGAATAAAGGTCAGATACGTGAATAAGGTCAGATACGTGAATAAAGGCCAGATACGTGAATAAGAATCCGACACCAAAAGATAGAAATTCCACAAAAAAACATTTTCACGCTTCATTAATAAGACTCGTGAATAAGAATCGTGAATAATAAGAACTCATGAATAAGAACTCGTGAATAAGAACTCATGAATAAGTAACCCCGACATGAAAAAGTTCCAAATTTGATAAAAACTTCAGATCAATATTTCAAAGATAATGATATCAAGAAATAATATCATTATTTAAAAAAAATAATATCCCTTACCTCAAAGAATCAAGATTTCTAAGGAAAGGCTCAAGTGATGTCGAATGAAACTTGTCAGATCGAATAAAGAACTCTCAAAGTATCTAAATACTCACAAAATACGCCAATAATATAGAGAGAGAAAGAGAGAAAACTTTGTTTCGTGTGATTTTCAATTCTAACTTAAATTCTATTTATAGAAAATGTTAATTACCAAGGCATTTCGACCGCCACCGATGGCTTTTACTCGCTACTATTGCCACCCACCACATTTGAAATAAAATTCAGCACATTTCTTCACCAACCACAAGTGGGGCCCACTCAATTCTAGAATTTTCCACCAAAATCAATTATAAACCTAATTTTAAATCGACACCTCTTAAAATTCATAACAAATCATTCGTGGCATTTTTAATCTGCTCAAAATTTGTGGACATATACTCAACTTATGTATGTATAACATACCCAAAAATTACTACAATCCAACTATTTGATTAAAAATTATAACCCCGCAATATATCTCAAAACCCCGATTTAATTTTTAATACCTCCAATCCGATAAAATACCGATAAAACACCTCAACATTAATTTCTTCATTTATAACCACATAAATAAATCCATCATTTATATCCACATAAAATAAATATTTTTTATCATATGAATCAATAATTAATTATTCACAAATAATATTACGTAATCACAATTATGACAACCAGCCGCTCCTCAGAAAGCAGGGGCTTTCCGATAAGGATTTCTCTCATCGGGCGCCGCAATTAGTGACCAAACCTCTCCTCGATGTAACTTTCTAGACATCGCCAATAATGCTATCTAATAATATTATTCAAATAATATGAATTATCGATCCGATAATGGAGATAATGTGCAAGTGACAATTATCGAACAACAATAATATAAAATATCAACGCAAAGAATTATCGAATCAATAAAATAAAATATCGAACAAGAATTCATCGTGGAAAATTATCGAGTAAAGGCCTTTCACGTAAGGATCAATAATTCAACAATATCGCGTAATACCGCAAGCATCGCAGGCAACCACGCCAGACATCAGATTTTAACCACCGGTATTCCAACAATTTTAACTCAGAATAACTACGCCGTTATTTTTAACCAACTTATATTTGTCTGCTTTTTCATCCAATCGCTCACATGGGCCCACACACGGTCGCTAGGTCGCATTTATTTAATAATATTCCCGACAAAGATTTAATATTCCACCACCAAACTAATATTCCCCGACAAAAATGAATATTTTATAACCACTGCTTATTTTGAAATATTCATGATTTAACCCTTAACTATCCACATTAATCAAATCAACCCTTACTATTTCAAAATAATAAATAAAGGAAATTCCTTTTATTTAAAAAAATTTTGGGGTCTTACAACCTCCCTCCTTATGAAATTTCGCCCTAAATCGACGACGACTGTGTGTTTCAAAAGGTGAGGATACCTCGCTTTCATTTCCGCTTTCCAATTCCTGTGTCATTTCCTCTATAAAGATGATTCCTCCACAAAACTTTAACTTGTGGTATGACTTTTCATACAGAGACATGCTCCTTCCTATCCAAGATCTCGACAGTACCTCCTCACACGCTAAGTCTTTCTGGCTATCTCGTCCTGCTTCTAACTCAATAACGTGGGTTCGGTCTTTCACATATTTATTTAAGTACGATATGTGAAACACATTATGAACACGTAGACATACTTGAGGTAACGCAAGTCTATAGCTACATTTCCTACTCTGGCCAAGAATTTGAAATGGACCAATAAATCGTGGATCGAGCTTTCTCTCTTCCCAAATCTTGTAACTCCCTTCCACGGAGCAACTCGCAACAACAATACATGATCCCCTACATTAAATTCCACGCCCTTTCGATGAAGATCCGCATAACTCTTTTGTCGATCTTGTGCCGCTTCAGTATACGCTGTTCAATCATTCGATCTTTTTTCAGTAGTCATACGCATTAAACTCTAGTCCCAACAATGTTGCTTCACCCACCTCATCCCAACATATCGAGAGAACCACATTTTCGGCCCATATAATGCTTCAATGGAGCCACACCTATATACTGCTCGATAACTCGTTGTTGTAGGAGAATTCCACCAATGGTAAATACTTATCCCAACCGCCTTGAAGTCTCAGGACACGTAGTCTTAATAAATCTTCAAGAGTTTGAATAGTCCTCTCGATTGTCCGTCTGCTTGGGGATGGTACGTCAACTAAATCGCAAACTGCGCTCCATAGCTTTTTGCAAGCTAACCCAAAATCTTGAAGTGAATCTTGGGTCACGATCCCAAACTATGGATAGTGCATGCCATGCAACCTCACAATCTCATTTACGTATATACTAAAGCAAGACGCTCAAGGAATAAGTCTCCAGACGGCAAGAAATGAAAGCAGATTTGGTTAATCTATCAACAATAACCCAAATAAGATTGATGCCTTGAGAAACCGTAGTAGAAGAAGACCCAGAACTAAATCCATGGTAATGTGTTCCCACTTCCATTCCTAATCTCAAGTGGTTGCAACGGACCCTTAGGTACTAGATGTCTCCGCCTTTACACGCCGACAAGTTAAACACATCGAGATAAACTTTGCAATCTCTCTCTTCATATTATTCCACCAAAATGTATGTCAAGATCACGATACATTTTAGTACTTCCGTGATGGATTGCAAATGGTGTATTGTGTGCTCCATCATAATCTCAGACTTCAAATCGTAGTCGTTAGAACACAAAGTCAGAGTGGACTCAAGTATTCCTTCTTCATCAATTCTCGCCCTAATAGCTCCTTCAGTATTTTCTTCTTCATACGACGCCTCCGGCCTGGGGCTCGAGCAACCTTAACTTTTTCTATTAAAGTTGGCTCTACGCAGATACTTGACATCATCGCACTCGCTCCTCAAGATACGATCTTCTACTCAACGCGCCACCTACCACGCTCGCTTTTACTGTGATGGTATCAATAGTGTGGTCGTAGTCTTCAATAGCTCGAGCCAACGTCGCCGCCAGATGTCGAGTCTTTTTGAGTGAAGAAATATTTAAGGCTTTTTACGGTCCTCAATATATCTCCACTTTCTCCCCATATAGATAAGGCTCCATATCTTTTAGCATGAAAACGATCGGGCCGCTAACTCTAGATCACGAGTAGGATAATTCTCTCATACTCTTTTAAGTTGTCGCGAGGCATAAAGGCTATGACTTTCCCACGCTGCATGAGAACACATCCTAACCCTTTGCGCTCAAGCATCATCAGAGATAACAAATCCATCCGAACCAGATGGTATTGTTAGAACAAAGCCAAATAAGTCTCCTCTAAGCTCTCGAAACTTTCTCGCATTCTTCATTCCAAACGAATTTCAGTATCCTTCCGAAGTTAATGAGTTAATGGAGTAGCGATTCGAGAAAACCTTCCACTAATCTCCGATAATAACCAAATTTAAGCCCAAAAGCTACGTGATTTCACCACCGACTTTTATTGTTCTAACTTCAGATTGCTTCAATCTTCACGATCGATCAACAGATACTCCATGTTTTGACACCACATGCCCAAGAAATGCTACTTCTCTCGCCGTAACTCTCGATTTCTTCAATTTGGCATATAGTTTGGTTTTCACGAAGTTTTCGAGTACCAAATTTCAAATGGTGCTCATGATCTTCACGACTTTTTGAATATATAAGGATGTCATCAATAAAGACAACAACGAACCGATCCAAATATTCCTGAATACTTGGCTCATCATATCCATGAAAGTCGCAGGAGCATTAGTTAGTCCAAAGACATGACTAAGAATTCATAATGCCCATACCGAGTTTCAAGGCGCTTTGAATATCCTCGCTCTAATCTTCACCGATGATATCCGTAATCTAAGATCGATTTTTGAAAAGAATTGTGCCCTCAGAATCGGGTCAAACAAGTCATCAATACGAGGTAGAGGATACCTATTCTCGATGGTGACATGGTTCAATTCCCGATAGTCAATACAAAGTCGATACTCCCCGCCTTTTTTTTTTACAAATAAAACAGAGCACCCCAAGGAGATGTACTAGATTTAATGAAACCGATGTCCAACAATTCTCAGAATGGACCTTTAACTCCTCAAGTTCAATAGAGCCATTCGATATGGGGTTTTAGAAATGGGCTTGTACTGTGTCAAGATCAATAAAGAATTCAACTTCACGCTCGGGGTAGATCGAAGTTCTTCAGAAATACGCCAGAAAGTCAATAACAACAGAATATTATTCAAATTCGACGTGTCTTTATTCAAATCCATAACATGGGCTAAGAAAGCTTCGACATCCGCTTTTCAATAAACTAATAATTTTTTATGATTAGATATGACAAAATGATTGATTTTAATGGTTTAGTCATTGAATTGCATAAACAGTCAAGTTAGAATATGAAAACTAACAACCTTATTTAAAACAATCAATTTTGGTAAAATGATGAGTAGTTAACCAATCAATCCCTAAAATCACATCAAAAGCAAGTATCTTTAAAGAGATAAGGTCATGTGTAAGGTGATGGTGCCAACTGAATCAAACAAGATTTATAAACAAATGGATGTGATGAAAGTTTCTCCTAACTGAGTTTCCACAGATAGTCAAAGTCTAATTTCTCCTGAGTCAAGTTTAAACGCTGAGCACACGCAGCAGAGAGATAAATGAATGGGTAAAGACCCAGATCAAGTAAGGTATAAACTTCGCAAGAATTTATAAATACTTACCCGTGATCACCTCGCTTGGGTTCTCGATTATGACCAACCACAACAAACGCCTTCCCTAATCGCTGATTTTGATTTTTTTCGGGATGTTTTTCGAGTCACCGCCCTCACGAACTAGGTTTCGCCATCGCATAAATTCGAGCGATATGTCCTTCCTTTCCACAACTATAGCATACCTTGAACTGTCAGGGGCTTTGATCGATATGTCCTCTTTTCCGTGATTCAGAAGATACGACCGGTGGTCGCTTCCTCCCTTAGAACCGCTTGTCACGCAAGACCGCTGCTCTTCACATAGTCGTTGTTAAATCTCCTCTTTAAAATCTCCTCCCGACTCGCTTTCTTCGCTTTTCACGACCATGATTACCACCAGAGTGGTTACCATTTCGTCCGCTCGCTTTTTTCTCCGCAGTTATCATTATTCTCGCTGATCGCTATCTCGTACGATCCTCGTTATGGTCCTCACCGACCGTGACTCGTTATCTCGCCTAATAATCGAGCTCTGCTTATAACATCTCGAATAAAGAGAAAGTTTATGAGAAATGAGATATCGACGACGCCGGGTTTCAAACCTCTAAGAAAATCATCCGCCATAACGCTCCTCATTCTCCACCAAATGAGGTGCAAAACTCGATAACTCGCAAACTTTGCCTCGCATCGAGACACCGCCACGTTGTTTTGCTCTAACTGATGAACTCCACTTCCTTCATACGATTTAACACTTTCGTGAAAGTATTTGTCATTAAATAGTCTCTCAAACGCCTCCCAAGACACGCCGAAAAGTACCGACGGGTACGCTTCACGCACTTCACCAAGAGTCCGCTTCGCCATTTTAACATAAAGGTGGCGAATGGAACCTTCGTTCTTCTCCGCATCCCAAGACATCGAATATCTTGTAATTTGTTTGACCCATGTTTCCGCCATGATCGGATCCGCTTTCCTTAAATTCGTGGTCCCAACTTCGAATCGCTGGTCGTGATAACCCGTGAATCGCTATCATTTCTCCTCAGATTTTGAACACGAAGTCTCCTCGTCTCGATTTTGCATGAATCGCAAAAAGCTTCTAAACATCCCCTCGCTCATCATCTCGCTTCCATGGTGTTGTTTCACAGGAGGAACATTGCCACCACTGCTGCACGCTCTCCTCGCTGGTAAAGACAGCATCTCCACGGCCTCATTTACTCCATCATAATATTCTCACGACATTCTCAAAACACCGCCATAAAACAAGGGTTAATTAAGGAAATCAATATATCACATAATATCCCTATATATCGACTAACTAACAAATAAGCTTTAGTAGACACACTAACAAGGATTTACTCGCCTCCCTCCTAGTTCTATTCCCCGATCTCCCGCCAGAGATCATATCCCTAAGCTCGATACCAACCGCGACGCCCCCAAAATAGTATACATCACCCCCATTCGAATGTCAATACATGGTATGTAAACAACTACAACTTTATTATTACAACAAAGAAACTGTGAGTTTAAATACAAATATTATCTTCTGATAATATTTATACTCAAATAAATCCTCATCACATTTATCGATACATTATTTTACAAAATGGTGAGGACTACTAAACAATCCTTTTCTAAAACCTTCATTCCATACCCGACTGCACTCGCTTATATTCTCGCCTCCCCGAGAAGAATGGAACAAAAGGAAAAGGTGAGCTCAACTAGCTCAAGAAGAATATTACGACTAAGATAATATACAACAAATTATCGTTAGTCTTCAACAGGAAAAATTTAATAATGTATACAATAGACAACAAGTTTCAGATCAATATTCGCAATGAAATAATAATTCATGTAAGAGTTACGTAGAGAATGAAATCTACTATAATCTATGAATTTAAAAACCATCATCAATATTTTTATCCTCAGAACATCAATCAATATTCATCTCAAATCAAATATTCATCTTTGCACTATGTGCCAAAGATATTCATCAATCTGGCCATGTTCATCTCAACACTGCTCATCTTTGCACTAAAGGCCAAAGATATTCATCACTGGTCATGTTCATTTAAACACTGCTCATCTTTGCACTACAAAGCCAAAGATATTCTTCGAAATCATTCATCTTTGCACTATGTGCCAAAGATATTCAATAATATCATCATTTAAGACCGAGGATGATGAAAAAATATTTTTAAAGAAACTAATCCAAAGGAAACAAAATGACAAGGATTAAGGATTAATGATTCAGACTTTTGTTTTATCCATGTCCAACAATACCTCAAAAATAATCATAGTGGTGTAAAATTCAAGAATGATCAAAACACGGATACAATCAAAGCTAGTATCCGTAATAGATATTTTGGACTTAAAAGAAGAAATTTTATTTTTTATGAATAAGGCCAGATACGTGAATAAGGTCAGATACGTGAATAAGGCCAGATACGTGAATAAGAATCTGACACACAAAAGATAGAAATTCCACAAAAAAACATTTTCACGCTTCGCTTAATAAGACTCGTGAATAAGAACTCGTGAATAAGAACTCATGAATAAGAACTCGTGAATAAGAACTCATGAATAAGAACCCATACATGAAAAAGTTCCAAATTTGATAAAACTTCAGATCAATATTTCAAAGATAATGATATCAAGAAATAATATCATTATTAAAAAAAATAATATCCCTTACCTCAAAGAATCAAGATTTCTAAGGAAAGGCTCAAGTGATGTCGAATGAAACTCAGATCGAACAAAGAACTCTCAAAGTATCTAAATACTCACAAAATACGCCAATAATATAGAGAGAGAAAGAGAGAAAACTTTGTTTCGTGTGATTTTCAATTCTAACTAAATTTCTATTTATAGAAAATGTTAAATTACCAAGGCATTTCGACCGCCACCGATGGCTTTTTACTCGCTACTATTGCCACACCACCACATTTGAAATAAAATTCAGCACATTTCTTCACCAACCACAAGTGGGGCCCACTCAATTCTAGAATTTTCCACCAAAATCAATTATAAACCTAATTTTCTAATCGACACCTCTTAAAATTCATAACAAATCATTCGTGCATTTTTAATCGCTCAAAATTTGTGGACATATACTCAACTTATGTATGTATAACATACCCAAAAATTACTACAATCCAACTACGGATTAAAAATTATAACCCCGCAATATATCTCAAAACCCCGATTTAATTTTTAATACCTCCAATCCGATAAAATACCGATAAAACACCTCAACATTAATTTCTTCATTTATAACCACATAAATAAATCCATCATTTATATCCACATAAAATAAATATTTCTTTATCATATGAATCAATAATTAATTATTCACAAATAATATTACGTAATCACAATTATGACAACCAGCCGCTCCTCAGAAAGAGGGGCTTCCGATAAGGATTTCTCCTCATCGGGCGCCAAGCAATTAGGTGACCAAACTCTCCTCGATGTAACTTTCTAGACATCGCCAATAATGCTATCTAATAATATTATTCAAATAATATGAATTATCGATCCGATAATGGAGATAATGCAAAGGACAATTATCGAACAACAATAATATAAAATATCAACGCAAAGAATTATCAATCAATAAAATAAAATATCGAACAAGAATTCATCGTGGAAAATTATCGAGAAAGGCCTTTTCACGTAAGGATCAATAATTCAACAATATCGCGTAATACCGCCGCGCATCGCAGGCAACCACGCCAGACATCAGATTTTAACCACCGGTATTCCAATAGCCTTTAATCTCAGAATAACTACGCCCGTTATTTTTAACCAACTTATATTTGTCGCTTTTTCATCCAATCGCTCATCGTTATGGGGCCCACACATGGTCGCTACCGTCGCATTTAATATTCCCCGACAAAGATTTAATATTCCACGCACCAAACTAATATTCCCCGACAAAATGAATATTTTATAACCACTTGCTTATTTTGAAATATTCATGATTTAACCCTTAACTATCCACATTAATCAAATCAACCCTTACTATTTCAAAATAATAAATAAAGGAAATTCCTTTTTTAAAAAAATTTTTGGTCTTACATCATTTACATTCTCTCCTCCCTAAGAAGAAAAATGGAACAACAAGGAAAAGGGTGAGCTCAACTAGCCCAAGAAAGAATATTATGACTAAGATAATATACAACAAATTATCGTTAGTCTTCAACAGGAAAAATCTAATAGAATACAATAGACAACCGGTTTTAAATCAACATTCGCAGCCGGAAACAACAATTCATTAGAAGAGTTAAGTAGAGAATGTAAACTACTATCTTCTATATATGAATTTAAAAGTTCATCGTCGATATTTTATCCTCGTAACATCAATCAATATATATCTCGAATCAAATATTCATCTTGCACCATGTGCCAAAGATATTCATCACCGGGTCATGTTCATCTAAACACCGCTTCATCATTTGCACTACGCCAAAGATATTCATCAAGAAATCATTCATCTTGCACTAAAAGCCAAAGATATTCAATTATATCATCATTTAGGACTAAGGATGATGAAAAATATTTTAAAGAAAACGAATCTAGGAAAAAAAAAGAATAAATATTAAGGATTCAGATTTTAATTTATTCCATGTCCAAAAATACCTCATGAATAATCATAGTGGAGTAAAATTCAAGAATGATCAAAACATGGATACAATCAAAGCTAGTATCCATAATAGAAATTTTGACAAAGAGAAGAAATTTAATTTTTCTATGAATAGTGCCAGATTCGTGAATAGTGTCAGATATCGTGAATAAAGGTAGATAACGTGAATAGTAACTCCGACACCAAAAGATAGAAATTTCACAAAAAACATCTTCACGCTTCGTGAATAAGAACTCGTGAATAAGAAGTAACTCATGAATAAGAAATGAATAGTAACCCCGATATGAAAAAGTTCCAAATTTGATAAAATTTCCAACCAATATTTCTAAGATAATGATATTAAAGAAATAATATCATTCGAGAAGAAAATAACATCCCTTACCTCGAAAAGACAAGATTTCTAAAAAAACACAGGATATAAAGGCTATGACTTGAACTTCAAGCACAGTATATCAACACTCAAAGTATACTCACAAGAATACGCTCAATATATCGAGAGAGAAATAGAGAAAACTTCAGTTTTTGGTGTGATTTTTAATTCTAACCCAAGACCCTATTTATAGAAATCGCTAGAACACCCAAAGCGTAAAATTGAATATAATAATATTATTTATAAACAAAATTCCTTAGCCCACCTTTAAAATCTGATTTCAGCCATACAAGCACATGTTAAATGATGTTCACAAACTCACCAAAAAATGTTTTTCTCAAAATAATTAATTAAAACTCCCAAAAATCAATTATTTGAACTCAAAACTTCAATAATTCATAATAAATAGCCCTTTTATCGAAAATTCGAATCTCGCAAATTTTTATAGGAAATTCAATTTCTACAACTTTTCAGAAGAAAATTTTTCCAAATTCCAAATGAGAAATTGACCAAATCCACAAACAGACGATTTTATGTGCTATAATCAAATTTCAACCAAGAAATGGGGTCCACCGACACAAAACATGTGTTAATCATTTAATGCCACAAAAATACTCTTCCTCCTCATATACTCATATATCCCACATTCATTATAAAAATATCACCGTTAATATATTATTAAAATAATATATTTAAATGAATTATTTTATCGTAAAATGATAAAATATTAATTTTCAACAATTGTCATTTTAAAAATTTTCTCCATCTATATCCACATAAAATCAATATTTTTCTCATCATATAAATCAATAATTAATTATTCACAAATAATATTACGTAATCACAAGATCGCAACCCAGTAGTTCCTGTGAAAGAGGGC
Organism: Panax quinquefolius; assembly: GCA_020205615.1. NCBI lineage: Eukaryota > Viridiplantae > Streptophyta > Magnoliopsida > Apiales > Araliaceae > Panax > Panax quinquefolius. Next base: position 37,384,138 of record CM035172.1, on the reverse strand, counting down.
TTTCCAATAAGAATTTCTTCATCAAGCCTTAATTAGGTGACCAAACCTCTCCTTAGATAGAACTTTCTAGACATTGCCAATAATGTTATCTAATAATATTATTAGGATAATATGAATTATTGCTTCGATAATAAAAAAATACGTGTAATGACAATTATTCAAACAACAAGAATATAAAATATCAATAAACAATTATTAAATCAATAAAATAATCGAATAAGAATTATCGTAACAATTATTGAGTAGTGCCTTTCACGTAAGAATCAATAATTGGTGCAATACCGTAGTGCTATCGTTCAACAACGCGTATTAGTGTATTTTAACCACCGAGTATTTTAACAAGATAATCAGAATAACTACGTCGTTATTTATAAACAACTTATATTTGTCGCTTTCTTCATCCAATCGCTTTCCGTTATGGGGCCCACAAAAGATCAAGCGTCGTCTGCATTTAATATTCCCCGACGAAGCATTTAATATTCCACGACCAAACGAATATTCCCGACAATAATGAATATTTTATAACCACTTGCTTATTGAAATATTTACAGTATTTTACCCATAACTATCCACATTAATCAAATCAACCCTTACTATTTCAAAATAATAAATAGAGGAAATTCCTTTTATTTAAAAAAATTTGGGGTCTTATTAACAGTGTAGTGATAATTATTGAACAACAATAATATAAAATATCAACGCAAAGAATTATTGAATCAATAAAATAAAATATCAATAAGAATCAATGTGACAATTATTGAGTAAAGGCTTTTACGCAAGGATCAATAATTCAATAATCTGCAATACTGTAAAAGTGTCTTCTTTGTGCAACCATGTACATCGTATTTTAACCACCGGGTATTCCAACGAGTCTTAACTCAGAATAACTACTACTGGCAGTTATTTATAACAACCCAAACTTTGTCGTTTTCTTCATCCGACAGTTATCTGTTATGGGCCTCACAAATGGTTGCGTTGTCGTACGAATATTCCCCGACAGAAAGAATATTCCACGACCAAACGAATATTCCACAACACAATGAATATTTTATAACCACTTGCTTATTTTACAAAATTTGCACATTTCACCCATAACCAAAGTATTATATCAAATTATCACCTTCTTATTCACAATAATAATTAGAGAAAATTCGATTTTATTCATTAAAAAAATTTGGGGTCTTACACCAAACCTCTCCTTAGACAGAACTTTCTAGACATTGCCAATAATGTTATCTAATAATATTATTCAGATAATATAAATTATTGCTCCGATAATGAAAAATACTTTGTGTAGTGACAATTATTAAAATAATAAAGTAATATAAAATATCAACGTAGCAATTATTGAATCAATAAAATAAAATATTGAGCGATAATTATCGTAACAATTATTGAGTAATGCCTTCTTACGTAAGAATCAATAATTGGTGCAATCACTGGTGTCTTCTTGTAACAACGCCAGTATTCTTGTATTTTAACCACCGTGTATTCCAAACAAGATTAATGGTAATAACTACGTCATTATTTATAAACGACTTATACTTTTGCGTTTTCTTCATCCAATCACTTTCAGTTATGGGGGCCCACAAAAATACGTGGTCGTCAGACGAATATTCCCCGACAGGAAGATTATTCCACGACTAAACGAATATTCCCCGTCAACAATGAATATTTTATAACCACTTGCTTATTTTAAATAGTTGCGCATTTTACCCATAACTAACCACATTAATCAATTTAACCTTTACTATTTTAAAATAATAAATAGATAAATTCAATTTTATTTATAATAAATTGAGGGTCTTACATAATAAGTGTAGTTAAAAATAGAATTTAATAACATACTATCTAACTTACAAAATATATATATATATATATATATATATATATATATATAGATAGATATATATACCTAAGAGATATGTATATAAAGTAAGCTCACATATAAGAAAAACAATTATTTGCAAATGAAATATTATCTTTATTCAATCTTCTCCATTTGTTTCTACAAACATATAACTATTACAAAATAATTTTAGCTTGGAACAAATTGTGAATTGATATTACAAGATTACAAAATAATTAATTATCTATGTATGGTTTAGGTTGTGTTTGATAAACCTGGAAATTAAGATTTGAATGATTATAATGTCTTAATAAATTAGATCATCTGAATTGTTATGAGGTCTGAATCTGAAAAATTGTTTGATAACTTAAAATTAAGTTGTCTCTTAATGACACTATTTTACCATTTTAAAGGGTAAAATTTTATTTAATAATTTTAAATATTCAATTTAATAAAAATGAGTGCATAATATTATATTTACATAAAAAAAATTATCAAAAAAAAATCATTAAGAGGTACCTCTTAAGTATTAAGATTTTATTTTCTGTCTTACCGATTAAGAGGCATTCAGAGGTAACAAAAAATCAAACAAACAGTATTATGCCTCTTAGCGAATAAGAGACAGTCCATTAAGAGACAATCAGATGTAAACAAACAACACCTTATTAGTTATGCAAAAAAAAAACGAAGGAATCCACCTCTAGAAAATAATATACCAAAAAAAGAGTCCAAAATAGTTGCTGGTCCACGAATAAACGTTCCTAGACATACATTTTCTATGTGATAACAAATACTAATAAGAGAAAAATATCAAATGAATAAAATTCAAATTATAAGTATGACATTAAATTGTTGATAGGTTTGTGACAAATGCATATATACTAATTTTCAAAATACATAATAATACAATGTTATGTTATTATAAATTGTTAATTAATTCTATATATTATAAATGATAATTATAATATTGTGTTATATAAATTGTTAATTAATTTTATATATCATAAATGGTATAAAAAATTTATTGAAAAAGATAATTAAATAAGGAATAAAAAATTTTGTCTTGCAAAGGCGTGCATGCTATTATTTTTTCTGGCTTTAGTTTACTACCATTACTAGGAAAATTTTGAATTTATGTTTTTTTTTAACAAGTTTCAGATCAAAATTTGATACTCTCTTCGTCCCAGGATAAAAGTCGTGGTGGACTTTTCACGCATATTAGGAAGAGGAATGAAATGACAAAATTGTCCATAATAATGTGTAAAATTTTGATTATTAAAGGAAAGTAGACATTTAACATGGGACTATCCAAAATAGTAATAAAGACTTTTGTCATGGCACAGAGGAGATATTAGATTTGGGTTTTTTGAAATTTAGAATTTACTAATGAGTTATGGACTTATGGTAATGGAGTCGGTGTTGTCGTTGTTCTATTATGACGGTGGAAGTTGGTGGAGATGGTACACCAAGATTGAGTAAAAAAAAATTATGTATATTTGGATTTCTTGTTATAAAATAAAGAAAGTTAACGTTTTACTAGGTTGGTAGCCCGTGCATAACATGATTGTTTGATAAATTTGGAATTAGGTTGTTGTATAAGAAGATTATAAAAATGAGACCGTAAAATTAAGGATTTAGTCATTATACAAGCTACATATTTGAGTTTACATGCTTCCTCCCGAATCTCCATAAGCATTTCTTGATTTGATCAATCTTCTTTTCATCCTCCACAATTAATCGAAGCAAAGAATCATCACATGTACCTACAAAAAAATAGCAATGAATTCTGAACCACAAAATATCATTTAAAATGTCTTCTTGTTGCACTTTTAGATGCAAAATCATCAATTATACTATCATATTTAATGTTTTCTAACATATCATTTTCAATGCATAATATCGCTAATCCATTTAGTCTATTTTGAGTCATGGTGGTCTGCAAGTAAGATTTCAATAATTTTAATTTAGAAAAACTTCTTTCAGCAGATGCCACAGTTACATGTATAGTCAATAATACCCTATAAGCAACCATTACATTAGGAAACATATCCACACTCTTTACAAACTCAAGAATTTTAATGGATGTCCATGGTTTATCTGTTTCATATGCTTCTTTTGGTAACATCACTTGCAACACCTGTAATTCTGAAAATAAGTCTATTGCATCAACATCAAAAACAACACCGTGTTTTAAAGCATTTTCAAGATTCACACAAGAACTTTTTAATTCATTATCATCAAACGGAGTCAACTTTACAACATCAAATAAGAACCCAAAAATTGATTCAAAACAATGCAATTGTTCAAACCTACTCTTCAATTCACCAAGAGCAATATCCACTATAACAAGAAAATAATCAGTTCTAAATGATTCTTCAGCTGATTGTTGTTCCCTATCATTATTGGAAACCTCATCAAAATGTCTTTTTCTACAATTTTGACACTTTTTTTGGAAATACAAGCTCAATTCTCATATCAAGGGAAATTTATTTAGCATCAACCATGGAAGAAACAACCCCATTTATTCTATAGTTTTAAAAAAATAAAACAAGTCCTTCTAATTGTCGTACAGCAGCATCAAGACGCATGTCTTCAGATTGTAACTTTTTACTAACTAAGTTAATCTTATGCAAAATGTCATGCAAAATAACCAACTTAATATAAATTCAAAACTTGAAAGCTCTCCTAATGCAAAACTTTGAGCATCCCTACTCAATTTGGCATCGTCACTAATTTCTGTTAAATTAAATAAAGCTTCTCTGATTTGGGAAGCTTGAGATTTTATTGCTTTGACACTTTCAATGCGACTTTCCCAACGTGTAGTTGACAATGATTTCAAAGTCAAACCATCTATGTAATCAAGTAACATATTCCATCGCTTTGTTGAATTAGAGAATACTGTATATATGCATTGACATGCTCCAAAAAAAGAATTTACTTTAACACATGACTTGACCATATTACAAACTATTAAGTTGAACAATGAGAACCACATGGCATGTAAAATGCTCTAGGATTTATATCAAGTAATCTTTTTTGTACACCTAGATTTTTCCCTTTCATATTAGAGCCATTATCATAACCTTGTTGTAAGACCCCAACTTTTATGAATAAAGAATAATTTTCTAAAAATATATTTTTGAATATTATGGTGTGGATTTGATATAATGTTATAGTTGTGGGTAATATTTACAAATTTTTCAAAGTAAGCAAGTGGTTATATAATATTCGATTGGTCGGAGAATATTCGTTTTAACAGGGAATATTCGTACGACGACATAATCATTGGTGGACCCCTACAACAGAAGTATTGTCGTAGTTAGAAAACGACATAATTATCTTTTTATAAAATTAACGGGGAAAGTGTTACCGTTAAAACTGTTGAACTACCCGGTAGTAAAAGTACAATAATACGCTGGCGTAGTTAAGTAGTAGCACCGCGGTTTTGATTATTGATGCTTACGTGAGAAGTCACTCGATTATACTCAATTATTCTACTGATAATTCTTCACGCATCATATCTCTCATATTATTGATTCGATTATTGTCACAGTATCACCTGCATTATATGATATCTTATTAAATCAATAATTGAGATGATAAAGTTATTCATATTATTAAATTGCAATATTTACAATGTCTAGAAGTTCTGTCAAGGAGAGGTTTGGTCACCTAATTGCGCGCCAATAAGGAGAAATCCTTATCGAAAAGCCCCTTCTTTCCTGGGAACAATCTGGTTGTTAAATATTGTGAGTTATAATATTAATGATGAATAAGTTCGTGTTGATTAAAGATGAATTTGATAGTTCCATTATGTTGGGATTATTAATGTGAGTGGAAATCGACAGTTATTCTGATGATAATTGATGTCTGGGGGTTATATTGATAAATCGGGTAATTTATCGGATAAATGAGCAATTAATTGTTACTAATTCACATGCTTATATAACTATTTGTTCACATGTGTGTACTATTGAATCACATTCATGTACTATTAGGGGAGTTGGTGCAAGATTGATAATACTTGTATGACTAAGTTAAAATGGAGGTATAGATAGAGGTAATATACTGTAATTCGTATTTTTTACATGATTATACTATTGATTCACATGATTGAACTATTGATTCACATTATTTACTATTAGGGGAGGTGGTGCAAGTTTGATAATACTTGCAGGACTAAATTAAAAATGAAAGAAAAGTTGGAGGTATTGTACAGTAATATTTCGAGCCCCAAAACGTGCAATTATCGTAACTATATTTTCCTATAAATAGAAGCTCATTCTTCCTTCATTTCTCACCAATTCACAAAAGCTTTAGAGCAATTATTATAGAGAGAAATTATAGAGAGAAAGAAGAAGAGAAGTCTGCTACCTCACTATTCAAGTATCCAGTTTTTCTAAGGTAGGGGGTATTATTTCTTTCTTTCGTCTTCATGAAGAGAACTTCTGATATTCCATTCTTTATTATGTTGGAATAACCTGTCTATGCGAAGTACCGCATACATGGTGAAATTCTTCTGTTATTCTATTCTTTATTATACATTGGAACATCCGTCATCAAAGTGCTTTATGCATGACCTGGTTCCGTTATTTATTATTCTGTTGGAACAACCTATCGGTGCTTTATGCATGACCTGGTTCCGTTATTTATTATTCTGTTGGAACATCCTGTCTGTGCGTTTACGCATGACCTGGTTCCGTTATTTATTATTCTATTGGAATAACCTATCTGTGCGGTCTATCGCATGCATTGTGATTTCTTTTGTTATTCCATTCTTTATTATACTCAGTTAGTTAAAGTTTTGACTTATATACTCCATGAAATTAGTGGAATATCCTTGATATTTGCGCTTCATCTAGTATCTTTTCATGAAAATATTCTTCTGAGCATTCTTGAATTTTACTCTACAAAGCAAAGATCATGTTGACAATTTGGACGTTATTGGTTCTGGATAAATTAATTCTTGAACTTGTTTTATTGAATTCTTATATCATTGTCATCATCCTCATGTTTATATTATGTTGAAAGTCATACGTATTTTGTAGTGCATAGATGGACTTGGTATGATTATGACCGGATTATTTGGTATAATCATGACCGTAATGTTACAAATGATGTGGAAAAAGTCCTCATTGACTCGTAATGCATTGATGGACAGATGTTGGCATGATCATGACCATTGATGAATACACGAATATCCTTGGCCCGTAGTGCATGGAGAATTTGTGGTCGTGATACTAATGAATATCATTGGCCGTAGTGCAGAGATAATGTGGTTTATTTATTAAGCTGAGTCTCAGCGATTAAAGTGATGAAAAACCTTTTAAATCATAGAAGATAGTAGATTTTATTCTCTACTTGACTCTTCTAATGGATTGCTTTTTTCACTGCAGTTAAACTTGTTGTTTGTTATATTTTATCAGTTTAACACTGTTGAAGGCTAATGATAAATTATTCTGCATTATCTTAGTCATAATATTTCTTACTGGGCTAGTTGAGCTCACCCCTTTCTTTCATTGTTCTCTTCAGGAAATGAGAACGTAGCCGGGACTAGTCGAGGAACGGAGTGACGGTCCAGATGATAGCATTAGTAGTCCTCACTATTTTGTTAAATAGTGTAACAATAATGAGGACTTCATTGAGTTTGTATATTGTCTAGATGACAATGTTCTTATTAAAAACTCTTAGATTATATTTTGTCATATTTTACACGACTGTTGTATAATTAAGTTGTATTTGAATTTTGTACCATATATTTGGCGACTCAAGATGGGTGATGTATACCTATTTTGGGGGCGTCACAGTTAGTATCAAAGCTTAGGGATATGATCCCTGGCTAAGATGTGAGACTAGAACTAGGAGGGGAGAAACGGGGAATTCTTTCGCTAGTATGACATACCTAAGTTTATTTGGTATTTAATTGGTCGGTCAGAGTATATGGATAATATGTTGCATGTCAATTAACCCTTGTTTTGTGGCAGTATTTGAAAATAACATCCGAGAATATTGAGAATAGCAATGGAGCACAAGAGACCGTTGAGTCTCCACAGATTAATAATCAGGATAATGTGCATCAGGAAGACGACAATCCTCATGCAAACAATAACACTGACCAAATGATGAACGATAGAATGTTCAGAGGCTTTATTCAATACATGCAACATCAGGCGAGAGCGACTCCTGTCCAAAATGTAGGTGGAAACACTGGAAACTCTCGGACGGTCACCGCTAAACAGTTCAAGGAGTTGGGACCACCGAAGTTTATTGGGGAGCCAAAACCACTTAAAGCGGAAGCGTGAATAAAGCAAATCACCAAGATATTTGATGTCTTGGGATGATGTCCGAGAGAGCAAAAGGTTCCCTTGCCACCTTTATGTCATGAGGAGAGGCGATTCTTGGTGGGAATCGGTAAAGCGCATACTCAACCTACTGCTACTTGAAGATGTCTTGGGAGAAGTTCCAAGAACTATTCAACTACAAGTACTTTCCGAAAGTATTCGTCACATTAAAGAGGTGGAGTTTATCAAGTTGGAGCAAAACAATATGAATCAGTATCGCGAAGACGAGGCTAAATTTATGAGTTATCCGGTTTCGTCCCACTTGGTTGATAATGAGGAGAGAATGACGCGGATGTTTTTAAGAGGTTTGAAACCGGAGATACGTCAATATCTTAGTTCTCATAAACTCTGCAATCATTTCAAGTATGCCTAAAAAGTTACCATTGCCATCTTCATAAATTTTTTTATTTTTTCCACGAAAAGCCAAATTATGTATAGCAAGACATTTCACAACAGCGATGATTAAAGCGATAATAACAGTTTTCCGAACAGTAGTGTATATTTCTTGATTAGCTCTTGTAATTCTGTATCAATTGTTTGATTTTTTTCAATCTGATTTGCAATTCAACATAAGACCTCAAGTTAGTGAGGTGTTCAATACTGCTTTCATGTTGTTTAAGCTTCTCACCAAGATGTTTCTAATCTCTAATTCCTTCACTAGTTAACTGACTTCTAGAATTCATTGTTTTAAACAACTTACAACAGAAACAAAACACTTTATCCAACTCCTTTGAGTACACTAGCCAATTTTTATCTTTAGTTTCCCCATTCGGTAACGTACGAAGATAATAATTTAAAGACAAACGTCTATTGTGTTCGTCCCTGGGGAATTTGAGATTAGTTTCTCTTAGGGGACCTTTTTCTACATGTAAATCTCTCATTTTTGTATCAAGATTATCCCAAACTCGTGGATCATAAATGTTCAAATCAAATCTTGTTTCGAGACATTCATTTTCATGGCAAGGTTCATCAATATTTTCATTTTCATCAAGGAAAGGTTCATCACTATTTTCATTTTTATCTAGATTATCAATTTCATCATTCACATCATTCTCATTTTCTACTAATTCTTCCAATTGAATTGGTTGTTCATATTCATTTGGTAAATATTCATCTAAATTTTCAAGTGAAGCATTGGTTTGTTTAACAAAATATTTATTCAAAGATCGTCTTAAACTTTGAGCAATTTCTTCTTCTTTTTTCTTTATTTGTTTCTTGAGATTTTCGGAAAGTTGTTTCTTACGAAGCATTTTTTAATTTTTATAATAAACACAACACAATAAAAAACAATAAATTTAATTAACAAAGAACAATAAAACCTGGATTTTAAGTATATTTTCTTCCACTTGAAACTTCAAATTATAAAGAACAAGAATCCCATCCAAGTTTCTGTTGAATTAAATAATAAATAAGAAAAAGTTAACACAAATATGTTATATGTATTACAATTTACAAAATAAGAGAAAATAAACAATAATAAAAAACTATTGAAACCCTCACTGTTTCAATTCTTTCATTACCACGAACATTTCATAATTCCAATTTACTTAAATTCAACCAAAAATGAATCATGAATGACCTGTGGGTTGTGGGTATGTCTCACTATCTTCAGACAAACACCATGAAACATAAAAATAATGCAGTTAATTTACTAAAAGAAAACATCGTTTCAAATTAATCACCCTAAATTATAAATGATACATTCCCCAAATTCTAATTTGACAATCATAAATATATACACCATATTTCATTCTCAATTCTACAATAAAAAACCCAAAACCCACATAATATTAACACAAAAATTACACAATCTACAAGTCACTATCTTCAGACTAACACCATGAAACATAAAAATAATGCAATTAATTTACTAAAAGAAGACCTCGTTTCAAATTAATCACCCTAAATTATAAATGATACATTCCCCAAATTATAATTTGGCAATCATAAATATATACACCATATTTCATTCTCAATTCTACAATAAAAAACCAAAAACCCACATAATATTGACACCCAAATACACAATCTACAAAACATACCTCAGAGAGTGCAGCAAGAAACAGAATCAGATTTGAAAGCCACTTAGAACTTGTCAACTTGACGGTAGAAGAGATCTATTTGATGGGTCAGAAGATGAATTTTTGCGCCGTTGTCGGCGACTTTAAAGCGGTGGCAATTGAAGTTGAAACCTTTAGTGTTCCGACTGCTCGATTTTGACTTTTGAGGAGAAGCCGAGAAAATTAATTGGCAATTTCTATGTGGGCTGTGGGTAATGGGTATAAGCTTATAAATTAAAATTTTTTGGGCCCCCTTTAGCTTTGGGCCTAGGGCTGTAGCCCTGGGCCAAGGCCGGCTGCTAACAAGTTTTACTTATTTCACAATTGAACTTTTAATTTTTTGAATTATCCCATTAAACTAATTAAAATTTTACAATTGGGTCAGTCTGTTAACTCAAGCTCACTCCTGTTAAATTAAATGTGAGTTTTTTCCTACGTGGCTTTTTAACATAAAAGGAAAAATGACTCAGTTTTGCACTAGGGATTTGTAGACTAAGTTGGTGTTTAATAAAATTAAATGTTAAGATCTGAACAGTTTAGACATTTGAATAATATAGAGTATTTGTTTATAATTGTATCTGAATGAAAAAAATATTGTTTGATAATTAATTCTTTTAAATAGTCTAAATAACACTATTTTAACCTTCCACCCACTATATTTAAATTCAACAAAAAAAAACTCTTCTCTATCTTCTTCCATTATCTCTCTTCCCCAAACCAACAGAATATGTCTCGAAAGAGATCTGACTTTGTACCTTTGGATTTGCCTATTCCCCAACCATACCCTTGCCTTTGCCTACTATAGAACTCATGGCGGTGATTTTGGATTCGAATCTCCAGCAACTCCGGCCCACCGAACCGAGGCAATACAACCGCTCTGCAGCTCGTAACGATGGACCTAAACCCCAGCAGTTTCCTTGATGAATCATTGAAATCGACAGTTAAGCAAATCAAGTCATTGTTTTTCAATAACAACCACATCATTGTAGATGGAATTAGAATTTGAAATTAGAATCTTAAAATTCAATGCATGAACTAATTTTTTGTTTTTTAGGTTTCAAACTAGAAATGTTATGTAAGACCCTAACTTTTATGAATAAAGATTAATTTTCTCTAAATATCTTTTTGAATATTATAGTGTGGATTTGATATAATGCTATAGTTGTGGGTAATATTTATAAATTTTGCAAATTAAGCAAGTTGTTATAAAATATTCGATTGGTAGGGGAATATTCATTTTAACAGGGAATATTTGTACGACGACACAATCATTGGTGGACCCCACAACGGAATTATTGTCGGAGTTAGAAAATGACATAAATATCTTTTTATAAAAATAACGGCGAAAGTTTTACCGTTAACAATTGAAATACCCGATGGTAAAAGTATAGTAATACGCGTGGTTGCATAGTAGTACACGGTATTGTACAGTATTTTCAATTATTGATATTTACGTGAGTAGTCACTAAGTTTTATTCAATTATTGCCACAATAATTGATGCATAATATCTCACTTTATTGATTCAATTAATTTTACAATATTTTATATTATTAAATCAATAATTGACCGAGGTGACAAAGTTATTCATATTATTATTTGTATTATTGACGATGTCTAGAAAGAGGTTTGGTCATCTAATTGCGCGCCAATAAGAAAAAATCCTTATCGAAAAGCCCCCTTTTTCCTGGAAATGATCTGGTTGTTAATATTATGAGTTATAATATTAATGATGAATGTTGTTAAAAATGTGTTTTGTAAAGCTAAGTGAGTTGATATAAATAGAGGGAATTTTATGAAGTATTTGTTGTAAATTTTGCTTATTATATATGACCCCCACTTACCCATTTTTCAAAACTGTCGGTAGAAAGTTATCTCAGTTTTGTTTTATATATATATTAGTATTATATATATATATGTGTGTGTGTTAGTTGTCAGGGGGGTGAAAGGAATCACGAGGGGAGTACTATTATGATTATATATATTATAATAAGTTTTGTTTTTTAGAAAAAATAGAATATATTATATTTTATTATGCATAGTGTTTGCATATAGTCTCAGCGATAAAATTTATGACAAACTTTTAAATCATAGAAGATAGTAGATATCATGCTCTACTTAACTCTTCTAATGGATTGCTTGTTCCGCTGCAATTAAACTTGTTGTTTATTGTATTATATCAGTTTAACATTGTTGAAGGCTAACGATAATTTATTCTGAATTATCTTAGTAATAATATTTCTTACTGGGCTAGTTGAGCTCACCCTTTAGCTTTCATTGTTCTCTTCAGTAAATGAGAACGTAGCCGGGACTAGTCGGGGAATGGAGTTACGGTCCGAGATGGTGGTTGTAGTAGTCCTCACTATTTTATAAAATAGTGTGATAATAATTGTAATGAGGACTCCATTTGAGTTTGGATATTTTCTAGAAGACAATATTCATGTTAAAACTCTCAGTTTATGTTACACAACAGTTGTATAATTAAATTTGTATTTGTATTATGTACCATGTATTTGGCGACTCAGAATGAGTTATGTATACCTATTTTAGGGGCGTCACATGTTAGATTGAGGATTAATTTGTTTAATCAAAGAATTTAGAAGAGAGAGAATGAGATGACATATATCATGTATGTGTTTTTATCCGTAGAAGAAGAAAAATATGAGCTTCGTGGAGGCCGTTTAGCTCAGGCTTATTGTAATACTAACAACTGACTTTTCATTAGGCCAATTTTCCATGCTTCTGTGCGGGGAAGAAAATGAGGAGAAAGGGTTATGAACAATTCAGGCATATGGAAATCGAAGAGAAAGAGAGATAGGGGATATAAAAGGAATTTTTTAATATTAAACAGGTTATTTTTGTCCAAAATTAACTAATTTCGTTCAGACATACCTCTGGATGGTTTAGAATTAATTTTGTGTCTAACCGATTAAGATGTATTAAGAGGCAAATTTTTTTATCAAACACGTTTTGCCTCTGAACGAATCAAAGACATTACTATTAAAAGGCATTAAGAGGTAATCAAACGCAGCCTAATTATTACCTTAAAAAATCAATTTTCACAAAAGAACCAAACATTAAACAAAGAATCATATCTTCACATCTCTATCAAACTTCAATAAGTAATCGACTAAGATCTCATATGTTCATAGAATATACACTACCAAATTAACCCAAAATCGTAGACAATGACAACTCTAATAACTCACCCAAAAACATTTAACTGAAACAAAATGGAAACCACGAAACCCAACTCCAATAGGCAAGAGAGAGTTGAGAATTTGTTCCAGATCTCTCTATCTCTGGTTGCTGCAGCTACGTCCTTTGTGTCTTCTTTTTAGGAAATTTTCTTGACTTCTTGAATCGTGACAGTTAGACAGAGCAGCAGCGGGAGTGGGTGTGAGAGGCCGGAGGGAATGACGGATGGTGTGTGGCTATGGCAACTTTGAGGCAACGTGGATGGGATGCAGAGAAAAGAGGGAGAGGAAGAGGGTGTAGAGGAGAAAAAGAAGCAAATATTTGATTTGGCCTTTGAAATCCTATACATATCAGGTTTCTGGATTAAAATGCATAACTGACCCTAATTTCCCTTGTTGATTTTGGGCGAATTGATCTTCAAGTTGGGTGTGTTCAACTACAACCCTTGTTTGTAAAAACCCAAATGCGTTAGTTTATAATGACAAGCTGAGTTCTTTTGTTTGGTTCAAAGCTGTCATTTTTCCTTTTCTGTTAAAAAGCCACGTAAGAAAAAACTCGCGTTCAATTTAACAGAAGTGAGCTTGAGTTAACAAACTGACCCAATTGTAAAATTTTAATTAGTTTAATGGGGTAATTCAAAAAAGTAAAAGTTCAGTTGTAAAATAAGTAAAACGTGCCAACTATAGTGGCTAAATTCTTAGTTTTGCCATAATGAGACTCATATATGGATTGAGATTGATAATCTTTAAAATATAATTAAAATTTTATATTAAATATATTGTATTAAGTAGGCTATTGATCATTATATTTTAATGGGTGATATAAAGAAAAACTTTTTATTTTTTGTAAAAGGCTAAAATATTATGGAAAATATATCCCAAAAATTGGTTGGTATATACAAAATGCTTCATCTATCGGTGAACCTGCTATACACAATCAAAATTCATTACTCAGGTCAGTCCTATATTCTTCATAACTTGCATTTGATGACAAAAAAATTATGGGTAACATGTTGAAAAACAAAAATGCAAAAATATTATGAGTCTCATTTCATCAAACACTTAAGATGCACTATACTATGCCACTAATTAAGTGAAAAATAGACTCCTCAATATCATTTCACAAACTGGTAATTCTTAAAGTTATACATAACAAAAAAAGGTGTGTTAAATTGGATCATGCCAAATCTAAGAAGATATAATAAACCATCCCAACAAAGACATTTAAGATGACATGACTAAGAATATAACCAAAAACTCCTCTAAAACTGATTATGAGAAATGAAGCTTACTTTCGCTTCTTCTTGCCTCCAGTGGCACGCCTTTTATGTATTGAATCCCAGAAAATACCTGCAACGTAATATGAATTTCATTAAGAAACAATATTCTAAAGAGGATAACCGGGAAGAAAATAATATCGCATACAATTTCACAAAAGTATAAGAGCATCTTAAGCAGATGGACTATCCGATGGACTATATTTAATCCATATGACATCAGCAGATGTCATTTAATCTTCAATCCTTCCGGTAAATGGATTATCCCGTGGACTATCTCATAGACTATAATATAAAAATATTAAAATAATAAATGAATTCAAAAAAACTCCAACGACCATATTTAAAATAATAATCATTTCTGTTTCATTCATTTTAATTATTTCACTTTAACAACACATTTGGATAACTATGTTTAAACATTAAATTTTATCTAATTTCATAATAAAATGAAGTTTAAATTTTGTTCTTACCCCAAACAAGGAAATTCGGTATCTTCTTCTTGCCTTCAACTTCTTCTTCAGTATCTTCTTCTTGCCTTCAATTTCTTCTTCAGTATGTTCTTTTTGTCATCTCTCCCATTTAAATATATTTAAAATTATAGTCGAAATTATAGTCCACTAGATTTGGTCCCTTGATTTGGTCTCTTTGTTCACCAGAAAATCTCAATAGGCTATATTTAGTCTTATTGCTGGAGCCAAATTTACATCATCACTAAATATAGTATAGGATTTGTTCACCTCCGACCTCCTGGAGTTGCTCTAACATCAGAAATGATCCAATTAAAGCCAAAAATTAAGAAAAGGAAAACATATAACTTCACATCGATCCAATCGGTTACTTGTAAAAAGCGTGTCCAATTCTATTGTGAAAATGAATTGCACACCATGATTAGTTCATTTATAGATTGATATTGGACATGTATCCAGAAAAAATATAAAATTTCTTTAATTTGCCATTTGGTTGCAAGACTAAATATTAACTCTAATACAACAACATTCATTTTGAAACATAATCTTACCAATGCTACTTTGTAATACTCCATATTTATCCAAACAAAATATTTAAGCGATCAGTTCTACATTACCCGACACAAAACCAAGTTCTACAAATATTGGAATAATTTCATCATCGTGAAATCAGTGTAACCAATTAAGTAATTGACAAAATAAAACTAAAATTGATACATCAAATATGACCTTAACTAAGTTCAAATAAGAACAACTCAAACATTAAATAAAACCTCACCTTTTGCTTAAGCTTCAACTTCTCAACAATCGATATCTTAAGAGGCCGAAACCCTAACTTCCGTTCCCTTAACTTACTGAGACCAACATCCTCAATAACTGCAGAAAGAGTGGGTAATACAAAGGAGAAAAAAAACCCTAAAGCGAGAGAGATATGGGAGAAGAGTGGGTAATATAGGTAAACGAGAAGATGAATGGGAAACGAAAGAGTCATACATACCTTTAAGTAGTGTAGATTGATTGTTGTCTACAATATCCATTGGTCTGATGATGAGATTGAGATGAGATCGAGAGACGATTTGAGGGAATTTATAGAGGAAGAAGAGGAGGAGATCAAACCAATTGATTTATTAGTGATCAAGAGATGAAGAAATGAGATTTAGAGTGGCTTATAAGTTTGTCAGACTTAAGGCTGTGTTTGATTAGGTCTGAATGGCTCTTAATAGGAGTGCCTCTGATTCGGTCAGAGGCTGAACTTGTTTGGTAAAAATTTTTGTACCTCTCAATGCCTCTAATCGGTAAGATTCAAATCTAATTCTAAACCATTCAGACCCATGTCTGAACGAGCTTATATTTTTTATGGACAAAAATAACCTCTTCTCCTTCCCTGTTTTTCCTCTTCAACTCGTCAAAATACAATCTCTCTGCTCTTCCACCATGATTAGAATTTTCCAATTTCTCTCTCAATATGTACATGTACATATATATATTTATGTATGTGATTATTATACATGCATGAATAAGAAAGAAAAACAAAAACTCATAAAAAGAACCTATGAAATTATGGGGAAGGAACCCATACAATTTTGGGGAAGGAAAATGCAATTAGCTTTACAAAGACGAAAACCCATAAAAAGAAGCTAGTTTTTTGAAATTAATAGTTCAAGAACTCAATTTTGTAAGGGATAAAAACTTCAAACATACAAAATGGGAAAAGTTATAGATACACATACATGTTAACATATATACAGAGAGATATAAAGGGAGGGAAAGGAAAAAGGAGCGACAACGATGTGGAGGGCATAGATAGTGTAAGACCCCAACTTATTAATGAATAAAATCAAATTTTCTCTAATTATTATTGTGAATAATAAGGTATTAATTTGATATAATACTTTGGTTATGGGTGAAATATGCAAAATTTTCAAAATAAGCAAATGATTATAAAATATTCATTTGTTGGGGAATATTCGTTTGGTCGTGGAATATTCTTTCCGTCTTGGGAATATTAAATGACGACCAAGTGCTTGCCCATTTGTGGGCCCCATAACGGATAACTATCGGATGAAGAAAATGACAAAATTGAATAACTACAGTAGTTATTCAATTAACATTGTTGGAATACCAATTGGATTTGAAATCTGAAGAATACGCGTGGTCGCATAAAGAAGACACCAGTATCGCACAATATTGTTGAATTATCGATTCTTACGTGAGAAAGGCACTACTCAATAATTGTTACAGTAATTATCGCTCAATATTTTATTTTATTGATTCAATAATTCTTTGCGTTGATATTTTATATTATTGTTGCTTTCAATAATTTTCATCGCACATCATCTCCATTATCGGATCAATAATTCATATTATTTGAATAATATTATTAGATAGCATTATAGGCAATGTCTAGAAAGTTCATCAATGAGAGATTTGGTCACCTAATCAAGCGCCACCAAGAAGTGAGAAATCCTTATTGGAAAGCCCCTCTTTCCGGGAACTACCTTTGGTCATTATAAATGTGATTCTGTAATATTATTTGTAAATAATTAATTATTGATTCATATGATAAAGAAATATTTATTTTTGTGGATATAAATGATGGATATATTTATTTTATGTGGATAAAAATGAAGGAATTAATGCTGAGGTGTTTTATCAGTATTTTGTCGGTGTGGAGGTATTAAAAATCGTTCGTATGTGGATTTTGGGCATTTTTCGTTTGGAATTTGGAAAAACTTAAACTTTCAAAGTTATAGAGAATTAAATTTCCTATGGAAACACACGAGTTTCGAATTTTTCTAATAAAAGAGCTATTTTCTATGAATTACTGAAGTTTCGGAAAATAAAATGATTTTTATTAAATTATGGGTGGGACCCACTTTTGTTTTAACATGTGGGCTGCTAGGATTTTTTTTAGAAGTGGCATGCTAGTCTTGGTCTTAGTTGGTGCGTAGGATTGATATAAGAAATAATATTATTTTATTATTTAGTCTCCTATGGCGTTCTAGCATTTTTCCTATAAATAAACGCTTAAGTTAGAATTGAAAATCACACCAGAAACAAGTTTTCTTTCTCTCTATATTGTCGAGCGTATTTTAGTAAGTATTTAGATAATTTGAGAATTGCTATTCAAAGGCAAGTTTCACAAGACTATATCCAGAAATCAAATCGGAAATACCGTTATTTTGAGGTAAAGGATGTTGTTTTCTTCATAAATGATATTATTTTTTCGATATCATTACGCGAATATTGGTTTGAACTTTTATCAAATTTGAAACTTTTGTGTGTGGGGTTCTTATTCACGATACTACAGTCTTTATTCACGATAATCGCACTATTCACGAATCATTTACATTATTCAATTAAAAATGAAATTTTCTTCTTTTTGTCCAAGATATCTATTATGGTTACTATCTTTGATTGTCAGATCCATGTTTTGATCTTTATTTTTGAATTACATTACAAAATTGGTTACTTATGGGGTATTATTGATCTTGGATAAAAGCTGTTATATGAATCCCTACTATTTGTCCTTTTATCTAACCGGATTCGTTTTCTTAAAATATTTGTCATCATCTTTGATCCTAAATGATGATATTATGAATATATTTGGCCTGTAGTATAAAGATGAATGATTAATCGATGAATATCTTTCGCCCATAAAGAGATGAGCAGTGTCGAGATGAACATGAATTAATTGGTGAATATCTTTGGCAGTAGTGCAAAGATGAATGATTACCTAATGATTATCTTTTGGTAAAGTAGCAAAAGATGAAGCGGGTGTTGAGATGAACATGACCAATTGGTGATCTAAATGAATATCTTTGGCAGTAGTGCAAAGATGAATATTTGATTCAAGATGTATATTGATTGATGTTACTGAGGATAAAATATTGATGATGGACTTTTAAATCTTTAAGATACTAGAATTCTTTCTCTACTTGACTCTTCTAATGGATTGTTGTTTCATTGCGATTGTTTGATCTAAAACTTATCATTCATTATATTTTATCGACTTTCCCTCGTTCAAGACTAATGATAATTTGTTGTATATTATTTTTAGTCATAATATTCTTTAAATTTGCTAGTTGAGCTCACCCTTTTTCTTTTTATTCCATTGTTTTTCTCGGGATGAGAGAATTTAGCAGGAACTAGCCGGGGTATGGAGTGATGATTCAAGATAGTTGTTTAGCAGTTCTCACTATTTTGGTAAAATAGTGTATCAATAATTGTAATGAGGACTCCTTTTGAGTTTGTATACTCTATAGTATACAATATTTGTATTCAAACTCACAGTATATGTGTTCTTAGTATTTTACTACAAGCAATTATATTACTGAAATTGTATTTGTTTCTGTACCATGTATCTGACGACTCAAGATGGGTGATGTATACCTGTTTTGCGGGCGTCACAGATAGTGTTGATCTTGAAATTGAAGGTGAGATGAAAAGAATTTGGATATATATCATCAAAACCCTATCTCTATGACTCTATCTCTCTGCTCCGTTTTTTGCCCCAATTTGAGAGAGTGAAAAAAAGAGGCAGCAACTTTAAAAACATTTGTAACTATTGAAATCTGTTCATATGCAGCATGAGAAAGAAAAAAGAGTTCAAGGGTAATACGGTAAAATAATGTTATTAAGACATTTTGAAAAAATTAATTATCAAACAACATTTTTTCATTCAGATACAATTTTATTCAGATACTCTATATTATTCAGATGTCTAAACTGTTCAGATCTTAATATTTAATTTTATCAAACACCACCTAACTTATCAGTCATTTGCCACTTTTTGAGTTTTTGGGAGTTACTTATTTTTTAATTTATAAGTTGGTTTTTAAGTTAAAAAAAGTAATTATTTGTGACTTATTTTAAACTGACTTATAAATCATTTTAAAATAAGTTAGTTTGACCAAATGTAATGTCTTTTTTGCCCTTCTTCTATTTTGTCCATCTTTTTATTAATGTCATTTTTAGTAATCATTACATTATTTTAACTTATAAGTGATTTTGAGACGAACACCTTCATAACTTGTTTTAACTTAATTTTTGACTTATAAATTAAATTGATACTGAACACTTTACTTATAAGTCAACTTAAAATAACTTATAAGTCAACTTATATTTTAACTTATAAGTAATTTAAAATAAGGAGTTCCCGAACAGGTCTAAAGAGATGGGCAATCCGACATATACGGTATTTATAGGGATCAAGGGAAATGATAGGAAAAGCGAGCCGGAGAGGAAAATGAATCGACTTAATTATTTTCAATTTAAAGGATGGTCTTATGTCACCAATTTTTACGTCTCTTTGTATATAATAATAATAATAATAATAATAATAATAATAATAATAATAATAGTTGATAGTTGATTTCTTTAAATATTGATTTGTATTATATTTGTAATTTAAATATTTTTATGCACACAAACTTAAAAATACACGGTGAAACCATATTTATAGGCTAAAAGACATTTTGCACCCCAAAATTTGTAGTATTGTTGAGGTTTGCACCATAATATTTAAAACGTATCTAAGTACACCCTAAACTTTTTTTTCGTTTAACAAAATACACCCTCCGTACATTTAACCGGTCAAAAATGGCGGGATATTATTGTAAACTCATTTTGTAAAAGGCAAAATCGGTAAATCATGTTTAAGAAAATTAAAAACATTATAAAAAAACAATAAATCACTTCCCCAAATATAAACAAAACCCCAACCCTAATCCCCAAATCATTTATTTATCATTTTTAATTTTCAAATTCTAGCTATCATCATCCAATCCCAAATGTAATCATTCATTATCTTCATCTCATACTCCATTGTTGCAACAATCTAAAATCAAAATCACAAAAACAAAATAAGTTCTCCCTTTTATTTGTAGTGAAAAATCGTATATATTTTACAGATTTTGAAAAGTTGGGAAACATAGTCTCTGTCCAAAATGCAGAGGAATAAATGAGTCCATGAATAAAGTACACATCTTATTCAACATTATCTGCTGGCCAATATGTACACATCAAGGTAGTGTGTGTGTGTGTATATATATATATATATATATATATATTAGCTAATTAAGAAAAAAAGAAGAGGACGAGTTTCCAATTGAAGTATTTAATTTTTACCTATAAGGCCTTCGACTTTGAGAAAAAGAGCGTCTTTGGTAGAAGCAGTCCAAGAATTGCAAGTGTGGCAATCGCAGTCGGACCATCTTGGGATTGGATGAGATTGTTGGCCTCCTATTTTCCTTTGCAGCATTTCAACAATGGTGGAGTTGACGGTGAATGTGGATCGAATTTATGGATTTTCGGGGAAGAAGATTGTGTGTCTACTCTGAGGCAATTGACGGTGGTTTTGGAGACCTCGGAGACTAAAGATGAGCGGGTGTAGAAAGTGTCGGAGATCTCTTCAAGCTGTAATTTGGTAGAAGAAGAAGAAGTGAGGCATACGATCTTCTTAGACTCTCATTGCTCGGAGACTAAGATGTTGCCGCTTCCGAGATAGGGATAGGGTTTAGTGTTGGAGTTATTGATGGGAGAAATGCAGTGAGGTTGTGGTATATTTTAATATTTTTTTTTATTTCTTAAACATGTTTTATTAGAAGGGAATTATAAAATCCACAACACTTTTTGTTATTTCTACAACAAAAGTGTTGCTGTAGATGTATAGCGACGGTGAAAACCGTCGCTATAGGATCTATAGCGACACTTTTGTTGTGGAAATAACATTTTCTGTTGTGGATTTAACAATTTCCTTATTAAAATTATCCCTTCAAAATTTGGAGTACATGTACAACCGGTCAACTTTGACCGATTAAATGTACGGAGGGTTCATTTGTTTAACGAAAAAGAAGTCTAGTGTGCACTTAGATACATTTTAAATATTAGGGTACAAATCTCAAAAATACTACAAATTTTGGGATGCAAACTGTCTTTTAATCGTATTTATATTAATGTGGCCGGCCCGGAGCACATTAATATTAATGTGACCATTTCGGGGACTTTTTTCACCAGAGTGCATATTGGGAGAATATTTTTACTTTGAGACGCGTATCGTGAGAAATTAAACTTTAGGATTCGAAGTGTATAACGGTGTATATTTTGGGATTGGGATAAATAACGTTTTGGTGTTTTGTATTGGAATTCGATTTTCATCATAGATTCATCAAACTTTTTTTGTTACAATCGAATAACTATACTTTCAAAAACTTACAAAATAGTCATTCCGTTCAATAAACGGATGGAATACTGACTGTGCAAGTTGACTCCACTTTTTTTGGCCGACGTACCGTTATTTTTCTTTGATGTGGAGGTTAAATTTTTCTTAATGAAAATGTTACTCACAAGTCTCGAACACTAGACCTTTTCAAATTAGAAACATTATATTCCAACAAAAACCATTGTGCCAACTATCTACCATGCTTAAATTTATGTAATACTAATATTTAAACTAAGTAGCATCGTTTCTAGGAATTGTAATAATAATAATAATTGTAATAACTGTAATAATAATAATAATTATTGTAATAATACAGTGACCAAAAAGGGATAATACACTGTAGTATTTCAATAATAATAATAATAAGATTTAAATATGATTTACTATCCTAAACTACACAATTTTTTATAATAAAAAAACGCAATTTTTTTGTAATAATAAAAAAAAACAAAAACAACGCAAAAAAAACGCAGTTTAAAAAAAACGCAAAAAAATAAAAATAAAAAGCAACAACGCAAAAAAACATAAAAAAACGCAGCTTTTATGTAATTTGCAGTTTTTATTTGGTTTTTATTTTTGTTTATAATAAAATAAAAATGCAGTTTTTTGTAATTTGCAGTTTTTTTTTGTGTTTTGTTTTGTTTTTTTTTTTTTATAAAAAACGCAGTTTTTTTAATAAAAATAAAAAAACTGCATTTTATTATTACAAAAACTGCAGTTTTTTTTTGTTTTTTGCGTTGTTTGTTGTTTTTTATGTTTGGTTTTTTTTTCGTTGTTTTTTGTTTTTTAAACTGCAGTTTTTTTGCCTAAAAATGTAGAAACAGTAACATTAATTTATGGATCCAAAGTTTGTAAGTTTTAATTATTTTAATCGCGAACTTTTTTCCATTATATTACTACACTAACAAGAGGGTACATGGCAAGTTTCTGCAGGAGACATGTGTATGGGACTTTGGAATAAAAAAAATATTGATACTTTTAACACGTAATTAATGTAAAGAGAATAATAATAATAATAATAATAATACTAACTAGCATCATTATTACAATTATATAAATTTAAAAAATATTTTATTATTAGATAAAATATTTTAAAAATATTTTATATCATTTGGAATCCAAGGGTCATTTTTTATTACAAAAAAAGAGTTTAATTTATGTTAATATTAATATAAAATAACACTGTGTACTAAAATTTTATATTTTTAATATTAATAATAATTTCTTTTATTTTATTTTAATGGAGAATAAAATAAAATAAAACTTCTTCAGTAATCTGATAAAATATTTTTATATCAAAACTAAAAGCTGCAGTGACTTGGATTCCAAATGATATAAAATAATAGTAATTGTAATAATAATATTGTGAAATAGACAGATAGAAAATTATTATTGTGAAATTATTATTATTATTTTGTAATTATTATTATTTTTATTAATTAAAATTATTATTATTGTTGTTATTATTATTATTTTGAAATTATTATTATTTTAATATTATTATTATTCTTAATGACTTGGCCTATACTCCGTTTTTTTATTATTAAGAAACGCTTCGGTAATGCTTGCGTGGAGTCAACTTGTAGAAAAAAAATAGTAACTCAAGATAGTCAAGATTCCGTCTGCTTTTTTGGACGGAAAATCGAAACTGAATGACTATTATATTGTGTAAGTTTTGAAAAGATGGTTATTCGATTCAGAATAAAAAAATTTTGATAACTACAATGAAAATCGAATTCCAAAGACAAATGATTAAAATGTTATTTATCCCTTTTGGGATTAGATATGTAGTTAACCCAAGTAAAAATATTGTTTATTTGAAAACAAATAAAATCGTTGTACGGTTAAAAACTTCAAATACGCGTACATTCACTTGTCCAACTTTGCATCCGATAATGGGGTCGATAGATCCACCGAAGAGCACAGAGGACGACTCAACTCCGGCCCACGACGGCCACCACCACCACCATCTCTCCGGCAACGGCGAATCTCCGCCGGCACCTGATTTCGTCGTAGCTCAGCCAGAAAATGAGACGTATAGGAAGAGGAAAGCGAGTTTGCTACCGCTTGAGGTCGGTACTCGCGTCATGTGCCGTTGGAGGGACGCAAAGTATCACCCCGTCAAGGTCATAGAACGCCGTAGATTGCACTGTGGTGGCCCCAATGATTACGAGTACTATGTTCACTACACCGAATGTGAGAATCTCCCTCTCGTTCTCTATTTAGATGGTTAGGGTTTGTTTTCATTTTCTTCACTGAATTATGCGTGGTCAATTTTTAATTAATTAGCGTGTTTGATATGTTCCATGCTTATATTTGGGTTTATTTTGAGGTTTTGCTTGTAATATGTTGGGATAATTAGCTCGTTATTCTCATAATTAGTTAAGAGTTTAAGATACAAAATGTTAAGGGATTAGAGTACTTGTCCTTGGGTTTTGATAATATCTTGATTTTCTGTTGTCAACACTTGCCATTATCATGTATTCGTTTGTTTCCTTTACAGTCAATAGGAGGCTTGACGAATGGGTTAAGCTTGAGCAGCTTGATCTTAATTCAGTAGAGACTGTTGTAGATGAAAAGGTGGAGGATAAGGTAATTCTGTATACATGCTAACTTTTTCTCTTGAAACTTCTAGTTTTTTGGCTCACTGATAGGATATCCTGCCCATGTGGTTTTCAGGTAACGTCCTTAAAAATGACGCGCCACCAGAAACGTAAGATTGATGAGACACATGTGGAGGTGTGTTATTGAACTTTTTGATTGCTAGATGCTGTTATATTTTATTATCGGCATTGCTGTTGGTTTTGTATTATTTGATTTTCCAATATTGTCATTATCATTGCTGTGAGCCTGTGACCATGATCAAATAAGATTTCACGTTTTGTTTTTGCTCTTTTCCCAGTGTGTAATTGTTGCTGAGTGACAGTAATATAGTGTAATTCAATCTTATGAAAAATAGATAAAATATTGTGTCTTTCTGTGTTACTCGGACACGGATGGAGTGTCCGGTTGGACACGGTATCCGACACGGGTACTTCTCAATTTTGCCAATTTTTTACACTAAAGTGAAGTATCCAATTTTTGGACACGGTGTCGGACACGGGTACTTCAGGGCAAAGTGAAGAGTCCGAGTAACACAGGTGTCTTTCAGTTTAAAGGTTAAATGCTGATTCAGGGTGAGCAACGGATAGGGAACAAAGATTAAAAGTTTGAGGACTTAAATTATTATTTATTGTTCTTCCTAGAATTGTATAATTTGGCCAATGTAATACCCTTGCACAAATTGAATGCTGAAATTGTGATAAAAAATAATGCAAGTGGATCAGGTGTTCTCTTTAGTGCGAGTGATTTAGGAATGAAAGGAATCAGAGACTGTAAAAGGCACCCCTAGCCCTAGGAAGGATACAGTTCTTCCCATACCACGCTTTGTTGGGGAAGAAAAAATGTTAACGTTCATGTATATTACTTGCTCTTATCATTCTAAAAAAATATGATATAGTGTTAATTGAAGCAATATGTGGGTAAGGAGTAGGGACTAAATGATAATTAAGGTATGGCATGAAAAATACTACCGAAGTATTTATAAATTAAATATGGAGTATACTTTCTTTTTTCCAACATTATCTTATATGTTGTGATACACGACAACATAAAAAATACCACAAAATCATTTATCAAATAAATGTAATTCACCACGTTATCCTATATTCAGTGCATAACTTATTTACCATAAATGATAATATACATAGTCTACCTACAAAGACTTCTCAAGGACGACAAAATTGTGTATGCTTTTGTCTATCTGCACGTTTAGAGGTTGGTCTTCACATGTAAAGATGCTCTGACATACTTATATCCTCACATGTCCACTCCTTATTAAGGAATAAGGATTACTAACCTCACTTTACCCTTAAATATAGTCAACCTTCTTATTGGTGTGTGCCTAAATTTTCTGTTATTTTACCTCATAATTAAGACTTGACTATGCTGAATGGATAGCATATTGCCAGCTCACCTCTAATTATAATTTCAATTCATATATTTTTATAATTAGAATTAACTACACATCTTTTTTTTTATTGTTTCTAATTTTTTATTTTTTGTACTAATAAGATAAATTTACAATACTTTTTTAGTTTTCAGGGAAGTATCAATTGTATTTCCATGAATGATACCCCATATTGGAGAATCATACTTCATAAATATTAAATTAAACTCAAGTGCAAGTACCAGATTTGAGTGCATGCCACGATGCCTGTAGTGTTGTAAAAGTATTGTTTAATCTATTTCCTATAGTCATGGGAAATTTAAACTTTAGATGCATTGCTAGGGGAGTAATGGAGGATATTATGTTGTTATGGCTATTTATGAGTGCATATGTTATACATGCATGTGGAATAAATTAGATGCTGCTCTAAATCGATAAATACCAAAATTTTACATCTAGTTTAGATGTAAAAGTAGTTCACGATATAAATTTATGGATTTTTGCAATTTTAAGTTTTAACAATAAGACTTGCGAATAGATTAAATAACTTTCAACTATAAGACTTAGGCTTCTTGTTATTATTTCTTTTCTTGGTCATCATATGCTTCTAATCTCTCTCTATTTTTCTCTATCCCTCTCCCTCTCTCTCTCTCTCTCTCTCTCTCTATAGTACACATTCATAGTTCTCTCATTGTGGATCAAGTCTGATATGTTGCAATGATTTGAGTAGTATCTGGCAACATCCTCTGCACTATATTGATCATCAGAATATTAGATTGAATTCTTAGTGTTATGTGTTATCTTTCTTATTTCTATACTTGGCTTTGAAGGTTTGTTGGATTTTCTGTATTATAGCCTAAAGATGTTTTTAAAATATTTAGGGTCATGAGGAGCTTGATGCTGCCAGTTTGCGTGAGCATGAAGAATTCACGAAAGTTAAAAATATAGCAACTATTGAACTTGGAAGATATGAGATTGAGACATGGTACTTCTCCCCGTTTCCACCAGAATATAATGACTCTTTGAAGCTGTACTTTTGTGAGTTTTGCCTCAATTTCATGAAGCGACAAGAACAGCTTCAGAGACATATGGTGAGCTTTGCCTCAAATTCTTCAGTTTACGTTGCTTTTTGAAATTAGATTGTTTCTCCTATGCTTGATTTCTATTCACTGATCTATCTTGTCAGTTAGCCATTGGGTCTTTATGTTAATCTTGGTAATGATCCTAGAAAAATGTTACCTTGGGCACACTAATCTGCAGTGTATTTATAGGATTTAGTGGCTATGTTACATGGAGTTGGGATCCTTGTTGGCTGTAGGAAGTGTCCGACACTGGACTCTCCTATGGTTTAGAACATTTTCACTATTTCTTACTAATTTGGAGCATCCAGCTGCCACACTAATACCCATATCAATGCGGTTACTTCACACTCAACTGAACAGTCCATGTAACATAGGTTGACAATTTTCTTTGTACTGATATGTTAACTAAATGTGAACATTTCGTTTGTCCTTCTGGATTTCTTTTGTCCTTCTAGTTTGGTAATTTCCTTCCTTTTCATTCTAAACCTTTGATTTTATTCTTGAACTTATAAATGAGTAAGAAATTATGTGATGGAGCATTATCTAATCTTTATCTAATATTTATAGAGGAAATGTGATCTCAAACATCCCCCTGGTGATGAGATATATCGCAGTGGCACACTATCAATGTTTGAGGTATGTTTTCATGTTCTTCAATTTCATTTATTTGTTGTTTTCTGTTTATATTTATGTGATCATGATCTCATATCAGTTGGGATCAGGTGATACCAACTCTTAGTTGATTCCCTCTCCGATCCTCCTTTATTCCTTACTAAACGGTGTCACAGCTATCAGATTTTCAAAAATCTCATTAATTTTCTCGGGACATAAATTTTCCTCAATTTTCATTTTGCATTAAAATTGATGAAGATATCTCATGTAGTTCACCAGTTCTGACTTCATTTTTTTATATTTTATTTTAATTGTAGATGTTACTGCATAATTAAATTGTTATACTGTCATGTATGCTTTGTTTTTTGCTTTATCCTCGGTTCATTTAACTTTCTGAAATTTTACTTTTTGAAATAGGTTGATGGGAAAAAGAATAAGGTGTATGGGCAAAATCTTTGTTATCTGGCAAAATTGTTTCTTGATCACAAGACACTTTACTATGATGTTGACTTGTTTCTGTTCTACGTGCTGTGTGAGTGTGATGATCGAGGATGCCACATGGTTGGTTACTTTTCCAAGGTATTCTTTCTTACTTTACAGTTCATATCTACTTCCTTTTTTGTTGTTGTCTTAGCTAGGTTTTTGAATTTTCTTATTATTTGAAAGCAGTATGTTCTTTAGATAACTTTTTGGTTGCATTTTTCCCTGCTGTGTTCTCAATGGACGATTCATTCATCTATTGATAAATCTACTGAATGACTTATTATTTTATCATGGGTTGTGCTTTCTTTTTGATCATATCGTTTTGTGTGTTCTTTTTCACTTTTTTCTACAGCTAAGAATTTAGAATTGCTTCTCTATGAATGATGCTATTTTATGCTGATTGCTGTTGATTGGCCCGCATAATATTATCACTGGCCTTGATTTTTTTTTTCTTTCGTACTTGAAAATTCTAATATTTGTCGTGATTTAGTGCATGTTGACGTTGGTATATGGTGGCCATCTGAGCATATCCTACCGGTCGCTAGGAAAAAGTATTGTGTTTATGGATCTTTCTTTTTTGGGGGAAATTTCAGCTGCTTCTGATGTAGAACGAGGCCGTGAAAGTTGGTTGGAACAATATAAGAGACTTTGGAAACTAATGGAATAGAAGTTGTATTTTAATTAGTTTATTTTATTTGTAGCTATGTTATTTGATTTGTAGTTATCTTATTAGAGTCCAAGTTAAGTTAGGAAAGTTGTATAGGAGTATTATAAATAATGATGTATTTCATTATTTTGATACATTGAATAATTAGAATTGATTGTGTTTTGTAAAAGATTATCCGTGTGATATTTATCATTTCTCCCAAAAACCCCTCCCCATCATTTTTGGTATCAGAGCCACATCTTAATCCTGTTCCAAATTTTGCCCACTTTCAATCAATCTCCCGTAACCTCAGCCGCGACCCAAACCATCATTCCGTAACCCCAAGCCTCTACTAAACAAACTGAACCTAATCCAAATCCACTTCTAAACAGCCTCTCAAAACCATTTTCACAAAATTCCCGCCAAACAATCCCTTAATATAACCAAGTACAACAAAAAACTTCACCCTCACTATTCCATCTTCCTCGTCATCTAAAGTCACCAGTATCACCTCCCAACCAACACCAACCGGAATCAGCACATCCCCGGTGGATCAATATTTTACAAAAAAAAGGAAAGAGGAGGAAAAAAATAGCAGTGCCACCATCGCCGCTTCTTGTCGCCATCCTTTGTCACTACAGCCGCCGCGACGTCCCACCACCACCATTCAAGTTTGATGCTGCGTGAAAAGTGAAGCAGAGAAAAGACAAAAAATGAAGAACCCGTGAAAGAGATCCACTGGAAAATTACAGAACTATGGTAAATGCCGAAGAAATCAACGCCAAGCTTCATACTTATATGTTACAACAAGATGAGCATCTCAAAAAGCACTTGTTGCAAAATGTTCAGGCTTCTATTACAGCACTTGAGAGTAAAAGTTGATGTACTCACGGAACGCGTAAATAATGAACAAGAAGATGTTCATAAGAATTTTGAAGACCACATTTCAGATCTTAATTATATGAGACTACAACAACATGATCCTAATCCACGAGTTAATCCTCGTGTTCTAGATCTTAGGATGAATGCAGTGGATAGAGGAGCAAAATTAGATGTTGGAGATTTCAATGGCAACAATGGTCCCGAAACATTCTTAGATTTAATTCATAGGTTGGAGAGTTTCTTTCGTTGGTATGAATTATCTAATGAAATGAAACTTTTCTTTGTTGAAGCGAAGTTGAAAGGAACAACTCGTATTTGGTGGGATCAAAATCAACGAAATTTGTATACAACTGCGAGAAGATGGGAAGATATGAAAGCTGCACTGACACGACATTTTGTACCGTTGGATTATAAGCAATGAGCATATTTGCAGTAGAGTTGGTACAAGAAAGTAAATCTGTAGCCTAGTATACTTCAATGTTTTACAGGTTACACGGTCTGAATTTCCTTGGGTTGAAGAAGTTTTAATCTCCATGTACCGTCGATGATTGAATCTGGAGATTGCAGGTGGTGTAGGTACAGGTAAACTCTTGCTCTTGGATGATGCTGTTCGAGTTGTCACCTAAGTAGATGATAATTTAAAAAGGAATTCTGTTAGGCCTCTAATACAAGTCCAAACTCGGAGAGAGCGTACTTTTATGGAGCTTGTTTTAAATAGGTCAATGAAAAGATTGTCAACAAGCCCTTCAGCTATTAGTAGGCCTAATCGTACCACATGTTTTTCTAATGCTAGCAACAACTATACGTCTAGGTGCTATAAATGTCGTGGTTTTGGTCACATATTTTTTGAGTGTCATTTCTCGAAGATGAATATTGCATCTTCTCCCTCCGGGCAGCTTGTTATTGTTGACAAAGCGTGCGGGAAAGCTGACTTAAACGAAGAGGTTTACAAGCCAATAGACGAAGAATATGAGGTCGATGAGCAAGATTTAGAAGGAGTTGATGCTCATTTGGAAGGATGTTTAGGTGTTATTCGACCTTTACTTGTTGCCCAGAAACATAAGGATAGTCCTAAAATCCATCGTGGGCGAATTTTTCAGACGAGTCATATGTGCGGGATAAGTGTGTTTTCTTGTGATTGATACTGGGAGTTGTACGGATGTTATCTATGAGGAAGTAGTTAAGAAACTTGGGTTAAAAGTTTAGCCTCACCCGAAACCGTATGATGTTGCATGGGTTTCCAATACAAAGTTGCGTATTACTCAAAGGTGTTTGGTTACATTTTCCGTTAACAATCTTAAGGATACTGTTATGTGTGATGTTCTACTTGTCACATTATCTTAGGGCGTACATGGCTATGGGATCCTCATGCACAACATGATGCTCGTGTTAATATTTATTCGATTATCAAAGGCAATACCAAGTTCACTCTTACTTGTGCTATCGACATGCTGAATTTCAAGCTTGCAAAGAATTCCTTGGTGATCCGGCGTGCTTATTCTTGTGTTAATGTTTTTAACTCGACGGGGTCGAGTTTTTCTCATTGGAACTGATGTAGAACGAGGCCATTGAAGTTGGTTGGAACAATATAAGAGGCTTTGGAAGCCTATGGAATAAAAGTTGTATTTTAATTAGTTTCTTTTATTTTCAGTTATGCTATTTGATTTGTACTTTTGTAGTTGTCTTATTAGAGTAGGAAAGTTGTCTAGGAGTATTATAAATAGTGATGTACTTCATTATTTTGATACATTGAATAATTAGAATTGATTGAGTTTTGTGAAAGATTATTTGTGTGATATTTATCATTTGTCCCCCCCCCCCCCCAAATCACCTTCTATATATCTGTAATATGTGCACTTGCACTTACACTTAGGTTGTGTCATTTTTATTCATACTAATTGTCCTTGGAATCTTTTTAAACATTTTAAAAATGTTTTCGCGCCATGTATCGTTTCTGTATATGGAGCCTTTCAGTTAAAGCTACACAAATTTGGGATCTGGCTGCTATTTTTCTTCAAACTTTCACCTATATATGTGCATCTTTATTTTTGGTAAAATATCATCCTTTTTGTTTAACGAACATCTTACTCACAAAATATGTGAATTTTATAATTGTGTAAATTTCTTACTGTAGCCTGGTTCACTTTCTTACTGTAGCCGGGTTCATTTTGTTAGTATTAAAATATCTAAGTACTTTTGAATATTTGATAACTTTTGAGGTTGTAGTGGTGATATCAGTAGGAAAAACCAAGGAAATTAAATGCACTAACTGTATAATGTTCTGATGACGCAGGAAAAGCATTCAGAGGAGTCTTATAATTTAGCATGCATTCTCACACTTCCTCCCTATCAGAGAAAGGGCTATGGGAAGTTCCTAATTGCGTTTTGTAAGATTTGCTTATCCTTTTGTTCTCGACGTCAATTATCTATCTATATTATAAAGTATAGATATAAAGTGCCCATGGCGCTTTTTGTGTAACTGTGTCATGCTTGCCTTTTTTCTCTCTTTCTTTCCTCTTTTGTCCCTACAACTTTAGATATATTACTGTTTTATCCTTTTTAATTTAATCTTTTTTATCTTTATATTTAGTTTTAATTTTACACCACATAATTTACACTTGGCGCGTGTGCCACTGGATGCTAGTAATCATCTTTAGATAACAATTAACTTAGAATTGTGATTAGTTGGACGAAAGAAACAGAAATGACTCACCCCCCTCCCCCGGGGGGTGGGGTGGGGCGGTTGAGGAGATAATATGGGTTTTAAAAGTAGGCTTAGACTTTTCTTAGTGCAAATTACAAGTCTATGGGAGTAAAATGAAAGGATTTGTCGGGATTTATTTTCTGAGTTTACTTTACTTGGAATCTGTTTTTAGGGTCCTAGGATTTTCAGTATTTTTGTGTTTAAAGTTAAGTTTCTAGAATTGTCCAAGAGTCTTTTAATAATTGAAAGTCTAAGTAATTTGAGTCTTAGAATTCCGGAGTCTTTTTGAATGTCAAGGTAGTCATTATATGTAGTCTTCAGTCAAAGTTAGTTCCAAGGTCTGGATTAATTATCTAGGTCTAGTAGGTTGTAAGATCTATAAGAAGGCTTTTTAAGGATATTGATTCCCCTTTTTGTAGCTTCTAGTGGTTTTGCTTACATTTCAAGAATAAAAGAGGTTACTAGCCTATTGATGTAGGACATATTTAAGATAAAGAATTAATGGAAAATAAACTAGGATTTAAACTCGTTTAAATCACTAGGGTTTCTCAAGTGTATCAACTCCATGAATCAACACTAAGATGGATAAAATACCTCTACGGTATGAATGATAATAATCAACTTCAATATCAGTATTCTAAAAGACTAATGAGTCAAAACTCTAATATTATTCGGGAAATAATAAAAGTACTAAACGACTAAATAACCTTATGAATAATTCCTAATCACTTATTAATATCCTAAATTCCTTCTAATAAATAAAATTACTTCAATTACTCTTGCATTAAACATAATAAAAACTCTATATAGTAAATATAAAAATTCTTTGCTTTGATCTTGACTCGTGATCCCCATCACCTATGATGGTTAAGTTTTTCGAATTTGATCTTGTTTGAAGGTCTGTTCAGAAGATGTTTGATGTGAATCAAGCTTTCAGTCGGTTCGCCTTCTGAGCCAATTTTCTATTTTCTTCATTCCTTCTATTCTTTGTTTTCTCATCTCTTAATATCTGGTTACATCACTTGGACTTTTTACTTTTAGTTTTGTTTTGGGGATGTCTCGCTCTTCTTGCCTCTTGTAACTTTTCCTGTTCTCTCTCATACATATATACATATATATTCTATCTTTTAT
The DNA here is from genome assembly GCA_020205615.1 of Panax quinquefolius. NCBI lineage: Eukaryota > Viridiplantae > Streptophyta > Magnoliopsida > Apiales > Araliaceae > Panax > Panax quinquefolius. The sequence continues at coordinate 37,350,196 of CM035172.1, read as the reverse complement.
CAAACAAAAAAGGAAGTAATGAAACATATCTAAAGTCACGTTAAATTTTCAATTATGAGAACACTTCATGTCAAAATAGGAGCATTCTTAACAGTTAGATAAAATACTAATTATAAACATCCATCAATCTTTTTAGCGAGTTTATATTATTGCTAATCTCATTATGGACTTGATGCAGCCTATGAGCTTTCCAAGAAAGAAGGGAAAGTTGGCACACCTGAACGACCCCTTTCTGACTTGGGACTGTTAAGTTACCGGGGATACTGGACTCGTGTTCTTTTGGATATTCTGAAAAAGCACAAGGGCAACATCTCTATAAAGGTATGTAATAGAGTTATCCAAGCTTTAGATGTGGTCTTGTCTTTCTGTTTCTTGTACGTTATTTCATTTGCTAATTAGCAATTTATTTTGAATAAACTCAGTTTATTAGGAGTTGAAGTTCTAAATTGGTGATAAATTATTCTGTTGCTTGGGATTTCTTGAATGCAGGAGCTTAGTGATATGACGGCCATTAAGGCAGAGGACATTCTGACCACCCTTCAAAGCTTAGAATTGATTCAGTACCGGAAAGGACAGCATGTTATTTGTGCAGATCCAAAGGTGTTGGATCGTCATCTGAAAGCAGCAGGACGTGGTGGGCTTGAGGTTGATGTTAGTAAATTGATATGGACTCCTTACAAAGAACAAGGTTGACGGTGATAAACTTGAGGACTAATGTCTGTCTACCTTAACTCTGGACTTTATCCCTACCTGTACAAGTAGAAATTTTAATATAGAAAATCAAAACAGAAGTTTAGATCTCTGTTGGATTGCAAGAGTGGCGTGTTTATAACCTGTCGTAGGTGTAGAACAAAATCTGATCAACTTGTTTGTAATGAAATTTAGATTTGTATGATACATGTGTAAGGAAAATTGAATGGTGAAGGTTTCACCCATTATCCAACTCACCCGAGCTCACCCTCTTTTAGCGACGGATCCGGCGACGGTTCGGTCATACAACCGTCGTCTATCGTTAAAAGTATAGACGACGGTTTAGAATTAATTTTGTGTCTAATTGATTAAGAGGCAAAAAAAAATTACCAAACAAATTTTGTCTCTAACTGAATCAGAGACGCTTCTATTAAGAGGCGTTAAGAGGTAATCAAACACAATCTTAGTACTTGGTATTATGTCTTTAAGACAAATATGTCCTCCTTATTGGTGCGTAGAGTTAGCAGCACTTATTTGTGAATTATGACAACGTGTGTTATAATAGCACAACAAATAACACACAACGAACCAAAGAATTATTCTGAACTCTCTCAAAAAGAACTTTGACTTGTGAAAATGAAGAACACTCTGAATGATTAGCAATGTTTAAATGCTTGGATTTGAATGAATGAACTGGCTGCCTCCTAGCCTATTCTATGAGGGTTTAATGACCCATCAGATGTGAGACAACCTCTTGAAGAAAAGGTATAGGATGCGTCCATTCATGCAAAAACGATATAATTTTGGGCATGGTAGAATGGGCGCGTCCGTTTTGTCAAAAAACGACGCAAGTTTTCATTCACTTGATAATAAATAAATTTTGAACTAAGCAAAATAAAATTTTAAATAAATTTTGTCTAAAAAAATTATATACATTAATCCAGACCTCCGAGTCCGGTGTCGGCGACGACGTACGGGTTTAAACCAAGTTCTTGGCTAAGTCCTCTCCCTTCCACATATGTAGGGTGTCCCTTGGGGCCCAAACTCAAGAGCAAGTAATTGTATATAAACTTATTCAAATTTTACTACGAGCAAATTAATTGTATATAAATTTATTTAAACTTTAGTTTTTAACCGATGTGGGACTTAGCTTTTCATAAATATTTATTATCTTTTTCAAAGGTAATATTTGAGAGTTAATTTCTCATTCATTATTCTATAAATTTGAATTTCTACATACTTAATTTTAATAACATATAAAGTAAAACACATTAATATGTGAATTTATTTCAAATAATTAATAAAATTCACTACAAATTTGGTTCAAATTCTAACAAGATGAGATTAGAGTATTGCATTAGTTGTTAATGTTCTGTTGCCTTGTCCTAGTGTTTCGTTACATTGTCCAATAGGAGGGAGGGAGACTAATTCTATTATACTCCACTACTCCTTGAGCTATGTTTATTTGCAGAAGTGATAGGTGAGATAAGATTATTTTTATTAATTTAATATAACAATAAACTATTTTATCTTATAATTAATTATTTATATAATTCATGGAAAATGTTGTCATTTTTAAGGTTATTTGATGATGGTTAATGATATTAAGTGAAAAGTGATGTTATATAATCCCTTTTAAGATATCAAATGTCTTTAAAATGATACTAAATAGACCATGAGAATAAATAAAAGACTTACCATAATTAAAAATAGTCTCTTATGGTGCCTTAAATTAGTACAAATAATTTTATTTCATTCTTAACTTTTACAAACAAAATTAGTCAAGCTTAACAGTAAAGCGATTACAAAAACCTTTACGGAACACACAGCTGAAATAATTATATTAGTGATGTTAAGATTATGATATTTTATTAATTAAGTATTGATGTTAATTGTTGAATATTATTATTTTTATTTTAATAATAATATAATTTTAACTTCAATTTAAATTGGGAAAAAGTTTATCCACCTCTTACCTGTCCTAAATTATAAATTATTTCAAGGATAATATTAATTTAAAATTTTCAAGTATAATACTTGTTTGTAAAACAGAGCATTGACTTATTTTACAATCTATTTTGAAATCTTAGCCCCTTTTGGGACCTCCATCACATCATATGTTCAAAGTGTAGAGAGAGAAAGATATATAGTTAGAGAGAGAATTTAGAATTATTAGTCTTTATTGGTGTGCTATTTGTATTGATTACCAGTTTAGTTTACCACCATAAAAAAAATGTGGGAATACACTCTAGAGAATTCAAAATGACATTGAAAAAAATTAAACAAAAAAGAAAAAACTACAATTCTTCCTCACTTCTAATGTTAAAAAAATACTCTCCATTCCTAAATAATTGTCGTTTATACTCTGTTTCTGAGTTTTGAACAGAAAAAAAAAGAATAGAAAACTTAAATTAGAACAGAAAAGAATAGAAAACTTATTAAAGTTTTACTTTGTGTTGTTTCTGAGTTTTTAATGGAAAATGATAGAAAATTTAAAATTGAGGACATGAGTTGTAATTTAAAATTTATTATATTAAAAGTTGAGGATAATATGAGAATTATAAAAATATTACTTATTATAATTTCTTTTCCGTCCAAATCATATTTCTTTTCCGTCCAAATCATGCCAATTTTGGACGGAAAACTTTGGCAGGAAAAGTGGCCAAGTTTTCTATCCATTTCTTTTCTTTTCCGTTTAGTAAAAAACTCAAAAACATAAGAATTGGAAAGAAAACTTAAATTTTCCGTCTATTTCTTTTTTCTTCTGTCCATTTTAAAACTCAGAAACAGAGCGTTAAGGTTTTTACACAAGGATTAAAAAAGTCATTTAATACTATCGTTTAATAAAATAAAATCTGTGTGAAATTTCATTACTACCCCTTTATGAGAAGTTAAAAACTATTAATACTAAGGGTGAGAATTTCTTGGGACAATAAGAGAAGGTAAAGGTGATATACGAAAGTAAATAATTTATTCTCCTAGAAAGTTGTAAACGGCAGATAATTTGGAATAAATTTTTTCTTCTAAAACGTCACTTATTTAAGAATGGGAGGAGTATTAATTTAAAATGACAATTATTAAATATACTTTTATATATTCTTAAACGTACATTTTAATTACTAGTAAAAAAAATAGTTATGTGATACTAAAAATATATAGGGTTAAGTTCAGGATGACCATTGGGTTCAATTTGCTTCCCACTTAACCACCCGGTGTAACGTAAACCTACATTTAAACTCTCGACCTTTTGAGGTGAAGTGAAAAAGTTACATTTTCCATCCAAATTAATCGTATGTGTGTATGTCGACGCCTAAAACGCAGCGTGAGTAGGGTCAGATTCGGCCAAGAACAACGGTAAAATGTCTTAAATACCCATTCTTCTTCCCTGTTTGTTGGCTCAGAAAGCGGATCGAAGCATTTATGGTCTTCCCATTTCAGCTATTTGAGCTCCATCGCATACGAAATTGAAAGCTACTTCTTAAGCTCCAACCATTATTTGCAATTTCTGAAGGTAAGTTTTCCAATTCCCTTCCATTCATTTTTCATTCCATCCTTGTTAAGAAAAGGACTTTCATAGCCGAATGGCTCGATCTGAACTTGAAGGACTGTTTGTCCTTTTAGTTGCTACTGTTGCTACTGTCATAACCGAATGCTACTGTTATGTATGAAAATTAGGTTCAAGGAGATAGGTATGGCTGTGGAGTAATAAGGATGCTGTTATGGGTTGTTATTGTAAACAATGACTATGAAATTAGTAACCTAAAACTATGCCTATCAACTGTTTGATAAAAGTTCTAAAAGAACTATTTTGACTGAAAACTATATATTAGATTATAGCAAAAAGAAAATTAACCATGGAAGTAATATATATACATTTATGGTCTGATATTTGATATTACTCTTCGTGTTGTTTATGTTAATCAGGAGTCATGTCTTCGTCAAGTAATGATGTAGGAAGGATGAATGGTGAGTCAAGGCTACATACCTAAGCGATGTAAATGTGGGAAAAAAGCAAGTGTAAGAATTGTTGACTCGAACAAACCATCAAGGGGAGATTATATTTTCAGATGCGACGAGTGTGAGTTTTGGGCATGGTGTTTGCCTTCTACTACAACCTCAAGTGGAATAGTCAAGGGCCCCAATGAAGACAATGATGAATGGGGACATTGGTGAGTGGAACAAAATACAAGTGTTCGTAAGGAATTTGAATAACATACCAAGTAGGATGATAGTTGTTGAAAGTAATGTGAAGATGATAATTGTTGTTGGACTTCAGGTTGTATTGCATGTGGGTTATGATGTATTTTATTAGTAATAAATGAATGTATAAACTAATGGTAGTTTAGGAGACCTACCAACTATGATGTAATGTTTAATGTTCAATGTTTAATGGTAATGTGCAATGTTTAATTTCAATGTTTAATGTTTAATGTTCAATGTTCAATGCTCAATGTTTAATGGAATGTATAAACTGTCAATGTATAAACTGTTGGACAAGGTGTGAAATATTGCAAAGTTGATTCAAACAGTTAACTGACAAAAAATTATGCCCAAAAACTACCCATTCAAACATTAAAGAGTTACATTCCAAGTCTGTTATATAATATCCAACTATAAAAACATAGTCCAAAAACTTGTCATTCAAACATTGTCCAAAAACTATCATTTGACAAAGTATACACAATCACACTTGTCAAAAATAGTTAATCGACAAAAATTATACATTCAAACATTAAAGCCTTAATCCCCTAATCCCCTATTTTTGGTGATTTGTATTTTTGCTTCTTTATGGCTCCCATCTTTATGTTTCTCGTAGGTCGTGAGCTTGAAACAGTGATTACTCCACATAGTTGACAAAGTTGGTGTGGGATTAGGTTGAGAGCTTGATTTGGGTTGGTGTGGTATTTCAAGTAGTTGTAGTATTAGCAATTCCTCGACTTGATCGTGTCCTTTAGTCTCGAAATTTTGTGGTATGGGATTTGGTCGAAAAGGAATGCACAAGTTTAGTAGTCCAATACAAATAAATAATCAAAACAGCTTTACTGATTGACAACCATTAAAATGTACCTTAGCAGGATGTCTTGTAGAATGTCTCGTGTTGTGTTGATCCGCAGTTGACTCCTTGTTATTTGTCCGAAAATCAAAACATGTTAAACCGTTATAAATAAGAGTTAAAAATACAGTTGGAATGTATAAAAACATAAAGATGATTCTTATCCCGTCGTAACATGTATGGTCCCCCCAAAGATTTTATCTTCAAAGTTTGTTCACCCCTGCTTTGATCGATGCATGAATCCTCCATTTACGCTTTTCACTTTACACTGGCAGCTTATTCTTTTTCTCATCATTTTGAATATACTTTATATCAAACCCCTTTAATGAAAAAATTCAACTAATGCTTTCTAAAATTTCATGATTTGCAAATTCCATTCCAATCTCAAATTCTATCTTACCCATATCATTTGCCTCATTAAACTCCATACATCCATCCCTTCTAAATTGTCCTCATCATCCTATGTAACAAACTTCCTCCTTAATGCATCTTTCCTTCTCCATCATCATCATCACTCCACCAATCCTCTACAAATACATCATTCATGTTCACCTTTGGTTCATCATTTTTTGTTGGGCCTTCTTGAATATATCATCATCCCCAGTGCCCTCTAGATCCTCATCCATCCATGGTGGATGCTCCGCTTCTTCCCCATTATCATTATCGCCTTTGTTTTTTCTTGTTTTCCTTTGATGTTTTGTTTGTTTTTAGCCTTTCTAGTTTGTTTACCTTTTCCTCATTCTGCATTTTTTCAGGTCGCCTTTATCTTCTTTCTTTTGTTTCCCTTTATCAAGATTCCACTTTGGTTAATGTTATCGGTTGGTTCACTTTGAAGTCCAAAGTCATTTTCATTTTCACTTTGGTTCGTGTTATCGGTTGTCAAACCACAAATATACCTAATGGGTTCATCTTCAACTTCTTTCCGCCTAACAACTTTTAAGGGACCTCCATTTCTTGTCCATAAATATGCACCTCCTCACTCTCAAAGATTAACTAAGAAATCAATCATATCAATGACATCTTTGTCATTTTGCATCAATAATGCCCCACCCTCCCAAATTTCATATCCAGTACAAGATAATAAATATTCATATTTGAAACCGGGCATAAAGTAGAAAGTAAAGATTCATGTATACTAAGCAAAGAAAGGTAATCCAACCCAACAGCCTCTACTATTTCTTCACTACCCCAACATACTTATGTATGATCGGATCTTTAATAAACTTCCCACCATAATGAAAAACAATTCGACAGACATTCGCATTAAAGAAATGAAGGAGAAATGTTTGAATAACATACAATACTTTATAACAAGTATCACAAAAGGGGACCAATGTCGTGCCGCGCATAAAGGCGTATATTGGGGACAAAAATAGAATTAAAGAAAGGGGACCATAAGTAGGAAAGATACTTTATCCAAAGACCAAATATACTAACTAATTCATCCACAAAACATGCATGCATATACAACAAACAACTCACAATTAAAAACAAAGAACATATCATATCTATCGACAAGAGAAATTTACCTAAATCCGGCACCAAATTAAGTATCACTGATCAAACGAAGGTGGGAACCCAAATAATCACGAAGATCCACCACGAACACACTAAACCCACACCCTATTTCTCTCGCCTCTCTAGCCCTAGATATCACCACGATCGATCGTTTTCAGCCCAGAAATCGATCCGAAATGAAATGAGAGAAACCCCTTTCAGATCTCGCTGTTTTCAATTATATATATGAAGGGTAATTAAGTCTTTAGCCAAATAAAATGAATGAGTTAAGACGGAAAGACTTTTTCACTTCATCTCAAAAGGCCGAGAGTTTAAATGTAGGGTACACGTCTACGGTGGTTAAGTTGAAAACCAACCAAACTCCAAGCCATTATCCGAACTTAACCTAAATATATAATAACAAATTTATGTCGATTATAGATATCAACATATACACGAAATAGAAAAAATTTAATAATGATTATATTCTAATTTATTATGACTTATCGCTTAAAATTTTATGTTAAAATAAGAAATAAAAATATATAGGGAATTGATATTTTTTCAAGAAAATTTGATAATTTCTCAAATTTATTCTCACATTAATAATAAATGAAACCTACATCTATGCAAATAATAAGATCTTTTCGCAATATATATCTCATTTAAAAAAAATTAAAAATTAAAATATATCTCTAATTTGAAAACCTCATTAATGCAGACAAACTATTTACAACATTTTTCTTGAAAATTTTACCTCAAATGAGATAAATAATCACTCAAATCAGAATCAATTAAACAGTGGTGGGTGAAAGAAAGTGACTAGTAGTATTACTGTTGTTGTTCTGTAACTGAAATGATTGAATCTGTAAGCCTTTTAATCCAGCCCCACCAGATCTTCTCTTCCATAGGCTCATTTCTTCTTCGCCGCCGGCACCGCACGGTTGCGCCACCCTCTTGATCACCGGCAACGGCGGATCCAACTCCGCCAAGTTCAAATTCAGGGGAACAACAGCAGCAGAATTGTCATGACCACGTTGATGAGTATCGTTACTAGTAATAATATAGTTAGACGGCCTTCTTCTATCAATAATTTCTTTACTAGTACTAATTCTACAGCTAGTAGAATTGGCGGCGGCGGCGGTGGTGAGGAGGTTTTTGCCGGAGAATATCTTCCTGAGCTTGGAATGTTCGGCGGTTGCGGCGGATTTGGTGGCGGAGACGGCGGCGGTGAATGGGGTTGGGAAGGGATTAATGAGTTTGTTGTTGGTGGTGGTGTTGTGGCGTTTTTTGACTTGGCCTATGCAGCTGACTTTTGGGGAAGAAGGGTCATCTTTTTTGGGACAAATTCTTCTGGGGTGATTTACTGCATCTTTGATTGAAACTCTGCATAACATTGGGAGGAAAGTGGTGGTAGGATTAATGGTAGAATTCGGATTTCTATGGCGGAAATTCTGATGGTGAGGATGACGGTCGTATGATCCATTTCCCATATTTCTAGTTATAGATTGATCTCTTAATTTCTCTCTCCTGATCTGGCTGATTAATGTGCCACCTTCTAACAATGTGTTTTAGGAGAGAGAAAGGGGGTTTGAGCTCTGTGAGAAGTAACTTTGTTTAGTATAGTTATACTAAGCACATAAGCATATAAGCATGAAGAGAGACAGAGAGAGAGAGAGTTAATTAAGTGAAATGTGTGGAAGAACTTAAATAAGATAAGAAGGGACAGTAGAAGGAGGTAGTAATTTAGAAATAGCAGTAGTAATTATTTGTTTTGGGCAGTTAAAGTTTATACTAGGGAGTAGGGACCCCAAGGAAGAATTCAGATCTACAATTCTAACTATTTTCTTATTTCTTGTTCTATCTAGATCTGTAAATAATTTCAAGTGTACCCAAGTTCGATTCAACTCGATTAAATCTGACTTAAACTTGAACAATCTCTTTTATCAATTTAGTTATGATACTTTCATATGTTAAAATGATATTTATACAGGAATTTCTAACATAAAAATGAGATCCACCCACTATTTATATAAAAGGGATCGTATGAAAATATCAATTACCTAAATGAATTGAGCTCAAATAATGGGGTGTCCAACTCAAGACTGGTTTAAGTTTGTGCTTTGTCGAAAAAAGGCATTTGTTTGCTTAGAGTTGAATGAAGTTGAAAGTTTGAATTTAAATTCATGAATCGAATTCCATGCGTTTGTTTTTGGCCGAATTACTGAATCCAGTAAAGATAGAGCAATTTCAATGACTAATTCATATTTGTTTAGTTGAATGGCTGAATGAAGTTAAAAAAAATTAAAAAATTAAAAAAAATATTAACTATTATATTAAGTAATATTAAATAAGTTTACAACAATTTTGAATTTTTTTAGAGGGATAAAATAATAAAATTTTGTCATTCAGATGTTTCAGACATGTCAATTATCAAACAACATTTTTTATTCAGATTCAAATTCAACTCATTCAGATTCAGATTCAGCTCATTCATATTCAAACACCCCCTAAGTCTAACTCGTTAATTTAACATTTAATTAATTATTTTTCTTATTTTATAACAAAAAAGTTAAAGAAGTAGGGTACTCGACTCGTTTACTAAGCGATTAAGTTTGTATATTAAATCCTAAACTCGTTTAAACCCGACTTAACTGAGCTTAATTAAATTTTAAATGAACTTGAGGTAGACAAATCAAATCAAAACTCAACTTAACTTGTTTATCCCATTTTCATCGTGTATTTGTGGTAGATAGTTTTTACCAAAAAACAAGGAGCCTGAAAGCCGAAAGGTGTTCTTCAAAGTTCAAACCATTTAGGCAAGAATAAGAGTACTCTCTCTAGATACAATTATGAATTAATTTTAAATAATACAATTATGAAATTATAAATTATTTTTAAAATTTAAATAAATTATATTTATTTTGATTTTTGAAAACGACTGTTGATTTTATATTTTAGAACGGAGAAAATAGTATAAATTAATTTTATTTCGACTATACTAAATTATGTAGCATGCATAAAGATAAAAACAATTATTAATATAGCTGGCCGGCCATAGGTTAAATGAATTAGAGTAGTGGTATCAAAGTCGGGGTAAAAGAAATGCATTAAAAATTAACATGCATGCTTCATTAATTTTACTTATTAAAACGTGAAAATAAGACACCCATCCATAGCTCTTTAATTACTATTAAAACTTGAAAATAAATGTTAAAATATTTATAAAACCTTGCATCATGAGTCATGTGCGAATATTAAATTAGCCCTTTGATTTGAAGAATGATTTTTGCTTCATCATATCTCGCAATTTGTTAATTCTTGGTGACACCTCTCTCTGTATTTTCCATACCCTTAATTATCCTAATTAAATAAGAATTAAAATATTAATTCCTAAAATTAATAATTGAGATTGTTGAAGGCTATTTCCTTGAATAGAGGGATTACTTGAGTTTATTGAGTTTGTTGATCGAAGACTATTTCCTTGAATATGGGGTAGGGATAGGGGTAGGGGTAGGGGTAGGGGCCACTCACTACAAGAAAAACGGCTAATTAATTCCGACAGAATATTTCGTCGAAAATAAGCTTATTCCGTCGAAAACACCATATTTTCGAAAGAATATTCCATCAGAAGTTCGGACGTAAAACTATAAAAATATAAACAATGATCCTGTACACATAACAATGATGTTTATATATAGAGTGTACTTTAAATATAGTATAACTTATAAACTAAAACGAATAATGAAATGGCGTCGAATTATCACTACGTGCCTATACAATGTTTCACAAAATATCTAGACAGATATATGATAGACACTCTCTCTCTCTCTCTCTCTCTCTATATATATATATATATATATATATATATATATATATATATATATATAGCCTTCTTCCATAAAGGTTCTTTATAGTCATGAAAGATTGCAACACCTCTTTTAGGCCGATTGATAAAATGAATTGATGGTGAGATTAGCTTTTGTATTTGATAAGTAATACCAAAGTTGTTGTCTTAATTATTTACCTTGCATTCTATTTTTCTATTTTATTAAATGAATATTAACTTGTCAAGATAGTTATAAAAAGTGAATATTTATTATTAAATAATCCCACGTAGAGAGAGAAACTTTAGCTTAATACTTTTTTTTTTTTTATTTTGGTAGAGCTTTTGTACTTAAGCTTAATACTTTTTTATTTTATTTTAGTAATAAAAACAGTACCCCAAACTTATTTTTTTTTTTCTTTTCTTTTCTCCATTATATGTTATGACTCAGCAAATTAAAATAAAATAAAATAATAAAAAAAGACCCTACCAGATAACTTTGTCACTGGTTGAGGAAAAAAATTTCGATATACCAACTAGTAGGCTTTAATGTGATTCGAACTCGCGACCTCATGCAATTAATAATACCTCGTATATATGACCACCCGAAAGCACCACGGGCCTAATCGCTAAGTTCAACCAAGGATATATCCTTATAGTAAAAAACTTCACCATCCCCAAAATCTATATTCTTGCATTACTATTATATTACGATTTATTATTATTAATAAATTTATATTATTAATTGGATTTTTCTAAATATAAATAAGTTAATATCTATATTTATTATTATCCCTTTAATATTTTTTCTTATCTTTGTAATAATATCAATAAAAAGATTATTAATATATTAAAAACTAATATCATTCTTTAATAAAATATAAATAATGATCATTATAAATCTTGTATTATTAGTATTAATAATTTTATTATTAGCAATGATTATTAGTAATGATTTTATATATTAAGCAATGATTTTATTATTAAGAAATGATTTTATTATTAATAAAACTAGTTCAATTAGTCTAATAAGTAATGATGATAATTTTTCAAGTCATTTCGTGAAATTAATTTACTTATCGAATTTATAAAAGTAGTGAAGTATTATTATAATAATAATAATGTGATTATCAATATTAGAAGTACAGATTATACCAATACTAAGATCGCATAACATTAAGAGGAATAAGACATATTACATGTTCATTTTCATAAAATAAAAAAACATAGAATGATTAATACAACCGACGCCCTTTTTTTTGGCTCAGAATCCCTAGCACTCAATAGTGATTTCGCTTATCGTGGTTTGGCTTTCAAGGCCACAAATTGCACATTTTCGATAAGTCTTAGAAGGAATGATTTTCTCGAGTGCACTCTTCAATCTAGATTATTTTTGCGGCCCTTTGTTTGAGAAATATTAGGCGGCAAAAACTCTTCTTCTTCTTCTTCCACCTCGCATCTTCATCGTCATTATCGTATCCCATATCATGATTTGGATCTCCAACTCGTAATCAATGTCGCCATCCGCCAGATTCAAGAATATTCTCATCCGGATCATATTTGGTCAACCAACTCTTTTCCTCGTGCATTCGGTTTAAGAACGGTTTTGTAACCTCCTGATCGAAAGCAAGCCGCTTTGCTTTCGCTAACTCCCCGGTAATCACCCATCAAATGATTATAATAAGATTGCTTGATTTTGTTCAAGTCGCAAATGTGGAGTTAAATAGTAAGTCTTCACCATTGCTTTTGTTCGCGTCTCTTGTCCACCGATGAAGGATCACGCTTGGTCGGTATTTGTGAAATACTCTTTGCTATGAAATATCTCAAGATGTGCTCGCATAATTCACCATAGTGAGAAAACATTTGGCGCTTACATGTTACCGATCCCAAATTGTCGATTGTTGACAACTTCTTTATATCTTCCACCACTTTCAACAGATCGTGATTATACATCGTGATAAACCTTAGTATCGGTGACACACAACTCACTAAGTTTACGAACATCAGATTTCATGAAATCGATTTAATCGACGTTGAAAACGCCTAAACATCTCTTTGTGTACACTTGTGCAAAGATGAACTTCTAAAGATGAACCGAAAAGTACCATAATCCTTTTTACGATATTTTGTTATGTAGTCGCCTTCCTCTCCCTCGATAAACCTGTCTTTCTACTGACCTTTTGACTCTGCAAGACAAAACACAGCATACCTATTGATGCATTAACATACTTATCAAAAAGGCATTCATGCTTCTCGCTTCTTCCAATGGTAGTCATTCCTGCGGCAAAATATCTCTTTCAGATATCTTTTGGAATCCATTTCGTCAGACATCATACAAACTTCCAAGCCATTCATTAGTATACAATTCATAGGAACTTATCGTAATATGCCAACGCTTCTTCAAATTCCTCGATGGACAATGAGTTATACACACGATTGTTAAAATCATTTTTGAACGATGGGTGCTCATAATAAACATGATGCAATTTTTAGGAAATTTATTGCTAATATGCCAAGAACACAATAAATGATAACTAGTTGGAAGTACCGTAGTAGCAATAACATTACTCATGGCTCATCTTGATCGGTGATGATGGTTGTAAAGTGAAAGTAGTATATGCACACAAGCCAATCATGTTTGATGATAAAGCATATACTTTGTAACAATCTTATTCATTTATTAATAAAAAGTATTAATTTATTAAAGGCTTTTAATTATCTACATGATGTCGTTTTATAATATGTGATAAACCCATAGTTTTAAGCAATGCTTTTAGAATAATGATGATGATCATTCTAATGAGATCTAAATTCTTAGAAAGCTTAAAACTAAAATAGTTCCCAATCATTGGATTACTAAATTGGGGATTAGTGAATCCGGATAGATCGGGTACATACGTTGCTTGCTTTCGTTGGATGAGGATGATTGATCTCACGATCATTTGTGTGGAGACACTAAAAGCAAGTATGTAGGTGCTTATTAGAGAATAAGTTCATCGAACGTGGCTCGCTAAGGAATACCTAATGGAGTTTTATTTGTCGTCAATAGGAATTCTCAGTAGTGATAGTAAAGACAAGTAATCCTTGGACTTGAGATCATCATAGTATCTTGTGTATGATGAGTTATACTTTGACTTATTCCTTAAGACCCTTAGGGTATATCAAAGGGTATGCTTGGGTATAATAAGTTGTATATGGAGATAATGTATGATCAATAAAGAATCTACCACTTCTAATAAAAGAAGAGAAATGTCCTATGTGATTCGATAAATGACAACCCAAGAGTCCTCGGGTTAAGCGCGTAATGAAATTAGAAAGGAGTTTCTAATTTGCATTATTTGAGTTGTGCATTTAAGGATCGAAATACATATAATTAAATAAAATAAGACTTGACAAGAATTCCATGTCTTATATTTAATTGGGACATTGTATGGTGGAAGGATTGAATCACGGTAACTATTTACTCAAAGGTTCTTTAATGATTAATGTTGAAATCTATATTATCCGGAAAGTCGTTGATCGCTAGGAGGCTTATCCCTATCAGAATAAATATTATTTATTTAAATAAATTAATTGTTTAATTTATTTATTTAAATAAGATTAGAATTGTTCTAATTGATTTATTCACAACCTGGGTTTAATATGGAGAACCTAAAGGGTCACACCATAAAAGGAAGAATAATTATTTAAGAAGTTAATGGCATAATCGTAATAATATGTTATGTATATTTAATTTAATCTATGGTGATAGAATAAATTAAATAGCTTAATATTTATTATTTAATATTTTAGAAATATTAAATATAAATTAATAAGAGAAGTCTTATTAATATTATTACAATTATTATTATTTTAATTTCTAAAAAGAGTTTAGGAATTAATTTAATATAAGTACTCTCATTTATTCCTAATAGGATTAGGAGGAAAAATTAGTTAAAGGAGTTTAATTAATTATCCCTAATAAGATTAGGGAGCTTAATTAATTAAAATAATTTAATTAATTAAATAAAATCCAATTCCTTAATTGTTAAGGTGAGTTGCCTACATCTATAAATAAGAGGAGTCTTATTATGGGTAATGGAGTGGTTGACTTTAACAACTACGACATAATTCCAATTTGTTGGAGAGTACACCCTTTTTCTATAGAGATAGAAAAAACTAGGGTTTAGCCAATACCCCTTCTTCTTGAATTTTCTTCTTCCTTGGTGGATCACCTCAGAGGCCAAACGCTTGGGTGGCTAACGTTGATCAAAGGAAGGAACCAAACCCGGTGGATTCAAGTTGAATGCGAAAGGATTGGAGGTGAACTTACACCGAGGAAGCTTCGGATCTTCAAGCGGTATGTTTGTTCTTCATATCTTTTCGCTTAATTAATAATTGCGCATAAAGGGTGATCCGTATATGGTTTGTAAATTTATAAACTCGATTTTTCCACGCTTCGCATTATTTTGCAATTTGATTGCGCCCATGAATATTACAAACCTAACAGTAGGTGCCTTATAGTCCATGGCTTCAAGCCATATCTGTAATACCCAAACGAAAGTGTCCTCTCGTCTCATCTCGTAATAAAGGCAAATCCAAACAATATAGATCGATAATGGTGGTTGACCCGAAATAAATGGAACAAACGGCATGCCATACTTATTTGTCCCAGATGTACTATCAAATGTCACAACGCTCCGAACTGTTGATATATAAACCTTGATCGGGCGTCAACCCACAAAATATAAGCTATGCGGTTGTTTTCACCGGGTTTCATTCGGAAAAAAAATTTGCTGGCACTTCCGGATGCAAGTTTGTTCAAATGATTGACAACAACTTGTGCATCATTTTCATCTGCAGAATCACGCCTTAAATCTCACACCACATTCTCAACATTAGCAGTAGAGAAAGGAACATTTTGCAACCCACCTCCCATTGTGCTCAAAACATTCATCATCTTACTAGGACCAATACCGGACTTATTTAAAGTGTCAATTAAATTTCTTGCAATAGGAGTAATATTTCTGTGAGTCTCGATCAAATCTACTTTGGTGGGGGTCACTAAGTGATGATTATGCTCTAATTCAACAGTAGATATACGCCAATTGTCCTCTTTCTTATTGTGAACAGCATATATTCTAGCTTTACACATTGTTCGTCCTATCGAGTCTCTCTGTCTAGTTATTTTATTACTACTATCTTCATCATCAGGTAAACTCTTGCCAACAATTGGTGTACCGGCTTTCTTACATACATACTGCCTAGATCTGATATCATTCGTATTAGCATGTTTATGACTAGTTGCAATTCTAATCTCAAATCCATTTTTGCGAGCATATGATCTATAAAAATATTCAACCTCTTCCAACGTACAAAATAATTGACTAACGTACGGAACAATATCAGATTTATTACTTTCAACTTCACTGACAAATTCAGATGTATTATATGACATTTTGAAAAACTTACTTGTGAATAATAGTGATGAATTTTGCTCGATCAGAACTTCAACTTGATTTTCTGAAGTGAAAGTGGGCCAACCAGATGAAACAAATTATGAGTAGAGGTGAAAAGAGAAAATAATATCAGAGAACAAATTCGGGTTCATGGAGAAGAAGATAACTTGAGAAAATAGCAGCTTCCTAGACAATATTTAAAAGGTAAAACTAATGTACTTTTTCCATATAATAAATGTCAGCTTTTTTCTATTCCCATAGTGCTTTATTATTATGTTTGACCACTTATTCACCAAACAGTCTTTATAATAATAATAATAATAATAATAATAATGGTAATAAAATAATAAAAAGTACATAAGCCGCTACTATATATAACGACTTTATACTCAATTCGTAATAATAATAGAATAATAATAATAATCGATTAATTATAATAAAAAAATGAGAACATATAATTTGGGGGGAAATGGAATGTTTTAAGATATATCCAAATCCAAGGTAAAATATGACAGCTAGGCCCGTGGTGCTCGGGTGGTCATTTGACGAATGTTTGGAGCTTGAGGTCATGGGTTCGATTCATTCGGCAATTTATGTAATTTATTTATTACAAGTGGGTAGATAGCTTTGCATCTAATGCCGAAGCGCTTTTTATTAAAAAATTAATTTTAATTTTTATTCTAATAAAGATATAATCAAATACCAAAGCGTTTATTTTAATAATTTATTCTCTGTAAATGGTGAAGCCTCTTGCACCAGCAGAGAGCAAAGAGACAAAGCCACATCACCTCGGGAAAGACCAAATATACTTTTTCGGGAAAGAACATGTGACGCCCCCAAAATTAGGTATACGTCACCCATCTTGGGTCGCCACTTACATGGTACATAAATTCAAATACAACTTATTAATATAACATGCTGTGGTACAATACGACATAAATCGTGAGTTTGAATACAAATTTTGTCTACTAGATATTATACAAACTCAAAAGGAGTCCTCATTACAACTATTATCACACTATTTCACGAATAGTGAGGACTACTAATGCTATCCTCTCGACCATTACTTCGTTCCCGACTCGTCCCGCCTATGTTCTCATTTCTCAAGAGAACGGTGAAAGAAAGGGTGAGCTCAACTAGCCCAAGAAGAAATATTATGACTAAGATAATGCGTAATAAATTATCATTAGCCTTCAACAAATGTTAAACCGATAAAATACAATAGACAACCGGTTTAATCTGCAATGGAATAAGCAACCCATTAAAAGAGTCAAGTAGAGAATAAAGTCTACTATCTTTTAGGTTTTAAAAAGGTTTTCATCAATTTTTATCGCTGAGACTCAGCTTAATAAATAAACCACCACATCTAATCATCCCCGTACTACGGCCAAGGATTTTCATCAAATTATCAATGGTCATGACTATACCGAATCACCCCTCGGTCATAATCATACCAAAAACTATCCATCATCGCATTATGTGCCATCGAGGACTTTTGTCACATCATTTATATCAAGTCATGATTATACCGAATGATCCCTGGTCATAATCATACTAAGTTCATCTATGCACGTAAGCCAAAGATAACATAATATAACATGAGGATGATGACAATGACATAATAATTCAATAAAACAAGTTCAAGAATTATTTAATCCATGAATTATTAACGTCCAAATTGTCAACATAATACCGTTTCATAGAGTAAAATTCAAGAATGATCAGAAGAATATTTCCGTGAAAAGATACTGGATGAAACGCAAATATCAAGGATATTCTACTAATTTCATGGAGTATAGAAGTCAAAGTTTTAACCAACTGGGTATAATAAAGAATGGAATAACAAAAGAAATCACCATGCATGCGGATTATGATGAAAAAGTTATTCCAATGTAATAATAATAACGGAACCAGTCGTGAAATTACACCGCATGTGATGTTCCAATGTAATAATAAAGATGGAACTGCATCGGTGTAAAACACACAGATAGGATATTCCAACAGAATAATAAAAAGCGGAACTGTGTCGGTGTAAAAAACACATGCATGTGATGTTCCAACAGAATAATAAAAGCTTAACCAGTCAGGTGTAAAACACATGCATGTGATGTTCCAATGTAATAATAGAAGAATGTCACCAAGTATAGGTAAAATCACAGACACAAAAGTTATTCCAATGTAATAAATAAAAATGGAATAACATAAGGATTTCACCAAGTATAGGATACGCCGATATACACAAAGTTATGTATAGGGTATATCACTTTTACAAAAGTTATTCCAATGTAATAATAATGAATGGAATAATGTAAGTTCTCTTCAAGAAGAAAGAATAACACCCCTTACCGTAAAAAGAACCTGAATATAGAAGTAAAGTGAAGTAGCGTAATACTCTTCTTCTTTCTATAATTTTTCTCTATAGCTTTCTCTCTATAATTCTCTCTCTAGAGTTTCAATGAATTGTAAGAAAATAATGAAGGAATGAGCTTCTATTTATAGGA
The DNA here is from genome assembly GCA_020205615.1 of Panax quinquefolius. NCBI lineage: Eukaryota > Viridiplantae > Streptophyta > Magnoliopsida > Apiales > Araliaceae > Panax > Panax quinquefolius. The sequence continues at coordinate 37,331,191 of CM035172.1, read as the reverse complement.
AAATGGAATGCATAAGAATTAATCCATGAACTATCCCGTATTGATTTACTTTAATCGACTATCCATATTTAAAGAAAAATCTTTTAAATAAAATATAATATATTCTATTTATATAAAAACATTTTACTATGCAAACACTATGCAATACTATGCAAAACACTATGCAAAATACTATGCAACACTATGCATAATAAAATATAATATATTCTATTTATGTAATAACTTTAATAAAGTATTTTATTTTATATAAAAGATGTTTCGCTTTTTATTACGTTAATAATATTAATAAAACAAAAACGTCATTATCGCTATAATAATTCATATTATTAATCGACAATAATGGAATCAAACCGAGTGACTTTCACATAGGCATCAATAATCAATACCGTGTGCTACTATGCAACCACACGACATCGTATTTTTACTACCGAGTAGTTCAACAAGATCAACCAGTAAAACTTCCGTCGTTATTTTAATAAAATATTTTTGTCGTTTTCTCAATCCGACAATAATTTCGCATTGTGGGGTCCACCAATGATTGAGCTGTTGTACACGAATATTCCCCGCTAAACCGAATATTCCCCACCAATCGAATATAATATAACCACTGCATACTTTACAAAATTTAACCCACAACTATAATATTATCTTAAATTCACACCATAATATAAAAAATTATTTCGACAAAATTTAAATCTTTATTGATAAAATCTGGGGTCTCACAATCTCCCTCCTTATGGAATTTCGCCCTCGAAATTAGTGGTAACGCACTGTATGATAAAGAGGTGAGGATACCTTGAATACCTTTATTGTTAAAAATATTAAATTCATCTTCGTAATCCGCCAAAGATATTCATTAACAATTCATCTTTGCACTACAGGCCAAAGATATTTATTAACAATTCATCTTTGCACTACAAGCCAAAGATATATAAATGTAAAACCAATAATACTGAGACTCAGCTTAATAGTATCACAACCATGAATTATCCATGCACTACTGGCTAAGGATATTCGTGTTTTCAATTATTACCATGATTATACCGAATAATCCGTGGTCATAATCATACCAAGTCTATCAATGCACTACTACCAAAGATGACTTTTACCACATCCATGAATTAATATTTCATTCACGAGACTCATTTCAATAATTAATCCATATCATCGAATCATCCCCGCACTACGTGCCAAGGATATTCATTAAGATATCACGACCACGAATTATCCATGCACTACTACCAAAGATAATCGTAGTATTCATTAAGATCACGACCACAAATTATCCATGCACTACTACCAAAGATAATCGTGTATTCATTAGTATCACGACCACAAATTATCCATGCACTACTACCAAAGATAATTGTGTATTCATTAAGTATCACGACCAATAAATTATCCATGCACTACTACCAAAGATAATTGTGTATTCATTAGATCACGACCACAAATTATCCATGCACTACTACCAAAGATAATCGTGTATTCATTAGTATCACGACCACAAATTATCCATGCACTACTACCAAAGATAATTGTGTATTCATTAGTATCACAACCACAAATTATCCATGCACTACTACCAAAGATAATTGTGTATTCATTAATTAATATCACGACCACAAATTATCCATGCACTACTACCAAAGATAATTGTGTATTCATTAGTGTCAACGACCACAAATTATCCATGCACTACGACCAAAGATAATTGTGTTTTCAATTACTGTTATGATTATACCGAACAATCCTCGGTCATAATCATACCAAGTCCATCTATGCACTACTAAAAGCCACGTAGATGACTTTCAACATAATATAAACACGAGGATAATGATATAAAGAATCAATCAAATGAGATAAAGGATAAATATTAAACATTTATAATATAATTTATCCAGATTCAAGAATATCCCCATGTTATCAATCACTTAATAATCTCATAATCTAATAACATTAATATTACAACAATATTTTAATCACTTCTTAAATTTATAAACAATTTATCTCAATTGTTTACGCTTTACCATATAATGCATTTAATCATTCAAAATGTCATACTCATAAGATATCATCACCAATTATCAAATCCCCATCAAAAAAATATGCATATATTCTATATAGGATCCTCTAGCCATAAAATCCTATTTTCAACTTTGTTATTACTCACATAACATATTTAACTCATATGTTCAGAATTAAACTATTTTCATGAAAAATACTAAATCAGTCCCAAAAATATTTCTTTTATGGGATTTAGCATAATATAAAGTCCCATAATGAAAATATATTTTTCTCGGAATTTTAAAATTCATTTACTATTTTTCAAAAATCAATTTCTAATTAATTCCTTAAGAAATTAGCTACCTCAAGTTTAACTCAAAAATTCCCAAATCTTGGCAGGACCTTACACATGTTAACGTGAGCTTCTAGTTTAAATTTCATGGTCATCGGAGTTATAGAACTCCAGGTTATAGCATTTTTCATTTGAAAAACCTAAATATTGAAAAAGAGTCATAACTTGCTCATTTTAAGTCGAATGAGCTCATTTTTGGACAGGAGATACTTTATACCATATACCTTCATGTCCCTAAAGGCCAGAATTTTTCTCAAATTTAAGTGGCCGAAACAGTCCCTTAAAGTTTTAAGGCAAGAGCATTTTTGAAATTTACAGCTTTGGCCTCCTTTGCTAAAATCAGTCCCCACAAAAATCTACAACACCTTTTCCAGTAATTCCACTTGGATTAGTTAGGTAACTCATAGATCTAACTCTATGACTTGACCACATTCAAAAATTCAAAATATAATAAGAGATATAGTCAATTGAATTTCATGTTACGCTTTTCACCAAAATCGATTTTCAACTCTTTGTGATTTCTAAGAAACTTTCATGTTTTCACATACTAACCAACATAACTCATCATAAAACTTACTAATACTTCATATACCCATGATTTTCATTATTCCAATGCTTTTATTATGACTTTCATCATAAACCACGAACCTGCTCATTTTAGTTGAAGAAATATTTGAGGGTTTAAGAAATGGGTTTTCAGATTGGGTCAATACAAAATTCGATTTCACGCTCTAGGGTAGGCTAGGAAATCTTCAAGAATACGTCAAGAAATTTATTAATGATAGAAATATCATTCAAAACTCGCTACTCTTATCCAAGACTTGGATAATACGTTACATTGATACCAATGTGACTTCTATCCCTTAACCTAGATAAGACCTCACAATGATACCTATAAACTTGCCATCTCCATTCACGATGTCGCCTACTGTAAAGTCCGGCTTTGCATTCCACACAAGGAAGTCAACAACGAAAAGGATCGGGGCTCTTTACTTATGGCTTGATATAACAAATGATTAACTTTAGGGTTTGGTTACTTTGAATTCAGATAATGAGGTTGGTATAAATATAAAAGCTAACAACCTTATTTAAAAGAATAATGAGTAGTTAATCAATCATTTTGAAAATTACCTCAAAGGCAAGTATTTTCAAAGAGATAAGATCGACAAGTAACGTGAAAGTGTTTATTTGAAACAACAAGATTAATAAACAGTGGAGGTAACGAAGGTTCCTACTAACGAAGTTTCAACCAATAAGTCAAAGTTTAACTTCTTGGAATCAAATTTAAACGTTGAAACACAACTAGGTGAAATAAAAGAGTGGGTAGAACGGTATCTAACACTCAGATAGACTTCGCAAGAGCTTATGATTAACTTACCCGGTGATAATTTTATTCTGGGTTCCTCGTCACAGAAAAAACGCCTCTTAAACTACTCGGCTTTGGTTTGTCTGGGATGACCTTTGGTGCCTCCATCCTAGTTGAATTTGTCTTCAGAAAACCACAAAATTGAGCTAAGTGACCTTCTCTTCCACAATTATAACATGCTTTGATCGGCATGGCGCAGATTCGGACCGATGTGTCCTCTCCTCCGCATTTGAAGCATATAATAGGTGGTCCTTCTCCTTCCTTAACAACAGTCTTTGGTGTCGACGTCTTTCCATCATTGTTGAATCTCCTTTTCTTGAAATGTCCATTCTATTGTTTTGGCCCCGATTACCACCAAGTGGTTACCATATCCGCCTGTTGATTCCCTCCATGCTTGTTGTCACCGTTTCGATGACTACTCTTACCGGTATTATAATTTTGCCGCTACTTTCTTTTAGTTGGGTTGACTCGTTATCGCGCTTCCACTAATTGAGCCCTATTTACAACATCCGAATAAAAACACACGGTTTATGAGAAATAAGATGTTGACGTATCTCCGCTTCAAACCTCTTAAAAACATTCGCACCATTCTCTCTTCATTATCTACCAAGTGGGATTTAAACCGTGATAACTCCGCAAACTTCGCCTCAGATTGCGACACTGGCCATATTGTTTTGTTCCAACTTGATAAACTCCACCTCCTTCATGTGGCGAATACTTTCAGAAAGTATTTGTCGTTGAATGACTCTCGAACTTCTCCCAAGATATCTTCAAGACAAAGAAGTTGAGTACGCGTTTTACCGATTCCCACCAAAGAATCCGCCTCCTCCGCAAGAACATAAAGGCAAGAAAGGGAACCTTTGCTCCTCGGAGCATCCCAAGACATCAAATATCTTGGTAATCGCTTTATCCATGCTTCCGCCGTAAGTGGTTTTGGCTCTCCCTTAAACTCCGGTGGTCCCAGCTCCTTGAATTGTTTAGCGGTGACCACCGAGAGTTTTCCGTGTTTCCACCCACGTTTTGGACAGTGAGTCGCTTTTACCGATGTTGCATGAATTCTAAAACCTCTTAAACGCATCTGGTCGTTAGTCAATTGATCGTTGTTGTTGTTTACAGGAGGATTATCGCCATCCGTCAGACATTGTCCCGATTATTGATCCGTGGAGAATCACGGTCTCCCGTGCTCCATTGCTATTCTCAACATTCTAGGATGCCATTTTCAAACACCGCCACAAAATAAGGGTTAATTAACATATCACATATTATCCCTATACTCGAATCGACCAATTAAATACCAAATAAATTTAGGTAGGTCATACTAGCGAAGGAATTCCCGTCTCTCCCTCCTAGTTCTTATCTCACATCTCAGCCAGGATCATATCCCTAAGCTCGATACCAACCGTGACGCCCCAAAATTAGGTATACGCCACCCATCTTGGGTCGCCACTTACATGGTACATAAATTCAAATACAACTTACTAATATAATCGTCAGGTACAATACTGACATAAACCGTGAGTTTGAATACAAATTTTGTCTACTAGATATTATATAAACTCAAAAGGAGTCCTCATTACAATTATTATCACACTATTTCACGTAATAGTGAGGACTACTAATGCTATCCTCTCGGACCATTACTTCGCTCCCGACTCGTCTCCCAAATTTATGTTCTCATTTCTCAAGAGAACGGTGAAAGAAAGGTGAGCTCAACTAGCCCAAGAAGAAATATTATGACTAAGATAATGCGTAATAAATTATCATTAGCCTTCAACAAAGTGTTAAACCGATAAAATACAATAGACAACCGGGTTTAATCTGCAATGAATAAGCAACCCATTAAAAGAGTCAAGTAGAGAATAAAGTCTACTATCTTTTAGGTTTTAAAAAGGTTTTCATCAATTTTATCGCCGAGACTCGATTTTAATAAATAAACCACCACATCTAATCATCCTTGCACTACGGCCAAGGATTTTCATCAAATTATCAATGGTCATGACTATACCGAATCACCCCGGTCATAATCATACCAAAAACTATCCATCATCGCATTACGTGCCATCGAGGACTTTTTTGTCACATCATTTATATCAAGTCATGATTATACCGAATGATCCTCGGTCATAATCATACTAAGTTCATCTACGCACGTAAGCCAAAGATAACATAATATAACATGAGGATGATGACAATGACATAATAATTCAATAAAACAAGTTCAAGAATTATTTAATCCATGAATTATTAACGTCCAAATTGTCAACATAATACTGTTTCATAGAGTAAAATTCAAGAATGATCAGAAGAATATTTCCGTGAAAAGATATTGGATGAAACGCAAATATCAAGGATATTCTACTAATTTCATGGAGTATAGAAGTCAAAGTTTTAACCAACTGGGTATAATAAAGAATGGAATAACAAAAGAAATCACCATGCATGCGCAGATCAAGATGTACACAAAGTTATTCCAATGTAATAATAATAACGGAACTAAAGTCGTGAAATTCACACCCCATGGGATGTTCCAATGAATAATAAAGATGGAACCAGATCCGGTGTAAAACACACGAGATAGGATATTCCAACAGAATGATAAAGACGGAACCAGTCCTGTAAAACACATGCATGTGATGTTCCAACAGTAATAATAAAACGGAACCAGTCCTGTAAAAACACATGCATGAGGATGTTCCAATGAATAATAGAAGAATGTCACCAAGTATAGGTAAAACTGCAGATATAAAAGTTATTCCAATGTAATAAATAAGAATGGAATAACATAAGGATTTCACCAAGTATAGGATATGCCGCATATCTGATTATGTATAGGGTATGCCACTTTTACAAAGTTATTCCAACAAAATAATAATGAATGGAATAATGTAAGTTCTCTTCAAGAAGAAAGAATAACACCCTTACGTAAAAAAGAACTGAATATAGAAGTAGTGAAGAAGTAGTAATACTCTTCTTCTTTCTATAATTTTCTCTATAGCTTCTCTATAATAATTTCTCTCTGTAGTTTCAATGAATTCGTAAGAAAATAATGAAGGAATGAGCTTCTATTTATAGGAAAATGGAATGCATAAGAATTAATCCATGAACGGTCCAGATTGATTTACTTTAATCTGACGGTCCATATTTAAAGAAAATCTTTTAAATAAAATATAATATATTCTATTTATATAAAAACATTTTACTATGCAAACACTATGCAATACTATGTAAAATACTATGCAAAATACTATGCAACACTATGCATAATAAAATATAATATATTCTATTTATAGAATAACTTTAATAAAGTATTCTATTTTATATAAAAGATGTTTCATTTTTTATTACGTTAATAATAATAATAAAACAAAACGTCATTATCGCTATAATAATTCATATTATTAATCGACAATAATGGAATCAAACCGAGTGACTTCTTACATAGGCATCGATAATCAATACCGTGTGTCTTACTATGCAACCACACACGACATCTTTATTACTTTTACTACCGAAAGTAGTTCAACAAGATCAACCAGTAAAACTTCCGCCGTTATTTTAATAAAATATTTTTGTCGTTTTTCAATCCGACAATAATTACATTATGGGGTCCACCAATGATTGAGTAGTTATACGAATATTCCCCGCTAAACCTAATATTCCTAACCAATCGAATATAATATAACCACTCTGCATACTTTACAAAATTTATAAATACTACCCACAACTATAATATTATCTTAAATTCACACCATAATATAAAAAAATTATTTCGACAAAATTTAAATATTTATTGATAAAATCTGGGGTCTCACAGAACAAATATACTTTTTCAGACACAAAATGCTTTTTCAGATACAAAATGCCTCAAAGCCACCAAAGTTCTGACCTCTACCTATTAAACGGTTTTATTAATAATATATATATATATATATATATATTTTCCAGCCGTTATAGCCTCTACCGGCCGAAACATCACCTCGGGAAAGAACACCCGCAAGCCTCGGGAAAGAACACCTGCAAGCTTGGTAAACTAAAAAGCTGAATTAAACAACAGTATCAGTATCAGTGTTTGAATTTGGTCCTAAATGTACCGGCTTACATGAGCTTATTTAACCATCTATAGTGATCTATTGAGAACACACGTTGTTCAACCTAAAGTTCAGTATATAACTAGATAAAATTACAGTAACAGAGAGTGGAGAGAAGGAGCATTTCGGAAGAGAGGAGCAAAAAACTTCAACAAGTAAATTTTTATTTATTGTTATTTGTTCGATTTTTAATAGTTTCATTGTTGTTATTATTTCAGTATAATAGTGTAATGAAGAATGTAAACCGCATGTTATTGCCATTTTTTTATCAACGCATGTTATTGCCATTTTTTTATCTTTGCATGTTATTCTTTGAATTAAAGGGATATAATACCACGTGCATGTATTTGTTTTTGTTGTCATTAATGCATTGATCACTTAATATTTTATTAACGAATGATATTTATTTTAATATATTAATTAGACTAATTGGACCTATTTTTACAAAAATAAGAAAAATATTAAAGGGATAATAATAAATATAGATATTAACTTATTTCTATTTTAACAAATTCAATTAATAGATTTTGGGGATGGTGAAGTTTTACTATAAAGATATATCCTTGGTAGAAATTAAGAATTTAGCCCGTGGTGCTCGGGGGTGGTCATACGACGAGGATTGGTGCTTGAGGTCACGATTTGAATTTGTTTAGCAAATGAATAGTTTGGGATAACGAAATATTTTTTTTTATTCCAAATTTGTCAATTGAGACAGTTATATTTATTACCGTAGTAAGTCAAAATCTCTGTAAATTCATGACTTTTTTATTTATTTATTTATTTTAATTTCTTTGAGTCATCATTATCTAATGGAGAAAAGAAGATAAAAAATTAAAAAGCTGCTTAGGTTTAAGTTTGTCATCTACGTAAAAAAAAAAAAAAATAACTTTTTGACATAGCATGCATTGATAAGTATTTATTTTATTATTATTTTTATTTATTATTTTTATTTTATTCCAAAGGTACTCAATTGTTCACTTATTGTTTTAATTTATTTTTCTTCTTATTGTTTTTGTTTTTAATAGTTTCTTTTTTACTAGTTTTTAATGCATGTTAATATTATTACATTATATACATGCATATTATTATTCTGTCATGTTGTTCAGCTTTTTAATGCTTGTTAGTGTGTATTGTTATTACTTGTCATTTTGCAACATGTTACTTTCAACTTCATTTTGTCATGCATCTTAATACTAATATGGAATTGATGTATTTTTTAGGTAAAAGATGGATAGTTGGGAATATGGGCCAATTGATCCAGTGTTCTGCATGATCAACAAGATCATGTATCGGATGACATATATCATGGGAGAGATAGGGGGAAAACTAAGCTCCAGGTTAATTTATCGATCGAAATATAATCGGTGGGCTTTGACAAAAGAACAAAAAATCCTTTTAAATAAATGTGGATTTGGAGTATTTAGTTATCAAGGTGTTGTACACCAAACCGATCTTCGTCCGATATACGCCTTTAGTCGAGAGATGGCGCCTAGGAGACCAATACTTTTCATTTAAAGCGTGGAGAAATAACAATCACGTTAGAGGATGTTCACTTTATTTTTGGGTTCTGGGTGGTGGGAAAGCCCTTAACGGGTCCCTCATTGTCACCAATTTGAATTATTTTAGGATTGGTTGGGAGATAAATTAGGTGGTGAATATTTTAGTTCAAAAAAACGCAAAGGCAATTTCATTAGTGTGGTTGCACGAACATTTTAATAAATGTCCCGAGAATGCAAGTAAAGATGTTGTGAGGCTTACACACAAAGGCATACATGTTGTGGTTGTGTGGGGCAATATTATTCCCTAATAGGAATAGAAATAGTGTGCACCCACGATATATGTCTTTTATTGCCAACGCTGAAGATTGTGTAACTTACTCTTGGGGCGCGGCAGTGTTAGCATATTTGTACAGATCTTTATATACTGCTACTAGGAAAGGAGTTAAATACATTAATGGTTGTGTTACATTGTTACAAATTTGGGCTTATGAGCATGTAAGTATTGGAAAGCCAAACCTTTGGCCACAATCATCCTTATGGTTACCTAGGGCTTTAGCATGCTCCTATTTTGGAGCCCACAGTTACTCTGGTAGACATGAGAATCCCCATCACCATTTGTCATTTTACCGAGGGGAGTTAGATATTAAGTCTATGTGGGATGTGGTTTGGCGGCCTTACATAATGTGGGATGATGATATCATTGGATTTAATTTTGAAGGCAAGTTGTTAGGATCTGGTGGGGTCCCTTTGATCCACTTTGATATTGTGGAATTTCAGATGCCGGACCGTGTGATGAGACAGTTCGGGTTCATGCAAGGCATACCATCAACAACAAAAAACCACGGTGACCTTAGGCAGGAGAAAAAATTTAAATTTATTGATGTCGAGGATTGCATGGCCTTGAGAGGGGAATATATTTCGACGGGAAGCATACATGGATCATCTCAAGGAAAACAAACCTGAAATTTACGATTATGTCCCAATAGATGATTACATGGTGCGGTATAGGAAAATTACACGTTGGAAAATTCACCGACCTCGACGTGCAAAATGACGACCACGACGGTTGTTATGAGCCTCGGGCCATTTACAACCAACAACACCTTATTCAAATGGTATAAAATTATATTCTTCTTTAATAAATCATGTATTGGAGTAAATACTTAATATTACATTTATTCATATTTATTGTTAATAATATTTGTTTGTGTTTATCTTACATGACAGTTGAGAGTGCAAAGTCGTTACTTGATAAATTTTCAAGATTTACTCAATTTGCTTCCCGAGTTGGTTCTCGCAAAAAATAATTGGGATTTCAATACGCCTATACGACTTCAAGCAAGAGGTAAACAAATACCTCGGCTGGTGGGGGTCCCACAAATTTTGGACCACATCCCCAATACACACAACTTCAATGAAGGGCTTGGGAAACAAACTGATTATAAACAGACAAGAGAACTACATACCCACCCCACAAGTAATCGAGGAGAGCTCCATTCCCACCACCCAAGCCTACGAGGAGTGTTACATTCCAACCTTCCAAACCTATGAGGAGTGTTACATTCCAACCAACTCTTCATTTCATGGGACTTTTCGACGCCAAGGATCTAGTTCACAAAAGGTATATATAATTATGTTAATAGTGATGGTTTTAATTATTATTGATATATAATAATAATGTATATTTGGGTCTCAATCGTGTACAAGATGCTGGAGACCACATCTCTTATGGACCAAAAGGGTCCTTATCCAAAAGACTTAAAGATTGGAAGGAGACATTTGTAAATAAACATATGTTTGGAAACGTGGTGGCACCGTAAGGGATTTATATCCTTTATCACATCCGCGCCAGCTTATATGAATTAGAACACAATGCGGTCACGATCCTAGGTCCAGGAGTTGGATATTCGAGCATGTCATCGACGCTTATATGTTGTTGCTACATGAGACGAGAGAGGAATACTACATGTGTCATGGGAATACAAAGGTGGTCCCAATTTGGTTTCATGAATTCATTCTTCATGCATCTTGGGTGTATTATGTGTCTCGCACTAACGTGAATCTTGCATGGAGTTTTTGCGATCCGTATGTTAACCAAGATGTTGGTCCACCTTTACACGAATGCAAATACATATTCATGCGGTGTGTAGTACCAATCAACGCCATTTTATCTTGTTCCTATTCGCATTGAAGATTGGATGGTTACCATAATTGATTCTTACTTCTGATGACACTAAGTATATTAAGTTACATGAAATGTACTCGTAATTCGTTAAAGTTGCGGTATGTTTAGTTTTAAAATATTTTAATTTTATAATATCCTTTAATATTAAAAAAAATATTAACCAACTACTTTGTACATGCAAGTACATTTGATACCATTTTGTTTGCGAAATGGTAATCCGATGCATGAGTGGCCCGGCGGTAATCCTACTGTGCATACCTTAAAGATTCGACCGAAACAACACAACAACTCAGACTGTGGCATTTTTGTATGCAAGTATGTTGACTGTTTCGTTAGGGCCAATGGTAATATTTACGAGAAGAAGTGGTCCTGGAAGATGTCACGATCTTTTCGTTATCAAGCGTCGCATTGGGAGCTCTACAAGAAATCCGCAAGATTACTCCTACCTACTGAAATATAGAACTTATCCAACGTTATCTAATATATATATTAATTAATAAGAATATCTATTTGGTTGAACTTTATGGGATTTTCAAATTCATAACTTAGTAATATGAATATTATTGAATCACATAAAACCACTTCATATTATTAATCTGAAAAAAATTATCTATTTTGTTGAACTATATGGATATTTTTATTAGGACTAATATTAATAATCACATTATTTATATTAATATTAAAATCATTATTAATATTATTTTTAATAATAGTAATATATGAATATAATAATAATAATAGTAATACATGAATATAAAATCATTATTTATATTTTATTAAAGAATGATATTTATTTTTAATATATTAATAATCTTTTTATTGATATTATTACAAAGATAAGAAAAATATTAAAGGGATAATAATAAATATAGATATTAACTTATTTCTATTTAGAAAAATCCAATTAATAATAAAATTTATTAATAATAATAAATCTTAATATAATAGTAATGCAAGAATATAGATTTTGGGGATGATGAAGTTTTTCTATAAGGATATATCCTTGGTTGAACTTAGTGACTAGGCCCGTGGTGCTCGGGTGGTCATATGACGAGGTATTGGTGCGTGAGGTCGCGAGTTCGAATGCTCAAAGCAGTATTACTAGTTGGTATATCGAATTTTTTTTTCCTCACCAGATAAAGTTATATCTAGTAGAGTCTTTTTTTATTATTTTATTTTATTTTAATTTATCGAGTCATAACATATAATGGAGAAAAAAGAAAAAATAAATAAAAAAGATAAACCAATTACAAGTTTGTACTCAAATAGGAAATAAAAAAAAGAAGTATGTTTAAGTCATGCTCTCTCCTACTTCACCGATTATTTTAATAATAAATATTCACTTTTTATAACTATCTTGACAAGTTAATATTCACTTAATAAAATAGAAATAGAATGCAGGGTAAATAATTAGGCACAACAACCCGTATCTTTGCTTTATCAAATACAAAAGCTAATCATGACCATCAATTCATTTTATCAACGGCCTAAAAGAGGGTGTCAGACAAGACTTTCAGAAACCCTACTACTATGGAAGGGCTCCCATATATATATATATATATATATATATATCAACCTAAACTAGTACTATTATGACGCTCCCAAATTTGAACCCCCACTTGGTCACTCGAATTCAGTTTATCACGTGCTCATGAAAATACCATAATAACTAGAATTACATATTCACAGCGAAAAATCCAATATAGAATAATATACAATGATTTATTATAATTATTCCCCCAAGTCTTGCAACTTACAGTACTTAATAGATTACATAATAATATCGAATAAAGACTTATTACATAATCCTACTTAAGCTTAAACATAATCTTAATACAACGTAATAGTCTTAAACATAAAGGAACAAGCTAGTCAGTAGCCTTGCCCTTGCCATTGTCTTTTCCCGAAACACTTTCCTGTTCCGCCTTAACAGAAAGGTTTTAAATAAGCAATGATGAGCACAAATTGCCCAGCAAATAATATACAATAAGGGTAAAGAGTTCTATATTACGAATTTGAAATATCGAAGTATCACCTCGAAGATAGTTCAGGGTGTCAGAATAATATCATGAATAATGAATATCAACAATTCTTGAATCAAATCCTTGGAATAAGAATGATAATTCATTATAAATCAACAGATATATATAAATTCAAAAGCTATCAATGTATCCAACTGGATAAACAATTTATACTGAGCAGTCACTAAGGAATATTGAACATCTACTAGAATTACCAATATTAAACTGATAACCCAAAGAATCAAGTATGATAGATGATCAGTCTACAATACTCTAAGTTATGCATACCTACACAGTAATATTCATGCGTGTGTTGGGGATTCCAACAATAAACACTCCTCTTACCATAAGGGTTGTTCAACTCAGTTTTCAAGATTTTCGCACCAGTCAATTGGTTTGGATAGTTTTATAAACATGCATATAGTCTAGCCGAATCAAATGACATAGACACTTTCACAATATTCATGAACAATATCAAGTTCAACATGAATAATAGTTTTCTCAAGAGTTTAACACACTAGCTCAATTGATCGAGAAAGTAAAATAACTTGCATTCAAAGAGATAAGGTTTGCTTACGATATCCGTCGAATAACGTAATGCAAGGGTTTAGGATACTTGCCTTAAGCGTAGTTTATCAACGTTAAGAAATCAACACTTTCGAATCCTATTAATTACAGTGTATTATATGTATAGGATGTCCATTAGTTATATAAACTCTTATAGGTAAGTTCAAACGTACACATAAACATCTAACTTATTTATAACTTCATACACATCACATATCCTATATTTTCATAGCACAAATCAGTTTGTAAGACATCAAAAATTCAAACCACGTATCATTGCATGCTTGATATCATGTAAACATTCTTTTGGACTAAACATTCGAAAGTTGTGACGCCCCCAAAATTAGGTATACGTCACCCATCTTGGGTCGCCACTTACATGGTACATAAATTTAAATACAACTTAATAATACAACTGTCATGTACAATACGACAAAACATAAACTATGAGTTTGAATACAAATATTGTCTACTAGAGATTATACAAACTCACAAGGAGTCCTTATTACAATTATTATTACACTATTTCACGAGAATAGTGAGGACTACTAATGCTTTATCATCCGTCCGTCACTCCGCTTCTCCGACTAGTCCCCTCGCTACGTTCTCATTTCACGAAGAACAATAAAAGTAAAAGGGTGAGCTCAACTAGCCCAAGAGAAAATATTATGACTAAGATAATGCGAGAATATATTATCGTTAGCCTTCAAATCAGTGTGTTAAAGCGATACAATATAACAACCATCAAGTTTAACTACAATGAACAAGCAATCCATTAAAAGAGTCAAGTAGAGAATAAAATCTATTATCTTTTATGATTTAAAAGGTTTTTCATCACTTTTATCGCTGGGACTCAGCTTAATAAATAATTCACATCATCAAAACACCCCTGCACTACGGCCAAGGATATTCTTTAGTATCACGACCACAATTATCCATGCACTACGGGCCAAGAATATTTGTGTATTTAATAATGGTCATGATCATGCCAACAACTATCCATCAATGCACTACGGGCCAATGAGGACTTTTACCGCATCATTTGTAACATTATGGTCATAATTACACCGAATAATCCCTGGTCATAATCATACCAAGTCCATCTATGCACTATACGCCACGTGATTGACTTTCAACAAAATATAAACATGAGGATGATGACAATGATATAAGAATTCAATAAAACAAGTTCAAGAATTAATTTATCCAGAACTAATAACGCCCAAATTGTCAACATGATCTTCGCTTTGTAGAGTAAAATTCAAGAATGCTCGGAAGAATATTTCCATGAAAGATCTTTAGATGAAGCTTGAAATATCTCAGGATATTCCATCGATTTCATGGAGTATAGAAGTCAAAACTTTAACCAACCTGAATATAACAAAGAATGGAATAACAAAAGAAATCACCATGCATGCGATAGATCGCACGCATATGAGTTATTCCAACAGAATAATAAATAAGCGAAATCGGTCCTACAGAAACGCATACATATGAGGATATTCCAATGAGCAATAAAGACTTTTAATCGGTCCCACAGTAAAATGCATGTGACAGGATATTCCAATGAGAATAATAAAGACGGAACCAGTGTCGGCGAGAACGCATGCATATGATATTCCAATGAGAATAATAAAGAGCGGAACTGTGTCCCCGTAGAACCTTGAGACAGGATATTCCAGCAGAATGATAAAGAATGGAACAATGTAAGAATTTCACCAAGTATAGGGTAGTCCGCGATATATCGTTGGTTATTCAATGAGAATAATAAAGAATGGAATAACGAAGTTCTCTTCATGAATACAAAAGAAATAATACCCCTTACGGGTACAACAAATAATATTCCCTACCTTAGAAGAAGACTGGATATAGGAGTAGTGAAGTAGCAGAATACTTTTCTTCTTTCTCTCTATAGTTTCTCTCTATAATAATTGCTCTATAGATTTAGTGAATTGGTGAGAAATGAAGGAAGAATGAGCTTCTATTTATAGAAAAATATAGTTTCGATAATTGCACGTTTTGGGGCTCGAAAATTACAATACAATACCTCCAACTTTTCTTTCATTTTTAATTTAGTCCTGCAAGTATTATCAATCTTGCAAAAACTCCCCTAATAGTAAATAATGTGAATCAATAGTTCAATCATGTGAATCAATAGTATAATCATGTGAAAAATACGAATTTCAGTATAGTACCTCCATCTATACCTCTATTTTTAATTTAGTCATGCAAGTATTATCAATCTTGCACCAACTCCCCTAATAGTAAATAATGTGATTCAATTGTACACATATGTGAATAAATAGTTATATAAGTATGTGAATTAGTAGCAATTAATTGCTCATTTATCCGATAAATTACCCGATTTATCAATTTAACCCCTAGACATCAATTATCATCGGAATAAATGTCGATTTTTACTAACACAAACAATTCAAACATAATGAAACTATTTTTATCAAAAATATAAATTTTGAAATTTCAAAGTTTGACTTTTCCTGAAAAAGTCAACTGTTGACTTTTTAACCAAATAGTGAATCCCGAAAAATTTTATGTTTATAGACTATTTTTACTAATTTCATCGTTTCGGACTCAAATATCACGTCCACGTCTCCAAATTCAACTCCGAACAACATTCATTATTAATATTATTACTCACAATATTTATCAACCATGTCGTTCCCAGGAAAGAGGGGGCTTTCCAATAAGGATTTCTCCCTATTGGCGCGTAATTAGGTGACCAAACCTCTCCTCGTGTAACTTCTAGACATTGTAAATATTGCAATTTATAATATGAATAACTTTGTCGTCTCAAGTATTGATTTAATAAAAAAATATTTTATGCAGATGATACTATGACAATAATCGAATCAATAATATGAGAGATATGATGCAACAATTACTGTAGCAATAATTGAGTATAACTGAGTGACTTCTCACGTAAGCATCAATAATCAATACCGTGTGTTACTATGCAATCACGCCAGACATCGTATTTTTTAACAAGGGTGTTTCAACAGTTAACAGTAAAACTTCCGCCGTTATTTTTCATAAAAATTTTTGTCGTTTTCTCAATCAAACAATAATTCCGTTGTGGGGGTCCACCAATGATTGTCTTGATTGTATTTAATATTCCCTGTTAAAAAGAATATTCCCCACCAATCGAATATTATATAACAACTGCGTGACTTTGCAAAATTTGTAAATATTACACACAACTATAACATTATATCAAATCTACACCATAATATTTAAAAAAATTATTTCGAGAAAATTTAATCTTTATTTAAAAAAATCTGGGGTCTCACAATCTCCCCTCCTTATGAAATTTCGCCCTCGAAATTTATGTACGTACCTGGTATGCCGAACAGGTGAGGATACCTTGACCTCACTTCAAATTCTAACCCTTGAGGTATAACATTTGAGTGTCAAATATAATCCTTCTTATCCAAGATTTTAACACGTATGTCCTCATATGTTAAATCATCCGCTATCTCATCCGTTTCTAAATTAATAATGTGGTTCGGGTCATCCCAATATTTACGTAACATCGATACGTTAAAAACGTTATGAACACGCGACATACTTGGCGGTAAAACGAGTCTATAAGCCACAGTTCCTACTTTATCGAGGATTTCAAATGGGCCAATTAAATCGAGGGTTGAGATTTCTTCTCTTCATCGATTCTTGCTTCTAGAATAACGCCCTCTTGAACTTTCTTAATTCTTCAAATTCATCAGCTCCGGGTGTGTAGCTTGAGCGGCTTTAACTTTATCGATTAAAGTTGATTAATTCTACTCGTATATTCGTTATCTTCACGTGGGTTCCTAGAGTCTTTAAATCTGTCTTCATCATTTGTAAGTCGTACGAAATGGGTCTTTGTGTTAACAACATCGCACTCGTAAACATATACGATCTTCTACTCAACGCGTCAGCTACCACGTTCGCTTTCCCACGATGGTATTGAATGGTACAATCGTAATCTTCAACAGCTCGAGCCAATGTCTTTGGCGCATGTTACATTCATTTTAGTTGAAGAAATATTTGAGGGTTTTAGAAATGGGTTTTGTACTGGGGTCAATACAAAATTCGATTTCATGCTCTAGGGGTAGGCTAAGAAGTCTTCGGAATACGTAAGAAAATTTATTAACAATAGAAATATCATTCAAAACTGTGACTCTCATCCAAGACTTGGGTAACACGTCACATTGATACCTATCAACTTGCCATCGTCATTCACAGCGTCGCCTACAGAAAGTCTGGCTTCGGTGCATTCCACACAAGGAAGTCAACAACGAAAGGACCGGGGCTCTTTATTTATGGCTTGATATGACCATGATTGACTTTAGTGATTTGGTTGCTTGAATTCGCATAACAGGTTGGTTAGGAATATGAAAGCTAACAACCTGACGAAAAGCATGATGAGTATTTAACCAATCGATTCCTAAAATCACATCAAAGGCAAGTATTTTCAAAGAGATACGATCGACAGGTAACTTGAAAGTGTTGATTTGAACAAGATTTATAAATAGTGGAGGTAATGAAGGTTTCTCCCAATTGAGTTTCAATAGATAAATCAAAATCTAACTTCTCAGGAGTTAAATTCAAACATCGAATGTAACTAGGTGAAATAAAAGAGTGAGTAGAACCAAAGATTCAACACGGTATAGACTTCACAAGAGTTTATGACTAACATACCCGTGATAATTTTATTCGTGTTCCTTGTCACGTAAAAAAAATGTTCTCTCTTAAACCACCTGGGCTTTGACTTTTCGGGACGACCTTTGGTGCCTCCATCCTAGGTGAACTTGTCTTGGTGAACGACAAAATCAAGCAAGTGACCTTCTCTTCCACAATTATAACATGATTTGAATGGCATCATGCAGATTTGACTGATGTGTCCCTCCCCTCCGCATTTGAAGCATATGATGTAAGACCCCAACTTATTATTAATTAAATTTAATTTTCTCTATTTATTATTTTGAAATAGTAAGGGTTGATTTGATTAATGTGGATAGTTATGGGTAAAATACGCAAATATTTCAAAATAAGCAAGTGGTTATAAAATATTCATTGTTGTCGGGGAATATTCGTTTGGTCGTGAAATATTCTTCTTTGTCGGGGAATATTAAATGACTGACAGTAGCGATCTTTTGTGGGTCCCATAACGTAAAAGCGATTGGATGAAGAAAAGCGACAAATATAAGTTGTTTAAAAATAACTTGGCGTAGTTGTTACTCAAGTTATATCGTTAAAATACTTCGGTGGTTAAAACACAAGAAGACACCAGTATTGCACCAATTATTGATTCTTACGTGAAGAAGGCACTACTCAATAATGGTTACATGAATTTCGCTCAGTATTTTATTGATTTAATAATTGTTGCGTTGATATTTTATATTCTTTGTTGTTTCAATAATTGTCATTACATAGTATTTTCATTATCGAGCAATAATTCATATTATCTGAATAATATTATTACATAAAATTTTTGGCAATGTCTAGAAAGTTACATCAAGGAGAGGTTTGGTCACCTAATCAAGGCATGCCAAGAAGGAGAAATTCTTATCGAAAGCCCCTTTTTTCCACAAGAACTACCGGTTCACAAGATCTTGTGATTCTGTAATATTATTTGTGAATAATTAATTATTGATTTATATAATGAGGAAAATATTGATTTTATGTGGATATAGATGGAGAAAATTTTTAATGTGACAATTATTGAAAATTAATATTTTATCTTTTTCTGATAAAATAATTCATTTAAATATATTATTTTAATAATATAATAATGGTGATATTTTTACAACGAATGTGGGATATATGAGTATACGAGGAGGAAGAGTATTTTTGTTGCAATAAATATTTAAAACATGTTAAACATGTTGGTGGACCCCATTTATTGACTAAAATTTGATTATAGCATGTAAAATCGCCCGTTTGTGGATTTCGGTCAATTTCTGTTTGGAATTTGGAAAAACTTTCTTCTGCAAAGTTGTAGAGAATTGGATTTCCTATAAAAACTCGCGTGATTCCAATTTTTATGATAAAAGGTCTATTTATTATGAATTATTGAAGTTCCGAAGCTCCGAAATAATTGATTTTTGAAAGTTTAAAATAATTTAAATTATAAAAACGTTTTTGATATGTTTGGTGGGCTTGGTTGGTTGTTGAAATGAGCTGATTTCAGTTTATAAGAGTGTGCGAGAAAAATTTTATATATATTAATATTATATTAAATTTTCTACTTTGTGTTCTAAAGATTTTCTATAAATAGGGTGCTTAGGTTAGAATTGAAAATCACACCGTAAATCGAAGTTTTCTCTCTATATTATCGGCGTATTCTTGTGAGTATTTTGAGTATATTTTTAGTATTGCTACTCTGATTGCAAGTTCAAGTCATAGCCTTTATATCCAGGTGTTTCAACTAAATCTTGTCTTTGTGAGGTAAGGGATATTTTTTTTTCTTTTCGTAATGATATTATTTCTTCAATATCATTATGCTAAAATATTGATCTGAAGTTTTATCAAATTTGGAACTTTTGGTGTCTGAGTTACTATTCATGTATACTTATTAATTATTCACGATATCTGTCTTATTCACGAATACGACACTTTATTCATCAAAAAATGAAAATTTTCCTTTTAAATCTAAAATATCTATTGTGGATACTAGCTTTGATTGTATCCATGTTTTGATCATTCTTGAATTTTACACCACTATGATTATTTTTGAGGTATTTTTGGACATGGATAAAACAAAGTACTAATCCTTAATCCTTGTCATTTTGTTTCAACGGATTCGTTTCTTTAAAAATATTTTTCATCACCCTCGGTCTTAAATGATGATATTATTGAATATCTTTGGCCCGTAGTGCAAAGATGAATGATTTCGATGAATATTGGCCCAGAGTAGCAAAAGATGAACACGTGTTTAGATTAATAACATGACCCGGTGATGAATATCTTTGGCTGTAGTGCAAAGATGAATATTTGATTCGGATATATATTGATTGATATTACGGGGATAAAAGATAGGCGATGAACTTTTAAATTCATACGTAGAAGATAGTAGTTTGCATTCTCTACTTAACTCTTCTAATGAATTATTATTTCCTCTACGAATATTGATTTAAAACTTGTTGTCTATTGTATTCTATTAGATTTTTCCCTGTTGAAGACTAACGATAATTTGTTGTATATTATCTTAGTCATAATATTCTTCTTTATCGGGCTAGTTGAGCTTACCCTTTTCCTTGTTGTTCCATTTTTCTTCTCGGGAGGCGAGAATGTAGCGAAAGTCTTAGTGGGGTATGGAATGAAGGTTCTAGAGAGAGTTGTTTAGTAGTCCTTACCATTTTTGTAAAATAATGTATCAATAATTATGATGGGGATTTATTTGCGTGTGGATATTGTCTAGATGGCAATATCTGTATTTAAACTCACAGTTTATATGTTGTAATAATAAAGTTGTAGTTGTTTCTGTACCATGTATTGACAACTCAGAATGGGTGATGTATACCTATTTTGGGGGCGTCACATATGATAGGTGGTCGTTCTCCTTCCTTAACAACGGGTGCTGGTGCTGACGTCTTTCCATCATTGTTGAATCTCCTCTTTTTGAAATGTCCATTCTTATTGTTTTGACCATGATTACCACCGAAGTGGTTACCATTTCTAGCATATTGATTCCCTCTATGCTTATTGTCACCGCTTTGATGATTGTTATCACCGGTATTATCATTTTGCCGGCTGCTCTCTTTTGGTTGCGTTGACTCGTTATCGCGCTCCACTAACTGATCCCTATTTACAACATCTGAATAAAAACACAGTTTATGAGAAATAAGATATTGGCGTATCTCCGGCTTCAAACCTCTTAAAAACATTCGCGTCATTCGCTCCTCATTATCGACAAAATGGGATGCAAACCGGGATAACCACACAAATTTAGCCTTGTATTGCGATACGGTCATATTGTTTTGTTCCAACTTGATAAACTCCAACTCCTTCATGTGACGAATACTTTCGGGAAAGTACTTGTCGTTGAACAGCTCTTGGAACTTCTCCCAAGACATCTTGAGTGCGTCAGGCTGGGTACGTTTTACAGATTCCCACCAGTGATCTGCCTCTTCACGCAACATAAAGGTGGCAAAAGGAACCTTTTACTCCTCGGAGCATCCCAAGACATCAAATATCTTGGTGATCTGCTTTAACCATGTCTCCGCCTTAAGTGGTTCTGGCTTTCCCAAAAACTCCGGTGGTCCCAGCTCCTTGAATTGCTTAGCGATGACCAACCGTGGTTTGCCATTGTTTCTTCCTGCATTATGAAAATGAGCCGTCTTCGCCTGATGTTGCATGAATTCTAAAAAGCTCTTAAACATACCGTCGTTCGTCAATTGATCAGTGTTGTTGTTTATAGGAGGATTATCGCCATCCTGTTGCACATTGTCCTGATTATTGATCTATGGAGACTCAACGGTCTCCTGTGCTCCATTGCTATTCTTAACATTCTCGGATGTCATTTTCAAATACTGCCACATAACAAGGGTTAATTAACATCACATATTATCCCTATACTCTAACCGACCAATTAAATATCAAATAAACTTAGGTAGGTCATACTAGCGAAGGAATTCCCCGTCTCTTCCCTTCTAGTTCTAGTCTCACACCTTAGCCAGAGATCATATCCCTAAGCTTTGATACCAACTGTGACGCCCCCAAAATTAGGTATACGTCACCCATCTTGGGTCGCCACTTACATGGTACATAAGTTCAAATACAACTTAATAATACAACTGTCGTGTACAATACGACAAAACATAAACTATGAGTTTAAATACAAATATTGTCTACTAGAGATTATACAAACTCAAAAGGAGTCCTTATTACAATTATTATTACACTATTTCACGAATAGTGAGGACTACTAATGCTTTATCATCGGTCCGTCACTCCGGTTCTCCGACTAGTCCTCGCTACGCTCTCATTTTCTCAAGAGAACAATAAAAGTAAAAAGGTGAGCTCAACTAGCCCAAGAGAAAATATTATGACTAAGATAATGCGAGAATATATTATCGTTAGCCTTCAATGAGTGTTAAAGCGATACAATATAACAACCATCAAGTTTAAGCTGCGGTGAACAAGAAATCCATTAAAAGAGTCAAGAGAGAATAAAATCTACTATCTTTTATGATTTAAAAGGTTTTTCATCACTTTTATCATTGGGACTCAAATTTTAATAAATAATCCACATCATCGAATCACCCCCGCACTTCTGGCCGAGGATATTCTTTAGTATCACGACCACAATTATCCACGCACTACGGGCCAAGAATATTTGTGTATTCAATAATGGTCATGATCATGCCAACAACTCGTCCATCAATGCATTACGGGCCAATGAGGACTTTTACCACATCATTTGTAACATTACGGTTATGATTACACCGAATAATCTCTGGTCATAATCATATCAAGTCCATCTATGCACTATAGACCACAGATGACTTTCAACAAAATATAAACATGAGGATGATGACAATTGTGACGCCCCCAAAATTAGGTATACGTCACCCATCTTGGGTCGCCACTTACATGGTACATAAATTCAAATACAACTTACTAATATAAGCTGTGGTATGCAATCTGACATAAAGCGTGAGTTTGAATACAAATTTTGTCTACTAGATATTATACAAACTCAAAAGGAGTCCTCATTCATTATTATTATCACTTTATTTCACGAATAGTGAGGACTACTAATGCTATCCTCTCGGACCATTACTTACGTTCCCAGACTCGTCAAACTATGTTCTCATTTTCAAGAGAACGGTGAAAAAAAGGGTGAGCTCAACTAGCCCAAAGAAGAAATATTATGACTAAGATAATGCGAGAATAAATTATCATTAGCCTTCAACAGTGTTAAACCGATAAAATACAATAGACAACAAGTTTAACTGCGGTGGAATAAGCAATCCATTAATGAGTCAGTAGAGAATAAAGTCTACTATCTTTTAGGTTTTAAAGGTTTTCATCAATTTTTATCATTTGAGACTCGCCTTTTAATAAATAAACCACCACATCTAATCATCCCTGTACCACGGTCAAGGATTTTCATCAAGTTATCAATGGTCATGACTATATCGAATCACCCCTGGTCATAATCATACCAAAAACTATCCATCACTGCATTACAGGCCACTGAGGACTTTTGTCACATCATTTATATCAAGTCATGATTATACCGAATGATCCTCGGTCATAATCATACTAAGTTCATCTATGCACGTAAGCCAAAGATAACATAATATAACATGAGGATGATGACAATGACATAATAATTCAATAAAACAAGTTCAAGAATTATTTAATCCATGAATTATTAACGTCAAATTGTCAACATAATCTTTGTTTTCATAGAGTAAAATTCAAGAATGATCGGAAGAATATTTCCGTGAAAGATCTTTGGATGAAACATGAAATATCAAGGATATTCTACTAATTTCATAGAGTATAGAAGTCAAAGTTTTAACCAACCTGGGTATAATAAAGAATGGAATAACAAAAGAAATCACCATGCATGCGGTATTTGCATGATGCGAGTTATTCCAGCAGAATAATAATAACGGAACGGTCGGGTGAAATTCACACGCAACGGGATGTTCAACAGAATAATAAAGATGGAACGGATGGGGTGTAAAAACACACGAGATAGGATATTCCAGCAGAATGATAAAAGCGGAACCGGTCAGGTGTAAAACACATGCAGCGAGGATGTTCTAACAGAATAATAAAAAGCGGAACCGAGTCGGTGTAAAACACACACATGATGAGGATGTTCCAATGAATAATAGAAGAATGTCACCAAGTATAGGGTAAAGCTTGGCGTATCTGAGTTATTCCAAGCCAGAATAAATAAGAATGGAATAACATAAGGATTTCACCAAGTATAGGATATGCCGCATATCTGATTATGTATAGGGTATGCCACTTTTTGAGTTATTCCAACAAAATAATAATGAATGGAATAATGAAGTTCTCTTCAAGAAGAAAGAATAACACCCCTTACCGTAAAAAGAAACCTGAATATAGAAGTAGTGAAGTAGCAGAATCACTCTTCTTCTTTCTATAATTTTTCTCTATAGCTTCTCTCTATAATTTCTCTCTAGAGTTTCAATGAATTCGTAAGAAAATAATGAAGGAATGAGCTTTATTTATAGGAAAATGGAATGCATAGTAACTAATCCATGAACGGTCAGATTGATTTACTTTTATCGGACGGTCCATATTTAAAGAAAAATCTTTTAAATAAAATATAATATATTCTATTTATATAAAAACATTTTACTATGCAAACACTATGCAATACTATGCAAAACACTATGCAACACTATGCATAATAAAATATAATATATTCTATTTATAGAATAACTTTAATAAAGTATTCTATTTTATATAAAAAGATGTTTCGCTTTTATTACATTAATAATACTGAATAAAATAAAATAAAACGTCATTATCGCTTATAATAATTCATATTATTAATAAACAATAATGGAATCAAACCGGTGACTTCTCACATAAGCATCGATAATCAATCTGGTGCTTACTATGCAACCTTGACCACATTATTCATTACTTTTACTATGAAAGTAGTTCAACAAGTAACCACGGTAAAACTTCATAGTTATTTCAATAAAATATTTTTGTTTTCTCAATCAAAACAATAATTACATTGTGGGGTCCACCAATGATTGAGTAGTTGTGCGAATATTCCCCGCTAAACCGAATATTCCCCACCAATCGAATATAATATAACCACTTGCATACTTTGCAAAATTTATAAATACTACCCACAACTATAATATTATCTCAAATTCACACCATAATATTAAAAAATTATTTTGACAAAATTTAAATCTTTATTGATAAAATCTGGGGTCTCACAACAATGATATAAGAATTCAATAAAACAAGTTCAAGAATTAATTTATCCAGGAACTAATAACGTCTAAATTGTCAACATGATACTGCTTTGTAGAGTAAAATTCAAGAATGCTCAGAAGAATATTTCCATGAAAAGATACTGGATGAAGCACAAATATCTAGGATATTCCACTAATTTCATGGAGTATAGAAGTCAAAACTTTAACCAACTGAATATAACAAAGAATGGAATAACAAAAGAAATCACCATGCATGCGATAGGCCTTTGACATGGCAAGTTATTCCAATGAGAATAATAAATAACGAATTAGGTCTGCGACGTAAAAGCGCTTGCAGACGGGATATTCCAATGTAACAATAAAGATGGAATCGTGTCCCGTGAAAAAACGCATGCATGGGATATTCCAATAGAATAATAAAGAGCGGAACCGGTCCCCATGAGAACGCCTTATGAACGAGGATATTCCAACGAGAATAATAAAGACGAGAATCAGTCCGGCGTAGAACGCATGCATGGGATCTTCAAACGAGAATGATAAAGAATAGAACAACAGAAGAATTTCACCAAGTATAGGGTAGTCCGCGTATACTGGTTATTCCAGCAAAATAATAAAGAATGGAATAACAGAAGTTCTTTTCATGAATACAAAAGAAATAATTCCCCTTACGGGTACAACAAATAATATTCCCTACCTTAGAAGAAGACTAGATATAGGAGTAGTGAAGTAGCAGAATACTTTTCTTCTTTCTCTCTATAGTTTCTCTCTATAATAATTGCTCTATAGATTTAGTGAATTGGTGAGAAATGAAGGAAGAATGAGCTTCTATTTATAGAAAAATATAGTTTCGATAATTGCACGTTTTGGGGCTCGAAAATTACAGTACAATACCTCCAACTTTTCTTTTATTTTTAATTTAATCTTGCAAGTATTATCAATCTTGCACCAACTCCCCTAATAGTAAATAATGTGAATCAATAGTTCAATCATGTGAATCAATAGTATAATCATGTGAAAAATACGAATTTCAAAGATAAGACTCCATCTATACCTCTATTTTTAATTTAGTCATGCAAGTATTATCAATCTTGCACCAACTCCCTAATAGTAAATAATGTGATTCAATAGTACACATATGTGAACAAATAGTTATATAAGTATGTGAATTAGTAGCAATTAATTGCTCATTTATCCGGATAAATTACCCGATTTATCAATTTAACCCCTAGACATCAATTATCATCGGAATAAATGTCGATTTTTACTAACACAAACAATTCAAACATAATGAAACTATTTTTATCAAAATATAAATTTTGAAATTTCGAAGTTTGACTTTTCCTGAAAAAGTCAACTGTTGACTTTTTAACCAAATAGTGAATCCCGAAAAATTTTATGTTTATAGACTATTTTTACTAATTTCATCGTTCCGGACTCAAATATCACGTCCACGTCTCCAAATTCAACTCCGAACAACATTCATTATTAATATTATTACTCACAATATTTATCAACCATGTCGTTCCCAGGAAAGAGGGGGCTTTCCAATAAGGATTTCTCCCTATTGGCGCGTAATTAGGTGACCAAACCTCTCCTTGACAGAACTTCTAGACATTGTAAATATTGCAATTTATAATATGAATAACTTTGTCGTCTCAAGTATTGATTTAATAAAAAAATATTTTATGCAGATGATACTATGACAATAATCGAATCAATAATATGAGAGATATGATCAACAATTATCAGTAGCAATAATTGAGTATAACCGAGTGACTTCTCACGTAAGCATCAATAATCAATACTGGTGTACTTCAATATGCCAGACATCGTATTCTTTTTTTTAACAAGGGTGTTTCAACGGTTAACAGTAAAACTTCCGTAGATTATTTTCATAAAGTATTTTTGTCGTTTTCTCAATCAAATAATAATTCCGTTAATGAGGGGTCCACCAATGATTGTATTGGTTATACGAATATTCCCCTGTTAAAAAGAATATTCCCCACCAATCGAATATTATATAACAACTTGCGTACTTTGCAAAATTTGTAAATATTACACACAACTATAACATTATATCAAATCCACACCATAATATTTAAAAAAATTATTTCGAGAAAATTTAATCTTTATTTAAAAAAAATCTGGGGTCTCACAAAAGTCATGATTAACCTTTATCTCTATCACATAACATGATTCTTAACACATTAATAGCATATTGGTCATATATTACAAGTTAAAGTGATCATATAAGCGTGCCTTGAACTTCAGATCAAAAATAGAAACTATTCAAGACTGCAGAACGGCGTAGCTGCGCTGTCCCCTGACCAGACCAAGGTTGAGCTTTACACTTCCTGTTTTCAGTCCCACTCTAACATACCACTACACTTATACTTTATCATACATGCACATTAGAAGCTTTCAAATATCACATGACCATTCTTGTGTTCATCTTTACAAGTTCTTAGTTTATGACTTTCTATGAAATTAAAGCTTAATAGGTCATACAACCACGTACTACACTTTATAACTTTGGCCATATGTCTACATAATGATGTCATACATTCTGTTAATACACATGTTTATAGTATTCGTATTGCTTATTCACAATTATCACTGTTTAACACTTCGAATCATGATTTAAACTCATGTTTGGTTTAGTTATCATCATGTTCAACACATATGGATCATGTATAGGGATATTATTGACATATGACATCTTAACCCTTTAGAATCTAGATATTCATGTGATGCAACTATATTTTGAAAATATGTTCAAGTTTACTTTTGAAACCATTTTAAACTTGAACAATGCTATTTAACACATACAAGGAAACTTTAAGGCTCTAATCATATGTAGTCAAGTCATGTTAACATGCTTGCAAGATCAGAATATAAATCATGTAGTAGTCATGCATGTTAGCTTACTATACTAAGCTTTTTCTTGAAAAACCTTCTCTAACATAAAGCCTAATAAGGTGGTCATGAACAAATAAACTATGAAACATATATCATGCTCATTTATGTGTGAAATCAGTCATATGTGTAGACTACTAAGCTCAAAATCTACAGAACATAAACTTTAACAAAGTTTGTTTTCAAAACTTAAAGTCCTTGTCTTCTACCAAATCATATTGGACACTTCATACTACATAAGGAAACTTTATAACACATGCCATACCTATTTCTCATGTATATACAAGTCATAATACTATATTAACAACAACCTAGCATGACAGAATCCATCAACTGGTTCTGAGGTACGGCGCAACTGTGTTGAACCCTAGTACAAACAGGGAGCAGTTGCACCACGCCGAGTTCAGAAGCAATAAGTATACTCTATTTTGCAGAGTAACTACTAACTTGATTTCCAACGATTCAAACATGTTCCAAACCATTATTAAAGAGTTCATACATGTTAGTAAACTTCTTAAACACGTTATAACATGTTAATTCATATCAATTGACATATGAATTCAAGAAATTTTAAGAACTAAACTAGACCCATTTCAAGAACATAATTAGAATTTATACTTTCTTGAGCTTGAATTGGACTTCCTACACTCTGAGTATGCTTCTATAGTAGCTCAATAACTTATACTCTCCAATTAGACTGTCAAACAACTTCTAGCAAAATTTATAGAAGAAGCTTGGACTAGACATTGGCATTACACTAAGGTTGGGTTCATGGTGTAATGGAACAATACATTGGTTAATCAAGAGTGGTTTAACAACCCACCACCAGCCATTGGCCTTGCAATCATCAGATATTCCATAACCTTTTAGAAAATATGTGTTTTAGCTTCAAGTCACTATTCATGTACTTTGTGAAACTCAATTTGGGATAAGAGAGAAAAATCTCAGTAATCTTGTAAAACATAAGTTATACACTTATACACAAACCCTATTCTTATGTTATATTGTTTACACATATCATCCATACATGGGTTATAACATAATGTCACAATATGATTTACATAATTAATTTTTCAAGGTAGTAGATGTGATATGAAAATGTAACATATATACATATAATCCATGTACATTTTATCACACGGTATATTTTATTAAAATACTAGTTTCTAATATGCTCATGGTATATAATTTTATTATATATCCACATACATATCATCACATACACATTTCATGATGTATTTCTATAGTTTCATTAAATCTTAATATATGGTTACTATATATAGTATAGTTACATAAGTGTCTTCTTACACTTTATATAATGCGATTTCGTTCATATATATAATATATTTAATTATTGCACTTTGCACATTACAACATGTTAATATACTCTTATTAAATTAATAACTTACTTATTTATTTTATGTCAAATAGATAAATTATTTATTAATTAATTAACAATAATTTTAATTAATCCATTTCTCATTGATTAACGTAATTATTAATCTCTATAACAATTAATATAAATTAATCGTTCATTTAATAATTCTTTCGTTGATTAATATCAACATAGAGTACTTAATTTTATCTTATGATTTATTAATGTCACACATATCACATTAGTGTTCCATTTCATTTTATAGAAGAAAACCAAGTTTCTCCAATGACCATGGCGCAATTGTGTGCGATTTGTCTTCGCTAGAGGGCCTTATTCACATTGCATTACCACAACGATGTCAAACTAGTTTA
This sequence comes from Panax quinquefolius, assembly GCA_020205615.1. NCBI lineage: Eukaryota > Viridiplantae > Streptophyta > Magnoliopsida > Apiales > Araliaceae > Panax > Panax quinquefolius. Next base: position 37,300,499 of record CM035172.1, on the reverse strand, counting down.
GCTTCAAGCCAGTATCAACCTCCATCGCCATACTAGTTTTACACGACTGAATTAACTTCCAAATGAGTGATATTACTAATTTAAGAGTGTATTCACTCCTTATATGGAATCACATAATCATATACAGATAATCTTCCTAGTTCTCTTTTAACTTGCTTAGTGAATTTCCTCGCTTCACATTATGCCACACAAGGCACTTCACAAATGTTCATCACATTTCCAATTTCTTAATTCGTACTAATCCATTGCGAATCAATTTAATTACTCAACTTACAAAACATTAACATTTATATTCAATAAATATTTATTCCATTAATATATTCATTTAATAAGATGTGGAAATTCTCGAGTATTACAACTACCACCAGTAGGATCAGAGTTATCTGGCGGGGGTCGACGATACTGCTCGGGTGTCCGAAAATCCTGCTCGTCATCATCATCGATAGTATCGTCACCCTGTTGATACAATTAAAAATAAAACGCATTAGTCCGTATGAGAGAATCAAAATAGACAATATGAAAATTAAATAACATGCAAATTAATAAGCTTAAAATAAATATAAGCTTATTAATAAGCTTAAAATAAATAAATATAAGCTTAAAATAGATTGTATGTTTTGGAGTTGGGAAGTGTTTAATATGAAATTAATTTTGGTCAATTGATTAATACAGTGTGGATACACAGGTTTGGAAGTAATCTCTCTGCGTGTTAGTACTGTATTAATCAATTGATCAATTTATCATAAAATTAATTTCATGATAACTGGATCTTTGGAGCATAATATAATTTGGTAGTTTTTAATGGGTTGTGACTTCCATACTAAGTAATTTTATATCCATGAAAGTCATCACTTTTAATAAAAACATGTTTTGCAGCATTAATAGAAAATGTTGAAGCCATGGAATTTGCTTGTATGTATGGATGACGTCGGATTGTGAGTGATAGTAGCAGCATTAATTAATTATTATTCGAGTTTACTCTTGTATTTGATATTTAAAGAATTAATACAGATCGATAAATTCAGTAGGTCACGACTTAATTTCCCGCTCTAATTCAAAACTCCAAATTTTAATTTTTCTTAACTTTGAGTATTTCAAAAAAAAAAATAGAAAATGTTGAAAGGGAATAACATATTAAGAACCCTACCGCTCGACTCAGTAGTTTAAAAAAGAACACGGGATAAGTCGTAAATTCAGAAATTTTGAGTTCGATTTCCACTGACATCGAGTATAGGAGTCATGGACCGTGTGCGTAAGCCTGTTCTAAGAAAAGCCTCGTCCGGGAGATAAAATTAAGACCAAAATGGGAAAGAAAGAGAAACTTATAATGACTTGTACCAATTCACGTTAAAAGCTTGCGTAAGATACCAATGCAACAATAATTATAAATCTCACGTTCAATTAGCTAAAGAAATCCCACCAAAATGAAAACCGTAAGTTTAAATTATAGAAATTGATATTTTTACAATATTTTTTAATATTTGTACATAAAATGTGTCGCTATAGATGTATAGCGACGGAAAAAATCGTCGCCATAAGATCTATAACGACACTTTTCATATAAAAATATAATTTCTGTTGTGAAAATGTCAGTTTCCTAAATTATTATTTTGTCACCATGCAAACAATCCACTAAATTCTTTTGTGAACAAGAGAGTACTTTTGTAAATTACAAGTTTTTTTTAAAAAAGAGTCCAGTTATATATTGCAAAAGATTTTATCCGAATCACGATTATGACGTATATCGATATATAAAATTTGATAGAATTAATATAAAATTGGTTCACTGTATCAAATATTTTTTTTTGCTCCTTTCAAGTTTAACTCTTGCATTAATCTGCCCACTTGAATTTTTTAATTTACATATCTTTCCCTACCCTTATACCTATAAAAAAAAATCCAACAATGACAACTGCCTATGTTGCCCTTGACATATCCGCCCCTGATGATTCATAATTAGAGATGTAATCGAGTTAAATTATTTGATTCAGTAATGAATTTTTGAACTTATTGTAGGTTTTAATTTATTGAGTTTGAAACGATTAACTCATCTAATCTTATCAAGTTCAAATTATTCATTTTCGAAGGTGAGTATATATTTTCATAAACTAATTTTTGATTTAAGAATATATAATATAGCTTACAAAAATTTATTCAAATCTAAAGAGTGTCACTGGTTAATATAATAAATAATTTAAAAATTACCGAGTTTGGTTATTTTAATTTTTGGGGTTGAGTATAAAAATTATGTCTAATATATTTAGGATAATAATATATATTGCGAATATTTGATTGTTAGTTACCTAGATAAATATTAGTAATAATTTTTGTGGAGAAAAGTGTAATAAGCAGGGCCCTCTTATAATTCATACCAATATCATGTATTATTAATAAGTTTTGCAATTATAAGTCCGCATAAATTTATTACAACTCATATTTATTTGAGATGGAGGTCGTTATTGACCCTAATAAAGAAAGGATTAATATAACTAGGCAGTGAGTATAATATACCATTGGTGGATGAGTGTACACATTTTTGAAAAGGGTAAAATAGGAAAAAAAAGGGTTATTGCTTGAAGAAGAAATTATTCCAAATAATTTCACTCCCTATCTACTCGACAAAAGTTAATGCATGTTACAGTTTCTTTTTCTTCAAGGGATGAGCAAAATGCCTTTAATTACTCGAGTATGTTCTACCATGATGCCTACCTGGTTTAATTTCCCTTTTTGGATATATGGTAATTTGTAATATATCACCATCTACATATACTGTAAAATTACATATATACCAAAAATATCTTTCCCACCGTCGCGTGATAAAAAAGTTTTATTCTTATTTTGGGTGATACGTGTTAAATATTCATTTTTCTTTAATAACCAAACTTTTACACATATTTTCCTATTATAAAGTAGCATTAAATATCTCATACTTTTCTTATTCTAATTCTATCTCCATATTTAATGATATTATTATAGATAATTTTGTCATTTTATTCATCTTCTTAATATGCGTGAAAAATCCACCATGACTTTTATCCTGGGACGGAAGGAGTATTTTGTAAGAATTATACTTGGGATAAAAATATTAATCTCACGTGTTTTATTTGTTTTCAAATTTAGACTTGAGACTATTAGTCTTGGAATTATAAAATTACTTAATAGTCTTGAAATTATAATTATAATCCCGATATTATAATTCTTACAAAAAAACTTATTCTAAGTAATTAATTTTCTAAATTATTAAATTTAAATTTGGGTTTAAGATTATCACAACAACTTATTATTCTTCGTGTTGAAGAAATGTATGCATGTTCTATTAATTTTGTAGGATGTGTCAACTATTAACTATTGTTACAATTAACTCTCTCTTTTTAATTTAAAATTTGTTAATGATTCTAATATTTTTTTAATCTAAAATTTGATATTTATTTGAAAGGATTATTATTTGAATTTTTAACAAATTAAAATTTTAATATATTTTAGTCCTTTAGATTATTTTTTTAAAAAGTTTGTATACATGCATATTGTGATATGTTTATACTCTTACCACACTCAAAAGCTCAAAAGGTGCAATTATATATTGTCATGGAGTTTAGTAATTGATTAAAATGCATTTAGTTTGTATTTAATTTTTCCTCTTTCCATAATTCATTTGGCAACACCAATAGCATAAAAATTTCAAACCTAAAGCAGTCGATCAGTCAAATATTGGTCACATGAAAGAATAATTGAGTGATTGGTACTCCTAATAATTGAATCGTGAAGAAAAGATCAAATCAAAGACTTTAAATATGAATCATATATATATATATATATATATATATATATATATATATATAGAGAGAGAGAGAGAGAGAGAGAGAGAGAGAGCTCTAATTATGCATGGCTCCATTTAAAAGTGGATAGAGACAATTCTGCAAATTTTATATGGATGCTAATAAAGTTCATTGATTATAATTTATATAAATGGGTTAGATGTTATAATTTAAAATTTTGAATATGAAAAAGTATAATGTGACATATTCTTAGATATACCATTAACATATTTATAAAAATATAATTTATAATATGCTTTTGGAATTTAATGAGCGTATATCTGACTCACTCATCATTTTGTAGGAAAAAATTAGGAACGTAGTAATATATAATTAAGCATGCATGCATGCATGTTTATTAATTATTTTATCCTTCCATTAATATAAGTTATTTTTTGAATTAAAATAATTGTATAACATTAAATATAATATCAATTATATATTCATTCTTGTATTGAAAAAAAAAAGCATTATTTATTTATTGGGCAAAAAAATAAATGAGAGAACCAAAATTATATTTAATACTTGGGGTAATATTGAAAATTAAACAATTAATGCTTACTTGAAATTCTCAAACAACATATATTAACAATCCTTCTGGGGCCACAGGGGCTGGGCGACATGGGTAGTGACCGGGCAATTTTTATTTTTTTTAATGACTCCCAAATAATTTATAAGATTTATTGGAACTAAATTTTTTACCGAATCTAGTGATTTGAGTGTTATTTGAATACAGATAAAAAATATAGTTGTACAGACTGTACAACCCAAATCTTACATATATCCAAATGACACCCAAATCATTAGATTCTGTAAAAATTTTAATTTAAATAAATCTTATAAATTATTTGGGAGTCATTAAAAAAATAAAAAATAAAAATAAAAAACTTCTCCGGTCACTATCAGCAAAACCCGATCCCTCTAGTATTTTTGTATATTAAAGGACAATATTTTTTTAAAACAATTTATATTAAGGTAGGGAGAGAATAATTAGTAGTAGTATTATTTATAGGTCGAAGACAGAGGGCACTAATTGTCCAGTAGGCATTAAAACTTAAAAATAAATTGTCATGTAAGACTATAATTTGCTAGTAATAGTTTCTTTGTAGACACTTTTCTTTGATCACTAATGTCTTCTTCAAATCTAGAAAAAGTTTGAATTTTACAGACCATATATATATATATATATATATATATATATATATTCATTGGGATCTGAAGAAATAAAATTATGCAAGACACAACCTGCAAAAACACAAATGTCTTGAAGGGGTGATTAATATTTATCGTGGATCTGATGTCGTTTCACTTGTTATGTCTCCACATAACCAGACATGCTAACAGCCTAACAAGCACATAGAGCTAGTATTTTTTTTTTTTTTTAGAGCAGATCATCTATTCCCAACTCTCTTGTCTCTTTTGTGTTCTTTCATTTATATTTTGACATTTGTTTTTTTATTTAATTTTAAAATAAATTGATGTTAAGTGTTAGTAGTGATCTTTTTCTTATTGAAGTGGGGCTTAATTTAACCTTCCTCAGGTTATGTTCTTTTGTCTTGTTGAGCCCGAATGATTTGGTAGAGATATTTAACTATTCCATTGGGTCCTTTCGGTTAAAACCGGTCACATGGGATATTTCCATCGTTTGGGCCTAGTCATCATATTATTTCTATTAAAACCTTATGAGACCGGGTCGGTTCATTAGACTAACTCATTAGATATTTTAATATTTATTACTTTGACTTGTAATGATGAAAAAGCATGATAGTTGACTACTGTAACTGCCATGCATTAATGTGGATGGGATCATAGCCGGCCGGCGGTAGAAAACAGTGACCAAAAATAGTGAATATACTGCATGCAGTGGCAGAACCCATCAGATCAGGGGGTTGTGTTAGATAGTAGTAGGTGGCACGGTAATCCGGGAAAAGAGAGTATAACCTAGCAAGGAAGTTTTCACAAAGAGGTACGTTAACATTCACGTTCACATACACACAGAACTGAGAATTATTATCTCTCTCAATACACTAGACAATTATTATCCTCCTTTATTAACCTTGTGATCGCCGATATTGACTCTCACATAGGAGCTTTCCCCAAGCGGTAAAAGTCGTCGAAGCTTTTGGTGTTGACTTGTTGGCTATGCGGGATATCGGACGCCGCGTCTTGGTGATTGGGGCGTGGGAAAAAGATCTTGGTGTTAACATTGACGCTAGAAGGAGGAATTTGAGTTCTAGTGTCACGAGTATTTTTCAATCACAAACTGTGTTTGTTCTACGTCAGTATTCATGGTGAATAGTAGAACACCTACACCCGAAGGGCAACCTATAGCTGTCAGTGAATCAACACCACGAGTGTCTGTCAAGGACCGTTTGGGACCTGCAATAAGTGTTCATGCCAGCACAGCGTAAACGATCACATGAAGATTCTCGGCAGAGGGCTATGGGCAACGTTAAGCGAAAGCTAGTTTTCACGACGGAGAAAGGGTCTGACCACGGTCGAAAACGAGTAGAAGGCACCTCGCCTAGAACTCGATACCGAGATGACCAAGATGAAAAGGCCTCGCGACTGGCTAAGATGGAAAATGAAGCAGATAGGGCCATAGAGGTACTTGTGAAGCAGCGACAAGATATAGCTGAGCAGATGGCTCGAATGGCGGAGTTGAGGAATGAAGAGTCCAGTTATGTTCAGTCCAAAGAACGAAGACATCGGAGTGGGAAAGAACCTGCTCATTCAGGACGTGAGTCCCGTGGCTAACCTAGAGAAAGAAGAAGATCCCGAAGCCCTACTCCTCAAAGATCGAAGAGGGCACATCACCCTGTCGATTTTAAAGAGCAGGGTCGAAGTGAACGAAGAGGTCGATCCCGAGATCGCACTCCTGAGAATACAAAGAAGGCGCTCGTTGTTGCACATTCTCACCATAGCGCCCGAGTTTAGAGATGAAGTATATCCAGAGGTCATACTCCCGAAAGTCTACTGAGGGTACACCACCCTGTGGACTCTTGTCATCGGAAAAGTCCCTCTAAAGTTGGAGTTTCTGTTGTAAGAAACCGGTCCACTCAGAATAAGAAGGAGTCACCAGAAAAAGAAGCATCATCTCAACCAGAAGGTGTAGAGTATCTGGTTAAAGAATTAAAGGAGCTTCGGAAGCAGCTTGCCGAAGTACAGAAAATGAAAGATACTTCGGGAAAGAAGGCATCCCCTTTTTTCGTGGAGATTCTAAAAGAGAAAGCTGATCCCACCAAGAAGTTGCCCCACATTGAAAGTTATGATGGATCGGGGATCCCTATGACTACTGATCGAGCGTTCGATGGTGATGGATTATTATGACTTTAGCGATGCTGCTAAGTGTCATACTTTTGTCACGACACTCAGAAAGGATGTCAGGCAATGGATGGGGACTTTGCCCTCGGATTCAATTTCATCTTGGGCAGACATGTGCCGTAAGTTTCATGTTTCGCCGGGAGCAAAAAGGAGGAAAACCAAGCTGGTTCGTTGGCTCAGGTTCGACAATGATTCGAATGAGTCTTTGGGCGATATGTGAAGCGGTTCCGTGTAAGCGATCGGCGATTGCGGAACTGAGCGATCTATGTTGTGGGACTATTTCAGAATGGGTTAAATTTGGTCAAATCAGAAAAGTTGGTGAAGAAATTAATGTTTCACCGCTTAGAAGAGTCTCATTTGAAGCCTTCGACAAAGCTGAAGGCTATATTGTGGTGGAGGAAGCCATGAACAGCCTCAAACGTCCTTCTTCAGACCGACTTAAGGAGACAAATCGGGACAAAACCGATGGGGACCAGAAGAAGAATGAAGGGAATAAAGACCGTTATGAAGGCAGGTCGAAGAAATACAACAATTGGAGACAGGGTAGAGGACGTTCGTCCGCTCCCACCTAGAAAGTAAATAGGACTTACACAACACTTAACATTGATAGGGCTGTTATATTGGATCAGATTAAAAATCAACCTATCTTCGAGCCACCTCGAGATAACATTAAGCCCGGAAAAGGGAATCCTCGTAAGTATTGTGATTACCATCAAGCCTCGGGTCACGATCTGAAAGCAACGTGCTAGTTTGAAAGATTTTATTGAAAGAAAAGGTACAAGGTGGGGCTTTAGTTCGGTATGTGGTGCCGAAGCGAATCTCTGATGAGGATAAAGGACATTAAGCATTTCAACCGATTAAATAGCGTTGCCATCTCGGGACGACTGCGATGTGGCGCCCCCAAAATTAGGTATCGTCACCCATCTTGGGTCGCCACTTACATGGTATATAAATTCAAATACAAACTTAATTATACATACGTCGTAACATGTACATAAAGCGAGAGTTCTAATAGGAATATTGTCATTTAGACAATATCCATACTCAAGGAGTCCTCATTACAACTATTATCACACTATTTCACGAATAGTGAGGACTACTAATGCTATCCTACGGACCATTACTCCGTTCCCAGAGACTCGTCCCGACTATGTTCTCATTTCACGAGAAGAACGGTGAAAGAAAAGGTGAGCTCAACTAGCCCGAAGAAATATTATGACTAAGATAATGCAGAATAAATTATCATTAGCCTTCAATGATGTTAAAGCGATAAAATACAATAGAAAACCCGGTTTAAGCTGCAATGAATATGCAATCCATTAAAAAAGTCAGTAGAAAATAAAAGTCTACTATCTTTTAGGTTTTAAAAGGTTTTCATAAATTTTTATCACTAAGACTCGGTTTAATGAATAAACCACAATATCTAATCATCCACTGTACCACGGTCAAGGATTTTCATCAAATTATCAATGGTCATAATTGTAAGACCCAAATTTTTATAAATAAAGATGAATTTTCTATAAATATTATTTTTGAATATTATGGAATAATTTGATATAATGTTATAGTTGTGGGTAATATTTATAAATTTTGCAAAGTATGCAAGTGGTTATATTATATTCGATTAATTGGGGAATATTAGGTTTTAGGGAATATTCGTACAGCGGCTCAATCATTGGTGGACCACAAGCGAATTATTGTCGATTGAGAAAGCGACAAAAATATTTTATTGAAATAACGGCGGAAGTTTTCTGGTTGATCTTTGTTGAACTACTCATTAGTAGTAAAAATACGATGTATGTCGTGTGGTTAAGTAGTAGCACTGCGGTATTGATTATTGATGCTTATGTGAAGTCATTCGGTTTGATTCCATTATTTTCGATTAATAATATGAATTATTATAGCGATAATGGCGTTTTGTTTTATTCAGTATTATTAACGTAATAAAAGCGAAACATCTTTTATATAAAACAAAATACTTTATTAAAGTTATTACATAAATAAAATATATTATATTTTATTATGCATAGTGTTTTGCGTAGTGTTACATAGTGTTTGCATAGTAAAATGTTTTTATATAAATAGAATATATTATATTTTATTTAAAAGATTTTGCTTTAAATATGGACCGTCGATTAAAGTAAATCAATACGGACCGTTAAATGGATTAATTACTATGCATTCTATTTTCCTATAAATAGAAGCTCATTCCTTCATTATTTTCTTACGAATTCATTTGAAACTCAGAGAGAGAAACTATATAGAGAAAGAAGAAAAGTATTCGCTACTTCACTTTGCCAATATTGGTTCTTCTAAGGTAGGAAATATTATTTGTTGTGCCGTAAGGGGTGTTATTCTTTTATATTCATGAAGAGAACTTCTTTTGTTATTCCATTCTTATTTATTACATTGGAATAACTTTGATGTCTGTGGAATCCCCTATACTTGGTGATCTTCTTCTTTTATTCCATTATTCTATTATTACATTGGAACATCACATGCATGTGTTTTACGGACTGGTTAAAATCTTTATTATTATTACATTGGAACATCCTATCGTGTGTTTTTTAATCGACGGTTCCATCTTTATTATTCTGTTAGAATATCACGTCGGTGTGAATTTCACTTTGACTGGTTCCATTATTATTATTACATTGGAATAACTTCATCATCTGGCAATCTGCGTGCATGGTTGTAAGACCCCAAAATTATTAATAAATGAAATTTATTTTCCTCTATTTATTATTTTGAAATAGTAAGGGTTGATTTGATTAATGTGAATAGTTATGGGTAAAATACGCAAATATTTTGAATAATGAGTGGTTATAAAATATTCATTATCGTCGGGGAATATTCGTTTAGTCGTGGAATATTAAATGCTTGTTTGGGAATATTAAATGCTGACAGTATGATCTTTTGTGGGCCCCATAAGCGAAAGCGATTGGATGAAGAAAAGCGACAAATATAAGTTGTTTATAAATAGCAGCGTAGTTATTCACAGATTATCTTGTTGGAATACCCGGTGGTTAAAACACACTAATACGGCGTTGTTGAGCGATGGCGCACGGTATTGCACCAATTATTGATTCTTACGTAAGAAGGCACTACTCAATAATTGTTACGATAATTATTATTCGGTATTTTATTTTATTGATTCAATAATTCTTTTGCATTGATATTTTACCGCTTTTTGATAAATTGTCATTACACGGTATTTTCCATTATCGAAGCAATAATTCATATTATCGAATAATATTATTAGATAACATTATTGGCAATGTCTAGAAAGTTACATCTAAGGAGAGGTTTGGTCACCTAATTGCTTGCGCCCGATGAGGTGATCTTTATTGGAAAGCCCCTCTTTCCAGGAGCGGCACTGGTTGCGATCTTGTGATTCTGTAATATTATTTGTGAATAACTAATTATTGATTTATATGATGAGGAAAATATTGATTTTATGTGGATATAGATGGAGAAAAATTTTAAAATGACAATTGTTGAAAATTAATATTTTATCTTTTTACGATAAAATAATTCATTTAAATATATTATTTTAATAATATATTAACTTGGTGATAATTTTATAATGAATGTGGGATATATGAGTATATGAGGAGGAAGAGTATTTTGTGGCATTAAATGATTAACACATGTTTTTGTGTGTCGGTGGACCCCATTTCTTGGTTGAAATTTGATTATACTCTGTAAAATCGATAGTTTGTGGATTTGGTCAATTTATGTTTGGAATTTGGAAAAACTTTCTTTTGCAAAGTTGTAGAGAATTGAATTTCCTATAAAAACTCAAGAGATTTGAATTTTCTACGATAAAAGGGCTATTTATTATGAATTATTGAAGTTTGAGTTCAAATAATTGATTTTGGGAGTTTTAATTAATTATTTTGAGAAAACGTTTTTTGGTGAGTTTGTGAACCTCATTTAACATGTGCTATGGCTGAAATCAGATTTCAAAAGGTGGGCTAAGGAATTTTGTTTATAAATAATATTATTATATTCAATTTTACTCGCTTTGGTGTTTAAGCAATTTCTATAAATAGGGTCTTGGGTTAGAATTGAAAATCACACCGTAAACTGAAGTTTTCTCTATTTTCTCTCGATATTTTGGCGTATTCTTGTGAGTATACTTTGAGTGTTGCTATATCGGTGCAAGTTCAAGTCATAGCCTATATCCAGGTGTTTCAACTAAATCTTGTCTTTCGAGGTAAGGGATGTTATTTTCTTCTCAAATGATATTATTTCTTCAATATCATTATCTTTGAAATATTGGTTGAAACTTTTTATCAAATTTAGAACTTTTTCATATGGGAGTTCTTATTCATGAGTTATTATTCACGAGTTTCTTATTCGTGAGTTCTTATTCACTGATTCTTATTCACGAGTACTATTCATGTAAGCGTGAAGATGTTTTTTGGGAAATTTCTATCTTTTGGTGTCGGAGTTACTATTCACGTATACGGCCTTTATTCACGATATCTGACCTTATTCACCAAAAAATAAAATTTCTTCTTTTTGTCCAAAATATCTATTACGGATAATAGCTTTGATTGTATCCATGTTTTGATCATTCTTGAATTTTACACCACTATGATTATTTTTTGAGGTATTTTGGACGTGGATAAAACAAAGTACGAATCCTTAATCCTTAATCATTGTCATTTTGTTTCTTTGGATTCGTTTTTTAAAATATTTTTATCATCCTCGATCTAAATGATGATATTCTTGAATATCTTTGATTTCTTGATGAATATCTTTAAAGTGCAAAGATGAGCAGTGTTTAGATGAACATTGTGAGACCCCAGATTTTATCAATAAAGATTTAAATTTTGTCGAAATAATTTTTAATATTATGGTGTGAATTTGAGATAATATTATAGTTGTGGGTAGTATTTATAAATTTTGCAAGTAAAGTATGCAGTGGTTATATTATATTCGATTGGTTAGGGAATATTCGTATACAACTACTCAATTATTGGTGGACCCCCTAATGTAATTATTGTCGGATTGAGAAAGCGACAAAAATATTTTATTGAAATAACGGCGGAAGTTTTACAGTAGTTCTTGTTGAACTACTCGGTAGTAAAAGTACGATGAATACGTGTGGTTGCATAGTAGAAAGATACGGTATTGATTATTGATGCTTATGTGAGAAGTCACTCGGTTTGATTCCATTATTGTCGATTAATAATAAGAATTATTATAACGATAATGACGCTTTGTTTTATTCAGTATTATTAACGTAATAAAACAAAAACATCTTTATATAAAATAGAATACTTTATTAAAGTTATTCTATAAATAGAATATATTATATTTTATTATGCATAGTGTTGCATAGTATTTTGCATAGTGTTTTTTGCATAGTATTGCATAGTGTTTGCATAGTAAAATGTTTTTATATAAATAAAATATATTATATTTTATTTAAAAGATTTTTCTTTAAATATGGACCGTCAGATTAAAGTAAATCAATCGGGATAGTTCATGGATTAGTTCTTATGCATTCCATTTTCCTATAAATAGAAGCTCATTCCTTCATTATTTTCTTTTAATTCACTTTGAAACTACAGAGAGAAATTATAGAGAAATTATATAGAGAAAATTATAGAAAGAAGAAGAGTGATCTCGCTACTTCTTATTTCTATATTAGGTTCTTTTTACTAGTGAGGGTGTTATTCTTTCTTCTTGAAGAGAACTTACATTATTCCATTCATTATCATTCATTGGAATAACTTTTGTAAAAGTGGCATACCCTATACATAACACATGATCATGGCAGATACCCTATACTTGGTGAAATCCTTATGTTATTCCATTGCTTATTATTACATTGGAATAACTCGTATACGTGGTTTACCCTATACTTGGTGACATTCTTCTATTATTACATTGGAACATCACGTGCGTGTGTTTTACAATGGGACTGGTTCCATTTTATTATTCTGTTGGAACATCACATGCATGTGTTTTACAGGACACGGTTAAAATCTTTATCATTCTGTTGGAATATCCTATCCGTGTGTTTTACAGGATGCTGGTTCCATCTTTATTATTACGTTGGAACATCCCGCTTGATTGTGAATTTCACACGACACTGGTTCCGTTATTATTATTACGTTGGAATAACTGCCTACATCGCAATACCGCATGCGTGGTGATTTCTTTTGTTATTCCATTCTTTATTATACCCAAATTGGTTAAAACTTTGACTTTTATATACTCTATGAAATTAGTAGAATATCCTTGATATTTGCGTTTCATCCGATATCTTTTCATGGAAATATTCTTCCGATCATTCTTGAATTTTACTCTCACTTAAACAAGATATCGTGTTGACAATTTGGGCGTTAATAATTCATGGATTAAATAATTCTTGAACTTGTTTTATTGAATTACTATGTCATTGTCATCATCCTCATGTTATATTATGTTATCTTTGGCTTACGTGCATAGATGAACTTAGTATGATTATGACCGAGGATCATTGGTATAATCATGACTTGATATAAATGATGTGACAAAAGTCCTCGATTGGCATTCGTAATGCGTTGATGGATAGTTTTGGTATGATTATGACGGGGGTGATTCGGATAGTCATGACCATTGATAATTTGATGAAAATCCTTGGCCGATCGTGAATGCGAGGGATGATTAGATGTGGTGGTTTATTATTTTGAGTCTCGTGATAAAAATTGATGAAAACCTTTTAAAACCTAAAAGATAGTAGACTTTATTCTCTACTTGACTCTTTTAATGGATTGCTTATTCCGCCGCAGATTAAACCGGTTGTCCATTGTATTTTATCGGTTTAACATTGTTGAAGGCTAATGATAATTTATTACGCATTATCTTAGTCATAATATTTCTTCTTGGGCTAGTTGAGCTCACCTTTTCTTTCACCGTTCTCTGAGTGAAATGAGAACATACCGGGATTTGAGACAGTCTGGGAACGAAGTAATGGTCCGGAGGATAGCATTAGTAGTCCTCACTATACGTGAAATAGTGTGATAATAGTTGTAATGAGGACTCCTTTTGAGTTTGTATAATATCTAGTAGACAATATTTGTATTCAAACTCACAGTTTATGTCGTATTGTACACGACAGTTAGGTTAGTAAGTTGTATTTGAATTTATGTACCATGTAAGTGGCGACCCAAGATGGGTGACGTATACCTAATTTTGGGGGCGTCACAAACATGACCAACTGATGAATATCTTTGGCCTGTAGTGCAAAGATGAATATTTGATTCCAGATATATATTGATTGATGTTATAGGGATAAAATATCGACGATGAACTTTTAAATTCATATATAGAAGATAGTAGTTTGAATTCTCTACTTAAATCTTCTAATGAATTATTATTTCTGCTGCGAATATTGATCTGAAATTTGTTGTCTATTGTATTCTATTAGATTTTTCCCTGTTGGAGACTAACGATAATTTGTTGTATATTATCTTAGTCATAATATTCTTTACTGGGCTAGTTGAGCTCACCCTTTTCCTTGTTGGTCCATTTTTTCTTCTCGGGAGGCGAGAATGTAGCGAAGTCTTAGTGGGGGTATGGAATGAAGGTTCTAGAGAGAGTTGTTTAGTAGTCCTCACCATTTTGTAAAATAATGTATCAATAATTATGATGGGGATTTATTTGCGTGTGGATATTGTCTAGATGATAATATCGTATTTAAACTCGGTTTATATGTTGTAATAATAAAGTTGTAGTTATTTACGTACCATGTATTTGGCGATTTCGTAATGGGTTGGATGGAATGGACCTATTTTTGGGGCGCCACAATGGTGATTTCTTTTGTTATTCCATTCTTTATTATACCCAAATTGGTTAAAACTTTGACTTTATACTCCATGAAATTAGTAGAATATCCTTGATATTTGCGTTTCATCCAAAGATCTTTTCATGGAAATATTCTTACGATCATTCTTGAATTTTACTCTACAAAGCAATATCGTGTTGGACGGTTTGGATGTTATTAGTTCTGAATAACTTAATTCTTGAACTTGTTTTATTGAATTCTTATATCATTGTCATCATCCTCATGTTTATATTTTTTTAAAGTCATCGTGTATCCGTAGAGCATGGATGGACTTGGTATGATTATGACCGAGGATTATTCGATGTAATCATGACCGTAATATTACAAATGATGTGGTAAAAGTCCTCGGTGGTAGTAGTAGTGCATTGATGGACGATTGTTGGCATGATCATGACCATTAATGAATACACAACTATTCTTGGCCCGTAGTGCGGGAATAATTGTGGTCGTGATACTAAAGAATATCCTTGGTCGTAAAGCGGGGTGATTCGATGATGTGGATTATTTATTAAAGTTGAGTCTCGCCTATAATGGTGATGAAAAACCTTTTAAATCGTAAAAGATAGTAGATTTTATTTTCTACTTGACTCTTTTAATGGATTGCTTGTTCCATCTTGATTAAACTTGATGTTTATTATATTTTATCGGTTTAACAATGTTGAAGGCTTTTGATAATTTATTACGCATTATCTTAGTCATAATATTTCTTCTTGGGCTAGTTGAGCTCACCCTTTCTTTCCTTTGTTCTCTTCGGAAATGAGAACATAAATTTGGGACTGAGTCGAGGAAGCAGAGTAATGGTCCGAAGAGGATAGCATTAGTAGTCCTCACTATTACGTGAAATAGTGTGATAATAATTGTAATGAGGACTCCTTTGAGTTTGTATAATATCTATAGACAATATTTGTATTCAAATGTTTAGGACTACCCACGCAGTTATATTAGTAAGTTGTATTTAAATTTCGCATACCATGTATCGACTACCCAAGATGGGTGATGTATACCTAATATGGGGCGCCACGGTTGGTATCGAGCTTAGGGATATGATCCTGGCTAAGATGTGAGAAAGTCTTAGGAGGGAGAGACGGGGAATACCTTCGTTAGTATGACCTACCTAAGTTTATGTCTTTATTTTATTGGTGGTCGAATATAAAGATAATTGTTACATGTTAATTAATCTTTTGTTTTGTGGCGAGATCTCGAAAATGACATCCGAGAATGTTGAGAATAAGAATGGAGCACAAAGCGATCGTTGATTCACCACATATCAATAATCGAGGATAATGTGCATCGTGAAGGCGATAATCCTCATGCAAACAATAACACCGACCAAATGATGAATGATCAAATGTTTAGAGGCTTTATGCAATTTATGCAACAAAGAGCGAGAGCGACTCTCGCCCAAAACGTAGGTGGAAACTCAGAAAACTCTCGAGCGGTCACCGCTAAACAATTCAAGGAGTGGGACCACCGAGTTTAAGGGAGAGCCAAAACCACTTATGGCGGAAGCATGGATAAAGATTACCAAGATATTTGATGTCTTGGGATGCTCCAAGGAGCAAAAGGTTCCTTCACGCGCTTTTATATTGCGTGGAGAGGTAGATTCTTGGTGGAAATCGGTAAAAGCGTACTCAACTTTGTTGTAATGAAGATATCTTGGGAGAAGTTCCAGAGTCTACATTCAACGACAAATACTTTCACGAAAGTATTCGCCACATGAAGGAGGTGGAGTTTATCAAGTTGGAACAAAACAATATGGCCAGTGTGTCGCAATACGAGGCAAAATTTGCGGAGTTATCACGGTTCATCGTCCCACTTGGTGGATAATGAAGAGAGAATGGCACGAATGTTTTAAGAGGTTTGAAGTCGGAGATACGTCAACATCTTATTTCTCATAAATTGTGTTTGTATTCGATGTTGTAAATAGGGCTCGATTAGTGGAGCGCGATAACGAGTCAACTTAACTAAAAGAGAGCAACGGCAAAATTATAATACTAAATGAGAGTAGTCATCAAGCGGTGACAACAAGCGTGGAGGAATCAACGGGCCGGATATGGTAACCACTTCGGTGGTAATCGGGCCAAAACAATAAGAATGGACATTTCAAGAAACAAAGATTCAACAATGATAGAAAGACGCCAAAGACCAAAGACCCGTTGTTAAGGAAGGAGAAAGACCACCTATCATATGCTTCAAATGCGAGAAGAGGGACACATCGATCGAAGCGTGCCATGCCGTCCAAAGCATGTTATAATTGTGGAAGAGAAGGTCACTTAGCTCGATTTTGTCGCCATCAAGACAAATTCAACTACGATGGAGGCACCAAAAGTAGTCCCTAAAAGTCAAACCGTAGAAGTCTGAGGAGAGCGTTTGTTGTGACCTCCCAGAGAGCAAGGAACCCGAATGAGGTCATCACAGGTAAGCTTATCATAAACTCTAATGAAGTCTATACTGACGAATTTTTCTCAAAATTTAAATGGTCAAACATCCCTCTAAAATCATGGCAAAGAAATTTTTTTTCGGTTTGCTTGACTTTGCACTCCTTTGCTAAAATCAATCCACACGAAAATCTACAACACCTTTTCATTGATTCCACTTGGATAAGCTACAAAACTCATAGATCTAACTCTAGGACTTGACCACACTCAAAAATTCAAAATATAATAGGAGATATGGTCAATTGAATTTCATGTTACGCGTTTTTACCAAAATCGATTTTCAACCTTTGTGATTTCTAAGAAACTTTCATGTTTTCACATAATAACCACATAACTCATCATAACACTTACTAATACTTCATATACCCATGATTTTCATTAGTCTAATGCTTTTATTATGACTTTCATCATAATCCTCGTAAAGCAGATCCATTTAGTTGAAGAAATATTTGAGGGTTTAAGAAATGGGTTTTCAGTCTTTGGGGTAATACAAAATTCGATTTCACGCTCTAGGGTAGGCTAGAAATCTTCAAGAATACGTCAAGAAATTTATTAATGATAGAAATATCATTCAAAGCTCATTACTCTCGTCGTCCAAGACTTGGATAAGACGTCACATTAATACCAACTGTGACTTCTATCCCTTAACTCGGATAAGACCTCACAATGATACCTATCAACTTGCCATCTTCAATCACGACGTCCGCCTACGAAAAGTCCGGCGGTGCATTCCAAAAATTAGGTATACGCCACCCATCTTTGGTGGGTCGCCACTTACATGGTACATAAATTCAAATACAAACTTAAATTGAATATACATCCATTGCTTATCTCAAAGATTTTCGGATGTCATTCTCAAACACTTTGTCACAAAACAAGGGTACAATAAATACCAAATAAACATAAACCGAGAGTTCTAATAGAATATTGTCATTTAGACAATATCCATACTCAAAAAGGAGTCCTCATTACATTTATTATCACACTATTTCATGTATATAGTGAGGACTACTAATGCTATCCTGAGGACCCACTCTCGCTTTCCCCGACTCGTCTCCAAATTTATATTCTCATTTCCTCAAGAGAACAAAGGAAAGAAAGGGTGAGCTCAACTAGCCAAAGAAGAAATATTACGACTAAGATAATGCGTAATAAATTATCATTAGCCTTCAACAAATGTTAAACCGATAAAATACAATAGACAAACCGCTTTAATCAGCAATGAATATGCAATCCATTAAAAGAGTCAAGTAGAAAATAAAGTCTACTATCTTTTAGGTTTTAAAAGGTTTTCATAAATTTTTATCACTAAGACTCGCTTTTAATGAATAAACCACAATATCTAATCATCCTCGCATTCACCTGGCCAAGGATTTTCATCAAATTATCAATGGTCATGACTATACCGAATCACCCCCGGTCATAATCATACCAAAAACTATCCATCATCGCATTAAAGCCATCGAGGACTTTTATCACATCATTTATAACAAGCCATGATTATACCGAATGATCCTCGGTCATAATCATACTAAGTTCATCTACGCACGTAAGCCAAAGATAACATAATATAACATGAGGATGATGACAATGACATAATAATTCAATAAAACAAGTTCAAGAATTATTTTATCCAGAATTATTAACGCCCAAATTGTCAACAAGATATCGCTTTTGTAGAGTAAAATTCAAGAATGATCGTAAGAATATTTCCATGAAAAGATATCGATGAAACGCAAATATCAAGGATATTCTACTAATTTCATGGAGTATATAAGTCAAAGTTTTAACCAACCGGGTATAATAAAGAATGGAATAACAAAAGAAATCACCACGCATGCAGATCAGATGTATAAAAGTTATTCCAATGTAATAATAATAACTAACCAGTCGTGAAATTCACAACCGGCTGTGATGATCCAATGTAATAATAAATGTCAATAATAATAAACAATGGAACCAGTCCTGTAAAACACATACATGTGATATTCCAATGTAATAATAAATGCGAATAATAAACAATGGAACCAGTCCTGTAAAACACATGCATGTGATATTCCAATGTAATAATAAAGAATGGAATAATGTAAGAAGATCACCAAGTATAGGGGATTTCACAGATACAAAGTTATTCCAATGTAATAAATAAGAATGGAATAATATAAGGATTTCACCAAGTATAGGTACGCCACATATACAAAGTTATGTATAGGTATGCCACTTTTTACAAAAGTTATTCCAATGTAATAATAATGAATGGAATAATGTAAGTTCTCTTCATGAATAAGAAAGAATAACACTTTACTTACGTACAACAAATAATATCCCTTACCGTAAAAAGACATCGGATATCAAAGTAGTGAAGTACCGTATCACTCTTCTTCTTTTTCTCTATAGATTTTCTCTATAGCTTCTCTCTATAATTTTCTCTCTGTAGTTTCAAGTGAATTGTAAGAAAATAATGAAGGAATGAGCTTCTATTTATAGGAAAATAGAATGCATAGTAATTAATCCATGAACGGTCTGTATTGATTTACTTTAACTGACTCATTCCATATTTAAAGCAAAAAATCTTTTAAATAAAATATCATATATTCTATTTATATAAAAACATTTTACTATGCAAACACTATGCAAACTACTACTATGCAAAACACTATGCAAAAACACTACGCAACACTATGCATAATAAAATATAATATATTCTATTTATGTAATAACTTTAATAAAGTATTCGCTTTTATATAAAAGATGTTTCGCTTTTATTACGTTAATAATACTTAATAAAACAAAAACGTCATTATCGCTATAATAATTCATATTATTAATCGACAATAATGGAATCAAACCGAGTGACTTCTCACATAAAGATCAATAATCAATACGTAGTGCTACTACGCAACCACACGACATCGTATTTTTACTACCGAGTAGTTCAACAAGATCAACCAGAAACTTCCACCGTTATTTTCATAAAATATTTTGTTCTAAGTGAATAGTAACTCATGAATAGTAATTCGTGAATAAGAACTCGTGAATAGTACTCGACACAAAAAGTGTCCCAAATACTGAGTGAACAATACTAGAGTGAATAGTAATTTTCGTGAATAAGAACCCGTGAATAAGAACTCGTGAATAGTAACTCCACACAAAAAGTGTCCCAAATACTAGAGTGAACAATACTAGAGTGAATAGTAATTTTATGAATAAGAATCGTGAATAAGTAACTCGTGAATAGTAACCGGTATTTTATGACAACTTGTCTACTTTGAAAAATTTTCAAATACGACCTTTAACTTTAAACTTTTATCAATTTAACTATTCACCAAAATAGAAAAATTGAACACTTTTATTTCATAAAATTTGGGGTCTCACAATCTCCCTCCTTATGGAATTTCGCCTCTAAATTAGGGTACGACTGTGGTATGATAAAGAGGTGAAGATACCTTGAATACCTTTATCGTTGAAAACATTAAATTCATTCATTTGCAATCCCGCCAAAGATATTCATTAACAATTCATCTTTGCACTATAAAGCCAAAGATATACAAATCAGAAACCAATAATGCCGAGACTCAATTTTAATAAGATCACACCACCACTTAATTATCCATGCACCATCGCCAAGGATATTCGTGTTTTCAATTACTACCATGATTATACCAATAATCTTGGTCATAATCATACCAAGTCTATCAATGCATTACTACCAAAGACGACTTTTTACCACATCCATGAATTAATATTTCATCACGAGACTCAAATTTCAATAATTAATCCATATCATCGAATCATCCCCGCACTACGTGCCAAGGATATTCATTAAGATCACCACCATTAATTATCCATGCACTACTACCAAAGATAATCGTATTCATTAAGATCACCACCAATAAATTATCCATGCACTACTACCAAAGATAATCGTATTCATTAAGATCATGCACCATAAATTATCCATGCACAAAGATAACGTATTCATTAAAGATAATCCGTACCAAAGATATCGTGGTATTCATTAAGATCACGACTAAATTATCCATGCACTACGTACCAAAGATAATCGTGGTATTCATTATTAAATTATCACACCACCACAAAAATTATCCAAATTATCCATGCACTACTACCAAAGATAATCGTATTCATTAAGTATCACGACCACAAATTATCCATGCACTACTACCAAAGATAATCGTAGTATTCATTAAGTATCAATTAACCACAAATTATCCATGCACTACTACCAAAGATAATCGTGTATTCATTATATCAACACCACAAATTATCCATGCACTACGTACAAAGATAATCGTGTTTTAATTATGTTATGATTATACCCAACAATCCTCGGTCATAATCATACCAAGTCCATCTATGCACTAAAGCCACGTATTTGACTTTCAACATAATATAAACACGAGGATAATGATATAAAGAATCAATCAAATGAGATAAAGGATAAATATTAAACATTTATAATATAATTTATCCAGATTCAAGAATATCCCCATGTTATCAATCACTTAATAATCTTATAATCTAATATCATTAATATTATAACAATATTTTAATCACTTCTTAAATTTATAAACAATTTATCTCAATTGTTTACGCTTTTACCATATAATGCATTTAATCATTCAAAATGCCATACTCATAAGATATCATCACCAATTATCAAATCCTCATCAAAAAAAAAATATGCATATACTCTATATAGGATTCTCTAGCCATAAAATCCTATTTTCAACTTTGTTACATTTCACATAACATATTTAACTCATATGTTTCAGAATTAAACTATTTTCATGAAAATACCAAATCAGTCCCAAAAATATTTCTTTTCTGGGATTTAGTATAATATAGTCCCATAATGAAAATATATTTTTCTCGGAATTTTTAAAATTCATTTACTATTTTTCAAAAATCAATTTCTAATTAATTCCTTAAGAAATTAGCTACCTCAAGTTTAACTCCAAAATTCCCAAATCTTGGCAGGACCTTACACATGTTAACGTGAGCTCCAGTTTAAATTTCATGGTCATCTGAGTTATAGAACTCCGTTATAGCGTTTTTCGCATTTGAAAAACCTAAATATTGAAATAGTCATAACTTGCTCATTTTAAGTCAGAATGAGCTCATTTTTGGACAGGAGGTACTTTATACCATATACTTTCATGTCCCAAAAGGCCAGAATTTTTTCTCATAATTTAAGTGGCCGAAACAGCCCCTCTAAAATCATGGCAGCAGCTTTTTTTTAGTTTTTGCAGCTTTGCACTCCTTTGCTAAAATCAGTCCACACAAAAATCTACAACACCTTTTCCAGTAATTCCACTTGGATTAGTTAGGTAACTCATAGATCTAACTCTAGGACTTGACCACACTCAAAAATTCAAAATATAATAGGAGATATGGTCAATTGAATTTCATGTTACGTTTTTCACCAAAATCTGATTTTCAACTCTTTGTGATTTCTAAGAAACTTTCATGTTTTCACATAATAACCAACATAACTCATCATAACACTTACTAATACTTCATATACCCATGATTTTCATTAGTCCAATGCTTTTATTATGACTTTCATCATAATCCACGTAAAATGATCCTTTTAGTTCAAGAAATATTTGAGGGTTTAAGAAAATGGTTTTCAGATCGGGGTCAATACAAAATTCGATTTCACGCCTAGGGTAGGCTAGAAGTCTTCAAGAATACGCCAAGAAATTTATTAATGATAGAAATATCATTCAAAACTGCGGACTCTCATCCAAGACTTGGATAAGACGTCACATCGATACCAACTCGTGACTTCTATCCTTAACCTAGATAAGCACCTCACAATGATACCTATCAACTTGCCATCTTCTTCATTCACGACGTCGCCACAGTAAAGTCCGCTTTTGCAGCATTCCACACAAGGAAGTCAACAACTAAAGGATCGGGGCTCTTTACTTATGGCTTGATATGACAAATGATTGACTTTAGTGGTTTGGTTACTTTGAATTCATAATAAAAGTTGGTTATGAATATAAAAGCTAACAACCTTATTTAAAAGCATGATGAGTAGTTAACCAATCGATTCCTAAAATCACATCAAAGGCAAGTATTTTCAAAAAGATAAGATCGACAGTAACGTGAAAGTGTTTATTTGAATCAAACAAGATTTAAAAATAGTAGTAGCAGAACGTAAGGCTCCTACTAACGAAGTTTCAACCAATAAGTCAAAGTCTAACTTCTCCTGAGTCAAATTTAAACGCTGAACGCAAGCAAGAGAGATAAAATAATGGGTAGAACCGGTATCTTATAAGGTATAGACTTCGCAATTTATAATTAACTAACCCGTGCTAACTTCGTTTCGGCTTACTCGCTTTTTGAGAAGTCATGAAAATGCACTTCCTAAAACCAACGACTTTGTTTTGTCCATATCCACCTTTGGTGCCACCGTCCAAAACCTAGACTCGACTTTGGTGCACAACAAAATTGAGCTAAATGACCTTCTTCTTGCAATTTCCACTTCTATTATCTTTGCCATGATTACCATCAAGTGGTTACCATTCTTAGCATGATAATTTCCCCACGATGGTTATCATTGTTCGATAGCCGCTGCCACCAAAGATGATTATTATCGTGTTGTTGGTCGTTACCTTTTGTTTCGAATGAATCAACACTCTCATGTGCTTCATTGCTTATCTCAAAGATTTTCAGATGTCATTCTCAAACACCGCCACAAAACAAGGGTTAATTAACATATCACATATTATCCCTATACCCGATCGACCAATTAAATACCAAATAAATTTAGGTAGGTCATACTAACAAGGAATTCCCCCTCTCCCCCTCCTAGTTCTTATCTCACATCTTAGCCAGGATCATATCCCTAAGCTCGATACCAACCGTGACGCCCCCAAAATTAGGTATACGCCACCCATCTTGGGTCGCCACTTTACATGGTACATAAATTCAAATACAAACTTAATTATACATCCGTCGTGTAATATAATACAATACATAAACCGAGAGTTCTAATAGAATATTGTCATTTAGACAATATCCATACTCAAGGAGTCCTCATTACATTTATTATCACACTATTTCACGTAATAGTGAGGACTACTAATGCTATATCTCGGACCATTACTCTTTCCCCGACTCGTCTCCAATTTATATTCTCATTTTTCAAGAGAACAAAGGAAAGAAAAGGTGAGCTCAACTAGCCCAAGAAGAAATATTATGACTAAGATAATGCGTAATAAATTATCATTAGCCTTCAACAATGTTAAACCGATAAAATACAATAGACAACCGCTTAATCGCAATGAATATGCAATCCATTAAAAGAGTCAAGTAGAAAATAAAGTCTACTATCTTTTAGGTTTTAAAAGGTTTTCATCAATTTTATCACTAAGACTCAGCTTTAATGAATAAACCATAATATCTAATCATCCCTCGCACTCACTGGCCAAGGATTTTCATCAAATTATCAATGGTCATGACTATACCGAATCACCCCCCGGTCATAATCATACCAAAACTATCCATCATCGCATGTGCCATCGAGGACTTTTATCACATCATTTATAACAAGCCATGATTATACCGAATGATCCCCTCGTCATAATCATACTAAGTTCATCTATGCACGTAAAGCCAAAGATAACATAATATAACATGAGGATGATGACAATGACATAATAATTCAATAAAACAAGTTCAAGAATTATTTTATCCAGAATTATTAACGCCCAAATTGTCAACAAGATATCGCTTTTGTAGAGTAAAATTCAAGAATGATCGTAAGAATATTTCCATGAAAAGATATCGATGAAACGCAAATATCAAGGATATTCTACTAATTTCATGGAGTATAGAAGTCAAAGTTTTAACCAACCGGTATAATAAAGAATGGAATAACAAAGAAATCACCACGCATGCAGATGATTGCAGACATACAAAGTTATTCCAATGTAATAATAATAACTTAACCAGTCGTGAAATTCACAATCGATGATGATGATCCAATGTAATAATAAATGCTGAATAATAATAAACAATGGAACTGTGTCCTGTAAAACACACGCATGTGATATTCCAATGTAATAATAAATGCGAATAATAAACAATGGAACTGTGTCCTGTAAAAAACACATGCATGTGATATTCCAATGTAATAATAAAGAATGGAATAATGTAAGAAGATCACCAAGTATAGGGGATTCACAGATACAAAAGTTATTCCAATGTAATAAATAAGAATGGAATAATATAAGGATTTCACCAAGTATAGGTATGCCATGATATACAAAGTTATGTATAGGGTATGCCACTTTTTACAAAAGTTATTCCAATGTAATAATAATGAATGGAATAATGTAAGTTCTCTTCATGAATAAGAAAGAATAACACTCTTACGGTACAACAAATAATATCCCTTACCGTAAAAGACACCGGATATCAAAGTAGTGAAGTACCGTAATACTCTTCTTCTTCTCTATAGATTTTCTCTATAGCTTTCTCTATAATTTCTCTCTGTAGTTTCAATGAATTTGTAAGAAAATAATGAAGGAATGAGCTTCTATTTATAGGAAAATAGAATGCATAGTAATTAATCCATGAACTATCCTGCATTGATTTACTTTTAATCTGACTATCCATATTTAAAGCAAAATCTTTTAAATAAAATATCATATATTCTATTTATATAAAACATTTTACTATGCAAACACTATGCAACACTATGCAAAACACTATGCAAAAAACACTATGCAACACTATGCATAATAAAATATAATATATTCTATTTATGTAATAACTTTAATAAAGTATTCTGCTTTATATAAAGATGTTTCGCTTTTATTACGTTAATAATACTTAATAAAACAAAACGTCATTATCGCTATAATAATTCATATTATTAATCGACAATAATGGAATCAAACCGAGTGACTTCTCACATAAGCATCAATAATCAATAATACCAAAGCTACTACGCAACCACACGACATCGTATTTTTACTACTACCGAAAGTAGTTCAACAAGATCAACAGTAAAACTTCCGCCGTTATTTTCATAAAATATTTTGTTGAAGTGAATAAGAACTCATGAATAGTAATTCGTGAATAAGAACTCGTGAATAGTACTCGACACAAAAAGTGTCCCAAATACTCGAGTGAACAATACTAGAGTGAATAGTAATTTTGGTGAATAAGAACCCGTGAATAAGAACTCGTGAATAGTAACTCGACACAAAAAGTGTCCCAAATACTAGAGTGAACAATACTAGAGTGAATAGTAATTTTGGTGAATAAGAACCCGTGAATAAGTAACTCGTGAATAGTAACCAAGTATTTTATGACAACTTGTCTACTTTGAAAAATTTTCAAATATGACCCTTAACTTTAAACTTTTATCAATTTAACTATTCACCAAAATAGAAAATTGAACACTTTTATTTCATAAAATTGGGGTCTCACCTTTGCACTGAACGCATGACGGATCATCGATGAAGAGGTTGCAAAACTGTTGGCAGCTGACTTCATCTTTGAGATTGACTACCCGCAGTGGATGGCAAATGTGGTGCTGGTCCAGAAGCAGAATGGGAAATGATGAGTCTGCATCGACTATACCGATCTGAACAAAGCCTGTCCAAAGGATTTTTACCCGCTGCCCCACATCGATAAGCTCATCGATGCCACTTCAGAGTATGCTTTGTTAAGTTTCATGGACGCATTCTCTGGACATCATCAGATTTCCATGTGCAAAGAGGATATACAAAAGACGGCGTTCATTACGCATCGTTTGGTATATGCCTACAAGAAAATGACCTTCGGCCTCATCAATGTCGGAGCCACATACCAGAGGATGATGAACTATGTCTTCAGATATCAGCTGGGCAAGAATATGGAGGTGTACGTGGATGACATGATTGTCAAAACCATGTTGGTGCATAAACATCTGGATGATTTAGAAGAATGTTTTCAGACGGTTCGCCATCACAAATTGAGATTGAACCCTGCTAAGTGTACCTTCGGATTAGGGGTTGGCAAGTTTTTGGGTTATCTTGTCAGCCAAAGAGGAATTGAAGCCAATCCAGAGAAGATTCAAGCGATCCTGAACATGAAGACTCCTCAGTCATTTAAAGATGTTCAACGTCTGGCTGGAAGGATTGCAGCTTTGAGGAGGTTCATGTCCAAGTCGGCAGAAAGATGTTTGCCATTTTTTGACACGTTGAAAAGGCCAAAGAATGCAAAGACGTTCCAATGGACTTTGGAGTGTGAAGACGCCTTTCAGAGCATCAAGTCCTACTTATCTTCGGTGCCTTTGTTGGTGAAGCCCGCTCCTGCTGAGCCTCTATATTTGTACTTAGCAGCTAGTTCGTTGGCGATGAAGAGCGGTTTTGGTGCGTGAAGAAGTCAAAAGAAGACCGATTTATTATGTAAGCCATGTCCTTCGGGATGCTGAAACAAGGTACCCAAACATTGAAAAATTTACTTTTGCTTTAATAATTGCTAGTCAAAAGCTTAGGCAATACTTCTAGGGTAGATTACTAATAGTATACACAGATCAGCCGTTGAAAAAGATTATGGGCAGACCTGAGGTATCGGGGAGGTTAGTTGCATGGACGATGGAGTTGTCCCAATTTTTCATTGAATATCATCCCCGAACCGCCATCAAGGGGCAGACTTTGGCTGATTTTGTAGTTGAATGTTGGTTTTCTGAAGTTGATGAAGTTGTGACAAAAGCCGAAGGATCTGATAAAGCAGTTGCAGTCCTTCAGCAGAAGCAGAGTTCATGGACGCTATATGTAGACGGGTCTTCTACTACGGACATCAGTGGAGCAGGGATCATTCTGACGAGTCTGGAGGGATTCAAAGTGCAACAGGCCATCAGATTTCAGTTCAAAGCAACAAAAAACCAAGCTGAGTATGAGGCGGTACTCGCAGGGTTACGACTAGCGAAGATTCTTGAAGTCTGAGAGAATAGTCATCTTGATGATTCTCGGTTAGTCATTAAGCGACTTTACGGGAGACGAAGCTCGAGGTCCAAGAATGATCAAGTATTTGACAGAGTTGAAAGAACGGCTTCAGTATTTCCAATCCTACGAGTTTCAGAGAGTCGAGCGTAATAACAATTCCATTGCTGATGCACTCTCCAAATTAGCCACTACGGATGTTAACGTCTTTGATGGATCGGCCATTTAGAAATTTTGCAACATCCTAGTATTCATCATGAATCGGTAATGTGCGTTGACAAGAACCAATATTTGGTTGACTCCTTATCTGGAGTATTTGGCAGATGGCGTCTTACCTTCGGATAGGATGTTAGCCAAGAAAATCAAGTACAAGAGTGCTAATTTTGTTCTGATTGATGGGGATCTGTTCTGAAGGGCTTTCTCGTCTCCACTACTGAAATGTTTGACTCCGTCTGAAGCTGAATATGCTATCCAAGAGGTACATGAAGGCATCTGTGGCGACCATATGGCCGCTAAGTCATTAGCCTACAAAGTACTTCGTCAGGGGTACTACTGGCCTACCATCTTCAAGGAAGCGACTGAATACGTCAAGAAGTATGAGAAATGTCAACTTAACAGTCCGATCCCACATCAGCCACCAGAAGAACTATACTCGATCTTATCTCCTATACCCTTCGCTGTCTGGGGGGTTGATATATTGGGTCCACTACCGAAAGCAAAAGGTCAAGTTAGTTTTGTTATTGTTGCCATCAACTATATGACCAAATGGGTAGAAGCAAAGCCACTTAGGTTAATAACGGAACAGGAATGCTTGAAATTTTTGAAAGAATCAGTAGTATTTTATTTCGGAATTCCTAAGGTGGTAATATCGGACAATGGGCGTCAGTTTGTGGGATTGAAATTTGAAGTATTTTTTGTGAGGCGGGGATCCAAAGATGAAAGACTTCAGTGGCTCATCCTCAGTCAAACGGACAAATCGAAGTGACCAATAGAACGTTGCTGAATGGGATCAAGCGCAGATTGGACGAAGCCAATGGAAGATGGCCAGAAGAGCTGCTCAGCGTATTATGGGCCTATCGGACTACTCCGAGGACTACAACGGGGGATTCACCTTTCAAACTGGCCTATGGTACTGATGCCTTAGTCCCAGTTGAAATTGGATCTCCTAGTCTCCGAGTTAGTCAATTCAAAGAGATCTACAATGAAAAAGGACTGAAAACCAATCTCAATTTTCTTGACGAAGTCAGAGAAATAGCTCTGGTTAAACTAGCAGCCTATCAACGGAGAGTAGCCAAGCATTACAATAAGGGGGTAAAACTTTGCAGATTTGAAGTGGGAGATTTTGTTCTCAGGGAAGTCGAAGCATCTACACCTCAGAATTTGGGAAAGCTGATGTCGAACTTATCGGTTGAAGGCATTGGATGGGTTAGCAATTAAAAATACTTGGCATGCCGGTAGGCTTAGGAAGTACTTTCAGTAAATACAATGGCATTACATCAGGAGTCTGTAAATATTCTCATCATCATCAATAAAAGTTACCTTTTTCCTCAAACAAATCTTATCTTCGTTCCTGCTCAGTTCAGGGGTGTAAGGAGGTTCGGGAGGACTTACTGACCATTCGATGGTAGCCTTAATGGCAGGTGGACCTTATGGGTTTGTCAGGCCCTGCGCGGTAGGCAAACACCAACTTTAAGACGTTGTCAGGCCCTGCGTGGTAGGCAATTGTCGACCTTTATACCTTGTCAGGCCCTTCGTGGTAGACAAGTGTTCTCCTTAAGACATTTCCAGGCCCTGCGTGGTAGGTAATCGTCGACTTTTAGACTTTGTCAGGCCCTTCGCGGTAGGCAAATGTCATCCTTTAGACTTTGTCAGGCCCTTCGTGGTAGGAAAATGTCATCCTATGGGTTTGTTAGGCCCTTCGTGGTAAACAAATTCCATACGAAGCAGATCTACCTCACACTTCGGTAACGAATAAGTATTCCTTTACTTTATTACCTAGATTTTTTCTAAGTGTTGTGTTCAGAATGCCTCATTCTTTAAACTTCATTTTATCTGTTATACGATGTGCCCAGTTGTTGATTAACAGTTTAAGTTAAGTTCCCGAAGAGCTTGTACATTTTTCAAAGTCATTAATATTAAATATTGACAAGAAGTAATTACACCGAAGTTATATAGAATAAAACTCGTATTACGTTCATATATTATCGGTTACAACAACGATAAAAAAGCAAAGTTCCTTTTTACAAGACATCCTATAAATTAAAACGAAAAAACATCAGATTCAGGCTGCCCCTTCATTCTCGGAATCAAGAAGGGCTGGGTCCAATTGAGCTGCAGTCAGCTTTTCCTTGCCCCGACCTCGGTAGTCCTCATATCCTTCATAGTACACTTTCAGAATTTCTGCATTGAGTTCGTCAGACGTGCGATAGTCCGCCTGTATCCGCTTGAGCACTTCTTCAGTCAGAGGGGGGTCCCGTTCCTGAAGTGTCTTTATCTTGCCACGAAGTTTACGACACTTGGCCCTATGGGCTTTCCTATCAACCTGAGCCTTCGTCTGAACTTCGTCGAGCTGTATTGACAAGTTTTGATTGGCTTCATCAAGCCCTTCATTGGTAGTCTTTAAAGCTTCGATCTAAGCAACAAACCTGACATTCATATTAGCCAATTTTTGTTCGCTGGCCTTTATCATCTTTAACTCTTCTCTGACAGAGACCAGAACATCATGGGTTTCCCTCAAATCGTCTTTGTTTTGGGCCAATTCCCTCTGAAGACTTTCGTTGGCATGGAAAACAGATTCACGTTCCTCTCTCTCGAGCCAATGTAGCCTTCAGCATGTTGTTCTCCCTTCTCAGAGTCTCTTCGTCAGACTCAGCATTTATGTGCCTAAGACGTAAACGCCCGAAGACTGCATTTGCCTGTATATATTCGACAATATCCGGTCAATTTCAGATACTTAAACGAGTAAAGAAATATCTAATCAAGAAAACCATCATTTACCTTGGCCAAATAACTCATGCCCTCATCAAGAAAATTCCCGCTCGTATGATCATTGAATCGGTGATCGTCATTTTCTCGAACGAAAGCATCAAAGAGCTGGAAGGAAAATTGGCGTTATACCGAGGCCCAAGGTTTGCCGCTCAGTAGCCTCATCGTGGAATTTTGGTGATGATGATGGCTTTGGGGAAGAAGGCATGGGTTGGTCATGAACGGGAGAAAGATCCATATAGATATTCTCGGTGGAAGAAGATTGAGCGAGAGTAGGATCTCGAACTGGTAAAAATCCAGGAGTTGAACTTGGATGACTGTCGGATGGTTGTTTCCTCTTTCGAGATGGTCTTTGCAGTTAGCTTGATTTGTTCTCCTTCATTTATAGTTCGAGTCTCTACAGGGGCTGTTGGAGGATGAACACCCGAAGAAGACACCCTAAGCTCATCGGGGTTAAGGGGGTAATTTTGGTTCTCAACTTTTTGATCCGAAGGAGTTTCCTTCGATCATTTACAGGTAGATCTAACAAACTTGTTCGAGCCAATGTTGATTTGGTGATTGGGGGTGTTGGGTCAATTGGTGGTGGTATTGGGTCCACAGTTGACGGTGTTGGGTCGACGATTGGTGGTGTTGGATTGGTGATTGGCGGTGTTGGGTCGACAACCGGTGGTGGTGTTAGGTCAACAGTTGGCGGCGTTAGATCAATAGTTGGGGGTATAGGGTTGTCAGTTGGTTCAGATTCAGAAAGAGCTTCGGAGTCTGATGGGATGAAAATTAGTCGAGGCCTTCGGGTGGCTCTTTTCTTTCGACGATGTTGGAGGACTCTTTCCGAGAGAAGGGGTTCATCATCTTCGAGTGCATGGGTTTGAGGTTCAGCAGTTGGTGTTTTAGTAGGTGGATTGAATTTGGAAGAGGCCTCCGGTTGTGAAGGTTCAGCATCGACATCTGCAGATTTTCCAGCTACGTTACCTTCGGATGGGATTTCCTGTTGAGAGGAATCGGCGGTGGCTTCTACCAATTTTCCAGTTAGCAAATCCTCCAAGTCTTTCACCTCCGAAGACGACGGTTTAATCAAAGTTACTGCAGAAGATTAACAGTCCTACATCAGAATCCATATCACATAAAATTTCCAAATATTCATAAAATAAACCTATACTTGCGTTTGTGGTCGTATAACCATGCTTGTTTGGAAAGCAGCCTATAGTTCCATTCCTCCCTCGGGAAATTATCAAAAAGATCCATCATCTCGACCTCATGTTCTTCAGATATGTCCCCGAAGTCAGTAGAAGTCTTCTCATCGGTGGTCCAGTCCGGCAAAGAGGTGATTTCGGGTCCTTTAACAAAAAATCACTTCTCGTGCCATCCTCTGTTGCTCGAAGGAGTATTCACCAATGACCGCCTCTCGAACTTCTCTCCTGTCTTCGTTGAATGTTTACTTATGGTCTTAAATCCTTTCTCTCTGGACTGGCCGACCTTGTACACAGTAAAGAAGAAGTCAAGGGTGGGCTCGACACCCAGTTTGTGGCATAAGGCTATGAATGCTAGAATGTGAATGTAAGAGTTCGGCATCAATTGGGCGAACCCAACACCCATAAACCCTAAGAGAGTTACTATAAAAGCATGAAGAGGGAATCGAACCCCTTTCTCCAAGATAGTCATCGTAACAGCCATCCACCCTTCAGGACGTTGATACATCCGTTCTTCAGACCTCGGAACTCTTACCAAATGGGTATCCGGAATGTGGCAGCGAGTTTAAAGCTTCTTCAAATCAAGCTCTGTAACTTTTGAAAGAGTATTGGCATGGAAATACTGTTCCTTACTCCTATAGAATGCAGAAAGATTGGGAGGAGGCTTCGTAATCGTTTTCTTCTTAGTGGTTGCAGCGGCTGGATCAGAGCTTGAAGCGTCTTTGTTGGGGTTTAGACTTGGAGGAACGGCGGTGATCGGTGTCACTAAAAGAGGACGTCCTTGCTCAGAATCTTGCGAGGCCATTATTAACGATTTACAGACAAGGGAACGAGAGCTCGGGAGATAGTAAGAAAGCTCAAAAGTTTGAAATTCAAATTGGCAGGTAAAACTGTCAAATTTGGTAAAGTTTACCTTTTATATTGAAAATTACACAGTAATCGAGGGCGGCACATTTAACTCACAGCAATGATGGTGAATTGGAAGAGATAACGTCCGATTTTGGATCTAAATATCTTAACTGGAGTGGACCTATGTCTATTGGGCCTCCAATTTCTGTCTCTGATATCAATTTGGATTGACTCAGTTGGGCCTTGGCGAGTTTCATTTTGGACTCCTTATGGATCATCATAATTCATTATATCCTGGACCTATATTATTTGCAGTCTTCCAATAAACCCCCCGTTTAATAAAAGACTGGGGGGCAATGTTAGGCCATAATACTTTCCCTTAATGGGCCAGACTTAATGGGCTCCTCCCTTGGGTTATGTTACTTTTGTCCTGTTGGACCGAATGATTTGGGCCTAGATATTTAACTATTCCATTGGGTCCTTTCGGTTAAAACCGGTCACATGGGATATTTCCATCGTTTGGGCCTAGTCATCATATTATTTCTATTAAAACCTTATGAGACCGGGTCGGTTCATTAGACTAACCCATTAGATATTTTAATATCTATTACTTTGACTTGTAATGATGAAAAAGCATGATAGTTGACTACTGTAACTGCCATGTATTAATGTGGATGGGATCATAGCCGGCCGGCCGTAGAAAATAGTGACCAAAAGTAGTGGATATACTGCATGAAGTCGGCAGAACCCATCAGATCAGGGGGTTGTGTCAGATAGTAGTGGGTGGCACGATAATCCGGGAAAAGAGAGTATAACCTAGCAAGGAAGTCTTCACAAAGAGGTACGTTAACATTCACGTTCACATACACAGACAACTGAGAATTATTATTTCTCTCAATACACTAGACAATTATTATCCTCCACTGTTAACCTTGTGATCGCCGATATTGACTCTCACGCCGGAGCTATCCCCCGACGGTCAAGCCGTCAAGCTTTTGGTGTTAACTTGTTAAACTGTGCAGGATATCAGACGCGTCTTGGTGATTGGGGCGTAGGGAAAGATCTTGGGGTTAACATTAAGTAAGAGATTAGGTGTCAAAATATAAGTGGGGGGACACAAGGGGACATCAAAATTGGGAACAGAGGATCTGTTCTCGTATTTTTTTAATATATGCTCTTTCAAAAGCTCACTGTGTATTGTGTGGCTAATTTTTGTAAAGGCTATATTTGTTTGTAAAAATTATAATTTCGGAATTATATTTTTATAAATTATAATTTTAAGATTAAATAGTTTTAATCGATATTTATTTTTATGAGATTATTTATGGGATAACTTAAAATAATCTCATATTATGTTTGTTTTGTCCATGACTATTTAAAAGATTAAATAAAAATTTACCCTTTGGACTATCATACCCTTACTACTTATAACAAATACTATATCATATTTTCATTAGTTTAAGTATAGATAGATAAGATACATCAGTCTTTTTAAATAAAATTAAAGATTATTTTTATCCACAAATTTTTAATCTCAAATAATAAGAATTATAATATCTAATTGGACATGAGATTAAATATAATTACATTTTTTTTAATTGAGAAACCGTAGTGAACTAATGACAAGGTTGAACGAGGATTTCAAAATCTGCCTGACTGACTATGGTTATACTATGAGTCTGTGACAAGACTTAAAACGTATTTAGTTATGTGACCCCATTAATCATTTATGCTTACACTAGTATTTATTTATCTATAAATACCTCTTAATATCTTTACATCTGATTAGGTAAAAGATTAGGAAGTGGTTAGTATGAAGTTTATTTTTGGGTATGTTGATCAATTGGCCAATAGAGTACTGACACGCAGACGAAACTCTATGTTGCTAACATTTTATTGGCCAATTGACCAACTTACTAAAAAATAAACTTCATGCTAACCGAATCCGATTAGGAAGTTAATATTATTTGATAAAAATTTATTTCTTTTTTATAGTCTCTTAATCGATAAAGGGAATATATAAATTTAAATCAATAAGAGTTGTTTTTATCGAAAAATTTAAATTTATGAAATGTACTCCATCTATTTCAACTTTTAAGATTATTATTGATTTTTGAAAAGTCATATTTTTAAATTTAAAAGTCATTCAGATGTTTATAATTTTTAGTTACCAAATAGCTTTTAAAGTTCAGATGTTATTTCACTCAAAAGATCTAATTTATTAAGATATATTAATCATTCAGTTCTTAATTACTCAGTTTTATCAAACAACACCTACAACAAATGCATTTGATATCCAAGAACAAAAAAGAAAAAACTTAAGAATTATATATATAGAGAATTGATATTTTCATAAGTACATTTGATAGTTTCACAATATCTTCTCTCACGTGAGATGGACCCCACTTACTATTCATGTGAGGAGAAACTTGTAGAATTATCAAATTTACTTGTGAAAATATCAATATATATATAGGAGAATGATCCATAACATCTATTTGCTATGAATCAAAAAGTGGCATATATCATCTATACATTCCATTAGAAAAATGAATGGTTGCGATTGAAAAAGACGTCACGCCGTCCCCTAATACTTCTAGCAAGATGTGGTTATGACGAATTTTGGACGAATTTGCCCCCACTAGGCCAAATCCAATGAGGTCAAACGCAAAAGAATAACCACATCTGCCAGAAGTACTAGCGGACGAATTCTCACTTCTTCTGTTAAACAATTAGGGCAAAACTACAGCCCTAAGCTTTCAATCGCAACGACGATTTTTGTTCTTCATCAACGATTCCGCAGTTCCTCTAGAAAACCCTTCAATTGGCAACAAAAGAGCAAAATTCGTACTTAAGAGTGGAAGATTTGTGTTATACATCAAATTAAACAACATTTAATCGGTGAGCTTTACGAATTATAAGGTTTATTTTGGAGAAATTTTATTTGTAGCATCAAGTAGGTTTTTAGGGATGATGGATTCTTCTTTAAGAATATGAGTCTTTTTACCTTGATTTCCCGGTATTTTCTTTTGATGCTTTTTAGGAAATTGATATTGTGATGGATATAGGGCATCTGATATTTTCTTTTGCCAAGCATTTTTTCTTCCTCAGCTTTCCTTCCATTTTCTCTATTGATTTCGGCAAGGCTACACCCCTACATTTATTACTTGAAATTAAACACACATAGACAGAAGAATTGTAAGAATCATCAGGTATGTTTTTATTTACTAGAGCACACTATACTTGATACGTACATTCAAAAAGAGTATATATGATAATGCATTCAGAGATGTGTTATAATACATGTGTTAGTTAGCTATTTTGAATAACTGTTAATTAATGAAACGTTTACTTCCAGATTAATTGGACTTAAAAGCTTATTTCAGTGACATAAAAATACAAATTATTTTATTGTTCCTAGATTATTCTTGAGATTTGCTAACATAATGAATGGATGTGACGCTTTTCACCCCTCCTCCTATTTCACTTAAAACATTCAATATCTTACTTGGCCCAACTCCAGCATTGTTTAAAGTTTCAATTAAAGTTCGAGCAACATGAGTTATATTTTTTCTTGTTTAAATAAAAATTTTCCTGCTCGGAGTCACCAAATCATGAATGTAATTAGTCAACTCAATTTTAGAAACTTTTCACGTATCTTCTTTCTTTAAATGAATGTCAGACATTGTAAGACCCCAACTTTTTGAATAAAGATTAAATTTTTCGAAATATATATTTGAATATTATGGTGTGGATTTGATATAATGTTATAATTATGGGTAATATTTACAAATTTTGCAAAGTACGCAAGTTGTTATATAATATTCGATTGGTCGGAGAATATTCGTTTTAACAGGGAATATTCGTACAACGGCACAATCATTGGTGGACCCCCACAACGAAATTATTATCGGATTGAGAAAACGACAAAAATACTTTATGAAAATAACGGCGGAAGTTTTATTCGTTGTTGAAACACCCGGTGTTAAAAGTACAGTAATATGCGTGGTTGCATAGTAGCACACGGTATTGATTATTGATGCTTACATGAGAAGTCACTCAGTTATACTCAATTATTGCTACAGTAATTGCTGCATCATAT
Source organism: Panax quinquefolius (assembly GCA_020205615.1). Lineage (NCBI taxonomy): Eukaryota > Viridiplantae > Streptophyta > Magnoliopsida > Apiales > Araliaceae > Panax > Panax quinquefolius. The sequence continues at coordinate 37,262,980 of CM035172.1, read as the reverse complement.
CTCTCATATTATTGATTCAATTATTGTCACAGTATCATTTGCATAATATTTTATATTATTAAATCAATAATTGAGACGACAAAGTTATTAATATTATTATTTGCAATATTGGCAATGTCTAGAAGTTCTGTCAAGGAGAGGTTTGGTCACCTAATTGCACGCCAATAAGGAGAAATCCTTATCGGAAAGCCCCCTCTTTCCTGGGAACGACCTGGTTGTTAAATATTGTGAGTTATAATATTAATAATGAATAAGTTGTGTTGATTAAAAATGAATTTTGATAGTTCCATTGTGTTGGGATTATTAGTGTTAGTGGAAATCGACATCTATTCCGATGATAATTAATGTCTAGGGGTTATATTGATAAATCGGGTAATTTATCGGATAAATGAGCAATTAATTGCTACTAATTCACATACTTATATAACTATTTGTTCACATGTGTGTACTATTGAATCACATTATTTACTATCAGGGGAGTTGGTGCAAGATTGATAATACTTGCATGACTAAGTTAAAAATGGAGGTATAGATAGAGGTACTATACAGTAATTTATATTTTTCACAAGATTATACTATTGATTCACATGATTGAACTATTGATTCACATTATTTACTATTAGGGGAGGTGGTGCAAGTTTGATAATACTTGCAGGACTAAATTAAAAATGAACGAAAAGTTGGAGGTATTGATTTGTAATTTTCGAGCCCAAAACGTCAATTATCAAAACTATATTTTCCTATAAATAGAAGCTCATTTTTCCTTCATTTCTCACCAATTCACAAAAGATTTAGAGCGATTATTATAGAGAGAAATTATAGAGAGAAAGAAGAAGAGAAGTCCATTTACCTCACTATTTCAAAGATCCGCTTTTTCCAAGGTAGTGAGTATTATTTCTTTCTTATCCATGAAGAGAACTCTGTTATTCTATTCTTTTATTATTCTATTGAATAACTCAGATACGCTGGCTACCCTATACTTGGTGAAATTCTTTCATTATTCCATTCTTTATCATTTTGGAACATCATTCATGCGTTGCGAACATCCTGTTCATTATTTATCATTTTGTTGGAACATCCATCACATGCTGCGCTACTTGGGACTATTATTCTTTTTATTATTATTGGAATATCACATACATGCGTTTACATGGGACCGATTTCGCCTTTTTATTATTCTCGTTGAATATCACATGCATGCGCTTTTACGCCGCACTGATTCCGTTATTTATTATTTCATTGGAATAACTCCGCGTGCGATCTATCGCATGCCTCGGTGATTTCTTTTGTTATTCCATTCCTTGTTATACTCAAATTGGTTAAAGTTTTGACTTCTATACTCCATGAAATTAGTGGAATATCCTTGATATTTGTGCTTCATCCAATATCTTTTCATTGAAATATTCTTCGAGCATTCTTGAAGTTTACTCCCACAAAGCGAAGATCATGTTGACAATTTGGACATTATTAGTTCTGTATAAATTAATTCTTGAACTTGTTTTATTGAATTCTTATATCATTGTCATCATCCTCATGTTTATATTTTTTAAAAGTCATCCGTGGCCTCAGAAGTGCATAGATGGACTTGGTATGATTATGACCGTGGATTATTCTTGTAATCCTCGACCGTAATGTTACAAATGATGTGGTAAAAGTCTTCATTGGGTCTGTAGTGCATTGATGGACAGTTGTTGGCATGATCATGACCATTAATGAATACACAAATATTCATGGCCCGTAGTGCATAGATAATTGTGGTCGTGATACTAAAGAATATCCTTGGCCGTAGTGCAGGGGTGATTCGATGATGTGGATTATTTATTAAGCTGAGTCCCAGCGATAAAAGTGATGAAAATCTTTTAAATCATAAAAGATAGTACATTTTATTCTCTACTTGACTCTTTTAATGGATTGCTTGTTCTGCTGCAGTTAAACTTGATGTTTGTTATATTGTATCAGTTTAACACTATTTAAGGCTAACGATAATATATTCTGCATTATCTTAGTCATAATATTTTCTACTGGGCTAGTTGAGCTCACCCTTTTACTTTCATTGTTCTCTTCAGGAAATGAGAATGTAGCAGTGACTAGTCGGGGAACGGAGTGACGAACCAAATGATAGCATTAGTAGTCCTCACTATTCCGTGAAATAGTGGGAAAATAAATGTAATAGTATTGAATTTGAGTTTGTATATTGTCTAGACAACAATATTTGTATTAAAACTCACAGCTTATATTTTGTCGTACTTTGCACGACAGTTGTATAATTAAGTTGTATTTGTATTCTGTACCATGTATTTGGCGACTCAGAATAGGTGATGTATACTTGTTTTGGGGGCTTCACAGACATTCTAGCTTTGCACATCGTGTGACCTATTGAATGCATTTTTCTTTTGACCTTACTACCCTCAATCCAATTTTTATTTCAAATCCAGTACTACGTTCATAAGTTCTATAAAAAAAATTCTGCCTCTTGGATAGTAGAAAAAATCTTACCCTCGTATGGACTTTTTGAATTGTTAATATGCGATTGGTTCATGTTATAAACACCAATATTATACATGTCAATATTATCATGAGAAGAATTTGAAGAACTATAATTAAACATATCTTCAGCTATAATTCAAAACTTTTAATTACCACGAAGGTGCGAAGACTTGCTTGATTAATTGTGTAGTTTTCTTCTTTGATGTCAATTGAAGGCGGCTATAATATTTTAATTACCTTGGTAAAAAATTTATTAAGTATGCAACACAATCTATCTCCTAATATAGTAGGTTTGTATAATATAATTGTGTTGTGTAGTTAAATTAATTTTCTTATGTTTACTTAGAATATGATGTATTTGACTTAGAATAGGAACTAGAATTATGTGCATTATGTATTTGATTTGGAATGTTTGATTTGGAATTAAGATGTATTTGATTTGAAATTATGTACAAGATATATTTGTGTTACTGATTTGAAATAAGATGTGTTGTATTTGATTTGGAATTGGATTTATTTGATTTTGAAATGTTTGATTTTCTATTTGCATGTTACTAAAAATAATTAAAGGTGTGTATTATGGAATTTGATGTTTCTTGTTGTTGTGATATAGATTTGGAATTGGATTTGGAAGGATATGAATGGATGTGATGTTTCTTGTTGTTGTGTTTTGGATATCGAGAATAGGATGGATAGTTTTATGTTGATTATTTTTTGTTTGATAACGTTTTGGCCAAGTAAATTAGAACTCTAGTAAACCTATTTTTCAACATGGTAAGAATGCCTTAGCTTGAAACTCGTTTGACATGTTTAACATCTAAATTACAATGTCATTAATTATATTACTTCTTTCATTTAATTAATTTAACCTAGCTAGCTCATTAATTACAAGATTAATTAAGACACTCTTATTACTAGGTACTACTAAATTCCTTAGAATTTAAGACCAAAATATAGCATACAATTACAAGAAATTAAAGAAGACACAAAAATAGAAGACACAATATATTCAGATTTATCAGTTTGGTTAGTCAGGTGTATTTGTTAGATGTCTAACCCGCTCTATAATAATTCACACACCAAACAAAGTTTATATAGTAACTATATCTTGGGTTCAAACACATGAGGCTCAATGCATTAGTAAAAGAGTAAAATACAGTGACATCCCCTCTAGATAATCATAATAACACTCACTTCCGTCTAGTTTCTTAAGTAACAGTTAGTACCCCTGCAAGTTTTTAGGGTTGACTAAATAGATAAAGTTACATATTTACCCTTGTATTTTATCAAATTTTAATTACTAAATAATATATATATATATATATATATATATTTGTTTAATTATCCTTTTTTTAATACAATACATTTTAATTATAGTTTTATTTGTAATTAAAACTATCTCACTTAAATTGTTGGTAACATATTATGCTGAAAGCGAGAACCCCGGGCACGATACTACTGTTGTAGTGGTTATTATTAACGCCTAAGTTTCGTCTCACAAGGCGTCAATCACGTAATCCATGCTGAAAAACCGCATAATAAACAGATCGATGGAAGTTTGACGGTAGTTGTGGCGACCCCAAAATAGGTCCATTCCATCCAACCCATTCTCGAGTCACAAATACATGGTAGTGAGAAAAAACTACAACTTTATTACAACAATTGACGTGCAAAAATACAACAACATAAATGTCGTGAAGTTTTGATACAAATATATACCAAGCTGTGACTCATGTCCCAACCTTGGATAAGACGTCACGGTGACACCTTATATAAAGGTACAAATCAAAAGCTGTTTTAGAAATTAGAATCTTTGAAAAGTGCTCAAGGAAACCTTCGCATACATGGGAGGCCATGCGTTTACAGGTTATGATAGATATCATATGCCCACGTGAATTATCCTTGGTTGTCCCAATAGACCCCAAAGAAAAACGAGAAGATTACTATCATCTTCTTTCCAATGGTGAGTCATCTCTTCGACATATAATTATCTCCACTGTCTCTAATTGAGAGTTATACTCCAACCAAACTCCAAGATTATAGAGGTAGTGTAACGAGATATACTCAAAGAAGTGGATGTGCACAACTCGCTCTTATGATAATCTGAGTTTGTATGTCATTAGACATCTTGTATGATGATAGTGGCAAAACACCCTTCCAAAGTTGAGTTCACCTCACCCTATTTGGTTCACCAAAATTAAATATCAAATGACGATATAATAATGACACACTTATCTAAAGTCTCAATAAAATTATTTTCATACTATTTAGGAGAACCTCAATGACTATAGACCACCGCTCTATTCCCCGTTATCCCCCACCGACCCGCCTACACTTTTATTACCTGAAAAGAATTGTGAAGCAAAAGGGTGAGCACAACTAGCTCAGTAAAGAATATTATGGCTAAAGATAATTAAATTATCAATAGCCTTCATCAGTAATAAATAAGAGATTTAGAACATATGGTAGATGATAAAACTTTTCAACCATAGTTGTAGCAGAACAAGCAATCCATTAGAAGAGTCAAATAGACCATAAAAACTATTATCTTCTCCATGTTAAAAATCCACCAACAATGTTTTATCCCTGTAACATCAATCAACAGTTCCTTTCCATAATCATATGAATAACTCATAATCATAATTGTGATTCTAAATTCTCTTCGCACCTGTGATTTAATATAATTTTCATCACATTGTCTTTACTCGAAACATCAAAGATCATGGTTATACCAAATCACGCCCTGCTCATAATCATAATCATACTAATAAATTCATCTTTGCACTACGGGCCAAAGATATTCATCAACAAGTCATCTTTGCACTACAGGCCAAAGATATTCAACAACAGTCATCTTGCACTCTACGGGCCAAAGATATTCAACAGTCATCTTTTGCACTACGGCCAAAGATATTCAACAATAATTCATCTTGCACTACAGGCCAAAGATATTCAACAATAATTCATCTTTGCACTACGGGCCAAAGATATTCATATCTCAAAGAAATATATAATCATTTCAAAATCTATATAAACCATAATTATAACCATGTTGATCAATTCACCTTTGCACTTAAGCTAAAAATATTCAATTGTAAATTCAATGGTCATGATCATACCATTCAACAATTCAACTTTGCACTACTGGCCAAAGAGAACCCATAGTCATGATCATACCAATAATCTACCCATCTTTACACTCAAGTTAAAGAGAAATTTCTTCACCAGGATTATAAAAATGTTATATATGATAGTAAAATCAATATCATCAAATCATCTAGATTTAATTTCAAGAGTAATATTCATAAATCAACTATAATTTGGTTAGAAAAAGAAACCAATTTTGTCATGAATAGTAACTCGTGAATAGTAACTCATGAATAGTAACTCATGAATAGTAACTCGTGAATAGTAACTCGTGAATAGTACTCCATATTAAATACATAATACCGTAGTATATGATGTAAATAATGTCATATACGTAAATAGTTCCATATATGAATAATAAGGTCAGATACGTGAATAAAGGTCGTATACGTGAATAATAAACCCGACTCAAAAAGGTAGAAATTCCATAATAAAATCCATACCAATATTTCAGTATAATGATATTGAAAGAATAACATCATTAGAACGAAAATAACATCCCTTATTATCCCTTACTATCCCTTACCTCAAAAAAAGCAAAGATCTTTCGATCGGATATCGGATATGACGTCAAGGAAACTTGCACTGATGAATAGCAACTCACCAAGTATCTAAATACTCACAAAATACACTCGATAATCTAGAGAGAAAAAGAGAGAAAGCTTATGTTTCTGGTGTTATTTTCAATTCTAACTTAGCCCTCTATTTATAGAAAAATGTTAAGACGCTCAAGGCATTTTGACTGCCACCGATGGCTTTACCTGCTACTATTGCCACCCACCACATTTGAAATAAAATTCAGCACATTTCTTCACCAATCACAAGTGGGGCCCACTCAATTCTAGAATTTTCTACCAAAATCATTTATAAACCTAATTTCCGAATCAGTCACCTCTTAAAATTCATAACAAATTATACGTTCATTTTTTACGGTTCAAAATTTGTGGATATATACTCAACTTTTATATGTCTATCATATCCCAAAATCACAACGATCCAACGGTCGGATTAAAAATTATAACTCACGCAATAGAGCTTTAAGAACACCGATTTGATCTTTTAATACCTCCAATCCGACAAAATACTGATAAAACACCTCAACATTAATTCCTTCATTTATAACCACATAAATAAATCCATCATTTATATCCACATCAAATAAATATTTCATTATCATATAAATCAATAATTAATTATTCACAAATAATATTACGTAATCACAATAATGACAAACGATAGTTCACAGAAAGAGGGCTTTCCGATAAGGATTTCTCCTTACTGGCGCGCAATTAGGTGACCAAACCTCTCCTTGACAAAACTTTCTAGACATTGCCAATAATGTTATCTAATAATATTATTCAAATAATATGAACTATTGATCTGATAATGGAGATACTGTACAGTGACAATTATTGAAACAACAATAATATAAAATATCAACGCAGTAATTATTGAATCAATAAAATAAAATATTGAAGCAAGAATTCTTGTAACAATTATTGAGTAGTAGTGTCTTCACGTAAGAATCAATAATTTCAAAAATACTAGGCAATGGTGTCTTGCTACTTGTGTAATAACGCAGATTATTATATTTTAACCACCGGGTATTCCAATAAATTGTTAATTCAGTAACCATTTCTGTTATTTATAAAAACTCAAATTTGTCATTTTATTCATCCGAGCGCTTATCCGTTATGGGGCCCACAAATGGTCATGCCACATACATTTAATATTCTCCATGGAAAAGAATATTCCACGACCAAACGAAATATTCTCACAACAATTGAATATTTTATAACCACTCATCATATTTTGAAAAAAAAAATCATATCTCACCCTTAACTTTAAACTTTTAACAATTTAATCATTTACTGAATTGTAATTATAAAAGTAATTATAAAAAAAATTGAATACTTTTATTTCATAAAATTTGGGGTCTTACAGCCGTGCCGCCGGGGGATAGCTCCGGTGTGAGAATAAGTACAGGTCGTTCACGAGGTTTAACAATGGAGGCTTAAGTGTTTAGTGCTTAAAGTAGGTATTACCTCTTAATTGTAACCTTGGCCTGGTATTTATAGTACTCTCACTGCCTTAGCCTTCTTCTCCAAGTTGGAATAGGATTCCTAAATATGGTAGTTACCCATATTTGGGTCCAACATAATCTCCTTAAAAGGTGCAAGTGGAATCCCTTTCCAATACTACCTTTGGAGTTGCCTTATTGACATATGATTAGGGTTAGGGCCCTTAACCACGTACGCCCCTCATCACTCCTAACTTTGTATGTGGGTCGCTTCTATCGCATAAGCCTCAACCCTCGGTCGATTTGGCCAAAGATCGGTCCGGACCCTACCAAAGGACGCGAGGACCTGACCTCGACCTCTCCAGACTCCACCAGATCCCGGCATAATGGGCTCGGGACATATAGGCCTATCTCTCTTGGTTCCTACCCAGGTCGGTAGTCATCATGAGGGTCGATAAGACACAACCGAACATTGCCCCCCAGTCTCTTGCTATAAGATATTTATGACATGAGACTTGAAAGGACATGAATTTGGATAGTCACGCCATAATGATGAGCTGTCTTGGGAACCCAAGCGGTTTCTTCTCAGTTAACGAGCTGGTACACATTTCCCTAGGGCTGGACCTCATTCGACATAAATAGCCGCCTTTGAAAACTGTGTCCGACCTGCTACATAAACCCCCCTTAGTCCCTCACTCTCACTTTTTTGAGCCTTCAACATTTTAAATCTCTCTGAAACTTTTTCGGCAAGGGCGATTTCCGGCGAGATACCTATTTCTCCAAATTCCTTCATTTCCTGCCGTTTTCTTTCTAAAAACTCACCTCTGTGCCTCATTCCCTTTCGAATTACACCAAATGGCTGATTCTAGCACTCCTCCCGTGGTGGCAACTTTAACCGAGACTGCTACCCTCACCTCCTGCGACCTGGTCCAGGTCGAGTTACCAACGGCTCCGGCCGACATCCCTATTGAGAGTGTCGATACTCGAATTCGCCGTCTCTATGCCTCCAAGACCGATTATGCCGTTATCAACATCGAGTCATCCATCATCCAATCCCAGTTGTCTGACATTCGAACCGTATTCAATATCCCTCAAGAGTACAAGCTTCGGGTGGCTGAGCCGAATGAGAGGAAGTTCTGGCGTCCCGAAGGGGATTGGATGGCCGTCCATCTCTATGCCTTGAAGTATGGGGTTCAGTTCCCCCTCCACGAATTTATTTCCTCCTTCCTCTGTCTGGTTGGGATCGGGTTCTCGCAGCTGGCTCCGAACTCTTATATCCAGCTGATCAGCTTCATTGCCCTGTGTCAAGAAGCTGGCATCACTCCGGTTTTGGACTTCTTCTTTGTCCTATTTTCTATCGGTCAATCGAAGGAACCCGGCCTACGCCATCTGAACCGCGTGCCTGGCCAAGCCACCTTCGTGAAGACCCCTTCCAGCAACAAAGGGTGGCATTCCCAATGGTTCTTCATGAAGGGAACCGACCTCACCCTCTTACCAGATTGGGCCTGTCCCGAGGATTCCCCATTGAAGGTAACTAAGTTTCCGAAGGGTCATTCTGTTGCCTTCAAGAAGTTCTACTCATTGCTGAAGCAAACCAGTTGGGGTTTAGGGATGGTGTCCAACGAGTTCTGGCTCTATGAACATGGCTGTAAGTAACAATCCCGATCTCTTTTACTTACACTCCCGACCTCCTACTTCGTTTTTATTAACCTCTTTATCTTCTATGGTAGTGACTATCTTCAAGCCCGATGAGGCCGATGTAGCTTTGACCCCTCTGCCAATCGTTGCTGAACCCATCCATCCACCTGCTGCGAATGATTCTCCCGAGGATGAGGCTATTCTTATTACCGAACTGTCTTTCGGTTCATCAACAGGGCCTCTTCCCGTATCTTCCAAAGCTGACACTTCCTCAAAAAATGTGTTGAAGATGAAAGGGGCTGACAAGATGGCCTTGCTAAAAAAATCAAAGAAGCCTTCTTCTGCCCGAGCCCCTTCCAAGGCCATTTCTGTGATCCAGCTAAAACCAGCTCCAAAACCAGCTTCCCCGCCTTCTACCATAGTAACGGTGGTCGAGGATTCGGAGGAGACATAGGATCGGCCCCTCGAACCTCCATTGAAGAAACCTCTTCTAATCGAAGGCCCTACTCCAGTTGATGTGGTGGATGGCCCGATCCCTGGATCGACCTCTACCTCCAAAGCTAATGCTTCTCAAGGATCGCCGACTACCTGTTGGCCGAAGAGTCCTTAGGACAAATTCCCTTTCCATCTGCTTGACCACTTCAAGCTCTCTAGCGACGACGAGCGGTTCAAGAGCTATTCATCCGAGGAGTTTCTGGTTACTTATATCAGAGCTCAGACTCAGGTATTCTCAATCAGTTTTAGAGTTTCTATCCTTTACTGCTAGGTTGTGTTTTGTCTGACCGATGTGTTTTTTGTATTTAGGCCAATGCCATCCTTGCTCGGGCTATCCCTTCTTTGGCCCGATCTACAAAAAAGAAGATGTAGCTGAGACATGATGTGTCGCTTCTCGAGGCCGAGTTGCGAGGTCGGGATTCTGAATTGAAGAGAGAGAAAGATCTACATGTCGACACTCGTAACAAGGTAACCAAAGCTGATCGTTGGATCGTCAAACTCGAAAAACAACACGCTCTACTACAATAGGAGTTTGTCAGTCTCGATGGTCATGCCAAGAAGGTTGTGCAGGACAAAGAGCTTCTGGGTGAGGAGAATAAGGTCTTGGTGGGAAATCTTCACACCATCGAGGACCAATTTGGCACGATGCAGGACCAGCTGAGGACGCTGATCCGGTCGAACAATGCTTTGTTAGAGGAGCAGGTCGTCATCAAGTAGGCAGCTATCAAAGAATATGAAGATTCGCCTGCCTTGACTGATAAGATCATGGCCCAGTTTACCGAGGGTGTCGAAGCTTATCGGAAGAAGGCCCAAGCAAAGCTTGTTGATGCCGGACTGGACGCCTCGATCCTTGACTCCTCCGATGAGGAATTCGAGTAGAAGGCGATGATGGTCCACCTTAGTATCTCTATTTTTCATACTTGTAATTTTTCTTTTCTTAGTTTTGTCATTATTTTTCGATCTGTTAGTCGATGGTATATGTATTCAAGCCCATCTCGATCGATAATTGTAAAACATGTTTGATATGAATAGTAAAAAATTATTCTAAGTTGTTATCTCGATTAGTTTTGTTTGACTTTCATCGAACAGTTAGGTCATTTCTGACTGTCTGGTCAATTTATGTCTGAATCTTACAGGATCGGATTTATAACTTTATCGATCAGTTATACTTGGGGCGTTTACCAATCAGTTAAGTTCTTTCAGACTGTCTGATCGTTTTATGCTCGAAGCTTATCTGATCGGATGTGTAACTTTGTCAATCAGTTATACTTGTGACCTTTTCTGATCAGTTAGGTCCCTCCGGACTGTCTGATCAGTTTATTCCTGAAGCGTGTCTGATTGGTAAAGCAGTGCAAATTCAAATGAAGTACAAGTATTTCTCGAAGAGAAGTTTTTATTCCATTGATAAATTGCATAAATTACATAAATGAAGGGATAATAGACATGCATTTACTGGTAATATTTTCTAAGTCTTCCAACATGTCATGTATTCTTTACCTCAGACCCATCCATTGTTCGAAGCCGGTAAGTTCCTGGCTTCGGCACCTCCACTACCTCGTAAGGCCCCTCCTAGTTAGGCATCAGCTTGCCTGTGTTCTGGGGGGTTGATGCTTCCGACTCACGAAGTACCAAATCTCCTACCTCAAACCTCCTCAACTTCACCTTCTGATTGTAGTGGCGGGCTGTTCTCTGCTGATAAATAGCCAACCTCAACGTGGTAGAGTCCCGAGCTTCATCCAGCAGATCCAAATTTGTTTTCAGGCCTTCGTCATTATATAGTTCTTTGTATTAACTGACCCGAAGAGTGGGGGGGGCCGATCTCGACTGGTATAAGTGCATCGGTCCCGTATGCCAGTCGAAATGGAGAATCTCCCGTTGTTGTTCTCGGAATAGTCCGATATGCCCATAGAACGCTGAGTAGTTCTTCGGGCCACCGACCCTTTAACTCATCCAACCTCCTTTTTATTCCGTTGAGTAGGGTTTGGTTGGTTATTTCTACTTGACCATTCGATTGAGGGTGAGCAACGGAAGTCTTACGGTGTTGAATTCCTAACTCTTTCAGAAAACTCTCGAACTTTGACCCCACAAACTGTCTGCCATTATCAGAGACCACTGCCCTAGGAATGCCGAAACGGTAGACGACTCCTTCTTTTAAAAACTTCAAGCATTCTTGTTCGGTGATCTTCTGTAGTGGTTTGGCTTCAACCCATTTCGTCATATAGTCAATAGCCACGATTAGAAAGCTGACTTTCCCTTTTGCCTTCGACAGAGGCCCTAAGATGTCGATTCCCCATACAGCAAAGAGAATCGGGGATAAGACCGAGTAAAGCTCTTCGGGGGGTTGATGTGGGATGTTGGTATTCAGCTGACACTTGGGACACCTTCTGACGAATTCCTTGGCCTCTGTGTAGATAGTCGGCCAGTAATACCCCTACCTCAAAATCTTGTGTGCCAGTGACTTGGCCCCCATGTGATCTCCACAAATCCCTTCGTGTACTTCTCGAAGTGTATAGTTTGCTTCTGACGGTGTTAAGAACTTGAGCAATGGGGAACTGAAAGCCCTTCGATACAGATCTCCATCGATAAGTATAAAGTTTGAACTTCGGTGCTTGATTTTCCTTGCTAACATGCGATCCGAAGGCAATACCCCATCGGCCAAGTAGAAGATATAAGGCGTAAGCCAACAGTCCAGTCGATCGACACATAGTACCTCCTCTTTCGGAACACTTGGCTGCTCCAATACTTCTAGATATACCGAGTCGTCGAAGGAGCTTGCTTCTGTCGTTGCCAGTCAAGCCAAGGCATCTGCCACTGTGTTGTCGGATCGGTCCACTCCTTGACAGCTAACCGTACTGAAGTATGCCAATTTATTCTTCGTTTCGGCTAGATACCTCATCATTCTTGCCCCCCGAGCTTCATACTCCCCCGATATCTGTTTGATGACCAACTGTGAATCACTATAGATGACCAAGTTTTGTACCTCTAGGCTTCGGGCTATCTTCAAATTTACGAGAATGGCCTCAGATTTCGCTTTCGTTGTTGGTCGCTTTGAACTGGAACCGAATCGCTTGTTGGACTTTAAACCCTTCGGGACTCGTCAGTATGACCCCGGCACCACTAACGTCTGAGGCTGATGAGCCATCAACATATAGTGTCCATGAAGTCCTCACGTGTTGTGTTTCGATCACTGACCCCACATCCGGTTCTGAGAATGAACATTCCACGCACGAAATCGCCAGATGCTTAATCCTTTGATTCTTTGTCCGGCGGATACTCCAACGCAAACCGTGTTAATTCCATTGCCCATCTCTTGTCGCTGGGTCTTTTCCGATACCTACGGTTGGTGTAGAATTTTCTTCAATCACCGATCCGTATATACCACCACCCTTCGACCTCGAAATAATGCCAAGCTTCTGCTTAATGCAATGATCGAGCATAAAGCGAATTTTTCCGAGTTTGGGTAACGAATTCTGATCTCGAAGCACACGGTCGACGTAGTATCTTTGGGAACCGATTTCCCCCTTTGTCCCGAACTAATGCCGCCTTCTACCGCCATCGAACTCGCCGCCAGTGCATGATACAAAGGTTCGAAGGATCGATTTCATCAAGCAGTGGTCTTTCAAGATAGATATTGTTTGATTCCTTGGAACTCGTCTTCGCACTCCGAAGTCTATTGAAAGCTTTTCTCGTTCTTGGGCCCTTTCAAGGTGTCAAAAAATGGTAGGCACCTTTCTGCTGATTTGGAGATGAACCACCGGAGGGCCGCAATCCGACCTGTCAGTCTCTGCACATCCTTATAAGACTTCGGGGATCTCATATCTAGGATCGCCTGAATCTTCTCTGGGTTTGCTTCGATTCCCCTTTTGCTGACCAAATACCCCAGGAACTTCCCCGATCCCAATCCAAACATGCACTTGGTCGGGTTCAACCTCAGCTTGCGCCTTCTGACTGTCTCGAAGCAGTTTTCTAGATCTTGAAGGTGGTCACGGACTGACATGCTTTTAACGATCATGTCATCTACATAAACCTCCATACTCCTCTCTAGCTGCTTTGTGAACACGAAGTTCATCATTCGCTGATAAGTCGCCCCGGAATTCAGTAGCCCGAAGGTCATTTTCTTGTACGCGTATATCGCCCGATGTGTGATGAAACTGGTTTTGGGGATATCTTCCTTACTCATTGAAATCTGATGGTACCCTGAGAATGCATCTATGAAACTCAGCATACCGTATCCCGAAATGGCGTCAATCAACTGATCTATGTTGGGCAAGGGGTAGAAATCCTTCGGACACGCCCTGTTCAAATTCGTGTAGTCGATGCATAATCTCCACTTCCCGTTCTGCTTTTGGACCAAGACCACATTGGCCAACCACTCCGGGTAATCAATCTCGAAGATGAACTCGGCCTCCAGAAGTTTGGCAATCTCTTCATCGATAATTTTTTATCTTTCTGGGGTGAAAACTCTTCGCTTCTGTATGACTGGTTTCTTGCTCGGGTCCACATGCAGTCGATGTATGGCCACCGATTCGCTTACTCCTGGCATATCACTCGGCTCCCATGCGAAGATATCGGCGTAGACTTGGAGCAACTCTATCAATCCTGTTCTGAATGGTTCTGCCAACCCCGACCCGATTTTGATCATTTTCTCTTTGTTGCCTGGCACCAGTTCTATATCCTCGGTTTCTTCGGCAGGTAGGGCAAGCGGTTCCGTACTTCCCTCAGTGAATGGATCTATTTCAATAGCCATTGTCTCGCTTTCGCCATCGACCTTCGACCTTGAAGAAATCAAGCTGTTCCGATATCACCTTCGTGCTATATCTAAATCTCCTTTTACCTCCCCGATCCCGTTCGGTGTTGGAAACTTGATTTTGAAGTGGGGTATGGAAGTTACTGCTTGCAAGGCTGTCAAGGTTGGTCTCCCGAGGATCGCGTTGTATGCCGAATCTACCTGGACGACGAAAAATCTAACCATTATTTTGGATTGATTTGGTGTTGTGCCGAACTTGACAGGCAATTCGATGGTACCAGACACATACACCGGCTCTCCGCTAAAACCGTATAAGGGTCTTTCACCTCTCAAATCCATCTTCTTCCCTTGCAGGTCTAGCCTTTGGTAGGCATGAGTATATAGAATGTCGACCGAGGATCCGTTGTCTATCATCATCCGCTTTATATCTACTATCCCGACCTGAGCCGTTATCACCAGTGCGCCGTCATGTGGCTCGATGAGGTCTATCGGGTAATCCTCGTCCGAGAATTAGATAGACGTTCCAGGATATGCCCGATTCTTTCTAGTAGTTGACCCCGTCACTGATAACACTGCCTCTAGATGCCCACTTCTCTTTTTTCCCGTTACCCGTCCAACAGAACCTCCTGGGATAACATCAACCACGCCTCGGGATGGGGGGCTCTGGAGGTGGGTATCTGAATCTGAGCTCGCTTTCTCTAGGTGTCATTACGTTATTACCGACCTACCACACATCAGATCAATCGTCCATTCTGAACATTCTTCTCTATCATGTCCATCAGGTGGGTGCATGCTTCAGTCGAGTGCCCGGTACTCTGATGGTATTCACAATACTTGTCTCGACCCCTACTTCCAGGTTTGGTTCGTCTTGTGCATGGCTCGTAGAAGGGTTGATTCTTCATCTCCTCCAAAATTTTGACCGATCCGCAGTAAGAGGGGTGTAGACCTTGCCGACATTACGATTGGGCAGTGGAGGTCGGTTACTTCCTGACCCTCTTCCATTGTAACTTTTCTTACCCAGGTTGTCCGATCTCCACTGATTGTTGTCCGAACGTTGGTAACTTGGTTTTTCTCGGTCTTTGGATTTTTCGTAAGATTGAGAGTGTGGTTTGAAATTGCCCAAGGCTTCCTCTATCGCAATAAACCCTTCTGCCCGATAGAAGGCCTCGGTCAGATCTGCCGGAGGATTGATCACCAAGTCTTTCACCAGCTTTTTCGACCTCCCGATGTCCAGACCCGTTGTGAAGAATCCCAGGGCTTGTGGCGAATTCAACTCTGCTACCGATCCCACCGCCTCCCGAAATCTTTTTACGTATTGGCCTAGGGTCTCATCTGACTTTTGTCGGACCTGCATGAGGGACGCCGTGATCTTTCCTCGTCTACGATTGCTCCCGAACCGAGCATGGAACTTTTCCCGAAGGTCGTTCCACGACCCGATCGATCCTGCTGCCAAAGTCCCCATCCACTCCCTGGCGCTTTTTTTTAACATTGTAGCGAACATGTGACATTTGGCTGCATCCGAATGTCCATAGTAAGACATCAGACGGTCATATCCATCCAAATGGTCATAAGGGTCTCCTAGTCCGTCATATGTATCCATCGGGGGCATCTTCTTTTTTGGATCGGCTGTCACCTAATTGATTTCAAGCGAAAAGGAGGATCCTAGGTAGACCGAAGATGTCCCCACTGAGTTCTTTGCCCCCAGCAATTTTTCCAGTTCTGCCACTCTTCGAGCGAGGGGTCGGATCTTTCTTTACGGGGGGACGATCGGGGTCTGTCCCTCCTGTAATCAGGAGACGCGTCTCTCTTCGTCTGGCCCGACCTGCCAGGGTGTTCTGATCGGCGCTCAGCCGAACGGCTTCTTTTTCTGCCCCTGTCATCCCGAGAGCGACTTTTGTGCCTGCTCCTTTCTCTTTCAGCCTCTCCCCGTCGAGGTGACCTGGATCGGCTCCGATTCCTACGCCTCTTAGAACAAGCTTCCTGGTCCCCGGCCATGTTGGTCATCTGTCTCTCGAGTTCTTCCTGCTGCAGCTGAAGTGCCAACATGGCATCTTTGTTCTGTTCCATTTTTTTCCTCAGGAGAAACTCTCGCTGGTCTCGACTACCTCCCCCTCTTTCCTGCCTCACGAGGGCCCGAGAGTGACTTTCGCTTACTGACTCACTGGTGGGGGCGTATGTTCATACTTAGTGGAAGAGTTTTCGTTAAAGAGAAAGAGGCGATACCTCTTCCAAATCCGGAATCCTGGACCCCAGGCGGTCCTTCACCGACCCCCTCACCTGTGGTGCAGGTGTGGATCATTGGCTTTGCTTTTTCTGGCAGAGACATTATTTTCTTACTATCGCCATAATCTCCTCCTTTAAAGGAAAAGTGGGTGGTGATTGCAAGAAAGCACTAGGCCCTCCTTCTAACGCCAATGTTAACGCCAAGTTTCATCTGCGCGTCCAATCACAGAATTCACGCGCTGAAACCTGCACAATAACAGATCGCACAGAAGCTTTACGGCCGTGCCGCCAGGGGATAGCTCCGGTGTGAGAATAAGTACAGGCCGTTCACGAGATTTAACAATGGAGGCTTAAGTGTTTAGTGCTTAAAGTAGGTATTACCTCTTAATTGTAACCTTGGCCTGGTATTTATAGTACTCTCACTGCCTTAGCCTCCTTCTCCAAGTTGGAATAGGATTCCTAAATATGGTAGTTACCCATATTTGGGTCCAACACAATCTCCTTAAAAGGTACAAGTGGAATCCCTTTCCAACACTACCTTTGGAGTTGCCTTGTTGACATATGATTAGGGTTAGGCCCCTTAACCACGTACGCCCCTCATCATTCCCAACTTTGTATGTGGGCTGCTCAACTGCACAAGCCCAACCCCTCAGTCAGTTTCAGCACCGGTCTGGACCCCGACCCAAAGGACGCGAGGACCTGACCTCGACCTCTCCAGACTCCACCAAATCCCGGCATAATGGGCTCGGGACATATAGGCCTATCCTCTTCGGCTCCTACTCAGGTTGGTAGTCATCATGAGGGTCGGTAAGACATGCTCGAACAGTTATTAATCGGACCCTCAGAAGTATGAAACAATCACAATAATATTATTAAATAAACATAAGAAATATCGTTCTTAAACTCTCTTTTTTTATATATAATTGACGACTTTAGAAAATCTTTATACTAGGAGTTCATAAAATGAAATTAAAATGTTACACCGTAAAATTTATTTTTGAAAAATAAGGGGGTCGAAGGTATACAATGTACATGTGAGAATGGTACAAAAATTTCAATAATATCATCTTTTATTAATTGTGATTTTGTTTTTTGAAATACTAAATGTGAATTATTGTACTGGTTAAATATTACTGTCCATAAATTTATTCACCATTGAAAGTGAGGGTGTAAATAATCGAAGTCGGTAGAAAGTATTGAGTTATTTCGTAATTGATTCACAAAATTTATCGAGAATATAAAATAAGGTTTGATTGAGACTCATTTAGCTATTAAAAGTCAAAGACGATTCTAAATCGAATTAAGCAGTTTGACTTTTTTTGAACGAATATGATCCGAGTATCAATAGAAAATTATAATTTGAGAAAGTTTGAGTAATTTATCGAACTTCAAAATTTGTTCATATTTGACTCATTTATATTTCGAAGTCGAACTCAAATCAAACTTTTAATCGAACAAATACAAATCTAACCCGAACTATTTATTTATTTTACTGTCTTAATTGAAAGTAACAAGGGGGCGTGACTAGCTGGATATATAATAGGGTCCCAAAAGTTAAAATTTCACGAGCCTCCCACATGCTAATGGCCATGCATATGATGTGTCGGCTTAATTGTTTACAATACTCTCTATATTTCAATATTTATTTTTTCTACATGCAATGCACGTATATATGTGCTCTCAAACATACTCTTATACAAATGAATCGAGTTGAGTATTGAGTTACTCAAATTTGATTTACAAAATTTATTGAGTATGAAATAAATTTTGATTGAGGTTCGTTTATCCACCGAGTCGAACAAGATCTCGAATCGAGCCCGAACAGTTTAAACTTTTCGAACGAATATGATCCAAGTATCAATAGAAAATTATAATTTGAAGACGTTTGAATAATTTACTAAACTTTAAATTTACTAATACTTAAATCATTTATATTTCGAGTAAAACTCGAATCGAACTTTTAATCGAGAGAGTATGAATTGAGAGGGAACTGTTTGATTCATTTTAAGTCTCGATCTTAACAAATTAAAACTTGTTTATAAAGGAAAACATTTACTCAACAATATTTAAATTTAATAATTTTCTACACTACAAAATAAGTGTATTTTTCCTACAAAAAGAGTAAATCATGATGTACTTTGTTTGCCATAAGGCAGAAAAATCTATATATAATTAATAGGCCTTGAATTTGGATACAAATGATTAGTTGTAAGAGAATAAATTATACATTTATACTATTTCCATTCTTAAAAGATTGTTGTTTAAGATTTTGACACATGGATTAAGAAAGTATCTTTATAGTAATTAAGGATGAATTTGGATATAAATTATATGTATAATTATAAATATATATATATGTCAATTATTATACTTGTTTGGATTTTTTTTCTTTCTAATCATTATTTTTGTTGAGTAGAATAAATTCTTAGTAATTTTTTCCAAAATTAATTATATCATATCCTTTTAAGAAGAAATCAAGGGATTTAAAATTTATTATTATTAATTAAATAATTTTATTATGATAAATAATAATTACACAATTTATTAATTCATTTTAAATTTTGATTTTCTCCTAAAATTTATATATATAAACTGATATTTTCACTATTACATAGGGCCCATATATTAGCATAATTTGTCATTAAATTGTGAATTTTATTAATTAATATATAAATTTTTACGTATAAAAATATTAAAATGGCGAAAAAAAATAATATGAAGTATGATATCAAAGAGGAACGCCATTAATTTATTCTCTTAGTTGTAAAGGGGTCAAGCATTGGCATAAAACTGAAATAAAATGAGAATTAAAAGGGATAAAATTAGTGACTGCCAGGTGTATATGACATTTATCGGCCCACTCACCCTGACTCATTTATTCTTTGAGCTATAAATCTTGACTTTTGGGTATGTATATGCGGCTTTCAATTTTGACTTTTCCGTATGTACGTACGTACTTCTTCAAAAGGTGCAAACTGATCATGATGGCAAAAAAGAACGAGGGCAACTACTTCATTTAGTAGTCTAGTATGAAATCTAAAAAATAAAATGAAATTGCTACCAAATAAAATTTTATCATTAATATTATTATTTTTATTATATTTTAGATTCATCTGGAATGGAAATGAACACAAAATTGAATCATATATTCCAATCAGTTCAGGTTCATTTATTTTTTCCATTATATGATGACGTTGAATGGAAGGTAATGAATGGTATTGATCTCATGTTCAGTTCATTTGGTGTTTGATTGTATTTTAATCAATGCAAGGAAGAGTATAATCTTTCAAAAGTGCTCGTGCTAATACTAGTAATAATCTAATGACATATTTTAAAGATGTATTAAATAAGGGAATAAGGTTGATATATTCAGAACTCTTAATGAAAAGAAGAGAGAATACAAATGATGATGAAGATATGGATGATGACAGAAAGACCACCATTACGCCTTTGAATGAGAGTAGTTTTTGGAATAGATGGAGATGACCTTTTCTAAGATGATTTTGATTGAATGATGTTTCTAGAGTCTAACTAGTGTAGAGAGTCTAAACATTATTTTGGCTACTAAGGTGGTGTATATTAGTTATTAGACTACATATTCTTATGATGGTTGGTTAGTCTAGTGTATATTACTTGAATACAAATTTCCTTTGCTAAACAAAAATTCAAAGTATGTTAAATCTAAATGTTAACAAATTAGTAAAGAAATCTCCCATATATTATTGTTATAAAACAAAAAGCTAACTGCTACCCTACATACAGACACTTTTTAACAATTTATCACAAGGTTATCAAAAGATCCATTGTAATGCTCTACGTTGAACCGATGTAGAATTCTATGCATTAGTGAGTTAAGCATTACCTCTGGGAATTATCATCATCAATGCAGCAACATCTTGATCTTGAGTTGACTTGGATTCCGAGTTTTCTACCCCAAACTTTGAAGCTCTGTCTGAGCTATCATCCGTCCTAAAAAGTTCTTCGTGTTTCTCCTCACTAGACTCCACTGCTCTGGTATCTTTAGGCTCATTCAAAGTTTCAACATGGGACGATGAAGGAGGTGTAATTGAAACACCCACTCCTTTAGAAAGACAAACATACTTGAATGCAAGTTGCTTATAGTTGTTTAGCAGCTCCTCTACGTCATTAATTGTTAAATCACCAGCCTGGGCATATAAGTAGGGGAAATCCTGAAAGACCCGGTTTGCATTTTCATCCTTCAAAAGCATAGTTGCCCCTCTATTCTCCAGATCTGAGATTGTCGGAATTTTATTCAAAGAATATGGGTCTTTTGAATGGGGTTCGTCATTTCTTGACTTAGTTTCGGACGATTGAGGTGACACCTGAGTACGCGCTGCAGTGCCCTGATGCTCCATATAATTTATAGCTTCTTGTTTTGGTCCAACGCTTTGATCAATTTGACTAGGCGTATCATCTGAGTCCGAAGAAGAGCTAAAAGAAGTGCTTGAGCAAATTCCATGTTCTTTTCAAACTCAGTTTCTTCCATTGAGAGTGACTTTGCATTAATGTTCATAATGAAGGACTCTGCAGAAAGCATGTTTGTGAAGAAATAAGCTGCTTCTGAAACTAAACGGGACTGACGCCTGTAACGTTGTATATACAACAGATTTGAGTGCAGTTGTGGAGGGTTTGCCTGCAGTATAATCATCAGTATTAATTTTGATGATTTAAGAGTATGAACAACAGCCTAGGGTGGGTAGATGCTATCTGATAAATTAACTGATTCTGTTATTGAAGGATATACGTGATTAAAGCGGTGGGATACAGAAATATGGTAATGAAGGGAAATACAAAGAAAGTATGGCATGATTAAAGGTCACAAGACGATAGATATTATAGCCAATTGATATATCTGATGCGGACACCTATCTTCTAGCATCCCCACAAGTATTATTATGTTTGTGCAATGCAATTGTGTATGCAGTGGCCAAACATGCCATGCATATTTTTCTAGTGCTGTTTGGTCCAGGAAGAATGCTCCCCACGATTTCCTAAGTGTTATAGTGTGAATGTAACAATTATTCTTGATGTTTTCTTTATCATTTGCATTTTTTACTAAGTTGAAGTATTAAAGGCATTATGAATTAAGATGCATGTTGTCAACTGAAAAGCAATTAAAAAGTCCAGCACTTTAAACATGCAAAAGAAAACAGAATTTACCTTTATGGTAACATATATAAGAACAGGAAGAAATTCATCAGCTCCAGGAGGATTCTCATTTGAAGCAATGGAAGAGTTAAGCAGCAAGTTATTGATAACCTTGCAACAGTTGAGGATACAGACAAGTTTGTCTCTTGGTGCCTTGTACATATTGATTTTCTGTAATTCTTTCTGCGCAAGCTGGCAAAAAAGAAAGTACAAATCAAGAGGTAAATTGTCCATTCTTTAAATCTATAAGAATGTACTTGTAACTTGACCAAACTGGTGGCATCATGTCTTGATGCGGTGTGACATCAAAAAACTTTCCTACTAGCCCAGGAGATTACATACTAAGGGTTAAAAAGGAACTTCATAAAAGTATTACAAAACTCACCAACCATGAAGTTTCATTTTGATAAGTCGGCAGAATATCCAAATTTTCTGGGCGGATAAATTGTTGTATCAGAGCCACCTTTTGGTGAAGTTTTTTATCTACATTCACCTCATCTGGGAGTGAAGCATATACACGGGTAAATAACTTTGTCATGACATACTTCTCCAATCCCTGTATTTGAGAAATAGATGCACGTCATATGTAAACATGTAAGAACTACCATATATAAGAAAGATCATCCATTAACAGTACAAATTATGGGAGCAACGATGCAAAGGGGGTGGGAGGGCTTTAGAAAAAGAAAAAAAATGGGTGGTGCACCAGATAAACTACATAAGATAAGCGAAAGACGGCAATCGAAATAAGAGATAAAGGTTAGAAGTCGGAAGCCAACAAAACAATGAAATAGAGACAAGGAGGCGTAACACAGGTAAAACACAACAATTAGGTAAGACAAAAAACACAACAATTGTTTCCGACCAAATAAGACAAATCCTCTCAAAGTAGAGGACAAGTCAACTGATAGATATTTATGTGTTTCTTATGATAAGTAAATTTTAATAAATGTAACTTGAATCCTAATGTTATGCTCAAGAAACATCAAAGTACATGCTTCTGCGAATATGTTTATACAATAATGTATATGTTTATACAATAATCGATACGTAAGGGGCAAGGCAATCCTAGCAAATTAAGGTGGATCCAAATTTTTTTTTCTTTAATCAATTTTGAGTCAATTTTGTTTTATACCAAGTTATTTTATCAAGTTATAGATAAAATAAACTAAATTTAAGTTTGTCTTAAATTTTTTTAGATATTAAAATAAGCGATTATAATATGTAAAAAAAAATAAAGTTGATTTTGTTCCTTGAAAAGTCATACTCCAATTTGAATTTTAAATGTTTGCTAGTTGAAACGAAATTTATTGGTAATGTCCTCATTGTTGTTCTTCTTGAAGTTCTTGGCCAGAGTTTGTAAGTACTTTACAATTTGAATTGAATTCCACTAAAAAGTCCTATGTGGATTCCTGATCCATTAGTGGGTGATGACTTTGCAGATGGGGTAATGAATGGTTACGATAATGATCTAGATGTTGTTCATCGAGGGGGATCTTACATGGAATGATGTGGATCGAGCAGAATGGAATTGCATCAATGGCTAAAAGTCCTATGCATCTCATCAGGTTGATAGATTAGAAACGCCCTGAATGAGACTAAATTCCTCCACCATAATTACCAAAATCCTAATATATATAGCTATATAGAGAGAGATACAATCAGCTCTATTATATGTGAAGAGGAGAGAAAGAGGGAAAAAGAAAAAACCAGTTATATAAAGATAAAAAGATGAACAAATTATGTGAGATCTCAATATTGGATCGATGGTCACCACTAGTAAAGTTCATAATGATGTTGTTGACTTCTTTAGGACCAAGGACTTAAAATTTTTTTTACTCAAATTGAGGTTAATTCAAAACTCTTTTATCACCCTCTTTATATGTGTGCGTGTATATATGCGTGTGTATATATATATATATCAATGTATGTATTTAACTTGTCTTTTGTCTTTTATTGTACCATTAATTTATTAACAGTAAAACCCTTATTGTCAATTTATTTTATTGGATTTTTTATTTGGTTAAAATTACTTTTGAATCATGGTGAATGAAGTTGATAGTTAAATTATATTTTAAATTATTAATAAATGAATTCATATCATTTTACTAACTATTTCGTAAACTTGCCCATACCTTGCACGGGCACTATGCTTGTGTAGATATAATAGGATACTCACAGATGTTATGCTCCTTTATATCTTATGAAAATCAAGTATGTCTACCAAGTTGGTTAAGCAAGTAGAAAAATCCAAATAGCAAAACTAAAACAATAATAGCATGTTAGAGCAAATTTTGAAGATAAAAATTTGTTGAGTGCTTAAAGAGATCTTCAAAAAGTTATGCGAACTTGTAACTGAAGTTGAAGAACTCAACTAAGAGTAATGCAAAATCAGCTGAAGTTTGGGCCCAAAAGCGCTAATATATCAAGACATTGATTGCCTCGTCATAAATAGTATGTCTGAAAAGAATGTCCTCTCCATATGGCTTTCAACTTATTGATGTGATTACAAGGAGATTCAAAATTTCTTGCATATGTGGAGTAAAGATCTAAAGGTTATGGGTACTTCCAAACTATAGAATTTTATAACAAGCTTTTCTTAATGGAGGGAGAATGATTTAGAACGAGACATGAAGGCTAAATAATTATTAGTAAATTATTTTATAGTGGTATGTATGGACGTTAATTAAAATTAAAATATATCTTTTAGTTACTAGAGGTAGTAATTATGATTCAAGATTATTAGATAGTTTAAGCATTTTAGATATCTATTTACCAAGTATAAATAGTTAAGGTAACTAAAGTTATTTCTTTAATAGGAAACTTATCTAGTATTAGCATTTTACTTGGCCTCCAATTTCCAAGTCTTATGCTTTCTATGTAAGAATTCTATCTACAAAAGTTTATTCAGAGAGTTAAATAGTATATTGGTTTGAGATAAACCTTTGTGTCATTGTGGTCTATGCCTCTATGGTCATCCTTCTTCTCCTCTTTTAATCTTCTTTCACCCTCCTTAATCTCTTCCCTACACAATTTTAGACTTTCCCTTCCCATCCCTTCCCCTGTCCTCCATGTGTTGTACTTAGTTTGACTAGAATATCAATAACTGATGATAACAGTTTTTCTTTCAAAAAAGAATACTGTACATGTACTAATCATTTGTAATTATTTTCAAGATATTTTTCTAAAGATTAAATTAACATAGCAGCGAGCATGGGAGATATAAATCATAAATTCCAGCAAGAAAAATGATAAACATCCCAATTCCAACATAATAAGTCTGTCGGTCAGTGAATTGAATTAATAAATAACTATGAGGCATGGATACTTCAAACAAGGTGGAATATCCGTATCATATATGTGTCCACATTTGTGCATTACCTAATTTTCAACCTATAACAACTAACATGCAACTGATCCAGAAAAAAAGAGTCATTGTTTTCTCAAAAAGACTCTACATTCTTGATTCCACGCCGTGTCAAGTTGTCAACTAATTAAAGAAATTCAAGCGAGGGTAAAGCTTTGCTCACTTCACCAGCACTATCCAACTCTTCCTCGGAGCAACCTGCCCAAAGAGAATGAGCCCTAAAAGCCGCTTCCATGTTGCTAAGAAAATCCTGTACAGCTTCACTGTCCCGTTCTGGATCCGGTGCATTGTTAAGAAATGAGACAATGAAACTGCCAAGTTTAGAATTATAAATTAGTACTCTCTTTGCCAATAAGAATTTAAAGAAACACATAAAACTGGAATATGGAAATTTTTGTTCTCCTTCCATCCCAAATTACTTGTCCCAACTGAGAATTCTAGAACTTTAAAAAAAAATATTGGTCATTGGTGTAAAAGTTTTCTCAAGTACCAAAAATAACTTTTAGTGTTATCTAAACAACTAAACAAGTCATAATATAACTTCGGACAACAGAGTGAATAATGTCCAAAATTCTTGTACAAATTGAGCATTTAATTAGCTTACAAACAGGGTAATGTCAATTTTTATTTTTATTTTTTTGACTAGACTGATTCGACTTGGAAGTAAATTTGTGCAAAATAGTACTCCAGCATTATTTCACTATATTACACACATATCAGGGGTAAGTATGTTTATACATGGGCAAGATTATAACAGTCATTACCATTAAATGTTACTAAAACAGCCTAATCTATGGTAGGTAAAAGTAAGTAAGATCAAGTAAGAGATTGCGTATATGAATCACGAATATATGTATGTATATATATATACCTTTTGATGGCTTTGACGAAATCGGCAGCGGAGGGTTGACGCATGCGCTCCAAGAAGTCGTGCCATGTTAGCGGGGCCGTCGACGAGCCGAAAACGTCTGTGTTCTCCATGTCTCGCCGCCGGCGGACAGAGAAGAAGCTCAGAGCAGATCGACGGACCAGTGGACAACCAGCTGAGCTTAGAGGGAGAGACCAAAATAGAGGTGGAAAAAACCATGCAAACTAATTTCTCAAAAAATAATAGGGATATATTTTTATATTATTCAATTTCATTTTTTAATGATTTGTTTTTTTGACAAATTTTTTTAGAATCTATATATATATATATATATATATATATATATATATTAATAAGATAAACCATTTTAAATTTGGACGGAAAAACACAAAAAATTATTCAAATTCATTCTAATTATTTTGAGCGAAAAAACACAAAGAACGGTTCAGATTCATTATTATTAATTTGGACAATTACTAATTACTAATACATATATAATGCAAAACTATGAATATTTTTTTTAAACTTGGGGTCGGGAGTTTGGGAAACGAGTCCGTTTTCACAAAAAACAAGAAAAAAGAAAAATGAGTCGGTAGGGGAATCTAAAAAATATATAAACCCATAAAATAGTACTCCCTCCGTCTCAAGATAAAAATTTTGATGAATTTTTTACGTATATTAAGAAGATAAATAAAATGATAAAATTATTCATAATAATGTCGATTGTACTTTTACTTTAAATCTTGTGAGATTTCAATAATTTCGAATATAAAATAAAATAGTTGAATTTTCATTTTTATATCATACTTTAATGCATTTAGGAACAACATGGAAATATATTGTAAGACCAGAAATTTTTTAAATAAAAAGAATTTCCTTTATTTATTATTTTGAAATAGTAAGGGTTGATTTGATTAATGTGGATAGTTAAGGGTTAAATCATAAATATTTCAAAATAAGCAGTGGTTATAAAATATTCATTTTGTAGGGGAATATTCGTTTGGTCGTGGAATATTAAATGCTGTGTGGGGAATATTAAATGCGACAGTATGACCATGTGTGAGCCCCATGCGAGGAAGCGATTGGATGAAGAAAGCGACAAATATAAGTTGGTTAAAAATACTTGGCGTAGTTATTCACAATTAAATTTGTTGGAATACCGGTGGTTAAAATGATGTCTGGCGTGGTTTGCCGCGATAGCACTGCGGTATTGCCCGCGATATTGTTGAATTATTGATCCTTACGTAAAAGGCACTACTCGATAATTTTCACGATGAATTCTTATTCGATATTTTATTTTATTGATTGATAATTCTTTGCGTTGATATTTTATATTATTGTTGTTGATAATTGTCCTTTGCACATTATCTCCATTATCGGATCAATAATTCATATTATTTGAATAATATTATTAGATAGCATTATTGGCGATGTCTAGAAAGTTACATCGAGGAGAGTTTTTGGTCACTAATTGCTTGGCGTGATAAGGAGAAATCCTTATCGGAAAGCCCCCTCTCTCACAGGAGCGGCTTTGGTTGTCATAATTGTGATTACGTAATATTATTTGTGAATAATTAATTATTGATTCATATGATAAAGAAATATTTATTTTATGTGGATATAAATGATGGATTTATTTATGTGGTTATAAATGAAGAAATTATTGTTGAGGTGTTTTATCGGTATTTTATCAGTTGGAGGTATTAAAAAATTAAATGGGGGGTTTTGAGATATATTGCGGGGTTATAATTTTAATAATCAAGAGTTGGATTAATAGTAATTTTGGGTATATTATACATACATAAGTTGAGTATATGTCCACAAATTTTGAGCCGATTAAAATGCACGAATGATTTGTTATGAATTTTAAGAGGTGTCGGATTAGAAAATTAGGTTTATAATTGATTTTGGTGGAAAATTCTAGAATTGAGTGGGCCCCACTTGTGGTTGGTGAAGAAATGTGCTGAATTTTATTTCAAATGTGGTGGGTGGCAATAGTAGCGAGTAAAGCCATCCAGGTGTGGCGAGTCGAAAATGCCTTGGTGATTTAACATTTTTCTATAAATAGAGGCTAAGTTAGTTAATTGAAAATCACACACGAAACAAAGTTTTCTCTCTTTCTCTCTCTATATTATTGGCGTATTTTGTGAGTATTTAGATACTTTGAGAGTTCTTTATTTGAGTACAAGTTTCATTAACATCACTTGAGCCTTTCTTAGAAATCTTGATTCTTTGAGGTAAGGGATATTATTTTTTTTTCGTAATGATATTATTTCTTGATATCATTATCTTTGAAATATTGATCTGAAGTTTTATCAAATTTGGAACTTTTTCATGTGGGAGTTCTTATTCATGAGTTCTTATTCACGAGTTCTTATTCATGAGTTCTTATTCACGAGTTCTTATTCACGAGTAGTCTTATTAAATGAAGCGTGAAAATGTTTTTTTTGTGGAATTTCTATCTTTTGGTGTCGGAGATTCTTATTCACGTATCGGCCTTATTCACGTATCTGACACTATTCACGTATCTGGCACTTTATTCATCGAAAAATAAAATTTCTTCTTTTTCGTCAAAATATCTATTACGGATACTAGCTTTGATTGTATCCGTGTTTTGATCATTCTTGAATTTTACACCACTATGATTATTTTTGAGGTATTGTTGGACATGGATAAAACAAAGTCTGAATCCTTAATCCTTAATCCTTGTCATTTTGTTTCTTTTGGATTCGTTCTTTAAAATATATTTTCATCATCCTCGGTCTTAAATGATGATATTATTGAATATCTTTGGCTGTAGGCAAAGATGAATGATTTCTGAAGAATATCTTTGGCTTTGTAGTGCAAAGATGAGCAGTGTTTAAATGAACATGATTAAGTGATGAATATCTTTGGCACATGGTGCTGAAGATGAGCAGTGTTGAGATGAACATAACCGAGTGATGAATATCTTTGGCTGTAGTGCAAAGATGAATGTTTGATTTGAGATGAATATTGATTGATGTTCTGAGGATAAAATTTTGATGATGGGAATTTATTAAATTCATAGATTATAGTAGATTTCATTCTCTACGTAACTCTTACATGAATTATTATTTCATTGCGAATATTGATGCGAAACTTGTTGTCTATTGTATTACATCGATTTTTTCCTGTTGAAGACTAACGATAATTTGTTGTATATTATCTTAGTCGTAATATTCTTCTTGAGCTAGTTGAGCTCACCCTTTTCCTTTTTGTTCCATTCTTCTCTGGAGGCGAGAATATAAGCGAGTGCAGTCGGGGTATGGAATGAAGGTTTTAGAAAGGATTGTTTAGTAGTCCTCACCATTTTGTAAAATAATGTATCGATAAATGTGATGAGGATTTATTTGAGTATAAATATTATCTAGAAGATAATATTTGTATTTAAACTCACGATTTTCTTGTTGTAATAATAAAGTTGTAGTTGTTTACGTACCATGTATTGACAACTCGGAATGGGTGATGTATACCTATTTTGGGGCGTCGCGGTTGGTATCGAGCTTAGGGATATGATCTGGCGGAGATCGGGGAATAGAACTAGGAGGGAGAGGCGGTAAATCCTTGTTAGTGTGTCCTACTAAGCTTATTTGTTAGTTGGTCGATATATAGGGATATTATGTGATATATTGATTTCCTTAATTAACCCTTGTTTTATGGCGGTATTTGAGAATGTCGTGAGAATATTATGATGGAGTAAATGAGGGCCAGTGGAGATGCTGTACTTGCCAGCGAGGAGAAGCGTCTGACAGTGGCAATGTTCCTCCGTGAACAACACCATTGGCGAGATGATGAGCGAGGGATGTTTAGAAGTTTTTGCGTTCATGCAAAATCAGACGAGGAGACTTCGTGTTCAAAATCTGAGGAGGAAATGATAGCAATTCACGGGTTGTCCAAATGCAAGCGATTCGAGAGTTGGGACCACGAATTTAAGGGAAAGCGAGATCCGATCATGGCGGAAACATGGGTCAAACAAATTACCAAGATATTCGATGTTTTGGGATGCGGAGGAACGAAGGTTCCATTCGCCACCTTTATGTTAAGTGGCGAAAGACTCTTTGGTGGAGATGCGTGAAGCGTACCCATCCGGCCTTTTCGGCATGTCTTGGGAAGCGTTGAGAGACTATTTAATGACAAATACTTTCACGAAAGTGTTCGTCGTATGAAGGAAGTGGAGTTCATGATTAGAACAAAACAACGTGGCGGTGTCTCGATGCGAGGCAAAGTTTGCGAGTTATCGAGTTTGCACCTCATTTGGTGGAGGATGAGGAGCATATGGCGCGAATGTTTCTTAGAGGTTTGAAACCCGGCGTACGTCGATATCTCATTTCTCATAAACTTTCTCTTTATTAGGATGTTGTAAGCGGGGCTCAATTATTAGGCGAGATAACGAGTACGGTCAATTGAGGACCATAACCAGGATCGTACCAAAGATAGCGGTCAGCAGAATAATGATAACTGCGGAGAAAAGCGAGACGGATGAAATGGTAACCACTCGGTGGTAATCATGGCCATGAAAAGCAGAAGAAGCGAGTTGGGAGGAGATTTTAAAGAGGAGATTTAACAACGACTATGTGAAGGCAGCGGTCTTGGCGTGGCTGGTTCTAAGGAGGAGAATCGACCACCGGTCGTATACTGAAATCACGGAAAAAGAGGACATATCGGTCAAGCGCCCTAGCAGATTCAAGGTATGCTATAGTTGTGGAAAGGAAGGACATATCGCTCGAGATTATGCGATAGCGAAACCTAGTTCAATGAGGGACGGTGACTGAAAAAATATCCCGAGAAAAGTCAAAGTCAGCGATTAGGAAGAGCGTTTGTTGTATTTGGTCATAATCGAGGAAACCCAAGCGAGGTGATCACGGGTAAGCTATTTATAAATTCTTGCGAAGTTTATACCTTACTTGATCTGGGTCTTGCTACCCATTCATTTATCTCTCTGCGCGTGTGCTCAGCGTTTAAACTTGACTCGGAGAAATTAGACTTTGATCTATCTGTGGAAACTCAGATTAGGAGAAACTTTCATCACATCCTTTGTTTATAAATCTTGTTTGATTCAAGTTGGCACCATTACCTTACTGTTGACCTTATCTCTTTAAAGATACTTGCTTTTGATGTGATTTTAGGAATTGATTGGTTAGCTACTCATCATGCCAAAATTGATTGTTTTCGTAAGGTTGTTAGTTTTCATATTCCTAACTTGACTTTGTTATGCAATTCAAGCAACTAAACCATTAAAATCAATCAACATCATATCTAATCATAAAGCTATTCGTTTATTGAAAAGCGGATGTCAAGCTTTCTTAGCCCATGTTATGGATTTGAATAAAGACACGTCAAATTTGAATAATATTCATTGTTATTGACTTTCGGACGTATTTCTGAAGAACTTCCGGTCTACCCCGAGCGTGAAGTTGAATTCTTTATTGATCTTGAACACAGTACAAAGCCCATTTCTAAAACCCCATATCGAATGGCTCTATTGAACTTGAGGAGTTAAAGGTCAACTACGAGAATTGTTGGACATCGGTTTCATTCGTCTAGTACATCTCTTGGGGTGCTCTGTTTTATTTGTAAAAAAGAAAGGCGGGAGTATGCGACTTTGTATTGACTATCGGGAATTGAACCATGTCACCATCGAGAATAGGTATCCTCTACCTCGTATTGATGACTTGTTTGACCGATTCTGAGGGCACAATTCTTTTCAAAAATCGATCTTCGATTACGGATATCATCAATTTGAAAATTAGGCGAGGATATTCAAAGCGCCTTGAGAACTTCGGTATGGGCATTATGAATTCTTAGTCGTGTCTTTCGGACTAACTAATGCTCCTATGACTTTCATGGATATGATGAGCCAGTATTCAAGGAATATTTGGATCGGTTTGTTGTTGTCTTTATTGATGACATCCTTATATATTCAAAAGTCGTGAAGATCATGAGCACCGTTTGAAATTTGGTACTCAAGGCTTGAAAACCAACTATATGCCAAATTGAAGAAATCGAGTTACGGCGAGGAAGTAGCATTTCTTGGGCATGTGGTGTCAAAACATGGAGTATCATTGATCCGTGAAGATTGAAGCAATCTGAAGTTAGGACAGCGAAGTCGGTGGTGAAGTCGTAGTTTTTGGGCTTATTTGGTTATTATCGGAGATTAAGTGGAAGGGTTTTCTCGAATCGCTACTCCATTAACTTCAACTAACTTTCGGAAGGATCTGAAATTCGTTTGGAATGAAGAATGCGAGAAAAGTTTCCAAGAGCTTAAGAGGAGACTTATTTGGACTGTTCTAACAATACCATCTGGTTGGATGGATTTGTTATCTCTGACGATCTTGGTGCAAAGGGTTAGGATGTGTTCTCATGCAGCGTGGGAAAGTCGTGCTAGCCTATGCCTCATGACAACTTAAAGAGTATGAGAGGAATTATCCTACTCATGATCTAGAGTTAGCGGCCCGATCGTTTCAGCTTAAAGATATGGAGGCACTATCTATATGGGGAGAAAGTGGAGATATATTAGGATCATAAAAGCCTTAAATATTTCTTCACTCAAAAGAACTCGACATGCGGCGTGACGTTGGCTCGAGCTATTGAAGACTACGACCACACTATTGATACCACCACAGTAAAAGCGAGCGTGGTAGGTGGCGCATTGAGTAGAAGATCATATGCGAGGAGCGAGTGCGATGATGTCAAGTATCGCGTAGAGCCGACTTTAATAGAAAAAGTTAAGGTTGCTCGAGCCCGCAGGCAGGAGATGATCGTATGAAGAAGAAAGTACAAGAAGGAGCTATTAGGGCGAGAATTGATGAAGAAGGAATACTTGAGTCCACTCTGAACTTTGTGTTCTAACGACTACGATTTGAAGTACAAGATTATGATGGAGGCACGATACACCATTTGCGATCCATCTGGAAGTACTAAAATGTATCGTGATCTTGACGTACATTTTGGTGGAATAATATGAAAGAGAGATTGCAAAGTTTATCTCGATGTGTTTAACTTGCCAGCGTGTAAAGGCGGGCATCTAGTACCTAAGGGTCCGTTGCAACCACTTGAGATTAGGAATGGAAGTGGGAACACATTACCATGGATTTCGTTACGGGTCTTCCTACGGTTTCTCAAGGCATCAATCTTTATTTGGGTTATTGTTGATAGATTAACCAAGTCTGCTCATTTCTTACCGATCACGGAGACTTATTCCTTGAGCGTCTTGCTAGTATATGCGTAAATGAGATTGTGAGGTTGCATGGCATGCACTGTATCCATAGTTTGGATCGTGACCCAAGATTCAGCTTCAAGATTTTGGGTTAGCTTGCAAAAAGCTATGGGCGCAGTTTGCGATTTAGTTGAGCATACCATCCCCAAGCGGACGGACAATCGGAGAGGACTATTCAAACTCTTGAAGATTTATTAAGACTCTGTGTCCTGAGACTTTAAGGGAAGTTGGGATAAGTATTTACCATTGGTGGAATTCTCCTACAACAACAGATTATCGAGTGCCAGTATAGGTGTGGCTCCATTGAAGCATTATATGGGCCGAAAAATGTCGTTCTCGATATGTTGGGATGAGGTGGGTGAAGCAACATTGTTGGGACCGAGTTAATACGTATGACTCTTCGAAAAGATCCAAATGATTCGACAGCGTATCTAAAAGCGGCTCAAGATCGACAAAAGAGTTATGCGGATCTTCATCGAAAGGACGTGGAATTTAATGTGGGGATCATGTATTGTTGCGAGTTGCTCCATGGAAGGAGTTACAAGATTTGGGAAGAGAGGAAAGCTCGATCCACGATTTATTGGTCCATTTCAAATTCTTGACAGGAGTAGGAAATGTAGCCTATAGACTTGCGTTACCTCAAGTATGTCTCGTGTTCATAATGTGTTTCACATATCTCATACGCCGTAAATATGTGAAAGACCGAACCACGTTATTGAGTTAGAAGCAGGACGAGATAATAGAAGACTTAGCGATATGAGGAGGTACTATCAAGATCTTGGATAGGAAGGAGCATGTCCTACTGCTATGAAAGGTTATACCACAAGTTAAAGTTTTGTGGAGGAATAAATGCTATAGAGGAAATGACACAGGAATTGGAAAGCGGAAATGAAAGCGAGGTATCCTCACCTTTTGAAAACACCAGTGCGTCGTCAATTTAGAGACGAAATTTCATAAGGAGGGAGGTTGTAAGACCAAAATTTTTTAAATAAAAGGAATTTCCTTTATTTATTATTTTGAAATAGTAAGGGTTGATTTGATTAATGTGGATAGTTAAGGGTTAAATCATAAATATTTCAAAATAAGCAAGTGGTTATAAAATATTCATTTTGTGGGGAATATTCGTTTGGTCGTGGAATATTAAATCTTTGTCGGGGAATATTAAATGCTGACCAGTAGCGACCATGTGTGGGCCCCATGTGAAAGCGATTGGATGAAGAAAGCGACAAATATAAGTTGGTTAAAAATAACTTGGCGTAGTTATTCTTAATTAAGATCGTTGGAATACCCGGTGGTTAAAATACTGATGTCTGGCATTGGTTCGCGATAGGCATTGCGGTATTACTGAGTATTGTTGAATTATTGATCCTTACGTAGAAGGCACTACTCGATAATTTTCCACGATGAATTCTTTATTGATATTTTATTTTATTGATTCGATAATTCTTTGCGTTGATATTTTATATTATTGTTGTTTCGATAATTGTCAACTTGCACATTATCTCCATTATCGGATCAATAATTCATATTATTTGAATAATATTATTAGATAGCATTATTGGCGATGTCTAGAAAGTTACATCGAGGAGAGGTTTGGTCACCTAATTGCGGCGCGATGAGGAGAAATCCTTATCGGAAAGCCCCTCTTTCACAGGAGCGGCTGGTTGTCATAATTGTGATTACGTAATATTATTTGTGAATAATTAATTATTGATTCATATGATAAAGAAATATTTATTTTATGTGGATATAAATGATGGATTTATTTATGTGGTTATAAATGAAGAAATTATTGTTGAGGTGTTTTATCGGTATTTTATCAGTTGGAGGTATTAAAAATTAAATCGGGGTTTTGAGATATATTGCGGGGGTTATAATTTTAATCAAATAGTTGGATTAATGGTAATTTTTGGGTATGTTATGCATACATAAGTTGAGTATATGTCCACAAATTTTGAACCAGTTAAAAATGCACGAATGATTTGTTGTGAATTTTAAGAGGTGTCGGATTCGAAAATTAGGTTTATAATTGATTTTGGTGGAAAATTCTAGAATTGAGTGGGCCCCACTTGTGGTTGGTGAAGAAATGTGCTGAATTTTATTTCAAATGTGGTGGGTGGCAATAGTAGCGAGTAAAGCCATCGGTGGCAGTCGAAATGCCTTGGCGGGCTAACATTTTCCTATAAATAGAGGGCTAAGTTAGAATTGAAAATCACACCGAAACAAAGTTTTCTCTTCTCTCTCTATATTATTGGCGTATTTTGTGAGTATTTAGATACTTTGAGAGTTCTTTATTTAGTACAAGTTTCATTCGACATCACTTGAGCCTTTCCTTAGGAAATCTTGATTCTTTGAGGTAAGGGATATTATTTTTTTTCGTAATGATATTATTTCTTGATATCATTATCTTTGAAATGTTGATCTGAAGTTTTATCAAATTTAGAACTTTTTCATGTCGGGGTTACTATTCATGAGTTCTTATTCACGAGTTCTTATTCATGAGTTCTTATTCACGATTCTTATTCACGAGTCTTATTAATGAAGCGTGAAAATTTTTTTTGTGGAATTTCTATCTTTTGGTGTTGAGTTCTTATTCACGTATATCGACCTTTATTCACGTATCGACCTTATTCACGTATACGGCACTATTCATCGAAAAATAAAATTTCTTCTTTTCGTCCAAAATATCTATTCTGGATACTAGCTTTGATTGTATCCATGTTTTGATCATTCTTGAATTTTACACCACTATGATTATTTTTGAGGTATTTTTGAACATGGATAAAACAAAGTCACTGAATCCTTAATCCTTAATCCTTGTCATTTTGTTTCTTTGGATTCGTTCTTTAAAAATATTTTTCATCATCCTCAGTCTTAAATGATGATATTATTGAATATCTTTGGCCTGTAGTGCAAAAATGAATGATTTCTGAAGAATATCTTTGGCCGTAGTGCAAAGATGAACAGGTGTTTAAATGAACATGACCAACTGATGAATATCTTTGGCTGTAGTGCAAAGATGAGCAGTGTTGAGATGAACATATTAGATGATGAATATCTTTGGCTGTGGTGCAAAGATGAATGTTTGATTTGAGATGAATATTGATTGATGTTCGAGGATAAAATTTTGATGATGGTATTAAATTCATAGATTATAGTAGATTTCATTCTCTACGTAACTCTTACATGAATTATTATTTCATTGCGAATATTGATGCGAAACTTGTTGTCTATTGTATTCTATCATTTTTCCTGTTGAAGACTAACGATAATTTGTTGTATATTATCTTAGTCGTAATATTTCTTCTTGAGCTAGTTGAGCTCACCCTTTTCCTTTTGTTCCATTCTTCTCGGGAGGCGAGAATATAGCGAATGCAGTCGGGGTATGGAATGAAGGTTTTAGAAAGGATTGTTTAGTAGTCCTCACCATTTTGTAAAATAATGTATCGATAAATGTGATGAGGATTTATTTGAGTATAAATATTATACAGAAGATAATATTTGTATTTAAACTCACAGTTTTTTAATGTTGTAATAATAAAGTTGTAGTTGTTTACATGCCGTGTATTGACAATTTCGAGAATGGGTGATGTATACCTATTTTGAGGCGTCACATATATATATACCCTACTAACATGTGAATACCTTTTATTACTTTAAATTTTGACAAGTAATGATAAATTGATAGATTAATAATATTCTATACATTTTAAAATTAGATATGAGTTCTTAAATCAATTTATTAAAAAAATATAAAAAATTTATTTGATTTTAATAAAAAAACAGTTATAGTACTACTTATTTCCGTATTTATTCTAGGGTTAAGTTCAGATGACCACCTGGGGTTTGGACGGTTTCCCACTTAACCACTTATAGTCAGTAAAGCTACATTTAGACACTCGACTTTTTGAGTTGAAGTGAAAACGTCACTTTTTCCATCCAACTTAATTGTGCGTGTATATCAAGCGCCAAAAACGCGTGAAAAGGACTATAACAGTTAAAAAAAAATATGGGAAATGTCAGAAATACCCTCTTCTTCCTCTCTTCTCCTCTTATTTGAACCTTGAAACCCACCAATAGTTTACTTGGAGATTTCTTAATTGGGTTCGTTCACTTAAGTAATCAATCTCTGCACCAATCTCGGGTTCTTCATGGGTTCCTTCACTTGATTCCTCCACTTGAGTTGCTTACGACTGCTCAATCTCACGGCACCAATTCGTAATCCATGAGAGAGAGTGAGGCGGCACAAAATCGCCTTTTCAATTTTCTTCTCAAATCAAAGTAGTCTCCCAATTAATTCTCACTCTTATCTCTTGCTATACCAAATCTCGAATTTCTTCTTCTCTTTTCTCTCACCAAGCCCTAAAATCTATTTTTGTTAAATATAGGTCATGTTTATATGTCAATTCGTTTATCTGAAATGATATGGATGATTTTGATGCAGATATGCTCATGGGTTTTGAAGAAATTGATGCAGATGATGACATTAGGGGAAGAGTTCCCATGATAACAAGATTAGGGCTTTTTGGCGTTTTAGGTCTCAAATAGACTTGAAGATATACAAAGGTGATGTTCACCCTGTGAATGGAATGCATAATTTGTGACGCCCCCAAAATTAGGTATACGTCACCCATCTTGGGTCGCCACTTACATGGTACATAAATTCAAATACAACTTATTAACCTAAGCTGTAGGTATGCAATCTGACATAAAGCGTGAGTTTGAATACAAATATTGTCTCACTAGATATTATACAAACTCGAAAAGAGTCCTCATTACAACTATTATCACACTTTATTTCGCAGAATAGTGAAGACTACTAATCTTATCCTGCGGACCATTACTCAGTTCCGAGGCTCGTCCCAAATTATGTTCTCATTTCACAGAGAGAGCGGTGAAAGAAAGGGTGAGCTCAACTAGCCCGAGTAAGAAATATTATGACTAAGATAATGCAGAATAAATTATCATTAGCCTTCAATGATGTTAAGCGATAAAATACAATAAACCAGACGGTTTTAGCTGCGGTGGAATATCACGATCCATTAAAAGAGTCGAGTAGAGAATAAAGTCTACTATCTTTTAGGTTTTAAAAGGTTTTCATCAATTTTTATCATTTGAGACTCGAACAATAATAAACCACACATACATCTAATCATCCACACCACGGTCGAGGATTTTCATCAAATTATCAATGGTCATGACTATATCTGAATCACCCCAGTCATAATCATACCAAAAAACTATCCATCACTTTGCATTACAGACCCTTTGAGGACTTTTGTCACATCATTTATATCAAGTCGTGATTATCTTAGAATGATCCACGGTCATAATCATACTAAGTTCATCTATGCACGTAAGCGAAGATAACATAATATAACATGAGGATGATGACAATGACATAAGTAATTCAATAAAACAAATTCAAGAATTATTTAATCCATGAATTATTAACGTCCAAATTGTCGACATAATCTTTTTTTGTAGAGTAAAATTCAAGAATGATCGGAAGAATATTTCCATGAAAAGATCTTTGGATGAAGCCTTGAAATATCAAGGATATTCTACTAATTTCATGGAGTATAGAAGTCAAAGTTTTAACCAATTTGAGTATAATAAAGAATGGAATAACAAAAGAAATCACCGTAAATACGGTGCCCGCATGAGCGAGTTATTCAGCGAGAATAATAATAACGAAACGAAGTCGGTGAAATTCACTGCAAGCGAGGATGTTCCAACGAGAATAATAAAGATGGAACCGAGATCCGGTGAAAAAACACGAGATAGGATATTCAGCGAGAATGATAAAAAGCGGAACCGGTCCGGTGTAAAACACTGTGAGCAGGATGTTCAGCGAGAATAATAAAAGCGGAACCGAAGTCGGTGTAAAACACATGCAGACAGGATGTTCAGCGAGAATAATAGAAGAATGTCACCAAGTATAGGGTAAATAGCGTGATACTCTGAGTTATTCCAACAGAATAATAAGCAATGGAATAACATAAGGATTTCACCAAGTATAGGGTATGCTGGCGTATCTGAAGTTATGTATAGGGTATGCCACTTTTACAAGAGTTATTCAACGAGAATAATAATGAATGGAATAATGGAAGTTCTCTTCGAAGAAAGAATAACACCCTTACAGTAAAAAAAATGAATACTAAGAAGTAGTGAAGTAGCGAGAATACTCTTCTTCTTTTCTATAATTTTCTCTCTATAAGCTTCTCTACATAATTTCTCTCTACAGAGTTTCAATGAATTCGTAAGAAAATAATGAAGGAATGAAGCTTATTTATAGGAAAATGGAATGCGTAGTAATTAATCCATGAGCGGTCAGATTGATTTACTTTTAATCGGCGGTCCATATTTAAAGAAAATCTTTTAAATAAAATATAATATATTCTATTTATATAAAACATTTTACTATGCAAACACTTTATGCAATCTTATACACGAAAACACTATGCGAAAAAACTACTATGCAAACACTATGCATAATAAAATATAATATATTCTATTTATAGAATAACTTTAATAAAGTATACATTTTATATAAAAGATGTTTACATTTTATTACGTTAATAATCTGAATAAAACAAAACGTCATTATCATTATAATAATTCATATTATTAATCGTGATAATGGAATCAAAATGAGTGACTTCTCACATAAGCATCGATAATCAATCTGTAGGTAATACTTCTTGTCTGCGACCACACGTATTCTTTGTACTTTTACTACTGAAAGTAGTTCAACGGTAATCACGGTAAAACTTCCAGCCGTTATTTCAATAAAATATTAATGTCGTTTTCTCAATCGACAATAATTACATTGTAGAGGGTCCACCAATGATTGGTAGTTGTCATGAATATTCCCTGCTTAAATCAAATATTCACACCAATCGAATATAATATAACCACTTGCATACTTTGCAAAATTTATAAATACTACCCACAATATAATATTATCTCAAATTCACACCATAATATAAAAAATTATTTTGACAAAATTTAAATCTTTATTGATAAAATCGGGGTCTCCAATCTCCCTCCTTATGGAATTTAAGCCCTCGAAATTAGAATGTAATGCACGATATGATAAAGAGGTGAGGATACCTTGAATACCTTTTATCGTTTAAAACATTAAATTTATTTTTGCAATCCAACCAAAAAAGATATTCATTAACAATTCATCTTTGACTACTGCCAAAGATATACAATCTTTGTAAAACCAATAATCTTTGAGACTCAACTTAATAGTATCACAACCATGAATTATCCATGTACCTTCTTGGCTAAGGATATTCGTGTTTTCAATTCTGGTTATGATTATACCGAACAAACTTGGTCATAATCATACCAAGTCCATCTATGCACGTAAGCACAGATGACTTTGAACGCATCCATGAATTAATATTTCATTCTTTGAGACTCAATTTCGATAATTAATCCACATCATCGAATCATCCCCGCACTACGAGGCCGAGGATATTCATTAAGTATCACGACCACAAATTATCCATGCACTACTGACCGAAGATAATTGTGTTTTCAATTACTGATTATGATTATACGAACAATCACGGTCATAATCATACCAAGTCCATCTATCTTACGTAAGCCGTAGATGACTTTCAACATAATAATATAAACATGAGGATAATGATATAAAGAATCGATCGAATGAGATAAAGGATAAATATTAAACATTTATAATATAATTTATCCGAGGATTCAAGAATATCCCCATGTTTTCAATCACTTAATAATCTCATAATCTAATATCATTAATATTATAACAATATTTTAATCACTTCTTAAATTTATAAACAATTTATCTCAATTGTTTACGCTTTTACCATATAATGCATTTAATCATTCAAAATGCCATACTCATAAAATATCATCACCAATTATCAAATCCTCATCAAAAAATATGCATATACTCTATATAGGATTTTCTAGCCATAAAATCCTATTTTCAACTTTGTTACTTCACATAACATATTTAACTCATATGTTTCATAACTAAACTATTTTCATGAAAATACCAAATCAGTCCCAAAAATATTTCTTTTCTGGGATTTAGCATAATATAGTCCCATAATGAAAATATATTTTCTCAAATTTTTAAAATTCATTTACTATTTTTAAAAATCAATTTCTAATTAATTCCTTAAGAAATTAGCTACCTCAAGTTTAACTCCAAAATTCCCAAATCTTGGCAGGACCTTACACATGTTAACGTGAGCTTCTAGTTTAAATTTCATGGTCATCGGAGTTATAGAACTCCGGTTATAGCGTTTTTTTAAATCGGAAAAACCTAAATATTGAAATAGTCATAACTTGCTCATTTTAAGTCGAGAATGAGCTCATTTTGGACAGGAGATACTTTATACCATATACCTTTATGTCCCAAAAGGCCAGAATTTTTTCTCATAATTTAAGTGGCGAAACAGCCCCTTAAAGTTTCTGGGCGATAGCGTATTTTGAAATTTACAGCTTTGACCTCCTTTGCTAAAATCAGTCCACAAAAATCTACAACACCTTTTCCAGTAATTCCACTTGGATTAGTTAGGTAACTCATAGATCTAACTCTAGGATTTGACCACATTCAAAAATTCAAAATATAATAGGAGATATGGTCAATTGAATTTCATATTACGTTTTTCACTAAAATCGATTTTCAACTCTTTGTGATTTCTAAGAAACTTTCATGTTTTCTCATAATAACCAACATAACTCATTATAACACTTACTAATACCACGTATACCCATGATTTTTATTAGTCAATGCTTTTATTATGACTTTCATCATAAACCACGTAAAGCTATTCATTTTAATTGAAGAAATATTTGAGGTTTAAGAAATGAGTTTTTATCTTGGGGTTGATACAAAATTCGATTTCACGCTCTAGGGTAGGCTAGGAAATCTTCAAGAATCGTCAAGAAATTTATTAATGATAGAAATATCATTCAAAAGCGCTACTCTTATCCAAGACTTGGATAATACGTTACATTGATACCAACATTGTGACTTCTATCCTTAACCTAGATAGCCCTCACAATGATACCTATAAACTTGCCATCTTCATTCACGATGTAAGCCTCTGAAAGTCGGCTTGATTGCATTCCACACAAGGAAGTCAACAACGAAAGGATCGGGGCTCTTTACTTATGGCTTGATATAATGTTGATTAACTTTAGGGTTTGGTTACTTTGAATTAAGTATAACAGGTTGGTTAGGAATATGAAAGCTAACAACCTTACAAAAAGAATAATAAGTAGTTAATCAATCGTTTTCAAAAATTACCTCAAAGGCAAGAATTTTTAAAGATATAAGATCGTGAAAGTGTTTATTTGAAACAACAAGATTAATAAGCGATTGGAGGTATGTGAAGGTTTCTCCCAGCGAAGTTTCGATAGATAAATCAAAGTCTAATTTTTTTTGGAGTCAAATTTAAACATTGAACACAACTAGGTAGAATAAAAGAGTGGGTAAAACTTGTATTGAATAAAGTATAGACTTATAATAATTAATTTACCCGTAATAACCCGTTCGGTTTCTCGATAAACGC
Source organism: Panax quinquefolius (assembly GCA_020205615.1). Lineage (NCBI taxonomy): Eukaryota > Viridiplantae > Streptophyta > Magnoliopsida > Apiales > Araliaceae > Panax > Panax quinquefolius. The sequence continues at coordinate 37,220,004 of CM035172.1, read as the reverse complement.
TCTCGCTTAAATTTGAAAGTTTGACTTTCTATATGGTACATTCCACCCTTAAGTGCTTCTTCACATTTCGATCCATGATTTGAATCATTATTCTCCGATCCATATCGAATTCGGGTTGGCCGCTATGCATGAGGTAATTAGAATTCGATGTTAAATTCTCAATTCTTTGTCCAAAAGCAAAGTCCATTTCATCTATTTTGGCTTTATTGGATCGGACGTCTTTTTCTACACTATCAACGCGTATGCGACTTTTACCCATGCATCGTCTATTCTCCTTCGTTCGAGTTGTTTCTTCTTTCGGTGATCTTTGATTTTTAAATTCTCGATTCAACTTTAATATCTTACACCGCCAAAGCGTGATTTTGTTCGAGCATCACATATCGGGTAAACCCAATTTTGAATTGTTGTATCCCTTTGTTCCACGACCGTTTGCCGTTCTTCAACACGTTCTTCAAAGCTCACGAACACGATTTTGTAATTCTAAGTTTTGATCATAAATTTCTTTAACCAATTCTCCTCGGGTTCTCTCTTCCTCTTCTTCCTCACTTTAAATTTGCTACTCTGCAACTAGCTCGGGTGCGACAATTAGTTCTTCATTTACTACGTGGATATCTCTAATTTGTTCCTCGTCTCGACCTTTGCATTAACACGATTAGTGATTAAAGGTGTCTGGCGGTCGCATTCACTCCATTGTGAATATTTTAATTTGCCATTTCCAAACACTTGCCACAACACGAGGGTTAATTAATATATCAAATATTATCCCTATACTCGTGAAACCAATTAAATACCAAATAAACTTGGGTAGGTCATACTACTGGCGAAGGAATTTCCGTCTCTCTCCCCTCCTAGTTCTTATCTCACATCTTAGCGAGGATCATATCCCTAAGCTCGATACCAACTTGTGACGCCCCAAAAATTAGGTATCGTCACCCATCTTGGGTCGCCACTTACATGGTACATAAATTCAAATACAACTTACTAACCTAAGCGTCGTGTGCAATACGACATAAAGCGTGAGTTTGAATACAAATATTGTCTACTAGATATTATCTGAACTTCAAAAGGAGTCCTCATTACAACTATTATCACACTATTTCACGGAATAGTGAAGACTACTAATCTTATCCTACGGACCATTACTCAGTTTCTCAGGCTTCGTCCCGGTATGTTCTCATTTCTGAGAAACGGTGTGAAAGAAAAGGTGAGCTCAACTAGCCCGAAGAAGAAATATTATGACTAAGATAATGCAGAATAAATTATCATTAGCCTTCAACAATGTTAAGCGATAAAATACAATGAACAACCGGTTTAAGCTGCGTGAATATCTGCAATCCATTAAAAGAGTCAAGTAGAGAATAAAATCTACTATCTTTTAGGTTTTAAAAGGTTTTCATCAATTTTTATCATTTGAGACTCGACTTAATAATAAACCACCACATCTAATCATCCACAGTATACCACGGTCGAGGATTTTCATCAAATTATCAATGGTCAGTGACTATCTAAGAATCACCCCTGGTCATAATCATACCAAAAACTATCCATCAATTTGCATTACAGCCCCCGAGGACTTTTGTCACATCATTTATATCAAGTCGTGATTATCTAGAATGATCCACTGGTCATAATCATACTAAGTTCATCTATGCACGTAAGCCAAAGATAACATAATATAACATGAGGATGATGACAATGACATAGTAATTCAATAAAACAAATTCAAGAATTATTTAATCCATGAATTATTAACGTCCAAATTGTCGACATAATCTTTGTTTCGTGAGAGTAAAATTCAAGAATGATCGGAAGAATATTTCCATGAAAAGATCTTTGGATGAAGCATGAATATCGAGGATATTCTACTAATTTCATGGAGTATAAGTCAAAGTTTTAACCAATTGAGTATAATAAAGAATGGAATAACAAAAGAAATCACCGTGCATGCGGTACTTGGCAGACGAGTTATTCAACAGAATAATAATAACGGAACGGTCGGTGAAATTCACACGCAAGCGAGGATGTTCCAATGAATAATAAAGATGGAACGGATCCGGTGAAAAACCTGCGAGATAGGATATTCAGCGGAATGATAAAATGATAAAGACGGAACCGATGTCAGAATAATAAAAGCGGAAAACACACTGCAGACGAGGATGTTCAATGAATAATAGAAGAATGTCACCAAGTATAGAATAAATCAGCGTATCTGAGGTTATTCAATGAGAATAATAATGATGGAATAACATAAGGATTTCACCAAGTATAGGGTATCTGGCGTATCTGAGTTATGTATAGGGTATGCCACTTTTACGGAGTTATTCAGCGAATAATAATGAATGGAATAATGAAGTTCTCTTCAAAGAAGAAAGAATAACACCCACTACGACAAGTAAAAAAGAAGCTGAATATGAAGTAGTGAAGTAGCGAGAATACTCTTCTTCTTTCTATAATTTTCTCTCTATAAGCCTCTCTATAATTTCTCTCTAGAGTTTCAATGAATTAAGTAAGAAAATAATGAAGGAATGAGCTTTATTTATAGGAAAATGGAATGCATAGTAACTAATCCATGAGCGGTCCAGATTGATTTACTTTAATCGGTGGTCCGTATTTAAAGAAAAATCTTTTAAATAAAATATAATATATTCTATTTATATAAAAACATTTTCTTATGCAAAACACTATACAATCTATGCAAAACATTTATCAAAAACATTTATGCAACACTATCGATAATAAAATATAATATATTACTATTTATAGAATAAACTTTAATAAAGTATACTATTTTATATAAAAGATGTTTTACATTTTATTACGTTAATAATGAATAAAACAAAAGCGTCATTATCATTATAATAATTCATATTATTAATAAATGATAATGGAATCAAACCGGTGACTTTCACATAAGCATCGATAATCAATACAGGTGTCTTCTTATGCAACCACACGTATTATTCTCGTACTTTTACTTCTAGGAGTAGTTCACAAGTAACCACGGTAAAACTTCCGCCGTTATTTTGATAAAATATTAATGTCGTTTTTTCGATCAAAACAATAATTACATTGTGGGGTCCACGATGATTGGTAGTTGTATGCGAATATTCCTCGCTAAATCAAATATTCCCAGACCAATCGAATATAATATAACCACTTGCATACTTTGCAAAATTTATAAATCTACCCACAACTATAATATTATCTCAAATTCACACCATAATATAAAAATTATTTTGACAAAATTTAAATCTTTATTGATAAAATCTGGGTCTCACATAATTTCTTATGCGATTCATTTTGCAACATAAGCGTGTCATTTGAAGTAGATTATTCAATTGACTTGAGTGAGTCACCGAACTTAGAATAGGGTTAAATTTGCGAGAGAGTTGTATTGATACTACAGATCCAAAGGATGATTTTGTGCTTAAAATCGGTGTCACATTGGGTTGATAGTCATGATGTAGATAAGATAAGTAGAATTACGAAGGACCGGTTTGAATCGACAACTTTTAGGCATGAAGAAGCGATAGAGGCGATTAGAAGAATAGATCGATTTAGAGTGGACAAGGATGTTTTCGCATTGAATACATTTCATGGATACATTAGTAAAGGACCAAAAGGTTGAGCATGCTCAAAATGTGTATCTGAGTTCATTCTAATGGTTTGAAATCAATAAATAGATTAGAATAAAAGAAATCTAGTCCAGCTCCGGATTGTAAATTCTTTATTCAGATTTTAACAACTTCAAAGTATATATACTCCACCATTTTATTTTAACCTCCAAACCGTTTTATAGTTACAGATCGTGGATGAGAAGGAGTTGAAGGTGTAATCGATCAAAATAAGAAGAAGAATCCGAAGGTGTTGATCGAAGAAAAGAAAAATGGTGCTGGTATCGGCCGTAAAAGAATATGTAAATCGAATGTTACAAGATATTTCAGGCATGAAGGTCCTCGTTCTCGATTCCCAAACGGTACCCAATTTTCATATATATATATATATATATATATATATATATATAAACTCTATATTCATTTTTAGCTAATTTATCAAATTTATACTGCTGTACTGTTTCTAAATTGTGTAATCTATCCTGCAAAATATTAGGTTTTTTATGTTATATTATTGATAACGAGATTCAGTTCTTGCAATTTAAGTATCTGTAGTTAGCATCTAACGATTTTGTAATTAGGCTTTGTGAAAATTGTTGAAGAAGCTAATTGGGTTTAATAAGAGAATTTTAAAATGAATTTGGATCGATTGGAACTGGGGTTTTGTGTGTTTTGTAGTGATGTTATTTAATCAGTATTTTGAGTTGTATTTTTTTTTTTCAGTGAGTTACAGAATAAAAAGTTGTTGTATTTCTCTTATTCCCAGATTATTAGTGTACTTTTCTTATTTGTGATGTCCCAAAAAGGAGTCCACTTTGAAGAAAGAGTTCTTCTTTCCTTTTTAAGATGTCCCAAGATATTTCTACTATAAATTAAGGTGTTAGTTAAATAACGTGGTATTTAGGTGAGATTTTTCCCCCTTAGCTGTTGCTTATATAAGTTATATGAATAAAATTCTCTCTTTTGGTTCATATGAGTATATGATATGCAGTTTCAGTTTTTTGTACTGTATAAACATGTATAGATTTATGGTATGAATACTGGTTCAAACTTTTTAGTATGCATAGTTGGATTTTACGAGCTTATTATTATAAGATAAATGTGGTTTTGAAGAAGTTGTTTTTTCGGACTTGTTAACTAGTTGAAAGAAGCACTGCAAAAAGCATAGTAGCTTATGGCATTTTAAAAGAGGCTGGGTATTGGGTCATCTGCCTGATTCTCATCATTTTCTAAGATAGTAAATATGTGTCGGGGGGATTTGGTTGGTTTCCTATCAACCTTGTGAAGTTGGTAAATTACTCCTGAGATATCAACTTTTCCAACTAATCTAACAGTCTGTTTAGGTTGGTAAGAAGGAAGAAGAGTAAATGATTAACAGTTTAGCTTAGTAGGGAAAAGGAAGAAAGTCAATATTTGTTTCAATAAGGTGAAGAAAGATACTAATAGTCTGGTAGCAATGAATGCCTCACTTTCTTGATACATCATCTTGTGGTAAGTAACAACAAAAATAACTGATAGAAAAACAGTGGGAAAAAGAAAAACTTCCTAAAGGGAAAACGGGTTGATTTATGTGTGCCACATGCTTGCATATAAGTTATAACCCCCCTAGTGTGATTCTTTTGATTTTATAATATGAGAATATAAAAGCGCACTATATTTTTACTGAGTGGTTGTATTTTAATAAATTATCTTTGATGGGTATATTGAAGTTCATAATGATTTGCAGGTTAGTATTGTGAGTGTTGTGTATTCTCAGTCAGAACTTCTTCAGAAAGAAGTATTTTTGGTAGAACTTGTTGATTCCATATCCAAGTCAAAAGAACCAATGTCGCATCTCAAGGCGGTATACTTCCTGCGACCTACATCAGGGAATATTCAGCATATGAAGCGACAGTTGGCCAATCCTCGATTTGGAGAGTATCATCTTTGTAAGTTTTATAGTATAACTGTGAGAGAAATGCGCATACACTAATTTTCTTGAAACACTAAGAAAGTATTCCCAAGCACTGATTCATGCCTCTAGTACATGATATTAAGAGCAAAAGTTGTTATCAACTTATCATTTTACTCTCTAAATGCTTAACAAAATGCAGCAGTAATTTTCAGAACTAATATGCTATATTGATAAAAGCAATATTCCTATTTACAGTTTTCTCCAACATATTGAATAATACTCAGCTGCATATTCTAGCTGATTCGGATGAACACGAAGTTGTCCAACAAGTTCAGGTAAGTTCCTTCTTCTAACCACTTATTACTTTGACCAGACCATTAGTTGTTCATCTCTATACTGAATACTTCTTTAATAATTAACAGCTATGCTCAAATTGAAACCAAATTTGTTTCAATTAATTGTAGTTGAATCCTTCTTGTAACCATATATTATATGTCCAGACACTTTGTTGTTCAACTTGTTTGAGTACTGGCTATCTACCTAACAACCAATATTTCTGGAAGAGAGTTTACTATTTTATTCAAATTGAAACTAAACTTGCGTGGATTAATTGTAGTTGCAGAAATTAATGTAGTTTTGCCTCTTATCATGCTAAGGTCATTCTAGTGTGATCTGTTTATCTGCCTGATTCTCATTTCTGTAGTTGAATACTCATAAGAAAGAGTTAACATTAAGCATGATAATTATCTTGTTTCTACAGGAGTTCTATGCAGATTTTGTTGCAGTTGACCCTTACCATTTCAATCTGAATATTGCATCAAATCACATGTATATGCTCCCAGCAGTCGTAGATCCTTCAAATTTGCAGTATTTCTGTGATCGAGTCGTCGATGGACTAGCTGCTATCTTCTTGGCATTAAAACGACGACCTGTTATTCGGTATTCACGTACATCTGATATTGCTAAAAGGATTGCACAGGAAGCAGGGGTGAGTAGGCACAATGATTTTACTTGCAATTTTGTTTATATTTCTTAAATACGCTTTGGCTATGCTCTTCCTCCAAAGGTTAGAAAACTTTCTACTTCATTAGTTTGATTTCTGAAGAACTTGATTTATTTTATTTACATGGTTATTATCTTGTTCATATGAATTAGTATGAGTGGGTGCTCTTTCTTTTGTGGGTGTTAACATAAGTTAGAAATTGAATTTTTCCACTCTTGGATACACAGAAGCTGATGTACGAGCAGGAAAGTGGCCTATTTGATTTCAGACGCACAGAAATTTCTCCTATGTTGCTAGTGATTGATAGGCGAGACGACCCCGTAACTCCACTGCTGAATCAGTGGACATATCAGGTACTTTTGGGATCCTTGTGACCGTAAATTTGCTGCTCGTATCGTCATTGCTACATATCTGGAGCATTGTTTTGAAGCTTAACTAATGATTGAAATTTAAAGGAAATGCCAGCTCATTAGTTATATTAATTTTCGATAGGCAATGGTTCACGAGTTGATAGGCATTCAAGACAATAAGGCAGATCTAGGAAACATTGGAAAATTTTCGAAGGATCAACAGGTTAAGTTTTACTCTCCTTGTTACTTACTACCAAAAAAAATTAAAAAGGGAATCCTTGCACTATCTATATGTTCCATGAATGATGAATCCTTTTATTGGTATTCATGCTTACAGGAGGTAGTGCTGTCATCAGAACAAGATGCCTTTTTTAAGGCTAATATGTATGATAATTTTGGAGATATTGGAATGAATATAAAGAGGATGGTGGATGATTTTCAGCAAGTTGCAAAAAGTAACCAGAATATCCAGACAATAGGTTTGTACCTAAAGATCTCTATTGTTTATTTGTTCATATATCAATCTTGTATAAGCAGTGCATTTGTGGAATGTGGACATTGTTTAATCGTTAACTCTTTGAGTTCTGCAGAAGACATGGCTAAATTTGTTGACAACTATCCAGAATATAGAAAAATGCACGGAAATGTTTCAAAGCATGTAACCCTGGTTACAGAAATGAGCAAGATAGTTGAAGAGCGAAAACTCATGTTAGTTTCGCAAACAGAGCAAGAATTGGCTTGCAATGGTGGCCAAGTGGCAGCATTTGAGGTTGTTAGGTTCTTTATCTAATTTTCCAAATATACCCTTTTTTGTTTTTAATCTATGATTGACATCTATATATTTTTCCAACTGTCACCATGATTAGAAGTTGAACTCATTGTTTTTAACTCTATTAAACAAGCCCAGTTGATCTTACAGCAAACCCTTCAACCCAGATCTCAAAGGAACTTGAGTTACTGTACTTTGGAACAGTTTAAATCACTTATAACAGTCTTAAAGCTTCCCCTTTTTGGTATCAAATAAATACTCAAACCTTACCTGACCTTTCTTAGATCTATTATAACTCACAAATGCCTATTTTCTTCTTAACTTTTTTCCCACAAAAATCCATGAGAAAATACAATTAAGCCCTTCGTACAAATTTTATTATGATTATGTCTCCATGCTTTTCCTGTATTATGTAAAGTTAATGAAAGATAAAAATACAAAAGATGGGCTGGTCAATGTCCATACTAGAGGAGCATATTATGGTTTAAACTATTGGTTGATGAAGTTGATGTTTACTTTTCATCTTTTGCTTAAAATAAAGTTCGAGCGGATGAGATTTTCTTTTCCAGGTTCTCACATGAGTCCCAGTTTATTTATGTTTTGGAAATAGATTTAGCTGAGAAGGCCTTGTTTTTGTGATGATACTTTTTCGAATTTGTTGCTCATTCGTTATTTGAAATGAACCGGAGTTCGGGTACCAGCATAGTGCTCTCTGGTGATTATTGTCTTTTGACATGGATGATGGGACTTGGATTAAAAAGTTATATAATTTTAAGTTTTATTTAAAGAATGCTTCAAATTTTATCGCTTCATGTTGTAATTTTACCCATTTGATCATTGTCTTTTTGGTATTCTTCACAGGGATGATTTTGGAAGAATGAAATATGTTAATAACTAGTACCCTTCAGAATACATGATTTTTATTTTTATATTTGATAAGTAAAAATATATTAACCAATGAGGCACCAAGGGGGTGCTACCCATACCCAAAATGGAGTACCAAAAAGCAGGAAGACCTCAAATATGTTTGCTCTTTATGACATATTTGTTTATATTTTCAATGATTTGTTATTGGATGTCATCCTTTATAGCATGTTTTATATTTATAATCAGTAATATTGAAATGCTGTGGATTAATGGATAGAGAGTATCCTCATGACCTCATTTGTTACATGTGCTTCTGTACAGGCTGTGACGAATCTTTTGAACAATGAAAGTGTATCTGATATTGACTGTCTACGCCTTGTCATGTTATATGCTTTGCGTTATGAGAAGGAGAGCCCTGTTCAGCTGATGCAGCTGTTCAACAAATTGGCTTCTCGATCTCCCAAATATAAGCCTGGGGTAATAGAGCTAAGACTTAAAATTTACATCTTGTATTTGAAGTGCCTTGCATCTTCTGTATTATCCTTTGTATGTGCACATTTGTTGTTATGGTCCGTTCACTTGTGTTGAATATAAGATTATGAGAAAATAAAAAAAGTTAAGGAGATTAAGTTATATTTAGTCACGTTAGCAATAATTCTCTTTCTAGTTTAAGTTAGCTCCTCTCCTTTCTATCTGGGATTTCTGGAACTAAGTTAACCATTCTTCTCTCTATCCAATAATTGTAATCTTTCTGTCCAGTGGTTGTAGAGAAAGCAAAGCACTCATTACACTAATTCTAACTATCTGCTTGTCAAATCAGCTCAGTAAAATAGGGATGGAGGGAGTATTAATAAATTGACCTAGATTTTCTTATATAATACAACAGTTCAACTTCTTTTTATTCGCTTTTTTCTTCTGAAGGATGCTCTGGTTTTCTCTACTAGACTGCTAACATATGCACATTTTGAGGATTTACCATTACTTAGTGGCTCAAATGGATTGTGAGATTTACTGCTCTGGTTGTAAAGTCTTACTTATTATACTAAATTGACCACAATGAAATGGCAGCTCGTGCAATTCCTTTTAAAGCAAGCGGGTGCTGATAAGCGAACTGGAGATCTTTATGGGAATCGGGATCTTCTGAATATTGCTCGTAACATGGCTCGTGGGATCAAGGTTTGTCTTGTAACTTTGAGGTACTAATTTTTTCCTTGGCAACACTTCTCCTAGGTGTTAAAAAATAGTTTCCCTTACTAATTGCAGGGGATTGAGAATGTGTACACCCAACACCAGCCTCTTCTACTCCAAATTATGGAAAGCATTACCAAGGGAAGGTTGAGAGATGTGGACTACCCTCTTGTTGGAAATCACTTTCAGCAGGCCAGGTCTGTGTTTTGAAATTAATCCCCTGGTTGCATTTTCAAGTCAATCATTTTTAATTTTTAATTTTTAGTATTCTCAACTGTTTGCATCCATACAGTTATGCAATATTCTGTGATTCTAGTCTTTATTTTAGTATGATTATGATAACAGCAAAATAATAGCTATGGTTATCTGTAATATTCAATTATGAAAATAACCTATTCAAAAGTGCAATTGAATGGTGTCTAGCCTGGTGTCTTCCTTAAACAAATATTGACAATGTTGCAAATATTCTACTTATAATATAAAAGAATTGGATGAAAATATATACGCTCTGCAGATGGCCGGTCAGGTGCAGTTCACCTTAATTATGCTCTGTGCATCATATGATGTCGCCATAACGAGGCTGGTAAGGTTCCAGTGAAGATCTACAGTAGGGCAGGAGGTCACAGCCGCAAGTGTATTGTGTTTATATATTTGTTAAGAAACTTTCAAAAGCCTTTTGACTTATTTCTACAAGATGTTTTTAAGTTTCCTAAGGACTCAATATATATGCTAGTAGATATTATATTTATCAAATTAGAAAGCTTTATCATTCAAACCATGTCTGTTCACGTTCAAACTAAGAATTGTATTAGAAAACAAAATTTAGGGTTTGTTCCTCATAAAAATGATTAAAGTTTGTCTCTATAATTTTTTGCTTCTGACTTGCATATAATTACCAAACCACCATTGTTGTCGTCATTGTTTGTTTATGTACTTTTTGAATGCGTCGTTATGGTGGGATACATGTGAATTTCAAAATCGACATCAATAATCTCTCAATCACAATATCTGTAAACCACTAAACTTACACTATATGGGTAAGAATATCACAAGAACAACTAACCTCACAACAAGGAGGAATGCAAGCTCACACACTGGTGAAAATCGAACTTGGGACCGTCCCACAGACTAGTCTTAACCATCAAGCTAAGAACTCGTTGGTAGTTGTCATTGTTTATTTAACATATATACAATGCATGAACTTCAACCCCACTAGATCTAAATCCTATATCAATTTTCTGAAGTTAGCAAGTCATTTTCTGAGAAATAGGGTTGGTTTTCACCCTTAAAATGTTTTCTTTTAATTACTAATTTTCACTATCGTACCAAAACGCTTGAAAATATGTAAAAGCATTTTTGGAAATGTCTTCCTTGAAACAAACATAGCCTTAATGATATGAGAGAAAAGTTGTGTATCAGTCATATTAGCCTTAATGCTTCCATGGATTTAAGCCAGAAAAAAATGGTTTCTCATTATTTTTTCCAATAGATGAGGGTTTTTCTCAAACAGTTCGGAGAATGGTACAGGACCCATTAGCAAAGATTTTATGTTATAGAGTTGGCATTAATTTGCATCTCCTTGATGGAATTTTGGGGCATTGGGGATTATTAAGTGTCTACATTATTTAGGTATTCATGATTATTTAGTTGTCTAGTCTTAAGTTGGTTTAGGCTGTGGAATTACATCCTAATTTAGTGTCTAATTCTTTGTGATGTTAGGTTTTGTATTCAGTCGTTGCAATCTCATCCAGTTTCATGCATAGAACTTATTACTTTTCGAATAAAACTTGTGCTCAATTGCCTGGGGGTAGAGTTTGTAATCCAAGCTAGTGTATCCTTGTCTTTTTTCTTTCTGCAATGTTATTTTCCGTGCTCTCTTGTGCTGCATCTGATGGATCCTGTCTATGTATCATCTTCTCCTTCCTAGTTTTTCAGGTTTATCTCCATGGTTCTAGCCCATTCTATTACAACAAAATGTTGTATGTTGAAACCATGTTAATTCTTACAACAACTTGTATTCTTGGTTTGTTCAACAGTGCATTATATAATATACACAACACAAAAAATATTCATGGTATTTGTATTCACTCACATTTGTCTTTGCTGGCAGGCCACAGGAGGTGGTGATTTTCATTATTGGTGGAACAACATATGAGGAATCACGTTCAGTTGCTCTACAAAATGCCACCAATTCTGGGATTCGTTTCATACTTGGTGGTTCCGTGGTTCTTAATTCTAAGAGGTTCGTTGATATAATTACTAGTGTTGGGAAGATTATATTCCTACCATAATTTAAAGTTTTATTTATTTTACTTTAATCTATCCCCCAAAAATCCCCATAAAACTTTTATTTTGGCTGTCGGCATGTGTAGGTTTCTGAGGGACCTTGAAGAAGCTCAGAGAATTGCTCGATCTAGCCCCAGTGTGATCTGAACTTCAAATCCTCTGCTAACCTCTCATCCAAGGGCATGTAAATATGCATCTCTGCCGGTTAAATGTGGTCTTTGTTTTAGTCAGTCGCTGGCAATAGCATACTTGTATCGAAAATTATAGCTGCTTGATGAGAAATCATGACCTTAGCTCTCCCCGGGACTATATGCAAGTTTCTAACTAAAACACGAGTAAAGAGGCAGAAGAATTTAAGAAAAGCCTGATATGTTAACTGGGATAATGCACAACCAACGCCGATGTATTTTATGGTTGAATAGAGTTTTCTTTTGCCTCGCTCCTGCTGAAAGTAGCAAGTTCATGTCCAAAGGAATTTTGTATGCCTTGTGAATGTATGTAATCATGTATTAGTCTGAAAACAGCTGATTTTGATGCAAATATGCTATAGATGTACACAACTTTTTGAAGTTTCAATCCGTTAATATTATCTGTAGATTGTGTACATTTTGAACTGGAAATTTTCATATATTCAAGTTTTTCATCTTTTCTCTCTTGTGCTGGTGTGTGGGTGGGTATTGGAGGTTTAAAATATTGCTTAGTTTCTTGTTCTTAAAAAAACACTTATTTTCATCTCAAGAAGTGTTAAATGTTTCTTGTGGTATTGTGGACTGTGTTTTGAAGTAACAACTTTGCCTAAAGGTAAAATATCCTATTGATTTTACAAAGCGAGACATGTGTTTATCTCTTATGCTTAAATAAGAGTTTGGCTAGGGTGACACAGTTATATTTTTCTCTGTCTTTTACATTGGGAAAAAAATAAAAAATAAAAAAATAAAAATAAAAATAAAAAATTAAAATTAAAATTAAAATTAAAATCTTTATATAAAAAGTGTTATGAATGCATTTAAAATTTAAAATTGATAATATAATAATTAGTACTCTCTCGGTTTCAAATTATATGATCAGTATTGACTTTTGAAAGTCAATTTAAGACATTTTTAAATTCAAAATTGAGATGTAAAATTTACGGTAAGTAATAATTTTTAGATAGTTTATAATATTAAAATTAAAAAAATATATATCAGTTTTGAATTTAAAAAATATCTTAAATTGTCAACGATTTGTAGAGATTTTAATTAATTTCTAAAAATTAAAAATATACCTTTAATTATGTAACAGATTAACTATGATATTATCTCTACTGCCACTTGGTCCACACTCCACAGGATGGGTCTCAAGGGACGAGAGCTCATTTTTCAAAATGTCCCTCTATTAAATGTTTGTGGACCTTAATCTTCTGTCACAACTTGTTGCACAAATCTCTTAACTTATCTTAATTAATTTTAAAATTAAATACAGATGTTTTTTTTTATGAGTGATCAAAAATTTTTTAATTAAATATTTATTTTTTTCAACTTACGTTTGATTAGACATTCTATGTCACAAACTGATGAAGTACCTACTGACTAAGCCAATTAATACTTATGTGCAATTAAAAAAATATTATTTTAAATGATTTTTTCATATTTAATAAACATTGAAGGGTTAGGACGTAATTTGCTCATTGTTTTTGGAGTAATCACAAAATATAGTGTGTGGTGCTTGGAGTAATTTCTTCATTGGTTTTGGTAGTGTCAAAATTCTCTCTCACACACAATGGAACTCTTCTCCCTTTTTAATTTCTTTTTCTTTATTATCTTTTGGGTTAAATTATATATTTTTGTTCTTACAAATACATGTATATAATTAATTTATTTTTCATATTAAATAATATGTTATTTTTCAAGTTCACCTCTTTTTATGATGGATATTACAACCTTGCTTTTTATTTATGAATAATATTTTTAAATAATATATAAATTATTCCTATCATAATTTAATTGTTTTTTTAAATAGACTAAATGATTAAAATATATTGAAACTATAACATGTTACAATAATGGAAAAATTACTACGGTAATAAAACATAAATGAAAAGTCTTTCCAACAACTTACATATATCAAATCAAGAACAAGGTTAATCGTAATAATAATTAGTGAATATTAAAAATACATAAAATTAAATTAAATTCTATAATAAACATATTTAAACAATTGTGATGAAATAAAAGTTATTGCGATGACATTATATCTAAATATAAAAATATCTATCATCCACAATCATCATTCATCACAATGAAAAATAATAATCCAACTCTAAACAACAACTAAAAAACCCTTAAAAATTAAATAATTGATACTTAGGTTATATTTGTTTGGAAGATAGGGATTCTACTGTCCTTGAATTAGTAATCTTATTACTATTTTATCCTTTTAAAAGTATAGTCATGTGTTTGTTAAAAGTAAACTATATGCGATGAGAATAAAATATGTTATATTTTTATCTTTTAATGTTTAATTTTTTGATTTATTTTATGTTTAAATACACTCATTATTCTTATATTTTTATTTAAAGTGCATTTAAATGATTTTGTGACTTAATTTAGAAGTGTTTTGGGAGACAAATTGAGCATTATTTGGACTTAAAGTAAAAGGAAGGACAAAGTTGTAATTACACGAGTCCAAGAATTTAGTAATATTTTATTATAATAAAGTGATCAAACAAAATTTAATGATCTTATTCAAGGAAGGAATGAGGTGTCACCAGGAAGTTGAAACCTACATGGAAAAAAATTAACGTCTTATGCCTATAAATAGATGATCACCAAGAGAGATTTGGGGAGATTCGTCTACAAACTTCTCTCTATAATTCTTTGGTGTTTTCATGATCATGTGTAGCTAAATTCTTATTCTTGGTTTAAGAGAACTGAAGCCTCACAATTCTTACACGGTGAGATTTAATTAATTTTAATTATTTAATTTATATTTTGAGAATTAATAATTGTTATGTGCTTAATTCTTATGATTAATTCGTTTAATTGCTAGGGTGCACTCTAGTTATTTATTCGTTACAATCTACTTATGAATTGGATATTAAATTCGTAATTATTTGGTCACTCTAATTTGTGAAGAAACTAAGATTAATAATTTATTGCAAATCAAAATATTATTATATTTTAGGAAGAATACTCAATTAAATTAAATACAATCGTTTGTGCTTGTATTATTTCGCTTCATCGAACTTTCTATTACTTAAAGTTGATACTAAATTAAATCTTTAGCGCGCACATGAGGTTGTTTAGTAATTAGGGTTATTTATATCGCTTATAATTAACTACAATTAAAGAGAGATAAAAAATTAATTCCAAGTGAATATTCAAAATAATAATCGGTTTATGCTTGCATCAATAATCAGTGTAAATTTTTGACGATGAATGTTAACTTAACGATGCGTTATTCTAATTTATTTCGTTAAATTTATCAGTAGTAATTATTTATTTTAGTAATTGATATCTAAAATTCTCCAATTTAATTTACAAAGTATAAGAATTAGACTAATCATTCTCCGTGGAATCGATTATTTCTTGCACTAATACATAAAATAAATATTTTTCGCAGTAAAATTTTAATTTTGGTTAATTGCGACAGAACATCGATATGTGAGATAGGTAAATTAAAATATTTTAGTCCTAATTTTTTTAATACTTAAGTCCTTTAAATGATGGACTATTTAACAACTAGGAGAGGGGGATTATATTTCACATTAAGGACTATTTTTTTGATAATATTTGTAGGATGAATAATTTATCAACTTTCCATAAATAATTTCTACAATTTTCCAACCACTAATATTATATATAAAGAAAATTGCTAAAAATAAATTAAAACAAATCAAGGCTAAAAATAGAAGAAAGACAAATAAAATGTGACGCCCTCAAAATTAGTATACATCACCCATCTTGGGTCGTCAGATATATGGTACAAAATTCAAATACAACTTACTAATACAACTGTCGTGTACAATATGACAAACATAAACTGTGAGTTTGAATACAAATATTATCTACTAGAGATTATACAAATTCAAAAGGAGTCCTCATTACAATTATTATCACACTATTTCACAGAATAGTGAGGACTACTAATGCTATCCACTGGACCATCACTCCGTTCCCGACTCGCGTCCATTTATATTCTCATTTCACTGAAGAGAACAGTGAAAGAAAGGGTGAACTCAACTAGCCTAGTAAAAAATTTTATGACTAAGATAATGCAGAATAAATTATCATTAGTCTCCAACAATGTTAAACTGATAAAATATAATAGACATCAAGTTTAAGCTAGCGGTGAACAAGCAATCCATTAAAAGAGTCAAGTAGAAAATAAAATCTACTATCTTTTATGATTTAAAAGGTTTTTCATTATTGTTATCATTTGAGACTCGACTTAATAAATATTCCACATCATTGAATCACCCTTACTACTACGCCGAGGATATTCATTAGTATCACGACCACAATTATCCATGTACCACTACGGGCCAAGAATATTTGTGTATTCATTAATGGTCATGATCATGCCAACAATTGTCCATCAATGCACTCACGGGCCAATGAGGACTTTTACCACATCATTTGTAACATTACGGTCATGATTACACCGAATAATCCCACAGTCATAATCATACCAAGTCCATCTATGCACTACTCTGCCACAAATGACTTTCAACATAATATAAACATGAGGATGATGACAATGATATAAGAATTCAATAAAACAAGTTCAAAAATTATTTTATCCAGAATTATTAACGCCCAAATTGTCAACATGATCTTTGTTTTGTAGAGTAAAATTCAAGAATGATCGGAAGAATATTTCCATGAAAGATCTTTGGATGAAACGCAAATATCAAGGATATTCTACTAATTTCATGGAGTATAGAAGTCAAAACTTTAACCAACTAAGTATAATAAAGAATGGAATAACAAAAGAAATCACCATGCATGCGGTACTTAGCATGAGAAGCGGAGTTATTCAGCAATGAATAATAATAACGGAACCGGTCGAGACAAAATTTTGCAAGCACAGGATGTTCCAATGAGAATAATAAAGGCGGAACCAGGTCAGGTGTAAAACACTTATGAGCGAGGATGTTCCAACAGAATAATAATAAAGGCGGAACCGGTTAGGTGTAAAACACATGTGATGAGGATGTTCCAACGAATAATAGAAGAATGTCACCAAGTATAGGGTGAATCAGCGTATCTGAGTTATTCCAATAGAATAATAAGAAATAGAATAACAACAATTCTCTTCATGAATAAGAAAGAATAACATCCCTTACGAGTACAACAAATAATATTCCCTACCTTAAGAAGAAGAGTACTGAATATATAAGTAGTAAAGTTGTAAGACCCCAAATTATTTATAAATAAAATTTATTTTCCTCTATTTATTATTTTGAAATAGTAAGGGTTGATTTGATTAATGTGGTTAGTTATGGGTAAAATGCGCAAATATTTAGAATAAGCAAGTGGTTATAAAATATTCATTAATGTCGGGGAATATTCGTTTGGTCGTGGAATATTCGTGACTTCGTCAGGGGAATATTAAATGCGATTTATACCTTGATCTTTTGTGGGCCCCATAACGGAAAGCGATTGGAGGAAGAAAACGACAAGAATAAGTTACTATTCACGAGTTACTATTCACGAGTACTATTCACGAAGCGTGAAGATGTTTTTTGTGAAATTTCTATCTTTTGGTGTGAGATTCTTATTCACGTATCTTGACACTTTATTCACGAATCTGACCACTATTCAATAGAAAAATGAAATTTCTTCTTTTTGTCGAAAAATATCTATTACGGATACTAGCTTTGATTGTATCCATGTTTTGATCATTCTTGAATTTTACTCCACTCGATTATTTATGAAGTATTTTTGGTGGGATTATTTAAAGTACGAATCCTTAATACTTGTTCTTTTGTTTCCTTTGGATTCATTTTCTTTAAAATATTTTTCATCATCCTCGATCCTAAATGATGATATTCTTGAATATCTTTTGGCTGTAGAGTAAAAGATGAATGATTTCTTGATGAATATCTTTGGGCGTAGTGCGAAGATGAGCAGTGTTGAGATGAACATATTGAGTGATTAATATCTTTGGCGCGTAATGCAAAGATGAGCAGTGTTTAGATGAACATGACGGTGATGAATATCTTTGGCTGTAGTGCAAAGATGAATATTTGATTCGGATATATATTGATTGATGTTACGAGGGATAAAATATCGACGATGAACTTTTAAATTCATATATAGAAGATAGTAGTTTGCATTCTCTACTTAACTCTTCTAATGAATTATTATTTCCATTGCGAAGATTGATTTAAAACCGGTTGTCTATTGTATTCTATTAGAATTTTCCTGTTGAAGACTAACGATAATTTGTTGTATATTATCTTAGTCATAATATTCTTCTTGGGCTAGTTGAGCTCACCCTTTTCCTTTTGTTCCATTTTTCTTCTCTGGAGGCGAAATGTAGCGAATACTAGTAGTGGGGGTATGGAATGAAGGATTCTAGAAAGAGTTGTTTAGTTGTCCTCACCATTTTGTAAAATAATGTATCAATAATTATGATGGGGATTTATTTGGGTATGTATATTGTCTAGAAGACAATAATTGTATTTAAACTCACAAGATATATATGTTGTCGTATTTTGCCCACGACAAATGTATTAATAAAGTTGTAGTTATTTACGTACCATGTATTTGGCGATTTCGAGAATGGGTTGGATGGAATGGACCTATTTTGGGGGCGTCACGGTTGGTATCGAGCTTAGGATATGATCTTTGGCGGAGATCGGGGAATAGAACTAGGAGGAGAGGCGAGTAAATCCTTTTGCTAGTGTGTCTACCTAAGCTTATTTGTTAGTTGGTCATATATAGGGATATTATGTGATATATTGATTTCCTTAATTAACCCTTGTTTTTATAGCGGTGTTGAGAATGTCGTGAGAATATTAATGAGTGGAAATGAGACCGTGGAGATGCACTGTACTCACCAACGAGGAGAATGTGCAACAAGTTGCAATGTTCCTCCGTGAACAACACCATGGCGAGATGATGAGCGAGGGGATGTTTAAGCTTTTTTTAGATTCATGCAAAATCGAATGAGGAGACTCGTGTTCAAAATCTGAGGAGGAAATGATAGCAATTCACGGGTAGTCACCACCCAAAAGTTCAAAGAGTTGGGACCACGAGAATTTAAGGGAAAGCGAATCGATCATGGCGGAAACATGGGTCGAAGCAAATTACCAAGATATTCGATGTCTTGGGATGCACCAGAGGAACAGAAAGTTCCATTCGCTACTTTTAAAATCGAGGGAGATTCTTGGTGGAAATCAGAAGCGACCCATCCTGTTCAAAATGTCGTCATGGAGAGCGTTTGAAAGCGGTTCAATGACAAGTACTTCCCGAAAGTATTCGTTATATGAAGGAAGTGGAGTTTATTAGACCGGAAGTAAGAATAACATGGCGGTGTCCTAGTATGAGGCGTAAGTTCAGCGGAGTTATCCAGGTTTCACCTCATTTGGTGGAGAATGAGGAATTATGAGCGGATGTTTTCGAGAGGTTGAAACCCGATACGTCAAGATCTCATTTCTCATAAATTTTCTCTCTATTCATTGTTGTCAATGAGCTCATTGTTAGAGCGAGATAACGATAGTACGTTCAACCGAGGGACCATAACCAGATTATCTTGAAGATAGAAGTCAATGAATAACGATAACCGCCGGAGAAAGAAGAATCTGGACAAAGGTAACCACTACGATGGTAATCGTGGGCATGAAAAATAGAAGAAGCGAGTCTGGGAGGAGATTTTAAAAGAGGAGATTCAACAACCACGTCACATGAAGACGCGCCAGAGTGAATCGGTTCAAGGAGGAGAAAGACCATCGGTCGTATGTTACAAATGCTGGAAAGAGGATATATCATGCGCCCCCAAAATAGGTATACATCACCTATTACGAGTTGTCAATACATAGGAAACGAAACAACTAACTTTATTATTATTACAACAAGCGATGGCTGTGAGTTTGAATACAAATATTATCTTCTAGACAATATCTATACTCAAATAAATCCTCATCACATTTATTGATACATTATTTTACAAAATGGTGAGGACTACTAAACAACTCTCTACAGAACCTTCATTCCATACCCAGGCTAAATTACTACCATTTATATTCTCGCATCACGAGAAGAAAAATGGAACAAAAAGGAAAAGGGTGAGCTCAACTAGCCCGGTAAAGAATATTATGACTAAGATAATATACAACAAATTATCGTTAGTCTTGACGAGGAAAAATCTAATAGAATACAATAGATAACAAATTTTAAATCAATATTCGCGTGAAAATAATAATTCATTAGAAGAGTTAAGTAGAGAATGCAAACTACTATCTTACATGTATGAATTTAAAAGTTCATCGTCTATCTTTTATCCTGTAACATCAATCGATATACATACGGAATCAAATATTCATCTTTTTGCACTACGGGCGAAGATATTCATCGATTAAGTCGTATTTATCTAAACACATTCATCTTTGCTTTTCTGGCCGAAGATATTCTTGAAATCATTCATCTTTGCACTCTGAGCCAAAGATATTCAATAATATCATCATTTAAAGGCGAGGATGATGAAATTTTTATTTTTTTAAAGAAAGCGAATCCGGTGAAACAAAATGACAAGGATTAAGGATTAAGGATTAAGTATTTTGTTTTATCCACGTCAAAAATACCTCAAAAATAATCATAGTGGTGTAAAATTCAAGAATGATCAAAACATGGATCTGATCAAAGCTAGTATCCATAATAGATATTTTGGACAAAAGAAGAAATTTTTTTTTTTTTAAATTGAATAGTCTTAATCAAATTCGTGAATATGGTCGTAGTATCGTGAATAGTCTTGCAGTATCGTGAATAGTAATTCCTAGCACAAAAGTTTCAAATTTGATAAAATTTCAGGATCGATATTTCAACATAATGATATTGAAGAAATAATATCATTACAAAAAAAATAATATCCCTTACCTCGAAAGATCAAGTCTTTCTAATTGAAAACAGGATATAGGCTATGACTTGAACTTGCATAGAATAGCAATACTCAAATTATACTCAAAATACTTACAAGAATACGCTCGATAATATAGAGAGAGAAAACTTGGGTTTACGGTGTGATTTTCAATTCTAACCTAAGCACCTATTTATAGGAAATTGCTTAGAACACAAAAGCGAGAGAAAATTTAATATAATATTAATATATTATATATAAATTCCTACTTACACAATCTATGATCTAAATTCAGCCATGCTTGACAATAAATAAGTCTACCAAACAAATCAAAAGCGTTTTATTATTTAAAATAATTAAAACTTCCAAAAATCAATTATTTGGGAATTTGAACATCAATAATTCATAATAAATAGCCCTTTTATCGGAAAATTTGAATCTAGCGAGTTTTTATAGGAAATTCAATTCTCTACAACTTCTGCAGAAGAAAGTTTTCCAAATTCCAAATAGAAATTGACCAAAGAAATCCACAAGCAGAGGCGATTTTTACATTTATAATCAAATTCGGTCGATAAATGGGGTCCGCAAGCATGTTTAACATGTTTTAAACATTTATTGCAACAAAAATACTCTTCCTCCTCGTATACTCATATATCCCACATTCGTTGTAAAAATATCACCATTATTATATTATTAAAATATAATAATATATTTAAATGAATTATTTTATCGAGAAAAGATAAAATTTCAATTTTCAACAATTGTCACATTAAAATTTTTCTCCATCTATATCCACATAAAATCAATATTTTTCCTCATCATATGAATCAATAATTAATTATTCACAAATAATATTCTGAGAATCACAATATTGTGACGAGGCGGTTCGAGGAAGAGGGGCTTTCGATAAGAATTTCTTCTTCTTTGGCGCATGATTAGGTGACCAAACCTCTCCTTGAGCGAGAACTTTCTAGACATTGCCAATAATGTTATCTAATAATATTATTGGATAATATGAATTATTGTTTCGATAATGAAAATCTTGTGTAATGACAATTATTGAAACAATGACAATATAAAATATCAACGCAGCAATTATTAAATCGATAAAATCTTGAGCGGTAATTATTGTAACCATTATTGAGTAGTGCCTTCTTACGTAAGAATCGATAATTGGTGCAATCACTGGTAATCTTCTTGTTTTTAACCGCAGGGTATTTTAACAGTGATACTTAATGTAACAACTACTGTGCATTATTTTTAAACCACTTATATTTGTCGTTTTCTTCATCCAATCGCTTTTAGTTATGGGGCCCACACATGGTCTTGTAGTAAATACGAATATTCCCCGACAGCGACTGAATATTCCCGACCAAACGAATATTCCAAACAACAATGAATATTTTATAACCACTTGCTTATTTTGAAATATTTTGCGTATTTTACCCTAACTATCACATTAATCAAATCAACCCTTACTATTTTAAAATAATAAATAGAAAATTAAATTTCATTAATAATAAGTTGGGGTCTTCTGACCTCCCTCCTTATGAAATTTCGTCCTCGAAATTGACGTCGACGTACGGTGTTTGAAAAGGTGAGGATACCTCGCTTTCATTTCGTTTCAATTCGGGTCATTTCCTCATATAGCATGATTCCTCCACAAAACTTTAACTTGTGGTATGACCTTTCTTGGCGTGGGACGTGCTCCTTCTATCCAAGATCTTGGCGGTACCTCCTCCACGTTAAGTCTTGGCTATCTCATCCGGTTCTAACTTCTATAGCGTGGTTCGGGTCTTTCACATATTTATGAAATGCGGATATGTGAAACACATTATGAACACGAGACATACTGGAGGTAGCAGCGAGTCTATAGGCTACATTTCTACTCGGTCGAGAATTTGAAATGGACCGATAAATCGTGGATTGAGCTTTCCTCTCTTCCCGAATCTTGTAACTCCCTTCCATGGAGCAACACGCATGACAATCATGATCCCCTACGCTAAATTCCACGTCCTTTCGATGAAGATCCGCATAACTCTTTTGTCGATCTTGTCTTGGTTTGTATCGTTGTCGAATCATTTGGATCTTTTTTCGGTAGTCATACGTCTTAACTCGGGTCCCAACAAT
This sequence comes from Panax quinquefolius, assembly GCA_020205615.1. NCBI lineage: Eukaryota > Viridiplantae > Streptophyta > Magnoliopsida > Apiales > Araliaceae > Panax > Panax quinquefolius. The sequence goes on along the minus strand of CM035172.1, from coordinate 37,196,843 downwards.
GTTGCTTCACCCACCTCATCCCAACATATTGGAAGCGACACTTTTCGTCCATATAATGCTTGAATGGAGCCACACTATACTTGCACGATAAGCTTTGTTGTTGTAGGAGAATTCCACCGATGGTAAATACTTATCCCAAGCGCCCTTGAAGTCAGGACCACGAGTCTTAATAAATCTTCAAGAGTTTGAATAGTCCTCTACGATTGTCAGTCTGGTTTGAGGATGGTATCTTAAAACGAGAATCGTAAATCCGTGCCCATAGCTTTTTGCAAGCTAACCCGAAAATCTTGAAGTGAATCTTGGGTCGCGATCAAAACTATGGATCTGGCATGCCATGCTGACCTCACAATCTCATTCACGTCGTACTAGTGAGGCGTTCGAGGAATAAGTCTCCGTATCGGCAAGAAATGAAGCGAGACTTAGTTAATCTATCAACAATAACCCAAATAACATTGATGCCTTGAGAAAGCAAGTAGGAAGACCGTAACGTGAAATCCATGGTAATGTGTTCCCACTTCCATTTCGGAATCTCAAGTGGTTGCAGCGGACCCTTAGGTACTAGATGCTCGCGCTTTACGTTGGCAAGTTAAACACATCGAGATAAACTTTGCAATCTCTCTCTTCATATTGTTCCACCAAAATGTATGTAGAAGATCACGATACATTTAGTACTTCGAGGATGGATTGCAAATGGTGTATTGTGTGCCTCCATCGTAATCTTGTACTTCAAATCGAGAGTCGTTAGGAACCTGAAGTCTAGAGTGGACTCGAAGTATTCCTTCTTCATCGATTCTCGCTTAGGAATAGCTCCTTCTTGTACTTTCTTCTTCTTCATACGCATCATTTCAAGATTCGGTGGCTTGAAGCGACCTTAACTTTTTCTATTAAAGTTGGCTCTGTCGTATACTTGACATCATCGCACTCATTCCCGCATATGATCTTCTACTTTCGATAGCGTCATTTTTACCACGTTAAACTTTTTCGGGATGGTATTGAATAGTGTGGTCGTAGTCTTTCGATAGCTCGAGCCAGCGTCATTTGCCGCGTGTTGAGTTCTTTTGAGTGAAGAAATATTTAAAGATTTTATGGTGCGAATATATCTCACTTTCTCCCTATATAGATAGTGCCTCCGTATCTTTAAGCGAAAGCATTGCTTGCTTGACTCTAGATCATGAGTAGGATAATTCCTCTCATACTCTTTAAGTTGTCATGAGGCATAGGCTATGACTTTCCCACGTTGCATGAGAACACATCCTAACCCTTTGCACGAAGCATCATTTGTAGATAACAAATCCATCAAGAACCGGATGGTATTGTTAGAGCAGTCTTAGAAATAAGTCTCTCTTAAGCTCTTGGAAACTCTTCTCGCATTCTTCACTCCAAGCGAATTTTGTATCCTTAAGAGTTAATTGGAGTTAATGGAGTAGCGATTCGAGAAAACCCTTCCACGAATCTCAGATAATAACCGGTAAGCCCAAAAAAACTTCGTCTTGATCATGCGAGCTTGGTTGCTCAACTTTGTATTGCTTGATCTTCGTTGGATCAGCGGATACTCCATGTTTTGACACGCGTGCCCAAGAAATGCTACTTCCTCAAGCGAACTTCGCATTTCTTCAATTTGGCATATAGTTTGTTTTCACGAAGCCTTTGGAGTACCGAACTTCGAATGGTGCTCATGATCTTCGCGACTTTTGGAATATATGAGGATGTCATTGATAAAAACAACAACAAAATGATCGAATATTCCTTGAATACTCGGTTCATCATATCCATGAAAAGCCGCGAGGAGCATTAGTCGGTCAGAAAGACATGACTAAGAATTCATAATGCCGTCGCATGGGAGTTCTAAAGGCGGTCTTTGGAATATCCTCGATTTCTAATCTTGGTGATGATATCCGAGCGAAGATCGATTTTTGAAAAGAATTGTGCCCACTGCGGTTGGTCAAACAAGTCATCAATCGAGGTGAGGGATACTATTCTTGATGGTGACATGGTTCGATTCCGATAGTCAATCTGAAATCGCATACTCCGTCTTTCTTCTTTCTGAATAAAAGCAGGAGCACCCCGAGGAGATGTCTTAGGGCCAGAATGAAGCAGATGTCCAACAATTCTGTAGTTGGACCTTTAACTCTGAAGTTGATAGGAGCCATTCGATATGGGGTTTTAGAAATGGGCTTTGTACGGGGTCGAAGATCGATAAAGAATTCAACTTCACGTTGCGGGGTAGGCAGGGAAGTTCTTGAAATCGTCGGAAAAGTCGATAACAACAGGAATATTATTCAAATTTGGCGTGTCTTTATTCAAATCCATAACATGGGCTAAGAAAGCTTGACATCCGTTTTTGATAAGCGAATAGCTTTATGATTAGATATAGCGGTGATTGATTTTAATGGTTTAGTTGCTTGAATTAAATACAAACGGGTTGGTTAGGAATATGAAAACTAACAACCTTACGAAAATAATCAATTTTGGCATGATGAGTAGTTAACGATCGATCCCTAAAATCACACAAAAGCAAGTATCTTTAAAGAGATAAGGTCGACGGTAAGGTGATGGTGTGACTTAGATCAAACAAGATTTATAAGCGAGTGGATGTGATGAAAGTTTCTCTAATGGAGTTTCCACGAGATAGGTCGAAGTCTAATTTCTCGGAGTCAAGTTTAAGCGTTGAGCCGTGCGGGAGAGATAAATGAATGGGTATACCGGTATCAAGTAAGGTATAAACTTCGCAAGAATTTATAAATAGCTTACCGTGATCACCTCGTTTGGGTTCCTCGCATTTTGACCGATCCTGACAAGCGCTCTTCTTCAGGAAGCGTTGACTTTGACTTTTACTGGGGACGATCTTTTGAGTCCGAATCCCCATTGAACTAGGTTTATTCTACCGTCTGATCTCGGCGATATGTCCTTCCTTTCCATAATTATAGCATACCTTGAGCTGTTGTGGGCGGTTTGGTGATATGTCCCTCTTTTCGCATTTGTAGCATATAATGGGTGGTCGTTCTCCTCCCTTAGAACCGATTCTTTGCCGCCTTTGTCGTCTTCACATGTATTCGTTGTTAAATCTCCTCTTTTAAAATCTCCTCTGACTCTTCTTCTTATTTTCATGGCCGTGATTACCACGGAGTGGTTACCATTTTTGTCAAGTCTGTTTCTTTCTCATTTGGTTATCATTATTACATTGGATTGCTTTATCTACAATACGATCTGGTTATGGTCCTCGGTTGAATATACTCGTTATCTCGCTCTAATAATTGAGCCACATTAACAACATCTGAATAGAGAAAATTTATGAGAAATGAGATATTATGCGTATCTGGGTTTCAAACCTCTAAAGAAACATCAGCGTCATCGTTCCTCATTCTCCACCGAATGAGGTCTGAACACGGATAACTCTGCAAACTTTGCCTCGTCTTTGAGACACCGTCGTGTTGTTTTGTTCAATCGATGAACTCCACTTCCTTCGTATAATGAACACTTTCGGAAAGTATTTGTCATTAAATAGTTTCTGAAATGTCTCCCAAGACATCTTTGAGTCAATTTGGATGGAGTGCGCTTCATGAGACTCCCACCCGATGATGCGCCTCGCCACGGAACATAAAGGTGGCGAATGGAACCTTCGTTCTCCGTGCATCCCAGACATGAATATCTTGGTAATTTGCTTGACCCGTGTTTCCGCCGTGATCGGATCTGGCTTTCCCTTAAATTCGGTGGTCCCGACTCTTTGAGCGCTTGCATTTGTGACAACCCGTGAATTGCTATCATTTCTCTCGTATATTTTGAACACGAGTCTCCTAAATCGATTTTGCATGAGCGCAAAAACTTACTAAACATCCCTCGTTCATCATACGCTTTCGGTGGTGTTGTTCGAAAGGAGGAACATTGCCGACTGTTGTTGCATGTTCTCCTCGTTGGTGAGTCTGAGCGTCTCCACGGTCTCATTTCCATTGTTAATATTCTCGATCGACATTCTCGAATCTTATCGTAAAAAACAAGGGTTAATTAAGGAAATCAATATATCACATAATATCCTATATCTTGACCAGTAACAAATAAGCTTAGGTAGGACACCTTTAGCGAAGGATTTTTCGTCTCTCCCCTCAGATTCTATTCTAGATCTCATGGAGATCGTATCCCTAAGCTACGATACCATTTGTGGCGCCCCCAAAATAGGTATACATCACCCATTACGAGTTGTCAATACGTAGATGCGAAACAACTACAACTTTATTATTACTGACGATAAAGCTGTGAGTTTGAATACAAATATTATCTTACAGACAATATCTATACTCAAATAAATCCTCATCACATTTATTGATACATTATTTTACAAAATGGTGAGGAATACTAAACAACTCTCTCTAGAACCTTCATTCCATACCCAGGCTGCGTCTTTTATTATATTCTCGCCTCACGAGAAGAAAAATGGAACAAAAAGGAAAAGGGTGAGCTAAACTAGCCCGATAAAAATATTATGACTAAGATAATATACAACAAATTATCGTTAGTCTTGACGGGGAAAAATCTAATAGAATCTGATAAACTGACAAATTTTAAATCGATATTAGTGATTGAAATAATAATTCATTAGAAGAGTTAAGTAGAGAATGCAAACTACTATCTTACATGTATGAATTTAAAAGTTCATCGTCTATCTTTTATCCTGTAACATCAATCGATATACATACGGAATCAAATATTCATCTTTTTACTTTCTGGGGCGAAGATATTTCATCGATTAATTCGTATTCATCTAAACACTGTTCATCTTTTTTGCTACTGGGCGAAAGATATTCTTGAAATCATTCATCTTTTTACTTTCTGGGTAAAGATATTCAATAATATCATCATTTAAGGCGAGGATGATGAAAAAATATTTTTTAAAAGCGAATCGATTGAAACAAAATGACGAGGATTAAGGATTAAGGATTCGTACTTTGTTTTATCCCGTCAAAAATACCTCAAAAATAATCGTAGTAATTGTAAAATTCAAGAATGATCAAAACATGGATCTGATCAAAGCTAGTATCCATAATAGATATTTTAGACGAAAAGAAGAAATTTCATTTTTGAATGAATGAATCGATGAATAGTGTTAAGTGAATATTAGTCTAAAAAAACAGTATCGTGAATAGTCTCGTGAATAGTACGTGAATAGTAACTCTACACCAAAAGTTTCAAATTTGATAAAATTTCGGATCGATATTTCAACATAATGATATTGAAGAAATAATATCATTACAAAAAAAAATATCCTTACCTCGAAAGATCGAGTACTTACAATTTAGAAACAGGATATAGGCTATGACTTGAACTTGCGAATAGCAATACTCAAATTATACTCAAAATACTCACAAGAATATACATTTCGATAATATAGAGAGAAAACTTGATTTACGGTGTGATTTTCAATTCTAACTGTATTTTTATTTATAGAAAATTGCTTAGAACACCAAAAGCGGAAAATTTAATATAATATTAATATATTATATATAAATTCCTCGCTTTACAATCTATGATCTGAATTCAGCCATGCTTGACAACACAAATAAGTCTACCAAACAAATCAAAAACGTTTTATTATTTAAAATAATTAAAACTTCCAAAAATCAATTATTCAAGAATTTGAACATTGATAATTCATAATAAATAGCCCTTTTATCAGAAAATTCAAATCTCTTGCGATTTTTTATAGGAAATTCAATTCTCTACAACTGCGGAAGAAAGTTTTCCAAATTCCAAGCGAAATTGAATGAAATCCACAAGCAGGCGATTTTTAAATTTATAATCAAATTTCGATCGATAAATGGGGTCCAGACATGTTTAACATGTTTTAAACATTTATTGCAACAAAAATACTCTTCCTCCTCGTATACTCATATATCCCACATTCGTTGTAAAAATATCACCATTATTATATTATTAAAATATAATAATATATTTAAATGAATTATTTTATCGAGAAAAGATAAAATTTCAATTTTCAACAATTGTCACATTAAAATTTTTCTCCATCTATATCCACATAAAATCAATATTTTCCTCATCATATGAATCAATAATTAATTATTAACAAATAATATTCTGAGAATCCTGATAATGTGACAAGGCGGTTCTGTGAGGAAGGGGCTTTCGATAAAATTTCTTCTTCTTGGGCGCATGATTAGGTGACCAAACCTCTCCTTAGATGAGAACTTTCTAGACATTGCCAATAATGTTATCTAATAATATTATTGAGATAATATGAATTATTTGCCGATAATGAAAAATCTTGTGTAATGTGATTATTGAAACAATGATAATATAAAATATCAACGCATGGCAATTATTAAATCAATAAAATCTTGAGCGATAATTCTTTGTAACCATTATTGAGTAGTGCCTTCTTACGTAA